>OU795042.1:65512292-66712292 GCA_917208275.1 Patella pellucida | reverse complement strand
GGCCATAACTCTGACAGTTATTTTCGGGAATCGCTGAAAATCAATAGACTTCTTCGTTTCATGACCTTAAACACTCTGAATAAATTTAAATTCAATTGTATATTAACTTTAGTCTCTAGAGTGTCCACAAGCAATTGTAGACGCCAGACCGACGGACGGAAAGAAGCAACAACAATATATGACCACATTTCAATGTGGGGTTTTCAAAACTAGATAAATTATCCTATTTTCACAAAAAAGGTTAACTTATAATTACAGAGAAAGCAGCACAATAAATTTGACAGTAATCTTCTATTTAATCAAATTTGACAGTTACATCAAAATTTGAAACAATTTGACAATTACATTGAAATTTGACCTGGCCCGGAGTTCACCAATCATTCTCAGACTTTAGTTAGGAATTTACTCAACTTTCAATCACTGTTTATAAGAAATATCTTTGATATTTGCACATAGTTTCTTATTAATGTATTTAATACATTAAAACAACACAAGTTTTACAAAGGGCTATATTTTAGTTACAATAAGGTGAACAATTTTGAATGAATTCTCAACTTATGTCTGAAAACTTTGTGATTTGACAATTACATCACAATCTGACCTGATTTGACAATTACATCAAAATTTGACCTGATTTGACAATTACATCAAAATTTGACCCGATTTGACAATTACATCAAAATTTGACCTGATTTGACAATTACATCAAAATTTGACCTGATTTGACAATTACATCAAAATTTGACCGATTTGACAATTACATTAAAATTTGACTTGATTTGACAATGACATCAAAATTTGACCTGATTTGACAATAACATCAAAATTAGAGAACAACTAGTACCAGGAACAGAGCAAGACGTCATCGCAGCCATATGGAATTGTAACATATCAAAAGTCAAAGTCCAACCCTACTTGAATTGGCTGAGTCCCACATAAGGCGAAGAAGAACAACAACAAATAGGGCTTGCGACCCAGTACCTGGTCCAGAAATCAGTCAATCCAGCACTTAGATGTATCCAAATCAAAATTTAGGAGTCCTGCACACAGACATTAGTCTCAATAATCAAGACATTAGACAAATTACTCAGACACTAGACTCAATTACTCAGACACTGGACTCAATTACTCAGACACTGTTCTCATTAATTGCGTCAAAAGAGAAAAACAAAATTTATGGAAGCATGTTTCTTTATCCAAATGTCTAGATTCTTTCTCTATCCAAAACATCAGCCACTGGCATCACAGACATTGACCCAGGTATAAGTCTCAATAATCCAGACACTAGACTCAATTATCCAGACACTCTTCTCATTTGTCTCAAAAGAGTAAAAACCAAATGTTTCTCTGTCCAAATCTCTTGATTCTTTCTCTATCCAAAACATACAGCCATAGGGATCACAATTGTTGAGCGCAGCGCTTGGTTCATCCATCTACGGGTGTTTCTTTATAAGAGAATGCTCCCTTCATCAGACGACACATGTGTAACTGCTGTCCGTCTGTTGGCATGGTGTATACACCGCGATCACCCTGATACACATGTCTATATATGGTTAAAGATTATAACATTTATTGTATATAAATGTATGTGTATCTATGATTTTAAGGTCATTTATATCAATCTAAAAAAGAGATAGAGAGAGAGAAATGGGGGTTTAACGTCCACTTGACACAAACTAGGTCATTTTGAGACTTACATATGGTTTAATTTTATTTAAATAATTCGCTTTGGGAGGAAATCGGA
Organism: Patella pellucida; assembly: GCA_917208275.1. NCBI lineage: Eukaryota > Metazoa > Mollusca > Gastropoda > Patellidae > Patella > Patella pellucida. The sequence goes on along the minus strand of OU795042.1, from coordinate 66,710,548 downwards.
AGACCCGGTGAAAACCCACAAGTTTGGACAGGCGACCCTACTCCTTGTCACATATAACCGTGGATTCGAAACCATCAATCCAATAAAATACATTATCACACCTATCAGATGTCATTCCTGTCTTCATTACCAAATTTAAATAAACAGAAAAGATCTATGGAAGAACAAGAGCGAGAGAGAATTGGGTTTTAACGTTTAACTTGACACATACTAGGTCATTTCGGGACTAACCTACGGTTCAATTTTATTTTTTTTTAATACTACAGGTCTTTATCAGTGGGAGGTAAGCGTAGGAGCCGGTTAAAACCCACAAGGTTGGACAGGCGACCCTACTCCTTGAAACATACAAGCTGGGACTCCATGACAAACCTTTTGATTCAACACACACACGTTAACCATTCGGCCACCCAACCCCCGTGGAAGACAATGATGGGAGTATTAATAATCAGAGCTACTTTTCTACATTGTTTGAAAATGGGACCGGATTAGCAGCATTATAATTCCCTGGGCTAAGCAGTGCACTTGGGCCCCGACCTACACAACATATATTTAGTAAACAGGACCTATGGTTTCTTTCCGTCCCATCCGAATTACTTGACTTGAAGTTGCCCTGATCCTCCAATCCTGAATCCTCGAATTCCTTTACTTCCCAATTTACCCCTCTTCTAATCCTGTAAGGTGAATCCTGGTTAATCAGCCAATACCATAAAATATAATAAAGATTATTCTATTAACGGAAATTTTAAAATTATTTTTTTAATCCTAATATGAAAATATTTAAAGGATACGGAAGTCTGAGACACCAGACACCACCTGCAGGAAGTTCTATTGGACGATCTGTACCAGGATGAAAGAGAGGACATGGAGATACAGCTGGCTGAATCATCGGGTTGATCAAGATTTTAACAGGTCCATCAGGAGTCACGATATAAATCCTCATCAACTGGGCTATGTTCATCTTCGTACTTCTATAAAATATAACATTTAAATATTCATAAGTATTCTCGTTCTCCTCTAACAGTTCTTTTCAGGCCTGTTCATATAATGAAGCCGCCATTTTAAAACGAGTAATGGATTGGGATTGGGAAGCAAATGAAAAAAGTTTGAAACAGCATTACTGTTAGAGCACCACAGAATTAAATGCATGAAGCAAAAGCTGTGTGCCTGACATTTTATAATAATAATAATAATAAAAAATTATTTAGTTTGCATATATAAGTTTCTCCTAGAAACATCTTATGCAGCACTAACAACACTAATAAAAACATAATTCCTCCCACAGTTAGTTGATGTGCACAGTTCTATTGATCTTGTGCGCAGAGACCTAATAAAACGTCAAGTAACAAATTATTGGTTTACCTGCAGTTACATGGTGTATATAACGGCATGTCTAAAGTCAACAACTTGGTAGCATTATCCTGTAAGACAAAAATAGAATTATAAAGTAGAACCTAACTGGAATAGTAAAGATTTAAATTTTAAACTGATAAAGACATATAAATGTATAATATGTCATTGAAATGTCGGAACAACAACGTCACTGTTATTATTTATTACATCTGTTTGGAACTGAACAGGTCACAAGATCTGATGTCCATGCAAGAGGCCTGGGTGTTCCAGCAATTGAAACAGAGCACGGTAGTAGGCTACTTGATTCAACATCCAGAACTTCAGAACCTAACTTCCTTCCTTAAAGGGTGTCAATCAAAATTCATAACTAATTTTGACTGTCAAGTTTATTTAAAGACATTATTAACATTGAGCCATTTACGGGCAACAGTTTCAGACCACAACAACATTCTAACATAAAATTAACCATAAAATTCTCGAGTGCCAACTCAATATGTTACCATCTCGCCCAGTCACCATAGCTGAAACATTTGATTACATCACGCTGATGCTCGCACCACAACTGTTTTCAAAACTACCAGACCAGTGATTGGACTCAATTCTGTGTCACTTGCTAGCAATTCTATCATTTCCAAACTATCTGGATTGACAATCGAACATGCCAAAGGAAACAATCAATCAAAACAATAAAAGAATGATAGCTGTGAACTAAACGTTAACACAAGGTACAATTTAATTGATAGACAATTACTGAGTTTAACACTTGTCTGTATCATTTGCTTGATAAAGACAAGAGTATCCTCGTGGAAACGTCGCTTAGTGTTAAACTCAGTAATTGTCTATCAATAAAATGTACCTTGTTTTAATATGTTCAATTACTAAATGCCTATTAAAGAAGATATTTAAAAGTTGATTAATCTATGTACCTTGACAGAACACATACTGGACACTTTGATTATTTTATCGGGACCGCTACAGAAAAAACGATGACCTCTCGGACATTCATACTCATTACCAAGATAAACACGTAGAGTAACTTCCCCTACATCTAAAAAAGAATGAGACAAAATTTCAGGAAAATATCATCTTTACATGTACATCTATGACAAATTAGTAGCTAATTCCACCAGAAATCCTAAAGAATTACCAACATTGTCCTCTGTCACTTTGGATTGGCTTTCATTTTAAAAGGCTAAGCCTGAAGACAATATGCAGGATTTTAGCGCTATAGAGTCCCTTGCAAGCTACAATATTGTGCTATTTGTATATCAACCAGTAATTGTTTTCCATATAAATTGTGTTGTGTTTTGTTTTTTCTATTTACATACCGGTATATACTTTTTGTGAGTTAGTTATTGATTAAGAAGTGTATCTTTTATTATAAGAATGATGATTATAAAGAGCACATGAAATGGGTGTTGGATTTTTCTTATGCGTGTAGCTAAGGGTTACTAGTCGAATCTCTAATAAGAAACTCTGTTCTAAAATGCTTGAGCTCTGTTCAGTATTTACAAAGACATTATGAAGATATGTAACTCAAGGTGTTCCTGATGTAACATAACCAGACAGACAGAGAGGGGTGGGAGTGGGGGAAACCTCCACTCCACTCAACACAAACAGGTCAATTTAATTTCAATAATTCACTTTATGCAGGGGGGAACCGGAGATCCCTCAGAAGACCTAAGAGGTTAAGCAGGTGACCCTGCTTCTTATAACGTGTAAGCATGCACTTGAAACCATGCCACTTTGCTCAATCATAGACCTTATAATAATTAAATGTAAAACAATTAAATATGGTCTTCTGTCCCACCTCGGTTTGGTCTCTTCTGACGACCCTTTTTACCAGCCGTTTCTCCAACTGTCGGCCATTTCTCTTTATTAGCTTTAACTGTTATATCCCATGGCAACAAGAAATTACTTCCTGTCAGAAAACCTGGCAGATCAAGTCCTGAAGATAAAGAAATGAGACTTAAAGTCTTGATGCGTCATTTAGGCAATAAGAATTACTTGAAAACTACAATTTGATTTAGTCCATAAATGGTTCAATTATGTTCAGTATTTGCCAGCAGATTAACTAGCATTGGTAGTTTGATTTTGTTTTCTTAATTGAAGGTTAGATAATCAATCTGAGTACCGGTACATAATAGCATGGATTAAGCCTTGAGAAATTTGATATTTGAGAGAAAAATGCAAATAATGCATTGTTACTTTAACAAATATCATCTAGGGGGAATCCGAAGAATCCTCAAAGAAAAACTCAAAGCTCTGTCAGACAACTCTACTTTCTGATCACAACCTACAAGAATCACAGACCTATGATCAACTAGATCTAATGTGGCTAGATCTATTTAAGGCCAGCTCAATATTCGTCAACTTGCTGAGATGTATATAGAATAAATGGGGTTTAACGTCCTACGCTTAAGCACCTAACCTGGGCCAATTGAAGACGGGCATACGCCAACAGTGTGCTATGAGGGAATTTTTGCCCGGGCAGCGGCGCTACGGCCTACTCTTATATCGAATTCCAACTGCCAAGGGATCTTTTACGTGCACTCCAATTTGTACACGGGACCTCGGTTTTTCGTCCCATCCGAACGACTAGGCAGCTGTCCTTGTCAGGCCCTCCTTCTGCATCACTGACAAGGGGAAATCACGCCGGAAAATCGAGATGAACTTTCTCGGCCAATGCAGGGATCGAACACTCAACCTCCAGGCTAGCGAACCAGCGCCTTATCCACTTAGCCACCGTGATCCCCGAGATGTATATAAGGCCAGCGCACGCAATCATTGGCAAGATGTAGGTTAGATTTTGGGTAAGCATTAGGGCTAGATCTAGGGTTAGAGATGAGAAAAGATTAGCGCTGGCCCTGTTTACATCTTGTGACCTTTGACGAAACTTGAAGTTGGCCTTATCAAATAGATCTTACCCTCTGATGTTCTAACAGGATTCCATAACAAAGGGGAATAACTCTGACCACATAAAAAGTATCCATACCTTGGGAATGAGAGTAAAAAGAAGGTTTTCCCAGACAGCACAGCGACCATGAGGGGAATTTTGGTAGTAAACCTGCATGAGAGTCTGTGTGGATCATCCCAGGAAGATATTCAGTGGTCGAATGTTGACGTGACGTTGTAGTTAATACAGATTCTTCAACTAAATAGAAATAATATCAATTTATACTTTAAAATTAATCCTTATATTTGGATGAATGAGAAAGAAATGGGCTTAAAGTCCACTCAACACAAACTAGGTCATTTCGGGACTAACATGGTTCAATTCTATTTCCTGTCCGTGCTAAAACTTACACTTATATTGAATCTCAAATGCCAAGGGATCTTTAACATGCACAGAACTCTGTTTTCCGTCTAATCCCAACAACTAGAAAGCTGTTATTTCATTTTATTTTTTTGACCAGACAATTAATGTGTCATAACATAAAATGAGTTTTATGCACAAATAGAAAATCAAAAATATATAAAAAAAATTATTTTTTTGACCAGACAATTAATGTGTCATAACATAAAATGAGTTTTATGCACAAATAGAAAATCAAAAACATATAAAAGAAAACTTGGGATAATAATCTATATAGGAAGAGATATATTTTTAACCTGAAGAACCATCGTACCTGTTTCTTCGACCTCGTCTTCAGATTCTGGTTCCTCTGTTTCTTCCTGCCCGTCATCTTTATCTGGCTCCTCCCCTTCTACGTCTACCTCCTCTCCTCCATTTTTTTTGGCTCCGCCTTCTGCTGCTTCTTCCACTTCTACTTCTTTCAATGCAGACTTATCTACCTCTAACGCGGCCTCTTTATCCTGATCCTCCGTCACTTCACCACCGTCCCTTTCCTCAACGTCTTCTCGTTCTGGTTGACTCAAAGCGTCATCCTGTTCTAAGTTGTCTGGTTGATCGTGACTATAGACGTCACTGGTACCAGATTGTTCTAGAATCGAAAAGTATAATATCACATCAACTCCGACCTTGAACATCATAAAGACAACTGTGTCATAAATTTTGTTTCCACAGTTACATTAGAGAGAGAGAGAGAAATGGGGTGTAACGTCCACCACTAGGTCATTTCGGGACTAACATATGGTTTAATTATATTTCAATAATTCACTTGCGCTTTGGGGTCTTTAGCAGTGGGAGGAAACTGGAGTGCCCTGAGGAAACTGGAATGCCCGGAGGAAACCCACAAGGTTGAGAAGGCGCCCCTATCTCCATGCCACATACGCTCACACCAGAGCTCAAAACCGCAGCCGCAAGCCAGAGTTGGCCGACCAGCGAGAGGTCGAAGCGCAGCACTCTAGACCACTAGGCCATCCCAACCCCCCCAGTAACATTAGACTTTGCTACCAGTCATTTTAATTATCATAAATGGTTCTGATTTGTTAAAAGTCCTGGGGCCTGTTTCACGAAATTTTAACTAAGATAAAATCCGATTTTAGTAATTCGATTGGATAGTATTAGATTGATTTTAGCGCTTAGCCAATCAGATTTAAGTATGTACTAAAATTTGGATTTTATCTTAAGTTAAAATTTCATGAAACAGGCCCCAGATTCGCAATTTGAACAAAAGGAATCACTCATAAACTACAATATTGCGAATGATGAATCTCTACGAAAATATCAGTACTAAAATGGTTCAATTGTAAAACAGAATTTAAATAAATGAAATAGGGTTTAAAGTCCTACTGTTCTACTTCGAACTGGGCTAATGAAGATGGGCATATGCCATACAGTGTGCTATGAGGGAAATTTGGCCCGGGCAACTGCACAATGGCTACTCTTATATCAAATTCCAACTGCAAAGGGATCTTTTATGTGAAAATAGAATCTAATGTAATCAATCCATCATTTGATTGATAATGTTGAGAGAACCGTCAACAAAACATTGTTTTAATTAAATTTGTTAATATGATTTTGTGTTTTTTATTTCTGTTTATTGCTGCTCGAAAAAGAATCCATTATTGTTAATTGTCAGAATGGATGTATTAGTCTATCTTTTTTAATTTTCAGTATTGTAACACAGAATTTGAATTAAACATGCATTATGCAAGAGCTAAATCTGCCCATTGCAGTCCTGTCTTAAGGCCTGAAATCTTATCTTAATTATTAATTAGACATTAATTAATTAACTTATCAAGACCATAATCATCTCTTGGTGTCATCACTAGCCTGCATTTATTCTGGGGTTTTTTATCATACTGACTCTAGTAATGATGATTCAAGCTTGGCCGAAAATTCAATCGCTAAATTCTTGGTTCAGAGTAGAGCAATTTGCCTAACATTTTTAGCAAATTCCCTTTACATTCATAATTACCTAGTTTTTAACTATGATAGTAAGAACTGCCAGCTATTTATCTAAATCTCCCATAATGACTGTAACTGTAATGAATCTATTGGGGCATATTCCGTTTACTAAAAAAGATCTCAATTTAGTCACAAGTTTACTCACCTAAACTTAGAGCCAGACTTAAGACCGACATTCCTGAATCTATTCGTTTAGTGTCAACAGCAGATGATCGTTGATGGGGCTGTGAATGAGACTGGTTAACATGGTCTGGTACTGGAAGAACATGTCTTGCTGTAGCCTCTGTTGTACTAGCCTTAAAGGCAGGTAAGTCTATTTTGTTAAGTTTACTGCAACAAGTTTTGGACAATGATTCATAAAAATCAAAATTAGCACTCTGAAATAAAAAAAAGCAAAAAGGTTTTGTTGAGAACGGAGTTAAGAAAAGACGTGAAAACCCAACCAATGAAGATGAGTATCGCTATGAAATAGGGGTTTAGAAACCTAGTTTTTTGCTCCACATTAGCTAATGAAAACCAGGATATTTCATGCAGTGTGCTATCAGATATATTTTCCTTCGAACAGCAGCACTACAGCCTTGTCTTTTATTTTGAATTCCAACTATCAAGGGTTCTTTAAAGTGCGCACCAGATTCGAACAGTCAGATGCTGTCCTTGCCTGAACCCACACCCACTGACAAGTGAAAGCCCTCTGGAAAATTCTGTGAAACTTTCTTGAGTAATAAAGGGACAGAACTGAGAGGCTTCCCGGTTTGTGAGCCAGCACCTTACTCTCCCTGCACCCATATTTTTTTTGGGGGGGGAGGGGGGGGGTGTTAATTAATTTGAATTCTATATTTGAATTGAACGAGAGAATTACCTTATGATCAAAACAATCCTCTTTATCAGCTTGTTTACGACCACAATTACACGCAGCTTTCGTCTTGTTCTGACTACAGTGTGGCATGATGGGTAAATGTTTGTTTACATCTGTCTCAATATCATCTTCTAGTCTATGAAGCTAAAATAAAATAAAACAAGTTCCATTACCCTGACTTAATTAGAACTGAAGTTATCGTGTCCCAAAACACCAACCAATTAAATTGCTTATCTCTGCTTACACTGAGCAGAAAATGCTCATCTCTAAACTCCATCAAGGCATGGACCTAATAAATACCTACACCAAGTTTAAACATTAGAAGGAGAGTCATTGTCCCAAAAAGTGTGACGGCGGACAGACAGACACCTGGATGGACAGACAGACTGACAGACAAACTAACAGACCGATGGACAAACCCATTTTAACAGTCCTCTGCTTTCTTCAAAAGGCAGAAACAATAAATAAGACCACCTTAAATAAAAATTTCTCGTTCTAGACAATCCTTACCAAAAATCTGACAAGGATGGATGGTTTTTATTTTTGTGTTTTTATTTTGTCAATGAATAACTAATGTAATACGGGGCTAAATATGACTTCTCATTTATGATTGTTTGTAGCATTTATCACAGTTTCATACATGATAAATGAGCCTATGCCACATTTCTGCGCTAATACCTGAAACTTGCCGTAATTGATGTAGCCCTTTTAAAGTGACACAGGATTATCAAAGAACCAGAATATTTTTTTATGGTCTAAATAGTAGTTTCAAGTTGAACTCAGGTAGATGTACAACACTATAACATGCGATATTACTTCGATGAAAGTGGGCATAAAATAAAGCTATTTCATACAATATATAACTCCAGTGTTAATGTGAACAAGCCAACAGTGAGGCTGATGTCCTCGGCTGAAATCCCAAAATAAATAGATGACACATATTAATTAATTGCACATTTATTTTTTTCAAAAGTATTGAGCAATCAAACTATACACTAAGTATCATCACTCTCTATCAGATAGAATCAGACTAAGTTCATCATCGAACTCCATCAAGGCATTCACCTACACCTAGTTCGAACATTCTACCTTTATTAGAAGGAGAAAATTACTTAATCCTGTTATCAACAACAATTGAGACTAGTAATAGTTAATATGATTCACAATATTTCTGGTCAGATTTTGCAACCTTGCGTAGGATATGTCTGGCATGTACAGGCAAAAAGGCATCCATGGTTTCATATCAGGACTAATATATGGTTCATAAGTGTCTTTGGCAATTGGAGGAAATCAACAAACCCAGAAAAAACCCACAAGATTGCCACATACAAGCTGGAAACCGAAACCTCATCACTTGACTCAATGACAGACCATATGAATTAAAACGCACAATCGACTATGAGACCACCCAACTGAATCACTGTTGAGCCGAGTACATGAATTGCCCATTCAATAACAAGGGCGTGTCACTGTTGCATTGTGGAAGATCCCTGAGCAAAGTTACGAGAAGGCCACCATTCATTTGCATGTGATTTCTCTGACCAAATGCAAATCAATGGTGGCATTCTCGTTACTTTGCTCATGGATCTCCCACAATGCAATAGTGACACGCCCTTTTTTTGGAATGGGTGATTCATGTATACAAACTTACTGGGTTAATACAGAAGTTTCTAGTTAAACTAACTGCTTCACATCGCTGACGATCTGCTTTCCACCATTTCTCACATGATTCTTCCAGCTGTCGCATATATTTCTCGTAAGCTGGTCCACGGGCGAACTGGGAGAAGACATGTTTAGCTTGGGCAAGTTTTTGTAAATGATATGATCGTATATAATGCTTGGGTAAATCTTGTTGATACGCCGTTTCTGCCAGCGGTAAATATTTATTACAACGACTGAAAAACAGAAGAAGAAAAACAATGTTATGATTATTACTATAGGGGACAATCAATTACTTTCTTGTATCCAGTGCCATAATCTACCAGATATGTTTGTGAAAAATCATTTTTAATACACCCCCTCACCTCTTTTCAGCATCAAATTTTACTAATTGAATATCTGAGAACCAATTATTTTTGGAAGGCCTTTCTCGACCTGGTTGTGAGGAATTCTCTAAATTCTCTTTGTCTCACTCAAGGATTCTTACCCCAAAAATGATAGAGAGAGCGTGGATAGAAAACATGGTGATGAAATGAAATGAAATGATATTCTTAAGTGAAACTTACTTTTCTGAAAAGCGAACATCCGTTTCTAACAGTGAGCGTAACGTATTGAAGTGAGCTTGTGGTTTGCCTTCTGGGATGTCAGTGAAGAAGAACTGATGTAGTTTTAATGCAATCTGAAACCACGTAGCACAAACTGGTAACTGAAATCAAAATTTAGAAATATTTTGTGATTTTTACCAAAAGTAAACTCACAACATTTAATTTGTAATATTAGTTAGAGCAGTCCATAGTATAGCCCATCCTCCTCGCAGTGTTCCGTTTGATTAGAGCTAATCTGACTACTCCCTGCTGGACTGAGTGGGTATTATTGTCACTAATTATGACTGGCCAGTGGTCCTATTACTGACCAATCACTGAATTCGTTACAAAGGTATTACCTTTAAAACAAGACGTTTAATTAGGACAACTGTGTTTACGACACGTTACGTCATGGCTGCACGTTTTTTTTATGCTATATTAACCAGCGCATAGCAGGATATTGCAGCAAAACTAATTGCGTGACAAACGAGGCTATCGGTATTGACGTAAAGTAAACACTACGGTATGGTAACGAACAGACTTTCAACGTTTTTAATAACTTAATTCTTTGTCCAAAATATTAAGGAAGACCCAAGATTAAACGACGGAATGTCATGTTACTGTACGTAAGTAGTAGATTTGATTGAACGAGAAGAATAGACACATTTACTTAAATGTCAAGAATCCGAAGCGAATCCAGCAATGGCCAGAGAGGGATTTCTCGGGCCGTTGCTTCAGGAATATGAGTATAGCCTGGAACTCAGACATTGTTAGGTGCAAATTCAAGGTCTGTCAGGCCATTTTGTCTTGCCATTTTGTTTGGCACAGAGTTGTGGGGGTTTTTTGTTATGATATTCTGTAAAGTACAACTAAAGCCATTATTTCCATTCATACCAGAAAAATAGAGGTGCTGGACAGTTGACCTGGCAAGAGACAATGTATAGTTGGATGAGACAAAAAATTGAGCCCTGCATACACATTGAAATGCACATAAAAGAACCGTCGGCAGTAGGAATTTGATATAAAAGTAGTCATCTAAAGCTCCTGTTTAGGCAAAAATCCCTCATAGCACACTGTATGGCGTATGCCTGTCTTCATTAGCCCAGTCGGAGCAGAACAGTAGGATATTCAACTCCATTTCATTTCATTTCCAAAAAAATAATTTTTGTTTGAGAGTATAATTGTGGTTTTACCTCAAATATTGAAGAAACAGGATTTCTGCCAACATTATCATTAAATCCTTTACTGAATGCCAGTTCAATGTGCTGCCATAAAAACTCTCGAAAATTCGACTCTCGAACACGACCTGTGAAAGAGGAGGAAGTTATGGGCCCCTGTCCAGCTCTTCTATTGGTGAGATAACTTCTACTCTTTGGCGATTCTGGAATAAAAAGCAGAAGAGTCATTTAGGTCATATAAATAATAATAATTGCAAAAAATCGCCATAACAATAGGGAAATGCTAAAAGCACTGACCGCACACCAAGCACATAATAACACACATATGATAGTACATTATAGGTAGTGGAGAGCCACATTGGCTCAGAGAGTAAGACGTTTGCTCCCTAACCTGGAGGTTCTGTGTTCGATCTCTGCGTTGGATGAGAAAGTTCATCAGGATTTTCAGATATGGTTCCTCCTTGTGAGTGGTGCAGGACAGTGGGCCTGGCAAGAAACAGAGTATATTGGCGTCGAATGGGATCAAAGACTGAGGTCAGGTGTACACATTAGTATGCACATAAAATACCCCTTGGCAGTTTGAATTTGGTATAAGAGTTGGCCGTAGCGCCAGCGTTCGGGCAAAATTTTCCTCATAGCAGGCACAACGTATGCCCGTATCATTAGCCCAGTAGAACGTTAAGCCCCATTTCATTTCATTGCACATAGGTAGTACAAACGCCTATATTTAAGGGGATATCCTGAAATTTCAAACAAATTACTTCACACTTTTTTATAACACTGCAGCCTCAATTGTCATTGTTACAGTTGTTTCTATAATATACAAAGTCTCGATTATTAGATTGCATTGGGAGATGATTATGGTCTTGCCATGTAATTGTTAACAAATGTCTAAAGTAAGCCCTGCGATAGGCAGATTTGGCTCTTGCATAATGTATGTTTAAAGATTTTTATGATCTTTTAATAATAATAATACTGTCAGTTTCTGATGCACTGTAGGTTGTTATATTCACTGATTATTTACGAGATGAGGATATGAAAAGGGTATATTTACAGATCAGGGGCCGGTTGCTCAAAGCTCTGTTATCTTTTAACGATCTGTTAACCTTAACGGACATATCTTGGTGACTGTTGTTTGTCAACTTTCCGTTAAATTTACTACAGAAAACACTATAGAATACTTTATTCTTTATATTAAAATAAATCTGTAGTAAAAATTTGCACCACAGAATGTTCGGGACCTATATTTCCAGCAACATTCTTTCTCTCCGTTAAAGTTAACAGATCGTTAAAGATAACGGAGCTTTGAGCAAACATGTATATATATATATATATATACCTTCTTTAACTGGGGTATTAAAGTTACGTAATAATTGTAAATATGAGGTGACTGGATCGACAACATCTTCACGTTTAGTATGAACGTAAACAAATTCATGATTCGCCGGTACAGCAAATAACGAATTATTACTGAAATATAAAATACACCGTTTATTCTAATAAATAATAATAATAATAATAATAATCGTTTTCAGTAGAGCTGAACATTCAGTCAGTCTGACTGCTCTGTGGCGCTTCACTATGTAGATCTGATTATAAAAACATGAACATATACAAATAAACAAAAGAATACAAAGGGAATAGACACGTTACAAAATACAAATGGAAGGGAAGCATTTCAATTATAGTTCAAAAGTCTGGGTTAAAAACAGAGGTTTTAGACGTTGTTGAAATATAGCGAAGTTTTGACTATTTTGGACTTCCAAATAACTTTACATCTCTCTGCAGGATATAAATTAAGTGACTTAGGTATGGAAACCAGTGACAGTGACAATAGGGCGTTACTGTTTCCTACTTGGTTTTACAACTCTATATGGATCGACATCATAACTTCAGGGGTTTGGGTGGTCGAAAACTTAGGTCTGGCATGCAATAAAAAAATTTAAAATCATGACTAGCCCAAAATTATAAAGTTCCAAAATTACGAGAGAAAAAGAGAATAATTACAGTACCTGATGTTTGTGATGACTCGAGATTTTCGTAAAATTCTATAAATCTGATCTTCAAGTTTGAGTTGTAGTTTCTTTATAGGTGGAGATTTCTATTGGTTATATATATCAATAAAGAAAGATATTAAAATATGTGAAGAGAAATGAAACATCTACATGTATATCTCAAAAAGTTATACGACTATCTGCCGGTTTGTTTCGGAATTTCTCAATCAAATCCAAATGTGGGAAATCTCTTCGACACATGCAAGCGTCAATTTGAACTCTCTCTCTCTAGCTCAGTTATTAGACAGGGAAATGGGTTTTAACTCAAAACAAACTAGGTAATTTTGGGACTAACATATGGTTCAATTTTATTTCAATAATTTGCTTGTGCATAGGGGTGTTTAGCAGTGGGAGGAATCCGGAGGACCCGAGTAAACCCACGAGGTTGGACATGTGACCCTACTCCTTGTCATGTACAAGTGGGGAATCAAAACCACTTCAGTTGACACAATGATACATAGAAAGATTTAAAGTGCACCGATTCAAAACATTGTGAAGAACATACAGATCGATGGACAGACAAACAAACACATTTTAACCAACAAAAAAAAGGTTTAACAAAAATACCTGTGGTCGAGATTTGTTGTATGACAGGTCACTGTCCTCGTAATTCAGTTCAAAAGTTGCCGTTTGAAAAACAAATAAAACTCTAGGAGAACAAAGACGTGCGGAGGTATACCAATCTTTAGATATTGGATAATCCGATAACTCTTCCGTTAAACAACCTTGTAGTTTTAATCTGAACAAATATAATAAAAAAAATTTATGTAAAACTACACATGTACAGTAATGAATGAAATGAAATGAAATGGGGTTCAACTCTGGTTAACCGTTAAGTTTATGAATAGAAGATTATTGACACCATTTCCTGGTGACCTATTTCTGGCCTCTATTAACCACAACTAAAAATGTCCGAGGAGCAAAATTTTGAAATAGCATCCGTGGTTTAACATCCTACTTTTCTGCACCTACTTGACTCATAAAGACGAGCATACACATGAGACACAGTGATGACTAGAGGCCCTATGTTCTGCAAAACTGACTCTAGGTAAGAACGCTGGAAATCTTGTATAACTTTCTCAGCCTAAAATATAAACATTTTAATCGTAAAAGTTCCATTACCTGATCATATCTAGTATTTTAAACAATTTCACGTAACCGATATCAAACGTACTTCCTGGATGACATATCTACAAGATAAAATATATACATGTAGTTATCTCCCTTCTCTACCACAATGGGAATGTTCAATTGTCAGTCTCCCAAATTGACAGAATAGCAATCAAGTGACGATTCCTCTCAATGTTCTGCCAGTCCTGACAACTGAGGTGGTGTGAGTAGAATCGCAGCATCATTATACCCATTTATTGTTGGAGATATTCAATTGAATGTTCCAGATTTGATTTCTTTCAATCTCAAAAATTGAGTGAAAAAGACTGCATAAGAAAATATCTCAACTGTGTATACGACAGCTGAACAAGTTAATGATGATGCCCATACATTCATTATACAGGGGAATCTTGCCTGACAGCAATTAAATAACAGCTGTCAAGGGTTCTTTCATGTACATGCCAACATGTGCAAAGTACCTCTTTTTTCTGTCCCATCCAAACGACTAAACGCTTTTTCTTGCCAGTGCCTCCAAACTGCGTCACTTACACAAGGAAGCCATATTGAAAAATTCTGAAGAATTTTCTGGGCCAACACCGAGATCAAACCCCGGATCCCCTGGTTAATGAGCCTGAACCTTTGTGTGAATGAAAGATGTAAAACTAATTTTTAAAAATGTCAGCCATTCATTTCAGAGATCTATTGTCACAGTAGAAAGTCTAGAAACTTACCAGTACAATATGTGATATACTAAACAGATATAACAGAGTTTTGGCATGTTTGATAGAGTTGTCTTCCCATACACTGTGAAATTCCTGTTAAAACAAAAACATCAAAACTGTTTATCAACAACTTTGCAATGAATGGTTTACTGTTTAGATCTGCTGAAATAATTTCTCTAATTTTTGAGAAGATTTTGTTAACAATTATTTGACACTGTAAATTAACTGAACAAGATTTGGTATCTAGAGAGTTGATTAAAAAAAATTTTAACAATTATTTGAAACAGCAAATTAACTAGTAACTAGAGGGTTGATTTTGGTTTTGTGATGTGAATAAATGTCTAAACCATAATTTATATAACATTTGCACCCAGCAATAAAAATAAACCTGCAATAGGCAGATTTAGCTCTGACATAATGTATCTTTTATTAAGAATATAAAGATAGAGAAATTGGATTTAACATCCACTCAATAACTCAACACAAACTAGGTCATTTTAGAACCAACACATGGTTCAATTTCATTTCAATAATTAAGCATACAGGTCTTAAGCAGTGGGAGGAAATCGGAGGACCAGGAGTAAACCAATGAGGTTGGCCAGGCGACCCAACTCCTTGTTGCGTACAAGCAGTGAATTGTCTTGACTCAATGACAGACCTTGTGATCAAATGTGTATGTGTTAACCATTCAGGCACCTATTCCCCCAAGACCAAAAAGAATTAAAATATAATTACCAGTGGAGATTTTTCTTGGAATAATTCCTGACATCTATCGGCCAATCTGTGGGCGTCGCCAAACGACTGGTAGTGTAAATATACAACTTGATTGTCAACATCATAAAATATTTCTAGATCACGCTAGCAAAATATAAAACATATATTAAAACAACGAGACATTCTCTAAAATTTACAGAGAGAAAGAGAGAAATGGGATTTAACGTCCACTCAACACAAACTAGGTAATTTCGGGTCTAACATATGGTTCAATTTTATTTCAATAATTCGTTTGTGCGTAGGGTCTTTAACACTGGGTGGAAACCGGAGAAAATCCATGAGATTGGACATTCATACAATGAAAACAATTCTATACAATAAAATTATCTTTTTTTCTTACTGCTAGACATTTTGACTAGGCCTATCAGAGAAGTCTGTTTTTGTCACTTTCAAAATTACATTTTCCGCTAACCTTATCAATTTTTTCACCAAGAACTCCTTCAGCTCCCTAAAATAAAAATTAACATGAAAATTATACAGAGAGAGAGAGAGATGGGGTTTAACGTCCACTCGACACAAACTAGGTCATTTTGGGACTAACATATAGTTTAATTTTATTCAATAATTTGCTGGTGAGTAGGGGTCTTTAGCAGTGGTAGGAAACCGGAGGACCCAGAGAAAACACACAAGGTTGGACACATACACATGAAATGAAAGATTTTCCATCAGTCAAGGTTTCTTTTACGCGTACATGCACTGTAACGTTTACAACTGACCTTTTTCTTTCCTCCCATTCAAATTTCAAATGCTGAGGCACTAATACTGGGTTTAATCTAGTTTCTTTAGGAACTGTCTCAGATCGGACACTCTCCACTGACAGTTCCTACCCATCCCTAAATTGATGCAATATTAAACTGCTGCTCTTCCCCACCTCTGGTCTCAAGCTGTTTTGGAATCCCGACCTTCTATTTTTCAAGCTCATTCTTTTTTTTCTGTCATATCTGACACAAATTTATTTTCAAGTAGAGTTTAATGATTAAATAAAGATGCGGTCTGCGCATGTTGAGTTCGTAATGTATTTTGTTTGTGTTTTTAATGCAAAATTCTACTTGAAAATACTGTTCAATTATTATAAATGTGTGTCAGCTGTTGCAAGATATGATTCCTTTGGCAAAAAAAGAAGAATCGTGGTGGAAAAAAGTTGGTATAATGATTCCAAAATAGCCATAGAATGGGGATAAGCGGTGTTTTCATATTGCAGCTATATACAGGGACTTATACAGGAACTGTCAGAGACATGAAATGAAATGGGATTTAACATCCTACTGTTCTGCTCCTAAACTGGGCTACTCTTATATCAAATTCTAACTGCCAAGGGATCTTTTACGTACATGCAAATGTCTACACAGGACCTTGATTTTCCATCCCATCCGAACAACTAGACAGCTGTCCTTGTCAGGCCTTCCATCTTGCATCACTGACAAGGGGGAAACCACGCCGGAGTCCAACCAGAGACAGTTCCTAAAAAGGAACTATGTTTAATCACACCCTACCTGGAATATGTCTCTATCTAATACTGGGTTTAATAATGAAGCCTTGTTGGACATGGAATTTAACCGGCTCTTTCCAATTATTGCTACAATACATATCTTTCTGTCTTTAAATGGAATAGAACTGAAATAAAATACATAAAACAAATCATAAGACAAGCCATCATTTCAAATTATTTATGAGATTTTGATCGAAGTCTGGAACTAATGCACAGGGGTGTGTGGTCATAGTGGCCCTATGCCATAAAGGCCCAAAACAGGTTTGATCAAAACGGCCATACTTTAGTCATAACGAACAAAAAGTTTGGATATAACAGCCAACAAATATGGTAATAATAGCCAAAACATTTAGTCATAACAGCCTAACATTTTAAACAAAACATCGAGGCTGTATACAAACTACAAACCATGTGTCTGGAGACATAACAACCCAAGCCAACTCGTTCAGAAAATTACATGCTGTAAAGCGTAATTGCAATTCAAAGGACAGAGGTGAGTACTAATTAATCAATTGATTGGTTAATCCCTAATTAGGTACTTCACTCCCTCTGATCTGATTAGGTGATATATGAGACAAACATTAATCATTTATTTTTGATTAACTAAAGGTAAAAGAAATGGCCAAATAAAATCAATTCAGAGAAAATCCAGAATAAGAGAAAATAAACATGTATTGCGTTAGAAATTTCTAAGATATTTATTGTGTTGAAAGTTATAAATACAAATTACAATATCATGTTGTAATATTAGTTTGTATGTTTTATACAATGTATTATGTAATCCTTATAAGACATATAGAAATAAATTTCACTAAAAATAAGTGTGTTTATTATTAATGTATAATGTCATGTAAATTTACGTATTAAATTAATGTTTATGTGATGTATGTAGTTACATTATGGTATGACCTATTATAGTATTATGCAATATTTATATCAATAAATAGCAAATGGTATTTTTTTTTGGGGGGGGGGGGCGTTACAACAAACTTGTATGGCCGTTTCAACCAAATTTTGAGGTCATTATGACCAAATATTTTGTCCGTTGTGACCAAATATTTTGTCCATTGTGACTAATTATTTTGGCAGTTATTTATAAGGTTTAGGGCTGTTGTGTCCATAACCATGGGCATCACACATGTTTTTCTGGGGGGGTCTAAATATACTTGGACCCCCCCCCCCCTTAAACAATTTACATAGTAGGCCCTAACTCATATTTATTTACAACAATTATTAGGATAAGTTTTATAAAACCTAAAACCTGTACATATCCCAATATGTTGGTGTGATGTTTTAATTTAACCCTGTAAAATATCCCAAAACTGTTTAAACCAGAAGACTTATGGGGGTGGCAGGGTGACCCTCCCGCACTCTCCCTATCGCTATTCCGTATGGTGCTAGAATCCAAGGGAACGTGAGTGACAGTAAGAGAGCGTGAGCGACAGTATTCCGCAAGGGGTTGGAATGAGCGACAGGATAACGCATGGGGCTGGAATCCAAGAGAGTGCGAGCGTCATGATTTCGCAAGGGGGTCCAATCCAAGGGAACGTGAGCGACAGGATTCCGTAAGGGGCTGGAATCCAAGGGAACGTAAGCGACCAGATTCCGTATCCTAGAATCCAAGACACTAGAGAGTCTGACCGACAAGATTCTGTATCCTGGAATCCAAGAGAGTGTTAGTGACTGGATTCTATACTATATGGTACCATCCTCTGTATTTCCAGATCGTTCCACTCTACTCCACTAACACTTGGATCCGTTTACGTCAGAGACACATAGACAAATTATCCGCTATTGATAATTGTGGATGGACCCAGGGGTTAGTGAAATGGAATGATTTGAGAAGAATGGGATAATTATTAATACTACTGTCCAGATCTAGAGTTGTTTTGGGTTTTTTTTTTAAATGAAAATGATGTGATAGTGATAGATAGTGATTTAATTTTCATCTATGTGCATAGGGCCATAATGAACGGAATATTAATTTATGTGCTCCTTTTAGATATGATCATGGAATTAATTAGTCATTTAATCTTCCGAAATACCTTAAATCAACTTCACTTGGAAAATCCAACAATTTCATGGGCGCTGCCATTTTGACAAGGGAAAAAATAAAATTGGAGTTGTTTCCCCTGGCTTTTTTTTTAGAAGATTACTTACGAAAGTTTACGGAATATTCCGAAGTTCCTTATATGGATATTTTCGTGGTTTATACCGTACACCAATCAAAATCCCGCTGTTATATTATTATCAACACAATTATTTGTAAACCATCAGCGAATTGGACGAAATACGATATTGTTGGACACAAAAATTAATGACGTATTCAAAAGATGTGTAGGTTCACGTAGGCGTGCTGTTCCATAATAGAAACTATTCCCCATTCTATTTGTAAAATCAGCTATCAGTTGTGGATAACACTTGCAATTAATATAGCCCTCAAAATGCTCAGAAGTCCTTTTATGAGAGAATTTGAGGAAGACCCTTTCTTCGCGTAAGTATAACAGCCCGAATTGAGGCATTATTTGTGCACAGTCGAGGTTATCTATTAATAAAAATCGTGAATGATTTTTATTGTTTACGATTGAATGGTTCCCGATCGGATCCGAAAATATGCCAACAATTTTTTTTATTCAGTTTTTTTGTCTAACGGGACTGGGGGTGAATTGAAGAAGAATTATTGCTCTGTTCTTTTTGTGTTTTGTATTTATTATTAGATTACCGTAGAATATATGAATATATTTTTTATATAGATAGATCTAATTATTTATTATTTCTTTGGACATTTAATCCAGTCACGACACAAGTCAGGTTTAATTTTTGTTGGCAGGCTTAGATCTAGATCTTGTTGTTATTAGTAGGTTATTAAGATTTATTGCTTTTTTTTTAGCCTCAGGGCTCAAGGTGTAGTCAGACTAGTCGCTTTAGTAGATTTTTTTTTGCGTCACTGTTGTTTTGTCTTTGCCGTAACAGTAAACGGGGATATCTGTGGATCACAGTTTTTATTTGCAGAAGGCTACGAAGAAGGTAAGAGTTAACTAAGTTCGGTATGGTACTGAGTTATAAAATTATCAACAGCAACAGCGCAATTAAACGCGTCCTTACAAAATTTTGATTAAGTTGTCCACAAATTTCAAAATACGTTATGGTAGATGAGGTGTTCATTGGACCATAATTGGTTATTTATATTTGTAGCCTTTTTGGCTTTCTGTCGCTGCATCAACGAATAGCGTCTCACCGTCTGTACGTATCCATGGTTATTTAATAATATACGATATACATGTGGTTTAGTGTTACCAGTGCGGTTTGTTTTTATGTTAAATTAATTGTTTACTGAGTGATGTCGAAAAATATGATGAATTATTTTTTATGTACAGGTAGTCTGAACTTTTTAACACCATTTGTACTGCAGGCAACGTGTACTATTGGCCATGGATGATTGACATGACCATCTATCATATTTCTTGGTACATTACAAACAACATTTAGCAAAAGCTCCATTACCTACATGTAACATAAAAAAAAAGTATTTTTTTCAAGTTTTCTGCAACAACAAATTAAGTTCTTATAATAATTGACTTTTTTCGGGGTTTAACAAATATTTTAAGCTGCTGGTCGTAAACTTTTTTTGACTTAATTATTAATATCCGTCCTTTGGCTTTAAACTACAATAGGCCAAATGGTCTAACATTATATGGCTTAAAGTTTATATGATATGGTCTATCTATGATGGTCTATCATTGATTGAATCAAGTGGTGTGGTTTAAACACACCCTTGTGTGTGATTAGGGGTATGATTGCCTGTCCAGCCTAGATTTCTCTGGGTCATATGGTCCCCTCACACAACTAAAGATACATACATGGACATACAGTAAGTGCAAGCGAATATATTAAAATATAATTCTCACATACATAGGTGCAAGCGAATTATTGAAACAAAATTGAACCTTATGTTAGTCTCCAAATGACCTACATTGTGTCGATTGGATGTTAAAACTCAATTTCTCTCACTTACACATGTACCATACCAGACCGTACATGTAAATGTATATTATTGTAGGCCTATTTAATAACGCATAATGGACACCTGTGTGTAATAGTTCTGTAATGTGTGTCACGATGATGATTGTGATCAATATCAATATGTCGAACAGTCATGTACAGAGAATGTTGATGTTTAAGCTTTACTATATAATTAATGAACGATAAAATATAGGTTAAATATTAGTCTGTACACATAAATATTAATGTACTGACAGTATAATTATAAAGCTGATATCATACCTCATATACCCAGGTTAATTACCTGTCTTCAACAGGTGAACATGTTTATAAGAGATAAAATAAGCCATTAAGACCCAGCCCCAGTTTCACAAAGCATGCTCAGGCTTAAGTTTAGAATTTACTCAAAATTGTTCATCTGATAGGAATTAAAATTTAGCCCTTTATAAAAAAAAAATTGTTGTATTTTAAATGGATCAAGAAATACAATGTACATCAATAAGAAACTACATGTATGTGCAATGTTTTGTGTTTCTGAATCAAAGATATTTCTCATAAACAGTGATTAAAAGTTGAGTAAATTCCTAGCATAAGTCTGAGAATATATTTGTGGAACCAGGGCCTACATTTGTAGTTACCATATACAGAGTATCAGGGTCAGTAGTTGAACTATATACTGTCTCACACCTTAAAACATTACCAAATCATTGGAGGGGAGGGGGACAAATGGTGTAATGCATGCAGGTTATGTTTGACATATCATTAAAACACAAAATTTCAAGCACCAGACAAACTTTCAAGCGCCGTGAAGGAATTGTTCTGGATGTGGTCTGCAACAGGTGCTTTTCTGTACACACTTATTTCCAGGCTTAAGTACTTGTTTTTTGTTTATAAAATTTGCTATTAGAACAAGACATCAGTACTACAGTAGTTGTTCAAAACTTGAAAACTTTAGATGTTTTAATTTGTAGTTATACTTCTGTTTATTGCGTATTTGATATTTCCGTCAATCCCAATAAAAATTAAATTAAAGAAATAAAAATATTGGTTCAATAAGTAATAATTATGTGAGTGAGTAACTGGTGTATGTACATGTAAGTAGATAGGATAGGTATTTCATTGTTGTTACTTTACACGGTCTACTGGTTGTTATACCTTTAATATAGGTCAATCTTGAACTATTCACCCATGCGTGGGCGTGTTCAGTGTACACTGTGTACACGTAGATCAAATATGTCTTTTAATAATTTAAAGCGATAGATACATACATGAATTTTTCTAAGAAAGTCAAAATATAATTATTTCTATACATGTATATAGTGTATATACCGGTATGCTTAATAATAATAGGTTGTCAAATGCTGATACAATCATAGGAATCATTCTAGCTCTTAAAAAAAACAATAATATGTGTAATACCGGAAATTATTTTCCTACTTTTCTATACGCTCCATGCAATGAAAAAGATATGTTAGCCAATTTCTCAATTCATAATATTGAATTATACATGTACAGATAAGATTAATATGATTATTCGTTAGAACTGTGCACGATTCCATGTTTTAATTTTAAGACTTTATTTAAACATATTATAATTTATAGGCATACATGTACATGTACACAATATGACTTTATAAAATGCAACTACATGTATCTCTTTAGATTTAAAGCAGCACATGTACAGTATTCAAACCCTGGGCCATGTTTCTTAAAATTTTAACTAAAGATAAAATCCAAATTTTAGTTGATACCTAGTTGCATGGACTAAGCACTAAAATCAATGTAATATTATCCAATCACATTACTAAAATTTGGATTTTATCTTAGTTAAAATTTTGTGAAACATGCCCCAGGATGTTTTCCCCATTAGTAAACTATTAATTGTTTTATTCTTGAAATTTTAACAGGTTAACATCTATTTAACAATTTTCTAATCTTGAATAAGGCCCATTGTTCATAACAACATCATTGACTGTAAACAAACGTTATTTAGGTAATCGACCAATTTAAAACTTAAAATTTTACAAAGTTGTATATGAGAAATGTAGATAATTGTAAGATTCAATGGATGTATTTTTAATGTTGTTGTGTTTTTTTAACTCAAAACAAAGTTACATGTAGTTGTAACTTGTACTTTGTAATGTGAGATTTAATTAATAAGCTTGTACATGTTGATGACCATGATTACGACATAATTTATTTACTTCGACAAAGGCTGAATGTGGTTTGGGTTTTATAAATTACATGTACATGTAGATAAAAATATTGCTGCTTTAAGCAAATGTAAAAATGTCATATTGAAGTTAAATTGATAAGATCTATTTATTTTGATTGAAGAGTCTCAAGTTTATATACATTTTGAAGTACTGTTAGATAATTTACATACATTTGTATATGGGAGAGAATAACTGGCTGTGGTGTACTTTACATATATTTTATATGCACATGTAAAATATTTAACACAGAAAATCTTATTTACTTAGTGTAGAGTAGTTTATATTCTAAAGCCATTTTTTACTCTGTATAATACACGTACTGGATGATCAAACTTCTTTTCTTTTTTCTAACCTTAATCAAGGTTGCTCAGAATTCAATAACTCTGGGGCCATGTAACATATTTTGCATTATTATTCACTTCAAAATATTAAATTTAAATCAATATTATGTTTTTGGCATACATGTTCAGTTTACGTACGTATAATGGACAGTGCAGCTCTAACTGACTTGGGGGCAATGATAACTCACAATGTAAAGGTCCTGTGTTCAGTTTTGGTGTTTGAGGAAGTTCAATAAGTACAAGCAGGTTTCCCCTGTCAGTAGTGTAGGACCTACATGTAGCAAGAAATCATTTCTAGTTGTTCAGGTGGGATGAAATCTGAGATTCTGTGTACGCTTTAGTCTGGTTTGCACCTAAGAAAACAAAAGAGAGCAGGTCTAAACACCACTGTCTGTGCATGGCATTGGGCTGTCTTCATTAGCCCAGTCTGTGCACAAGCACAAAAGTAAGACATTAGTAGTTACATGTTTGTAAACATCATTTCTAGGACCACACCACTTATAAACAAATACCCACGACAAAACCTACATGTATGGATTTGACACAAAATACAGATATTGCAAGCAATAAACTGACAGATTGGACACAAAATACAAGGACATGGTAAACAATAAACATAATGACTGGATATGAAAATATTTCTCGAGGCTATTGCTTTATATTGAGGGCACGCACTGTGTTTTGCAAATTTGAGTCATCTGTAGTTGAATAAAAAATTTAAAAAATAGAAATAGGAGTCGATAAAACCCCCACACTCAATAAGATAAGGAGGGCAGACAGTGCAGACAAGTTTGGATCTCAGTGATGCATCTGGGGATGAGCAGGAACCGATCTGTGTAAATACATGTAATCAAAAAAATAATATATACCCTAAACAAACTTGACTACACTGTGTAGTTTATTATAAAGATATATTCTAGTACGGGTTTTGGGCTATTTAAATAGAGTACACGGTATAGATGAATTCCCTTCCATGGTATAAACCAATAATGGTGTAATACTGTACTTGTATGTTAAGTATGACTGGAATGTGAGACATATGATATTTATTATATATTACATTTATATTATCTGTCGGTTAAATCAATTTTATATACAAGTGTATGTAATATATACAGTGAGTTGGACTCAGTCCACCATATACACTCTGTAATACTCTGTAACATGAACAATGGCTTTTCAAATTCCAAGTTAATTGAATAATTTATAGGTTTGAAGGAAATCAGTCGTACATGTTAAAAGAGCTAAATCGTTAATATTTGAGACGTAGAAAGTGACACATGTGGGTCACAATGCATATAATAATGTAATAGTAATGTACTCTGTACGGTATATAAACTGATTTACATTCAATCTTTTCAGTTTTTACTCTAATTTCTAATCAGTTTTGTTTGCCGAAATTCACCAGAAGTCTCAATTGAGTGGCAATCTCTAGCGTCTGGTTATTCCAGTATACACCTATAGTAATAGTACCGGTATTTATTGCGCATGTTTGACAGGATGTTTGCAATACATCTACAATCTGTGTCTGTCTAGGCCTTACTCTTCGAGTCCCCCTCTTACAAATGTCACTGAAACAAATTATCCTGTACCATTTTTAGAAGGTTTATTTTGTCTTAAATATTGGATATCAGAAGCCCGTCTTTTCACAGTGAGTTTACAACATCCAGGTTGATTTGAATTGACAAATAATTCAATTTTCAATGTTGAAGATTGTTGATGACATTGAGTTATAGACTTAGCAGTTTAAAGTAAAGTCAAAGTTCTTCCTATTTGATGATCCATAAAATATTTTGTATAATCTTCATCATGCTGGCTTTTTAAATTCCGAGAACAATGTAATTGACCGGTTCAAAGGAAATCACTCAGTCATACATAAAGCAATGTTCTTCCCATTTCATCCATAAAATATACATCATCTTGCTGGTCTCTTGAAACTACATGAATAAATTTCCATATTGTTACATGTACTGGTATGTACGTGTATGCTCAGTCATGGATGCTGGCAATCCAGCCACATGAGTTTTCGACCGTTGTACTTGAAAAAATAGTAAGATTTTGAAAATTTTTGTAAGATTTTGAAATTTTTTGTAAGATTTTGAAATTTTTTGTAAGATTTTGTCTCCATGAAAAGAAATGATCTAGGTTTTTTATAAATTGATAACCATATTGCTATTAATATTACTGTATGGTTAAAACCTTTGTCCAGTCAGACGGTGTGGTCAAATTGTGGTATTGATTATAGTGACTGATGGATCATGCTGTCGGTCACATTTTGTGTTTTGGTGATCAAGTTTTATGAAACTTGTGATTCCTCTAAGGAACTGGCAGATAAACAAGTCCATGTACATGTAAATTATTGGGGGATGTGTCACCACAGTTGTGTGGCTGCATGGTGAACTCATGTGCGTTGGATCATAAAGGTCTGCCATTGAGTCAAGTAAGGTGGTGTCGATTCCCAGATTGTTCCAGTTTCCTACCATTTCTGATTTATAAATACCCCTACATTGTCATGCAGACGAATTATTGAAATAAAATTGAACCATGTGTTGGTCACAAAATGACCTAGTGTTGAGTGGGCATTGAATCTTTTAAAGGTACAATAAAAATTACCCTTCCACTTCCAGGTCACTTCTAATTTAAAAATAACCCTAGATTGTATGTGCAGGCAAATTATTGAAATAAAATTGAACCATGTGTTAGTCACGAAATGGCCTAGATAGGGTTGACTGTTGAGTGGGCATTAAATCTCTTTAAATACAGTATACATTCATGTATATTATAAACCTTGAAAGCTAGTTTTATGGGCACATTGTTCACATTTCCGTGTGTCATATTATATGGTATATGTGTCATTAATAGACAATAAAAGTGAGTTAAGCTTCAGGCCTACACAGAATGATATCATAAATAAAAGTGAATCTAGCGTAGGCCTACTCTACATGTAAATAGAATGATATCATAAATAATATATTTGTAGAAGAAATATTTGATCTTTCAGTGAACTATTTACCTACAGATCAACAGACTGTTATATGTATGTATTGTGATTCGTAGCGTGAAATATGTAATTCATAACATTTTATTTTATATCTGGAAATTCAAGGATCTATTTTACTTTCCATACTACTTGTATAGTGTCTTCAAGAATTTGAAATAAAAGGTGTTAAAGAGTTCATGGCTAACAAAATGTTAAAGTTTGGTTTTATTTTTTTAACACCAGCCACGAGCCAGTCGTGTAAATTAAGTTGTGATGTCCATTCTGTGTTTCCTTTCCTGTCACTTGTATGTCTCTAGGAAACATAACATCTGTATACATGTACATGTAGTGTACCCAAGAACCTTGATTGATGGAATTCTAAATAAGAGTAGCATTACAGGTGTTAAAGTGTTTTATGACTAAGAAAAAGTCCCCAAGTTTTGTTTTATGGAATGCCAGTCATGTAAATTCAGTTTAGATACCAATTTTATGATTCCTGTACTTCCTGTCACCTACATGTATATTGTATTTTATGTTGGCTTGTACAATGATGTATGTCTCTAGACATCCTCGGTTACCCAGTGTACACATTCCGTTCTACTCCACTATACCCTGGGTTAATCCATAGGGATTCCACGATTTCAAATTATCTGCCCTGGCTGATTGTGATATTTTTATCGTCCAATCCCAGATGGCGTTCCTTGGAAGGGATATAAACGAAGGGAAGTAACTCTCATCTTTTTTCAACAAAGAATACCCCAACATGGCTGCCGAAGTTCGTTCTTGCACACTTTGCAAATATGTAAACAACTTGTATGACGTAAAAAAACGTCACTAAAGGGTCTTCTGAAGACTTATTTGTAAACTGTTCTTTGATTGGCTCGTACAGTTTAACTACATTCTGATATTTTGAAATCGTGGAATCCCTATGGATTAACCCAGGGTATAGTGGAGTAGAACGGAATGTGTACACTGGGTAACCGAGGATGGTCTCTAGAAGAAGCTTGGCCGTTGGAATTTGAAATAAAGAGTAGCGTACCAGTTGATATCAGGTTATATTTTAAGGGCTAACATAAAGTAAAAGCTTAGCCAGACATGTTAATTTTGATACCAATTTTATGAATTTGATATTCCTCATTTCAGTGCACACAGAGATCGCATGATGTCTATGGGATCAATGTTCCAGATGCCTGATCCATTCTCCCGACCCCAGATTCAAGATGCTAGGCTAGTCGAACGAGAACGACGATCTCGAGACCGACGTCATCAATTACAGCGACAACAGATGCAGCAACCTTCACCTTTACCGATGATGTCATTCGGATTTAACGGCATGTTATCCAACATGGAAAAAATGATGTCAGATATGCACAAACAGTTTGTAAGTTAAATATTTAGAAAAATTGATAATTATGAAAATACATCGTACAGGATCGTTACAATACATGCAGTGTGTAAGAATACCCAGTTTTCTCAATATTGTAACGCTGAAATCAGGAAGTATTATTATAATGTACATGTAGTTTCCAGTCACCAGAATGTTATTCCCTTTAAAAATGATAAAACTTTCTGTAGGTTCAAAATTTTATTACCATTAATTGAACCATATGTAAGTCCCAAACTGACCTAGTTTGTCACTAACCAGGAGGTCTCCGGTTCAATCCGGGTGTCATCCAAGAAAGTTCCATGGGATTTTCCGGCGTGGTTTCCCCTTATCAGTGGTGCAGGCACTATAAGGACTGTTCTGGATAAAGCCTCAATTTATGTTGGACCATCTCTGTGACAGTTGCCCGTTACAGTTACACCAATTCATTCATCCAAATGCTTTTAAATTTAGCCTGAAATTTGTTACATCAATTCTGGTTCTTGTCTTAAAGTAACTAGTATTGTAATTTTTTCTTTCCAGGAACAACCTCTCACTACTCCAGTTGGTGGTGGTCAAAATTTCACACAATCATCGTTTGTATCATATTCTAATGTAGGTCATGGCGGAGCTCCTAGAGTTTATCAGGCATCATCATCTCAAAGATGTCGTGGAGGGGTAAGTACTCAACTATTATCTCCAACTTGTGGTTGAATACATTGTCATTGTTTATACATTATTTTTTTTTTTTTTTTTTTTTTTTTTTTTTTTTTTTTTTATTTATTTATTTATTTATTTATTCATTTTATTTTATTTTATTTATTTATTTATTTATATATTTCTTTATTTATTTTATATATTTATTTTTTTAATTTGATTTACAGGTTGTAGAAACGAAGAAAACCGAGAGAGATTCTAGAACAGGTGTAGAAAAAGTCATTATAGGTCATAAAATAGGTGAAAGAGAACATAAAATAGAAAAACAAAATAACAGGGTGACAGGAGAACAATGTGAAAATCAGGAATTTATTAATTTAGAGGAAGGTAAGAATTGTACAAAATTTAAAAATCCCAACTCAACACAGTACAAAAATACTTCGGTGGAAACCTAAAACAAACAGTTTTATATTTATAAATGGCTACATGTATATTTTGGTTAAAACAAGGCAAACAATTTTGAGTAAATTCTTAACTTACGTCTGAGAATGCTCTGTGAACTCGAGGCCTGGAGGTCCCGTGTTCGATTCCTACGTTGGCTGAATAAGATAATCGTGATTATCCGGCATGGTCTCCCTTTGTAAAGTGTAGATGTTGATGTTCAAATGGGACGAAATACTGAGGCCCTATGTACACAATGGCTAGTTCCTTTAGGAACTGTCTCTGAGCGAACGATGTCTCGCTACACAGTTCCTCACGGACCTTATTATCAACTAGGATGAAAATAAAGCTTTACCCCATCTAGGTTCTAAGGCTATTTTAGATCCTTACCGTCTATTTTGCTCCGTGAAACTTTTTTGATCACCAAAAGAAATCATTTCCTGACACAACCGAGACAAATTTATAATAATCCAACACTATTTGCGTGTAGAATTCGATGTTAGAAAAGACCGGTCTGCGCTGACGTCAGTAAACAAACATGGCGGCCAGATTTGAACGATATTGTTTATCTTTTTCTAACGTCGAATTCTACGTGAAAATAGTGTTGAATTATTATAAATTTGTGTCGGTTGTGTCAGGAAATGTTTTCTTTTGGCGATCAAAGAAGAATCACGGTGCAAAGTAGACGGTAAGGATCTAAAATAACCATAGAACCGAGATGGAGAAAAGCCTTATTTTCATACTAGTTGATAATAAGGCCCGTGAGGAACTGTGTAGCGAGACATCGTTCGCTCAGAGACAGTTCCTAAAGGAACTACACAATGGCAAGCACCTAAACGAAACCATGGCAGTTGGAATTTGATGTAGGAGCTGGCCGTAGAACTGCTGATACGCTCGCTGTCCAGGCAAGACTTAATAGTAAGTGCAGGCGGACCGCACCACACGCAAAACAAAACCTCTACAAGATAAACCTGCGGACAAGACAGAAAATAGACATTGCAAAAACAAATAATTATCAAATCAAGTGAATGGATCTGGGGGCCAGCCGTAAGTGTCCACTGCGCTGTACAGTACCGGGCCTGTTATGGTACACCCTAACTCATAGCACACTGTATGGGGTATGTCGGTCTTCATTAGCCCAGTCTTAGTAGAATGTTAAACCCATTTCATTTTGTTACTAGGATTGTTTAGCTGTTGATCTCTCAAATTAATTTTATCGTTGATTTTATATTTGTAGAGGAAGCCGAAAACTTCGATCAAGAATTTCAAGATAATATAAGGAAAACGATGCCAGTTCGAGGTGGAGCCGATCATATACGTAGACATCGTGTTAATCCCACAGAAGGTCAAGGTCACAGTCATTCCCATAGTTACACTCAACGACCTCCTCGTCAGATACTTCCTCCCACACCCAGATATAGAAGTTATCGAGATAGAACTTAATAATATCCTGTAGTGTGATAGGTAAATATATAATAATAATAAAAATAATGAGTATATTTATAATGGGCTATATCCACAAACTAAGTTTATGCTCGAAGCACAACACAAGCTCATTATCTTTTAACGATCCGTTAACTTTAACGGAGAGAAAGAATGTTGCTGGAAATAAATGCCCCAAACATTCTGTGGTGCAAATATTTCCTACAGATTTATGCTTATATAAAAAATGAAGTATTCTATAGTGTTTTCTGTAGTAAATTTAACAGGAAGTTAACAAACAACACGTTACCAAGATATGTCCGTTAAAGTTTAACGGATCGTTATAACAATTTAGTTTTGAGCAACCGACCCCTGGTCTCTAGGATTCAGGTAGGCCTGATTACCTCCCTTTACAATTCTTAGAAAGATGTCCAACATATGCAGCTACAACTTGAAGTTTCAAGGGGCGCAACAGTTTTTATACGCCCACATTTTCATGTGGACGTATTATGTCGTCGCCCCTGTCCGTCCGGACGTCCGTCCGTCCGGACGTCCGTCCGTCCGTCCACAATTGTTTGTGGACTCTCTACAGGTCACAATTCTTACCTGATTTCGACGAAACTTGAAATATAGGTTTATCCCCCAAAGATCTCGGCTGCTTTCGATATTGGCACGTATCGGATCAAAACTTCATGGATTATGGCCCCTGATTGTACAAAAAATCACGTTTTTAGCTTGTGGACCCTATAGAGGTCACAATTTTGAACCGATTTTGATGAAACTTGACATGCATGTTTATATCCCAAAGATCTTGGTTCCTTTCGATATTTGCGCCTATCGGAACGTAATTTCCTGAATTATGGCCCCTGATTGTCCGAAAAATCACCTATTTTAGCTCGTGGTACCTCTGGATGTCACAATTATTATCCGATTTGAAAAACCGTTCGATTATATCACCGTTACACCCTAAGGACGGTTGAGTTCAAATTTCGGAAAAATCGGACCAAAATTACCATACAAAATGGCCGCCGTTCGTACGCGAATACTGTTAAAAAATGGTATATCCAGGTTGTGGACCCTGTAGGGATCACAATTTTAATTTGATTTTGATGAAACTTGAAATGCATGGTTATAACCCAAAGATCTTGGTTCCTTTCAATATTTGCACATATCAGATCGTAACTTCCTGAATAATGGCCCCTAATTATACGCAAAATCGTCTTTAATTAGCTTGTGGTCCCTCTGGAGGTTACAATAATTATCCGATTTAAAAAATCGTTTGATTATATCACCGTTACACCCTAACAAAGGTTGAGTTCGAATTTCGGTAAAATTGGACCAAAATTGCCATACAAAATGGCCGCCATTCGTACGCGAATACTGTTAAAATATGGTATATCAAGGTTGTGGACCCTGTAGAGGTCACAATTTTAATTCAATTTGATGAAACTTGAAATGCATGGTTATAACCCAAAGATCTTGGTTCCTTTCGATATTTGGGCATATCGGATTGTAACTTCCTGAATTATGGCCCCTGATTATACGCAAAATCGTCTTTGTTTAGCTTGTGGTCCCTCTGGAGGTCACAATTATTATCCGATTTAAAAAATCGTTTGATTATATCACCGTTACACCCTAAGGATGGTTGAGTTAAAATTTCGGAAAAATTTGGAACAAAATTGCCATACAAAATGTCCGCCGCATGTACGCGAATACTGTTATAAAAAGGTATATCAAGGTTGTGGACTCCGTATAAGTCACAATTTTGATAAAACTTAAAATGCATGGTTATAACCCAAAGATCTTGGTCCCTTTCGTTATTTGCGCATATCATATCGTAGCTTTCTGAATTATGGCCCCTGATTGCCCGAAAAATCGCCTATGGTCCCTCTGGAGGTTATGATTATTATCCGATTGAAAAAAAGCTTGACTCTATCACCGTTACACCATACCGAAGGTTGAGTTTGAAGTTCAGGGAAATTGGACCATAATTGCCAGACAAAATGGCCGCTGTTTGTACTCAATAGTGTTAAAATATGGTATATCAAGGTTGTGGACCCAGTATAGGTCATAATTTTGATTTGATTTTGATGAAACTTGAAATGCATGTTTATAACCTAAAGATCTTGATTCTTTTCGATATTTGCGCATATCAAATTGTAATTTAATGAATTATAGCCTTTGATTGTAGGAAAAATCACTTTCGGTTTTGCTTGTTCTCTAACCATCTCTCGAAAATGTGGGCGTATCCTGCCTGGCAGTGCCAGCTTACTATCTTTCATGTAATACATACACCATCCTATATACATGATGATTAGGAGTACTACATGTATTCGATCTGGGGGATCATGTGGCTGATTGGGTAAGACGCTGGCTCGTTAGCCTGGGGGTCGGGTGTTCAATCCTTGCATTGGCTGAGAAAGTTTATCTAGATTTTCCAGCATGGTTTCGCCTTGTCAGTGATGCAAAATAAAGGGCCTGACAAGGACAACTGCCTAGTCATTCGGATGGGATGAAAAACCTGAGGTCCTGTGTAAACATTGTCGTGCACGTAAAAGTCCCTTTGTAGTTGGAATTTCGATATAAGAGGTCCTGTGTTCGATCATGGTTACCCCCCTTTGTCATCAATTGTACAAGACAGATGGCCGGGAAAAGGACAAAATATAGTCGATGGAACGAAAAAAACAAGGTTCTGTGTACTTATTGACGTGCCCGTACAAGAAGCCTTGACAGTTGGGATTTGATTTAAACGTAGGTCGTGGTGTTGCATATGCGGCATGCCCCTCTTCATAAGCCCAGGTTGTTCAGAACAATAAATTTCTGTAAGTGACAATGAGTATATGTTGCCTGTCCAACCTCATGGGTTTTCTTAGGGTCCTATGATTTCCTTTTACAGCATAAATATGATCCCTACGAATTATTGAATGAAAATGTTAGTCCTCATTTTATCTAATTTGTTTTAAGTGGAGGTTAAACCCCATTTCTCTCTCTATTTTGTTTTATTTAAACAAAATTATAGGCCTACCATCTCTCTCATCACTGAACTTAATTAATGTGGCTAATTTTATTTGAATGAAAAAGTTTGTGACATCCATTTTTACACATTTAAAATGTCTTTCATCTCAGATTTCTTGTGATCATACAATCCCAGAGCAGAAGCAAAGCTCTGCATGCCACAGTTTAGCACACAGTAGGTCATGCATGTGTGAAAAATTGAGGAACTAGCGCTGGACCTATTTCATATTATGAATATCTATGAAAATTTGATCATTTCAGATGTGTATGGTATTTGTGTTTTGTAGTAAAGGTTCTGACAAACCTCGAGTCATCTATGACACAGCAAGCAAAGATGGCTGCAATAAACGGAGGCAGACCACCATTAAATTTCACACTCTCGGTACCCACAAATTGTAGTTCGTCTATTTATAGCAATTCTCTCTCCTTCTCTTTTCTCCCCCTTTGCATGGACATTTTTGTTGATTTTGTGGTCTAGAATGGAAGAAGAGGGTTTGAATTAATATTTTCTGCCAGGTTTTGGTAAATATTCCGGATTTTGAGGCGGAAGGATAACTGAGTTATCAGGTTGGCTACGGTGATATGTACGGCAACTAGGTACATGTTTTGGGTATACTTCTTCAACTTGGTGTATCTCAAGATTTTGGTGGTCAACGTCATACAAATTTTAGTGCAAAGACATGGTCATTTGTTCCTCTGTCTATAGTGAAAAGCATTCAGCCCAACGAAAATTTGGGAAAAAGTTGGAGGTAGGCAAAGAGGCTAGAATTAACATTGAAGTCAATGGGGAAATTAATGGTGGTCTGCCTCCTATATGTAAACAACCTGAAAGTAGACGAAAGGCCTGAATTTGATGATATGATCTCTAAATTGCCAGAAAATGTGATATATGGCATTTTGAGTGTAAAAAAAGTGAAATGGTAAAATTTCAAAAATATTTGACAGATTTGTGAGGAACATTTTTGATTTTAGTCCAAATTTGGTGATTTTCAGTGTTTATTTACTTTTCAAAATTAGTGAAAAATATTTTAATGTATAATTTTTACTTTTTATGCATCAAAAATGTTAGAATGGAAGAAAGTACAATAATTTCACTCAATTTTGCCTAAAAATCATGAAAATTTGCCTGAAATTCTTCAGATTACCCCCAATACTGCGGTCAAAATTTTAATTATTCATCTGTTGTAAAATGCAACAAATTGTGTTGCATGTTTTTATTTCCTTTGTTAAATAAATTGGAAATGATTCATGTGTTTGTCAGATATTGAAAAAATATCCATGTGTTTGTCAGAAATATAAAAATTAAGAAATTTGGTCTAATTATGTACTGCTGAGGTATGTTAGAATTTCCAAATCATGAGTGAACTGCATTTTGCTGCAGTGTTCCTCTGACTTAACACAATTTTAATCTTTTAAAACCTGAAATTGTTGCATTTCCCTTCTCGAGAAAATAAAATCTATGTGTTTGCAGGGAAATTTCTCTGTCTTCATTTCATTCAGACTGGCTCACCCTCCCCACCCCACCCCTTTTCTTGAACATGATATTTGGATATCCAATTGAACATATATTGACTCCAAATTTACAGTAATTGGATTTTGTGCTTGAATTGTAACCGGGCATTTTATTTTGCACAAACAAATAGTTACATATAAGATTTCAAGGATTTCTAAGATTTTTTGTTTATGGCCAAACATGTAATCCTATGACAGTTTTTCCAAATGAGTCCACACCCCAAAATTGATGTGTTGTAGATTTGTCTTTTGCAGCTTAATGTTTTACATTTTGGGTGTAAATCTATTATTTGTGGTGATTTTTTAAAATGTGGCATTTACAGAACAATAAAATATTAATTAATAGCTTTTTCATACTCCTTTTATGCTATGAATTATGTCAAAACTCACTTTTTCCACCTCATTTTGTCAGGAATTTGATTTGAAAATTAAAACAACATGATTCCACAAAATTTTTACACTATGTAATTTCAAGGATACCTCTGATTGTTAAAATGTTTTAAATTCTGAAATATTCCCATTTTTTAAAAAAAAAGAGTGTTTTGTGACCCTTTTATTAGAGTGGCTGGTTATCACCTGAATACAGCATTTCTTTTACATTTATGAATCCATATTTTAATAAATTATTCATACTTCTTACAAGTACATGTGTTTGTGTGTATGTATATAGGCCAGGGATAGAAGAACATGGCTTTTAGCCATATTCCATCAACAGTAGTACTTATGTGGACACAAGTTGGATTTGGTACCACAGAAACATTTTTCAGGGGTGGGCTTACAAGTTTCATTATAGTTCCACACAGTTACCTTCAATGCAACCAATTTGCAGCTTGTCTTCTTGTATATTGGCCAAGGTTTCTTGAAATAAATGCCTTTTACCTCAGATTTTCCAAGAAATTGGGAAATATTGGCATTTTGAGACATACAAAGTGTAAAAAATGGGCCATTTTGTAGAAAAGGTAAAAAAAAATACAATTATTGAAAAATATCCCAATAGTTTGAATATTGTTGATGAGACTTGTTTGAAACTCTTTAAATCTTTTTGCAGAACTTACATTTTGACAAAATTAAGAAAGAATCTTCAATTCTTGAACAAAAGGCCCATAGACTTGGGCTGCAACCTGGTATACAAAACAGTACATAACTTTAAAGGGTCACCATTTTTTCTGTAATTTTTTTTTTTAATTCTGTATTATAATAATTTTTCAAAAATAAATGTGAAGCTATAAAGAAAAGAATTTTGATGATATATCAACTTTTAAAACCATATAGGAGGCAGACCACCATTAAATTTCACACTCTCGGTACCCACAAATTGTAGTTCGTCTATTTATAGCAATTCTCTCTCCTTCTCTTTTCTCCCCCTTTGCATGGACATTTTTGTTGATTTTGTGGTCTAGAATGGAAGAAGAGGGTTTGAATTAATATTTTCTGCCAGGTTTTGGTAAATATTCCGGATTTTGAGGCGGAAGGATAACTGAGTTATCAGGTTGGCTACGGTGATATGTACGGCAACTAGGTACATGTTTTGGGTATACTTCTTCAACTTGGTGTATCTCAAGATTTTGGTGGTCAACGTCATACAAATTTTAGTGCAAAGACATGGTCATTTGTTCCTCTGTCTATAGTGAAAAGCATTCAGCCCAACGAAAATTTGGGAAAAAGTTGGAGGTAGGCAAAGAGGCTAGAATTAACATTGAAGTCAATGGGGAAATTAATGGTGGTCTGCCTCCAAACAGTGTGGGAGAGTTATCTCCCCATTTCAAGGGTAATCCCCACTAATGAATAGTTATTTTGATTTCCATGAAAGAAGTGAGAACAAATATTTAAAGGCATTTCTTTTTTTTATCTCTTTTGAGTTATTTGTTTTCTGTATGATATTTACATTTGCGGCCTTTGATAGCAAAATTTAATAATAGGAAAGTAAAAATAAAATAATATATTTAGCCCATTTTGACATTTTTGTTCATAAATTAAAACGGTAAAACATTGATTTACGACTTTCAATTTAATTTGCTGTTATGGGTCAAATTTGGTCATGTGAAAAGATATACATGTTTGTAATACTTTGTGTTGGTTCTTTATATTTTGTACATGTGAAGAATTTTGTAAGTGGCTGTATTGTCATGCAAAATTACGATATTACGATAAGATCTGCTTGATGCCATATGTACAAATAGCATTTAAGTGAATTTAGAAGTTTTATACTTTGTACGTTTGAAGGATTTTGTAAGTGGCTGTATTGCTGTGCCAAATTACGATAAGATCGGTTTGAAGGCATATGTACAACTAGCATTTAAGTGAATTTAGAAGTTTTATTTTATAAGTGGCTGTATTGCCGTGCCAAATTACGTACGATAAGATCGGTTTGAAGGTTACAACTGACATTTTAGTGAAATTAGAAAAACAACTAGTTTCGTTTTTAATCTGCATTTAATTAGATACGTGACAAAGATTGAATTTTACCAGTACCCAGGGTCCAGTACTTAATGACACTACATTGTAGAATTGCCATTGTGCCAAGCTACTACAGGCACAATGGAAATTATGCTATTAATGTCCTTAGAGGACGAATCTTCTACATAAAACTGCATCATTAAGGTCCTTTAAATCTATCTCAAAGTCGCATTATGTTAAATGAAATCGGTCTACTGTTGTTTTTTGTTTATTTTGGCTTCAAATGTTATATAAACTATATTTTGAATGCATTCAAAGAGTTTATTTTGAATGAATTCAAAAAATGTTGTTGTTGATTTATTTTAAAAAAAAGATTTGCATTTTGTGGATTGTGTATGTAGGTAGTAATAAAGAATTTGTTTTGAATTGGGAAATTTTGATGGTCCTATTTTTTGTTGATAGATGTATATTATGTGTTGTTTGTATTAGGCTAATATCTCGGTTTGATATTTACATAGAATATAAATAATAAGATGAGTTAAGTTTTATCTTGTGTACAAAATGATCCCTACCCCTAATAAATACACGGAATAAGCCAAGATTTAAAAATTTTGTCCACGTATTCAGGAATTTTTGTTGATAATATGATAGAAATATTAATACAAATTGAACATTTGTTGAATATGATTGGAGATTACTATCTTTAGAAAGTTTCAAAGAGTACTTTGGTGATGCTTGATTCACAGTCCACAACATCCTGAATTGACAGAATTGCAATCGAGTGATACAGAATTCAGTACTGTCACAGTTCTGTCAGTCCCGACAGCTGAGGTAGTGTGAGTAGAACATTGACATATTTTAAGTAATAAAAATGTTTCAGCTGCCATGATTTGTTGAGATATTTTTTATGCAGTTGCCACATGCGTGGTAGCCCGAAATTCTCCTTTTCACTTGATTGACATTATTTTCGGAATTTAGAGAATTCAATTCTGGAACATGTAATTAAAGGAAGCTAAATCTCTACCCACCCATCCCCCGCAAAAAACATAGATTAAGCAAAGATATTAATATTTGTCAACTATTGGGAAATATTATTGTATGATAAACAGATATAAATTGAATGTTGTTTAAGTGTGATTGAAGATAGTCAACATTACAAAGTTTCAGATATTATTTATAATTAATAGATTCAAATTTATAGAATTCTATGTATATTACATTGTATTAGGTAACTTGTTACATGTACGATATATTGTCATGACGATAACTATAGAAACCGTCCCAGCAGAATTTTAACATCACATTTTAATATTTTCATCTCTAAAAAGAATTGATCTAGCTAGAATGAAGAATTAAGTGCTCTTAAAAACTGTTGCAAGGCTGTTTTATGTTCTAGATTAGTTGAAGACATTATGAATTAAACTCCAACTACGCAAGTTTGTTGTACTTCAGCTTAACCAGCACTATAGTAAATATAGGGCCATATGGTTAGCACAGGCGTGCAGTATCATAAGGTCTGTCATTGAGTCTACTGGCTAGGTTTTGATTCCCCGGTTGTAACTGACGAAAGAGTAGGATCGCCTGTCCAACCATGTGAGTTTTCTCCGGTTCCTCCCACTGCTAAAGACCCCTACGCGCAAGTGTATTATTGAAATAAAATGGAACCATGTGTTAGTTTCGAAATGAACTAGTTTGTATCAAGTGGATGTTAAACCCCATTTCTCTCTTTCTCTCCATATTTTAGTGACTTTTGATTTAAAGATTATATATTATTGTAGTTCATATGTTTTGGTCAGTAAGGCACATGTACCGCAACTGGTATGCAATATATATTGTGTAACTGTCGCTATGACAACTATCTTACATTAAACTTTGTGAAGTTTATATAAATTGGTCACTAAGGGTGCTCTTTATATTATGGAAGTGTCTCTAATTATGCACCCATAGAGCCATCTACTTCATTCTTTGAGAATATTGTAGTGACAAGGAATAAGGTCGCCTGTTCAACTGCGTAAGTTTTCTCTGGTTCCTCCCACTGCTGAAAAAACTCTATGTGCAAGCGAATTATTGAAGAAAAAAAAACACTTTTTTTTAAACATGTTAGTCCCAAAGTTACATAGTTTGTGTGGGATGAGAGTTAAACCCCATTTCTCTCTCTCTCTCTAATTGTAGTCAGACAGCCTATGTTTAGCTGACCATCTCCGACTACTAGGTTTGGTTTAAGTGGCCGAGAGCGAGACATTAAGTAATATGTTTCGTGTAGTTTCAATATATTACA
This sequence comes from Patella pellucida, assembly GCA_917208275.1. Classification (NCBI taxonomy): domain Eukaryota; kingdom Metazoa; phylum Mollusca; class Gastropoda; family Patellidae; genus Patella; species Patella pellucida. The sequence continues at coordinate 66,670,834 of OU795042.1, read as the reverse complement.
CAATGTCTTAAGCTCGAGACCATTAAACAACTTAAAAAATAGATTCACGCACATGCTTTGCAGTGAAATAGGCCATGCGGGTCCAATATTGCAACTAGTATAAATAAGATAGGCTTGGCACATTGCCTGTATCATTGAAATTATAATAGGATACACCAGGGATGACGTCACATCTCGTCGGCCTTCTGGAGAACCGACGAATCTGATATATTTAAGTATTGAGAATTACGTATTGAGAAATTTATACTTTGTTGTTATCTTTGTGGCCATCAAATACAATATTTATTTATGATGTATTATTTCAGACATATACATCAGGACACTAGACGTCATTTAAATAAATATTATTAATTTATGGCCACAGAGATAACAACAAAGTATAAATTTCTCAATACGTAATTCTCAATACTTAAATATATATCAGATTCGTCGGTTCGCCAGAAGGCCGACGATCTGTAACATTAAATCTCTTGTAGGTACATGTATATTATTTAAAGTGCTGTATATTTATGTCATGTTTGTAAATAATTTCTCATTTCAATAAAATATAATTATTCACATGTAAATAGCCATTTTTTTATTCATGTCCTTTTATTTATAGTCTCTATTGGGTAAATCCATGTCAAGTGGGTCAGGGGTGGGAAAATCCCCCCCCCCTCGGAAAATTTACGGAAAAAATAAATGTTATTGTACATGTAATATACATTGTTTTATTTATGTACTGTTATTTATAATCTCTAAGGGGGTGGGGATGGCCTAGTGGTCTAGAGTGCCGTGCTTCGACTTCTAGCTGGCGGGCCAACTCTGGTTTGCAGCTGTGGTTTCGAGCCCTAGTGTGAGCGTATGTGGCATGGAGATAGGGGGCCTTCTCAACCTTGGGGGTTTCCTCCAGGCACTACAGTTTCCTCCCACTGCCAAAGACCCTTACGCGCAAGTGAATTATTGAAATAAAATTAAACCATATGTTAGTCCTTAAAAGGAACCTGGCAAACCCCCTCCTGCAAAAATTCCTGGATCTGCTCCTGCAAAATGAAATTCAACTGAGGAAGGACACCATAGTCCAAAACGTTTTAATTAATTTTACATCAAAACTACCTAAGGACTTTATCTATATCTACTAGGGTGGGGTAAATGAGAAGCTTTTGCATAACTTGCATTCACGCCTTCCGTTTTCTATGGCCATTTTGCATGCTAAATTCAAATTTGTTGGAATTTTTGAGCTTCAACCTCATTTGACCCCTTAAAATGCTAATTTATTCAAAATGGCGGCCAAATTTGAGTATTTTTACAATTTTATCAGATTAACGTCTAAATATGGCTTGTAATATGTCTAAATATAGGTGATTGGGGTCACAGAATCCGAAAATGCCACTTTTATAATACTTATATAGACATATGACGATATATATGGCAAATATTTAGGAAATAATACAAAATTTTCAATATACGAACACGATTTATTATGTGATAAGCAAACAATACTCAACAATATCTCAAGTACCAGTAGAGAATACGACTAAGGTAGCTTTTCAATTGAAAACATTGAGAAGTAGTCCTTCGACATCTTTATCTGCCCCTTTCTTGGGTTTTATAGCGTTCCTGATACTTGTACGTTGTTCTTCAGCTGTAAATTTTTCTACACGGAATTTTCCAGTAGTAGAAACCTTGACACGTCTCTGCTGACGGATATTCGGGGTTATGGTGAGCTGCAGGTACACGATTTCAGACAAAAGTTATTTTTCAGACAATGAGTCAAGCAAGTCCAAGTTACTTTCAGTCATCCGCCCATCGTGCTGTTTACAAACATCCATAGTTTGCAGTAACCTTAAGTTTTTCTTTCTTTTTAGCTCTTCTTTCTTGGCCAGTCCAAGTGTTTTGGACAACTTAGCCCTTAGCTAAGAAATTTTTCCCACGTCTGAAGATTCTTCAGAGGTTTGTGCCTATTTCCAGTTGTGTGATCGTTCCTTATCACTCAGGGTAGTGAGTGGTGAATCAACTAGCAGTCCATTAGTGCTTATTACTCTTTTCCTGGATATAGACTGAATGGACTCCGTACCACCACTGATTTTACCTCATTGTCAAACCATGCGAACTTGCTTCCAGGGATTTTCAGTTTAAAGAAATCTTTAACCCCATACCAGTCCCTTTCGTGTTTCCGATTAATACCTCTTTCATTAATTCCTAGGAAAAAATACTAGATCAGCGATTTGTCTGTTTAGTTCACAACACAGGGTAAACTTTGTCACTGGATATAAACGGATACGGCTAGAACTAATTTATTCGTGTTTATATCTACCACAGTGTCAAAGAATCGGATGATTTGATCTTTCATTTTCAAGAATTGATTTGCTATCTTAATTTGAAGAACTATCCCGAACAAAGAAATCTGGGAATGGGAGAGCTCGTATTTACGCTGTCATGCTTGCTGAAACAGCAGAAACTTTGAGGCGTCAGTTATCAGCCATGTCATTTTTTTTCAACGACATCCTGGACCTTGACGAAGCAGAAAATGATGAACTACCTGATCCAAATAAAATAGCATATGCTCCGTTAACCAATCTCGGGTGTGAAAGTGAGTTCGCATGGTTTGACAATGGAGTAAAAATCAGTGGTCGTACGGAGTCCGTTCAGTCTATATCCAGGAAAAGAGTAATAAGCACTAATGGACTGCTAGTTGATTCACCACTTACTACCCTGAGTGATAAGGCACGATCACACAACTGGAAATAGGCACAAACCTGAGAAAGATTTGTTAGCTAAGGGTTAAGTTGCCCAAAACACCTGGACAGGCCAAGAAAGAAGAGCTAAAAAGAAAGAAAAACTTCAGGTTACTGCAAACTATGGACGTTTGTAAACAGCACGATGGGCCGATGATTGAAAGTAACTTGGACTTGCTTGACTCATTGTCTGAAAAATAACTTTTGTCTGAAATCGTGTACCTGCGGCTCAGCATAGCCCCGAATATCCGTCAGCAGAGACGTGTCAAGGATACTACCACTGGAAAATTCCGTGTAGAAAAATTTACAGCTGAAGAACAACGTACAAGTATCAGAAACGCTATAAAACCCAAGAAAGGGGCAGATAAAGATGTCGAAGGACTACTTCTCAATGTTTTCAATTGAAAAGTTACCTTAGTCGTATTCTCTACTGGTACTTGAGATATCTGTTGAGTATTTTTTGCATATCACATTATAAATCGTGGTCGTTTATTGAAAATTTTGTATTATTTCCTAAATATTTGCCATATATATCGTCATATGTCTATATAAGTATTATAAAAGTGGCATTTTTAGATTCTGTGACCCCAAAAACCTATATATAGACATATTACAAGCCATTTTCAGACGTTAATCTGATAAAATTGTAAAAATACTCAATTGTGGCCGCCATTTTGAATAAATTAGCATTTTAAGGGGTCAAATGCGGTCACAGGTCAAAAATTCCAACGGATTTGAAATCAGCATCCAAAATGGCCATAGAAAACACTAGGCTTCAAAAAAAAAAGTTCATTTACCCCACCCTAATATCTACTGGTTTGAGGGGCTACTATTCTACAAATTAAATATTTGTGTAGAGTGGACCCTATGTGAAAGAATTTTGTCTTAATCCATGAATGAAAAATGCATAGATATAGTAATATATATCTTTATTTATCTTACACTGCCTTTTTTCCTTGAATAATTGCATCTCCGAGCAATTTCTGGCCCAAACTTAAGTAGGTAGGTGAACATATCTTAAACCCTCAGTTGAAGTTGTCCTCTTAGTGGCTCTAGCTAAGAATTTTACATAATCTACTTAGTAAGTACCTTAGTTTGCCTGTTCCCTGATGATACCTTTTCATAAATTTCTGAAATAAAATATTGTTTACAAAAAAAACCTTTATAATATTAGGGCTACTAATAATATCAAAGGAACTTGTGGTCATTATTCCTAATTAGTTTTTCGAGCCCTAGTGTGAGCGTATGTGACATGGAGATAGGGGCGCCTTCTCAACGTCGTGGGTTTCCTCCAGGCACTTCGGCTTCCTCCCACTGCTAACTACGCGCATGAGAATTATTGAAATAAAAATTGAAAACCATACGTTAGTCCAAAAATGACCTAGTTTGTGTCGAGTGGACGTTAAACTCCATTTCTCTCTCTCCCTCCTAATTAGTTTGGGTAATTTAGATTGCCAATCAGCTGTGGCAATTATTCTTCATGGTGTATCCCCCACCCCATTCCCGCCTAAGTTAAAAAAAACAACCCAGTCAATTATATTGGTAAAACACCGTTAAAATACGGCAGCATATATGCCCACGAGTTTCTTCATTTCTTGCTACAGTAAGTCTATGCTTTACTACTTTACGTGTAGGAGACAGATTTATTTCTTTGTGCTTGGGAGAGATCATCAAAACGTTTATAGATTTAAAACTAGTTAATAAAAAGTTGGGCTTGGCCGGGATTTGAACCCGGGACCTCTCGCACCCTAAGCGAGAATCATACCCCTAGACCACCAAGCCGATGAGAGAGCTTAACTATATTAACGGTATAAATTTAGGTCGTGGCTATTTATACTACTGTCTGAATGACGTCACTGTCTTATCTGGAAATTCCAGTGACGAGGAAGCTTTCAATGCGGAAATATATTAAGATCTCGGATGTTTAAGAAGAAAAGTAACTTTAGTTTGAATAAAAATGGAACCAGAAGTGCATCGAAGTATTTTTAGATATCCACTTATTGGTTTTACTCTGATTATCAGCGAAATTATCACAACACTTGCGAGCACGTAAGTTAATTTTAGTATTTCACTTCTTTTTTCTGAATCGCGAAAAGTGTCCGCACTGGATGACTCATTGACTGGTTGTGTGGAAGTCAAAAACAGTCATAATTATAGTATTAAATCTTATTTGCAACTGGATATAAAGCCTAAGCTTATATATGTTCAAATGCATACTATGAAATACCCGACTTGGCTGGGTTTAATTTTGTTGTAAAATCATGGAATTTAAATACAATTTTGGGGATAGGATGTCTTTTAATCTGTCGACATCGCGCCGCAGGCCGTACCGAAAAATTTGGTAACTGTGACTTCAGTTGATGATGCTTGGAATTTACTTAGAATATAGATAGCCAACCACCCTTTCTGATTTGATAAGAGATGAAACGATGCCTTTAGAAGACTTTATTTGGTTTATATCTAACTTTATGAATAATTAATATCCCCTTTATTTTTTATCCCGAATATCCATGTATAGGCTACAATGTATAGTTCATTACATGCTGCACGTAAAGGGTGTTATATGTGGATATATAACTTCTAATTAATAAATTCATATATATTTCTATGATAAATTTAGTAACTTAGTAAAGTTCATGGGTTCTTGGTGTGTAATATAAATATGTATCCTTGACTATGTCTAAATATATATCACCATGTACATGCATGTTGTCCATAATGGACGTTTTGACCATAGGATATCTATGGTTATGATAAATGATGTAATAATAAACATCTTATCTTATTTTATCTTTATTAGGATAGCTATGATCTAAACAGTAAATTAATAACTAATATCACATGATACAGGAATACATAACAAAAGATACTTATTTAAAAATTAGAATATATTTAAAAACAGCTAGATGCTTTTTAAGGATATAGTTTTATCAGTGTACATTAAATTGGTAAAATAAATTAAACCATGTTAGTCCCAAAATGACCTAATTTGTCTCGAGCTGACCTAAATGGTAGGCCTACACTTTAACTTTTCTAATTCTCTCTCTAGGCCTACTCGCATTTGTCAATTCTTCATAGTTAAACTTTCCACCATTCTTCTAAGACTTCAAATATAACTTTGCCCGGGAAATAAAATAATATATGACTAAAATTTACAATATATTAATGATGTCTCATTATCTATTTTTAAACGGTTATATAGTAGCAGGAATGGTCAACTCTTTATCTAAATCCTACATAATGTAGGCTTATCTGGGGTTTGGATGGCCAAATGGTTAGCATGTGCATGCTGTATCATAAAGCTTGTTATACCTGGCCTGTATAAAGCCAGTTGCCGAGTAGGGTCACCTGTCCAACCTAAGTGGTTTTCTCTTGACCCTCCAGTTTCCTTACTCTGCTAAAGACCCCTACGCGCAAGCGAATTATTGAAATGAAAAAAACAACATATGTTACTCCCGAAATGACCTAGTTTGTGAGGAGTGGATGTTAAACTCCATTTCTCTCTCTCTCTCTCTCTCTCTCTCTCTATCTCATTTCTCCCTCTCACTTATCTTTAAATGAAGACAATGTCTGTTACAGTGTAGTATTAATAATACCCCTACAAACAAGGAAACAGAATATGAGTAATATTTCCTGTTATAAAGTAAATAATATGATAGTTTATAGTACTTGTATATATTTCTGACTGTAGTTTGCCTGTTTCGGTTTGACAGCTAAGCTAGGGAAATGAAAAGAAATGGGGTTTTATGTCCTTCTGTTCTGCTCCGACTGGGCAAATGAAGAGGGCTTATGCCAGTGTTCTATGAGAGACATTTTGCCTGGACAGCGGCTCTACGGTTTATACTCTTAAATCGAATTCCAACTGACAAGGGATCTTTTAGGGACCTCAGTTTTTCATCCCATCTGAATGACTAGACAGCTGTCCTTGTCAGGCCCACTAAGCTGACAAGGAGTAGGGTCTTCTGTCCAGCCGTGTGGGTTTCCTCCAGGTCCCCTCACTGCTATTAAGGACACCTACGCGCAGGCAGATTATTGAAATAAAATTGAACTACATGTATATGTTAATCCAGAAATGACCCAGTTTTTTTTCTCTCTCTCTCTCTCTCTCTCTCTCTCTGTTGGTTTTAAACGTTAGAAAAACATGAAAACAATTGGTTATTTAAACTCAATTGAATATTCAAATTATCTGATATCATTTGAATAATGACTCAGAATAAGAAACATTCAATGTTTAGATGTGAAACTGAAATTCAATGTCTAATCATCATAAACATGGTTCAATTTCAGTTCAATAATTTGCTTTTTGCGTAGGAGAATTTCGATGTGGGAGGAAACCGGAGGACCCGGAAATATTCCATATGAGGTTGGACAGGCGATCCTATTCATTGTCACGTACAACCAGGGAATTGAAACCATGCCAGTTGATTCAATGACAGACGTGCTAACCATTTGACCATCCAACCCTCTTTAAAACCAATATATTTTCCACATATATAATGATAATAATAGTGTGTACTGGTATAATTATAAAGGGGTGTATTCACAGGCGTTGTACTTAAAGTTAGCTGTAGTTGTATATATTAGAAAATTTGAACGCATTGAGGTAATAATATTTCCTTTAAGAGACAAAATTGAAGTAATTGAAGTAATTATTATTCCTATAATTTTTTTACTTTAAAGTAATAATATTTCTTATGGGAGTCACAGTGGCTAAGTGAGTAAGATGCTCACTCGCTAACCATGAGGTCTGAGGTTTGTACCAAGTGTTGGCTAAGAAAGTACCTTGGTGCAGGACGAAGTGCCTGACAAGAACAGTGGCTAGTCATTTTTAATGGCAAGAAAAAATGAGGAAATGAAATGAAATGGGGTTTAACATCCTACTGTTCTGCTCCTAACCTGGGCAGGGGGTTGGATGGCAGAATGATTACAACGTGCGTGTTGTATTAGTTGTATCATAAAGCCTGGCAGGGTTTCAATTCTCGGTTGTAGTTGACAAAGAGTAGGGTCGCCTGTCTAGTCTCATGGGTTTTCTCTGGTTTCCTCCCTACTTGCAAGCGAATTATTGGAATAGAATTGAACCATATGTTAGTCCCTAAATGACCTAGTTGTGTTGAGTGGATGTTAAAACCACATTTCTCTCTCTCTCATATTATATAATTTTTATTTTCTAGATGGGGTAAACATATCAAGGTTAAAGGTTCAAGTGGAGCATTCGGACCAGATGATGATGGAAATACGTTTACTGGTCATGGTGACGGACATTTTGATGAATTTGGTGGCGGAATTGGACAAAAGCCCCATAAATTCACGCACACTTTCTTTATGGTAAATATTCATAATTTCTGTCCAGCTTTTTATACGCCCACATTTTCATGTGGACGTATTATGTCGTCGCCCCTGTCCGTCCGTCCGTCCACAATTGTTTGTGGACTCTCTACAGGTCACAATTCTTGTCCGATTTAGACGACACTTAAAATATAGGTTTATCCCCAAAAGATCTCGGCTGCTTTCGATATTGGCATGTATCGGATCAAAACTTCATGGATTATGGCCCCTGATTGTACGAAAAATCACGTTTTTAGCTTGTGGACCCTATAGAGGTCACAATTTTGAACCGATTTTGATGAAACTTTACATGCATGTTCATAACCCAAAGATCTTGGTTCCTTTCGATATTTGCACCTATCGGAACGTAAATTCCTGAATTATGGCCCCTGATTGTCCGAAAATTCACCTATTTTAGCTTGTGGTACCTCTGGAGGTTACAATTATTATCAGATTTGAAAAACCGTTCGATTATATCACCGTTACACCCTAAGAAAGGTTGAGTTCAAATTTCGGAAAAATCGGACCAAAATTACCATACAAAATGGCCGCCGTTCGTACGCAAATACTGTTAAAAAATGGTATATCAAGGTTGTATACCCTGTAGAGATCACAATTTTAATTCGATTTTGATGAAACTTGAAATGCATGGTTATAACCCAAAGATCTTGGTTACTTTTTATATTTGCGCAAATTGGATCGTAACTTCCTGAATTATGGCCCCTGATTATACGCAAAATTGTCTTGGTTTAGCCTGTGGTCCCTCTGGAGGTTACAATAATTATCCGATTTGAAAAACCGTTCGATTATATCACCGTTACACCCTAAGGAAGGTTGAGTTCAAATTTCGGAAAAATCGGACCAAAATTACCATACAAAATGGCCGCTGTTCGTACGCAAATACTATTAAAAAATGGTATATCAAGGTTGTGGACCCTGTAGAGATCACAATTTTAATTGGATTTTGATGAAACTTGAAATGCATGGTTATAACTTAAAGATCTTGGTTCCTTTCTATATTTGCCCATATCGGATTGTAACTTCCTGAATTATGGCCCCTGATTATACGCAAAATCGTCTTGGTTTAGCCTGTGGTCCCTCTGGAGGTTACAATAATTATCCGATTTAAAAAATCGTTTGATTATATCACCGTTACACCCTAAGGAAGAATGAGTTTGAATTTCAGAAAAATAGGACCAAAATTGCCATACAAAATGGCCGCCATTCGTACGCAAATACTGTTAAAAAATGGTATATCAAGGTTGTGGATCCTGTAGAGGTCAAAATTTTAATTCGATTTTGATGAAACTTTAAATGCATGGTTATAACCCAAAGATCTTGGTTCCTTTCAATATTTGCGCATATCGGTTTGTAACTTCCTGAATTATGGCCCCTGATTATACGCAAAATCGTCTTGGTTTAGCTTGTGGTCCCTCTGGAGGTTACAATAATTAACCGATTTAAAAAATCGTTTGATTATATCACCGTTACACCCTAAGGAATGTTGAGTTTGAATTTCGGGAAAATTCGGAACAAAATTGCCATACAAAATGGCTGCCGTTTGTACGCGAATACTGTTAAAAAATAGTATATCAAGGTTGTGGACCCTGTAGAGATCACAATTTTAATTCAATTTTGATGAAACTTGAAATGCACGGTTATAACCCAAAGATCTTGGTTCCTTTCGATATTTGCGCATATCGGATCGTAACTTCCTGAATTACGGCCCCTGATTATACGCAAAATCGTCTTTGTTTAGCTTGTGGTCCCTCTGGAGGTCACAATTATTATCTGATTTAAAAAATCGTTTGATTATATCACCGTTACACACTAAGGAATGTTGAGTTTGAATTTCGGGAAAATTCGGAACAAAATTGCCATACAAAATGGCTGCCGTTTGTACGCGAATACTGTTCCTTTCATTATTTTCACATATCAGATCATAACTTCCTGAATTATGGCCCCTGATTGTCCGAAAAATCGCCTATGGTCCCTCTGGAGGTCACGATTATTATCCGATTTAAAAGACTTGACCCTATCACCGTTACACCATACGGAAGGTTGAGTTTGAATTTCAGGGAAATCGGACCATAATTGCCAGACAAAATGGTCACCGTTTGTACGCTAAAAGTGTTAAAATATGGTATATCAAGGTTGTGGACCCAGGATAGGTCACAATTTTAATTCAATTTTGATGAAACTTGAAATGCATGTTTATAACCTAAAGATCTTGATTCTTTTCGATATTTGCGCATATCAAATTGTAATTTAATGAATTATAGCCTTTGATTGTAGGAAAAATCACTTTCGATTTTGCTTGTTCTCTAACCATCTCTCGAAAATGTGGGCGTATCCTGCCTGGCAGTGCCAGCTTACTATCTTTTTAATAACCATTTATAGCCATTTGTCACTACAACTGAATTAATCTGTGACAGAACCCAGCAACAAAAAATCAGTTGATCTAAGTCGTAAGTGCAGTCATGTAGCCTGGCTTCAGTCACAGAGTCGAAGTCACAACTGATCACATGACTGCCACATGATAACCTTCATAATGGTCCTATTCCACTTGACTGTTACCAACCAGGGAACCATGTGACTAAATAACCTAATCGTATTGGCTATCTCAAGGAGATGCGGACTCGAGGTAGTCGTAGGGACGCCCATGTCACTTGCGCCTAGGGATAACTAGTGGTTTCCTGTCCGACTCACACCAGTTGTAAGAGCGCCCAGGTTGCCCAAGTAGCCACGACTGATCAGTTCCACTGTATCATAAACCATTTATTTATTTTTTTCAGGCACCAATGTTGTACTTACCCCAAATGTTCTGTCTGTTGTTATTTTATATAATGAGCGGGACCGGGTGTGGGCGACGCTATCTCAACCCTGAACAAGAACAACGAAATGGTGTTGAAGGTGCACAGAACCCTCGAGGTGGTGCTCGTCGGCCCCATAACCGACGGGTGGAACAGGATATGCGTTACAGTAAAGGGATTTTTGTCATTCCCGCCATTTTTAATTACGCAGCAACATGTCTGCTATATGTAGGCTTCAATCTCACTTACCCTTCCAGTACTATTCTGTTTAAAGGTAATTCTATTGCTTGATTATTTTGTAAACACATGGCTGACAGTGGCCTGAGGCGGCAGTTGCTGGAGGGCTTATTTAAAATGACGTGGGCCTAATTAATTTCGGGTCGGGTCCTATGTTGATTCTCATTGGGCCTAAACCCCAGCCCTCTAACATTCATTGTCTAAGCTTTTTTAATCGTATGAGACACGTATAAAAAAATTGCAGCCTCATCAGCCTCACTGCTAATCCGGTACTAATGGCTGATCATGGCATACCCCATGTTCCTGAAGCAACAACTGCGAGTTTTACAACATCTTGCCATTTCTGGTTTATTTCACGATTCCCGACATTATAGCTACGTTATCTGCAGGCACGTGAACAGTAGCATCCAATCAGAGATCGTGACATAGCGAAGCCCATGGAAACCTTGACATTGAAAGAATGTTGAACTTTGCAACTCGATTATCAACGGTAGACATTTTAGCTTGAAAATGTTTGACTTTGTATTCGCAGCGACCATGGAATCTGAGAGGATCACAAGCTGGGCTTTTATATATACAATCAAACTTAGTGCCGAAATATTCAGGGTATCACGTGAAGGGCGTCGTGATAAGATGTATGCGTAGTTAAAGACGGGAATACCCTAGATTAATACATTTAGCTGATCATCACATACAGATGTCATCAAAGTCTTCAGATGTAAACAGGGCTAGCGCTAACCTGAACCCTAACCCCTGAAACAAGCCTAACACTTACCCTAACCCTAAGCCTGAAACAAGCCTATCATTTACCCTAACCCTAACCCTGAAACAAGCCTAACACTTACCCTAACCCTAACCCTGAAACAAGCCGAACACTTACCCTAACCCTAACCCTGAAACAAGCCTAACACTTACCCAAACCCTAACCCTGAAACAAGCCTAACACTTACCCTAACCCTAACCCTGAAACAAGCCTAACACTTACCCTAACCCTAACCCTGAAACAAGCCTAACACTTACCCTAACCCTGAAACAAGCCTAACACTTACCCTAACCCTAACCCTGAAACAAGCCTAATACTTACCCTAACCCTGAAACAAGCCTAATACTTACCCTAACCCTGAAACAAGCCTAACACTTACCCTAACCCTAACCCTGAAACAAGCCTAACACTTACCCTAACCCTAACCCTGAAACAAGCCTAACACTTACCCTAACCCTAACCCTGAAACAAGCCTAACACTTACCCTAACCCTAATGCACAATCCACATATTATTATGTCATCATATGTACAGGACCGTCTCCGATCTAGCGTTCTCCTTCTGCCGGGGATTGACTAAACTGATTTCTAGGACTTATTATAATAATAATAATAATCTCGTCATTTTAGGCCTGAGGGTAGCAAATTAGGCCTGAGGCCTTTTTCCAATTTGGCCCTTGGCACAGATCGTGTGAATGATTTTGATCATTACTGGAGTCTTTGTAGTGTGACGGATTGTTTCTGTTTCAGGTGCCATTCTCTTTTTCACATCACTCTTGTCTGTGGCATTCCTGGGTAGAAACATGAATCCTCGAATGTGGATCGGTGTCGTTATTGGAATTATGGGACTGGCGAATTTAGGAATTCATGATTATATCTTCCTGGCGAAGAATGATTACGATACAAATGGAATCGTTGCAGGTAAACTTATATTTACATTTATATTATTCTTAAACAAATTATCAAGGATAAATGAAATTAAATGGGGTTGAAGTATCACGACACGCACAGAGATTCTTCGTATCCCGGGATTTTATGATTTAGCACAAAATATGCTATTTTTCCGGCCTGCAAAATGACCTACGGGTCTGATCCGGTTTAGGTCATTTTCCAGAGCCGTAGGTCCCGACCGGCATATACGGCCGACATGGAATCCATGGGTTGAACGTCCTACTGTTCTGCTCCTAAACTGTTCTATGAGGAAAATTTTGCCCGGGCAGGGGCACTACAGCCTGCTCTTATATCGAATTCCAACTGCCAAGTGCCCTTTAATTGTGAGCCAATGTGTATACGGGACCTAAGTTTCTCATCCCATCCAAACGACTAGACAGCTGTCCTTGTTATGCCCACATCATGCATCACTGACAAGGGGAAACTATGCCAGAAAATCGAATACCCGACCTCCAGCCTAGTGAGCCAGTGTCTTACCCACTTAGTCACTGTGATCCTCCATTATCAAAAGGTGTGATTGAAAAAGTATTATGTAAGATTTAGATAAAAAGCTAGTCGTCCTGAGTGTTTGAAGTTTTGAAAATTTAGTTTTGATTTCCCATACCATTGCTACAATAAGAAAGAAAGTCTTTATTATATTCATTTTGCTTGTGTCAGGGTAATGTACACGGTAATTCTAAAATACCAGGGGTCGAATGATGGGTGTTCGATTGGTTAATGTGTACACATTTTATCATAAGGTCTGTCATTGAGTTAAGTGGCTTGGTTTTGATTCCCAGCTTGTGTGTGACAAGGAATAGTGTCGTCTGTTCAACCTTGTGGGTTTTTTCCTCCCACTGCTAAAAGACCCCTCTGTTAACCCCAACTGAAAATGTCTTACAGGCAGAATTTTGAAACAGAAACATCGGTCCACCTGTCTTTATTTATACGGTAGTTGTATCCCTTGTTTTTATTTGTTCATCCAGGAGATTTGCTGATTGTCATGGCTCAGATCATGTATTCTATCCAGGCTGTCATTGAACAGAAACTTCTAACTCGTTACACAAATCTTACACCTCTAGAAACTCTCGGATTCGAAGGTAAAATATTTTCTACACCTGATTGATTGTTATTCTTTAATATTCTTTAAGTGGCATTTAGTAACTGGGTAGATAAATAAACTAACACATACTTATGGAAAACAGCAACTGATTTATTAAGGTGACTATTCGAAGAGTATTCTCTTAATGTTTTCAAGCTAATGCAATGTAACAAAATTGAAGCAACATATATAGACAAAATTACTATAACAAGGTTGAAACCATACATAGAAACAACAAGGTCTATGACACAATGGGGTTATGATATACAAAAAACAATAATCAGTAGCTGTTTTCTATAAGTATGTGTATAGTTTATTGATTGATTGTTACGAGATGTAATGAAATAAAGTAGGTTAAACATCCTACTGCTCTGTGCCAGTTGGAAATGAAATAAAATGAAATGCGGTTAAACATATCCTACTGTTTTGCTACTAAACTGGGCTAATGAAGATGGGCATACGCCATACAATGTGCTATTAGGGAAATTTATATCGAATTCAAACTGTCAAGGGATCTTTTATGTTCACCTTGGTTTTCCGTCCCGTCCGAATGACTAGACAGTTGTCCTTGTCGGTCCCACCATCCTGCATCACTGACAAGTGGTAACCAGGGTCTTACCCACTAGCCACCCTGATCCCCTCATATTGGGAATGCAACCTGCGACCCCAGACATGGTATCCATACACCTCCAGTAAATTAAATAAGGAGTATATTTAAACTCCAGACATCGCAGAGGTAGAATGAACATATATTTACATCTTTGCTACATTGATAATGAGGGGGGGAGGAGATCGGATGGCCAAATGCTTAGCATGTAAGCTTTGTATCGTTAGGTCTGTCATTGAGTCTCAATGTGGTTTCAATTCTCTGGTTGTACGGGACAAGGAGTAGGGTCGCCTGGCCAACCTCGTGAGTTTTCTCCGGGTTCTTCAGTTTCCTTCCACTGCTAAAAGTTAAACCATGCAATGATTGCAATAGTCCCAAAATGATTTTTGGCTTGTGCTGAGTGAGTTGGCGTTAAACTCTCTCTCTCTTTGACCCCTACACGCAAGCTAATTATTGTTATAAACTGGACCATATGTTAGTCCCGAAATGACCTAAGTTGTGTGTCAAGTTATTCCCCCCGAAAAAGTTACTGACCAGTCATAAATTACTTCCTGATATGTTTAAATTATTTATTTTGCTCCTTTTTTTTTTGCAGGATTGTACGGATTTTGTATCTCATTCTTTCTGCTTATCATATTTTCATTTGTGAACGCTGGGGCCTTCAGTTATCTACCTGACCATTATCTGGAAGCACCAATCGATGCCTTGAAACAGATGAGGAATTCATGGAAAGCCTCCATTATAGTCATAGGTTGGTAAACGGACGGAATTATTATTTCAGGCCCGGCGGAGTAGGGGGGCTAGTAGGTGCTATAGCCCCCCCAAATATTTGGCCGCAAGTACTCTTTTCTCCAGTTTATTGCGGCCCCTGGACCCTCGCCTATAAGAACCTCTAATGGAAGCACACACACCCGCCCGGCCGCCCCCAGTCAAGAATTGCTTCCGCCAGCCCTGTAGTTATTATTAAAATGAATTTTAAAAAATGTAAAAATATTTATAATCGACTCAGATCATATCACATGTATCACTGTAACCCAGTTATCATTTAATCTTGTGTATCTAGCACTAATGTCTTTCACATTTGTTTATTTGTTTAAAAATTCTTTAAAACTGTTTTTAAAAAATCACCATAAATTGTTTAATTTGTACTTGTGTCCAGTTTCAAGCTGACTGCTAAATTTTTATAACAAGTGTCCAATTTACAAGTATTTAATTTGCTGTTAATTCGACACTCGTTATCAAAATTGAATGGTCAGCTTTAAACTGAACACAAGTAAGAATTAAATGATTTATGGTGATTTTAAACGTTTTTTAGGAATTATTAACCAAAGATTTGATAGTAAACAAATATGAAAGAAATTAGTGCAAGATACACAAGACCTTGGTTACAGTGTACATTAATGTAAATTTTGTTGTTCGTGCCAGTCAGAAGAACTGTACAAAAATCAACAGTCATATTAAACTTAGGCTGTCTGTCTACAATTAGCTGTGCTTGAGAACAGACACTAACCTAGTTGACCATCATTTTAATTTCTAAATCGACGATTTTAGTCAAAATCACTATATATACTTCTTAAGTTAAGCGAGGTATTTATTCTGCTTCCATTTAATGAAATTAAAAATGTTTATATAGTCATTGTGTAAAACAGATGTGAAATTGGGTAGATCTGTATTAAATAATAGTATACTAATTTTTATACGCCCACATTTTCATGTGGACGTATTATGTCGTCGCCCCTGTCCGTCCGTCCGTCCGGACGTCCGTCCGTCCACAATTGTTTGTGGACCCTCTACAGGTCACAATTCTTGTCCGATTTTGACGAAACTTAAAATATAGCTTTATCCCCAAAAGATCTCGGCTGCTTTCGATATTGGCATGTATCGGATCGAAACTTCATGGGTTATGGCCCCTGATTGTACGAAAAATCACGTTTTTAGCTTCTGGACCCTATAGAGGTCACAATTTTGAACAGATTCTGATGAAACTTGACATGCATGTTTATAACCCAAAGATCTTGGTTCCTTTCGATATTTGCGCCTATCGGATCGTAATTTTCTGAATTATGGCCCCTGATTGTCCGAAAAATCACCTATTTTAGCTTGAGGTCCCTCTTGAGCCGACAATTATTATCCGATTTAAAAAAACGTTCGATTATATCACCGTTACACCCCAAGGAAGGTTCAGTTCGAATTTCGGGAAAATCGGACCAAAATTGCCATACAAAATGGCCGCCGTTTGTACGCGAATACAGTTAAAAAGTGGTATATCAAGGTTGTGGACCCTGTAGAGGTCACAATTTTTATTTGATTTTGATGAAACTTGAAATGCATGGATATAACCCAAAGTTGTTGGTTCCTTTCGATATTTGCGCATATCGGATTGTAACTTCCTGAATTATGGCCCCTGATTATACGCAAAATCGCATTTGTTTAGCTTGTGGTTCCTCTAGAGGTCACAATTATTATCCGATTTAAAAAATCGTTTGATTATATCACCGTTACACCCTAAGGAAGGGGGAGTTCGAATTTCGGAATAATTGGACCAAAATTACCATACAAAATGGCCGCCGTTCGTATGCGAATACTGTTGAAAAATGGTGTATCAAGGTCGTCGACCCTGTAGAGGTCCCAATTTTAATTCGTTTTCGACGAAACTTGAAATGCATGGATATTACCCAAAGATCTTGGGTCCTTTTGATATTTGCGCATATCGTATCGTAACTTCCTGAATTAATGCCCCTTGATTATATGCAAAATCGCCTTTGTTTAGCTTGTGGTCTCTCTGGAGGTCACAATTATTATCCGATTTAAAAAATTGTTTGATTATATCACCGTTACAAGCTAAGAAAGGTTGAGTTCAAATTTCGGGAAAATAGGACCAAAATGGCTGCTGTTTGTACGCAAATACTGTTAAAAAATGGTATTTCGATTTTGATGAAACTTGAAATGCATGTTTATAACCTAAATATCTTGATACTTTTCGATATTTGCGCATATCAAATTGTAACTTGATTATGGCCTTTGATTGTAGGAAAAATCACTTTAAGTTTTGCTTGTTCTCTATCCATCTCTCGAAAATGTGGGCGTATCCTGCCTGGCAGCCGCTGGTTTGATATTATAGTGGCCAGTCAGGGCAGAGATCTGATCTCGAAGTAGATAGTTCTCTCACTCTGTATCAGGGCTTCCACTTCAAAATTTTCACAACCGGTTATTTTTCCCGTGGAGAAAGTGATGGTATTTTTAGCATAAAATAAGAAGCCATAAAACAACATGATATTGAAATGCTGTTCGGGTTTAATTAGGTCAAGGACAGTCACAAAAAAATTTAATCTCACGTCGGCATTTATACCCACCCATCCCCTTAATAAAGGAACACATGTAACCAATTATCATTTATTGATTTATATAATATAAAAATATAACAACAAGAAACATTCGCAAGTACACTATTTTCTTACTTTTTTTACAACATCACACGTATAGGTTATACTCGTCGTATCTCAAATGGAACTATTGTGGTATAACATCTTTAAATAGTCGATATTCGTGTTCATGTGACGTGTTATTGTCACTGGAAACAGTGTGCTCTACGAGAGCCGACTTTCTAAAATTTTGGGAACAATCACAAAACTATTCTTAGCGTTATATTTCTAACAACCATCTTTTAATTAACCCGTTTAAACTAATTAATATATTATTAACTCGTATCAATATTTGGGGAGCTCAAAGAAGATCGTTCTTGTATTTGCACTCGATAACATGTAAAGATTGATTCACAGTGTATCAAAATGGCGGCCAGCGTAAATAGTTCATTGTGTCAAGTAAAGTAACGACAATCAGTTGTTACATAAAGGAAACAAAAGGATTAAAAAAAACAATCGACAATACATTTTTGTGTAGGAATATTAAATCTTAACCACGGGAATGTTAGTGACAAGATTTTAAGACAGAATTTGTCTTCCACGTGGGCCGATGTTGAAAAAAGGCGGTCGGATTCATTTGACGACAATTGTTATTCTGAGAGGTTTGAAATGATATAAAGCATGCAAACATTTCGGCTTTATATATCATTCGCATGCTTAACTCTAGTTATCAAGTGAAGACATCAAAGTAAAGTTTTTAATCTGTTTGATGTTGACATAGTAAATATAGCTGCATGAGCGATGAAAGTCGGCAAATATGCTGTAACAACAACTTGGTTTTAAGAATGGTCACACAGTACTGATTAAAAAATAAAACTCAGTTAATTAATGTGATTTAATGTCAAGCTTTTAATCTGTTTGATATTGATCCTCTGTTGATTGTGAGTACAGCAATATACACAAGGATAATTGATTGGCAGTGGTGTCAATTTGCGGACTACTGAACACTGTTAATTTGATTATACCCGACAGTTTACATCACGACACTCACGGAGTTTCGTCGAGTCCAGGATTTTATGATTTAGCACAAAATATGCTATTTTTCCGGCATGCAAAATGACCTACGGGTCTGATCGGGTGTAGGTCATTTTCCAGAGCCGTAGGTCCCGACCGGCATATACGGCCGAAATGGAAACCCTGCTCTGTATTCAGTGTGATCTTTAGGTTTACCTTCTGGGTATCTATTTGGTTATTATAAGTGGCACAGTTATTATGTGTGGTCTAGTTATTATGTGTGGTGCAATGTGGTTCAGTTATTATTTATGGTTCAGTTATTATTTATGATTCAGTTATTATTTATGGTGCAGTTATTATGTGTGGTGCAATTATTATGTGTGGTGCAATTATTATATGTGGTGTAGTTATTAATGTGCAGTTAATTATTATGTGTGGTGCAATTATGTTTGCTGCAGTTATCTTGCACATACTGTGCATAGGATATTAACCTACGCGTTGTTGATATGATTGAGAACTCGCGGGCAAAGCCCAAGTGTTCTGTATCAGTATCAAATCAATCCGAGGTAGAGTATATCAAACCGAATATATCAACCTATGAAGACATCTTGACAGGCTGTTATGAGATATAACTGCTATGAACATCAAAGAAAAAACTACCGCCAGTTGTATAATATATTATGAGTAAATGACCATCAATGAAGTAAAGGTCCTGATCACCAAAACTGTTTTGATAAGCATGTCTTCATTAGCCCAGACAAAGTAGGATATTAAACCCCATTGCATTTCTAGATATGCATGCTGGAACTCATCAATAATCCCATCTGATATAAAAAATAGCGAGGGGGTGACCATTTTGGTTTTTTGCTCGGTCTGTTAATCAATTATCTCTGAAACCACGTTTCTAGATAACCTTACTGTAGCTGGTCAATTAGAGATTTACCTCCCTTGGCCTGGGTTATCAGCCATATTGCCATATAGATATCGATAAAGAATAATACAGTGATGAGTTACTAGAAATCCTGGAAATATCGTCTTGAAGTACGCACAAGAATTGGGCTTCTTACGTATACTTTTTCATGTTTTATTTTTATAAAAAAAAAAAATTATTTTTATAGGAATGATGATTTTATTTTTAAAGAAATGATGATATTTTTTTATGGAAATGAAATTATTTTTTTTATGGAAATGAAATTATTTTTTTTATGGAAATGAAATTATTTTTTTTATGGAAATGATGATATATTTTTATAGGAATGATGATTTTCAACACCGTTCACTATTTACTCGCTCTAGTGATAACCAAGGATTATGGTGCCACGCCACGAATGGTCATTAAT
This sequence comes from Patella pellucida, assembly GCA_917208275.1. Classification (NCBI taxonomy): domain Eukaryota; kingdom Metazoa; phylum Mollusca; class Gastropoda; family Patellidae; genus Patella; species Patella pellucida. The sequence goes on along the minus strand of OU795042.1, from coordinate 66,650,626 downwards.
TCTATTGCTTACGCTGCCACATGGGGGATAATTCTTCTCTTGAAATGGGAAACATATAAATGGTACCTTATTCCTGGTTTTCCTCTGGTTGTCATTGGTTTCTTGATGTATTTTGATCTGGTATTTATGGATATTTTTCGCTGCATCAGAGGGATATGTTGTCGAAGAAGAGCTCCTGTTCCAGAAGATGACGAGGTTACCTTGTTGGGCAATGGACATGCAGGTTTGTTTTACTTAACATCATATGGGGGGTTGGATGGCCAAATGGCTAGCGTGCCCGTGCTGTATCATAAAGCCTGTCATTGAGTCAACTGGCGTGGTATGTGGCAAGGAGAAGGATCGCCTGTCCAACCTCATGGGTTTTCTCCGGGTCCTCTTGTTTTCTCCCACTGCTAAAGACCCTTACACGCAAGCAAATTGTTGAAATTAAATTGAACCATATGTTATTTCCAAAATGACCTGTTTTCTCTCTCTCTCTGTGCTTGTCTCGAAATGACATGATAATTTATCCAGGCCAAAATTAACCCTTGGTGCCATCACTAGCCTGGATAAGTTAATTAATGTCTAATTAATAATTTAGAAAACATTTCAGGCCTAAAAGCTAAAGAAAGACCTGTAATTGGCAGATTAAGCTCTTGCATAATGTATGTTTAAAGATTTTAACAATAATTTTTTAAAGGTGTTGGTATACAGTAGTGTGGAACGACAGAATGGAAACTTAGAAAAATCTTACTACCCTTGGAGGAAATCATGCTTCCTGCTTACCGTTTATCTCCAATAATTTTTTTATGTTATATTAAAATTCATATAAATGTACATAGTGCTTTAAAAATAAGATATAATTGCTCTTAAAATTTGTATATGCATTCCATTTTATATAATTTTATATTTGTTTTAAAAACAAATTTTGTATATAATTGTATTATGGGAAATCTCTTTGTGAGATTCCTTAAGTTTTCATGTTAAAAACACAAAACTACAGACTTAAAGGCCACAACATTTAAAAAATTTTGCTTTCTTTTTTTTCTCAAAAAAAAATGATTTTTTTTTTAAAAAGCTTTTACAAGCAACCCAAGTGGCCACTTATTTATCAATACCCAGAAAAACTAATAATTTAAGTTCGTTTGTTTGGCCTAAATGATGGGAGGGTGGGGGGCGGATGCTTAACGTGTGCCCTTTAGATCATAAGGTCTGTCATTGTGTGGTTTCTAATCATTTGTGGTTTCTAATATTTTAAAACTCTTTCAAGTGACTCAAGTGGCCACTTATTTATCAATACATAGAAAAACTAATAATTTAAGTTCATTTGGCATAAATGGGGGGGGGGGGAGATGATTAACATGTGCGCGCTGGATCATAAAGTCTGTCATTGAGTCAAGTAGTGTGGTTTCTAATCATTTGAGTCTTTAAAAGATCATTAATCAAGTCTCAAATCGGGAAATTTTGATTTTTTTTTTTTTTTAAATATGCATTTGAATTTTTTAAAGATCTTTAATTGCAAAAAATCTGATATGAAAATCTGCATTTTATCTAGATGTGTTTATTTTGAATGTTTTCATTTGTTTAATCAAAGATCTGAACAGACTGTAATAACTACAGATAAACATAATAATTAATTTAAAGATGCATTATGTATATTTAGATTAATACGGAAAATATTGAAAATTTAATTCAAATTATTTCATTTCGAGCAAAGTTATGACTGTTTGAAGAAAAGCGTAGTCTGAATATTCATTAGGCCTACTACAGCTGGTCGGATAGCCGTGGCGATAGAGAGGTGGCTTCTCACCAATGCATCGAGGGTTCAATCCCAGCTCAGGGCATGAACTTTATCGTTGTAAGTGAGAGGGATATTCGGTCTCCCGTCCGATGAGGCAGGTTTCCCCTGAGTTCTTCCGTTTCTTCCTGCAGTAATGATCGAAATCATTTGCACGATCTGTGCCAAGGGCCAAATCGAAAACAGGCCTCAGGCCTACTTTGCTACCCTTGTAAAATGACGAGATTATACTGACAATAAACAACATCATGATTTAAACTCAATAAGAAGCAAAGTCTTGATTATTCATTTATAAATTGAATTATTCAATGGCAATCTTGTTTTAATCCGTTCAAAATCATGATCTTCTATAGGCTTGTCTTATGAATAACTGTCTAATTAATCATTTATATAACAAACATTTGAGGCCTAAAAGAAAGACCTGCAATAGGCAGACTTGGCTCTTGCATAATGTATGTTTAAATGTAACAGGCCCCAAATTCACAAAGCATTCTCAGACATAACTTGAGAATTTGCTCAACTTTCAATCACTGTTTGAGAGAAATATCTTTGGTCCAGAAACACAAAATTTTGCACATAAAGACAGTAAAGAAAAACCTGCATTAGATAGATTTAGCTCTTACATAATGCATCTTTAATTAAATAAACTTATTAAAGATCTGACCTAAATAGGACATAGTCGTATTTAAAGTAAATGAAAAATCTCCAAATGAATTTGTATTTTAACTGTAGCATTATATACTGTCATCTATTTAAGCGTTTATTTTATAAATATTTGCACTTTTTTATGTTTAATTTCATTGTTGAATCTTTGTATACACTTTCTGTAGTCGAATTCCAGCTAGGGTATTTTTGTCCTATTTGTCCTTCCATAAATATATAACTGTCTCCAATGAATATGTCCTTTCACTGAAAATGATGCTTTCAAAATGATATTTTGATCATTTGAAACATGGCCTAAATAGCCATTTCTATAAATATGTGTTATAGCCTATCCAGTTATCAAATGCCATTGAGGGACCATAGCAATATTTGAACACAATACACTCGAAAAAACCCTGCAGAACTGTGGATGGGAGATGGGTTGAGTTCTCGTTTTGATCAACACCGCATATAGAAAATGGTAAATTAAATGGTGGTTATTATTGAGTCATAAACAGAAATATGTCACCATTTTAATTTCTTACTACATCAGCACAGGTGGGTTAGAGGGTGGATAGAGATCTGTCTACAAGCTATTCATATTGACACAAGTGTTGGAATTTTACTGTTGATAATAGATTTATTATAGGTCCGTTTTTTAAAATATATCATATTTATATAATTTAAATAAAAATCTATTTTGGATAAAAATCTATTTTGGATAAAAATCTATTTTGGATAAAAATCTGTTTTGGATAAAAATATATTTTGCTTATTTTAATTTATTTTGAATAAAAAATTTAATTTGCTTATTAAAGTTGTTTTAATTCCATTTTACAAATAGATCATTTTTAAACGATTTTATTTTCTTTTATTATTTTGATTACAGCATATTACTGTATTACTCATCTGGCTGGTTTTTATACGCCCCTGTCTGTCCGTTCGTCAGTGGATGCTCTCGAGGCTAAAGTTAAAATCTTATTGACTTTACATTTATACACAGTGTTTAAGTTCGATAATTACTGTCAGAGTTATGGCCCTTGATCACTTTAAAAAATCTAGTGGATGCTCAAAAGGTCAAAGTTAATATCCGATTAAATTTATACACAGTGTTGAAGGTCATGAGACGAAGAAGCCTATTGGTTTTCAGAGATTTACTATAATTACTGCCAGAGTTAATCATTTCAACAAATCTTGTGGACGCTCTAGACGCTAAAGTTAGTATCCGATTGACTTTAGATTAATACATAGAGGTTAAGGTCTTGACACATACAAGTATATTTTGTTTCAATGAATTTTGATATCTTGAACAGCTAAATCCAGGATATTAAATGTTTCATTTACTAAATGTTAGCATGGAAGAGAACTTTATCAAAGCTAAACAAATTCGATTGATTTTCTGATAATTACATAACGATTTAACTGCTGTGGAGTATGTTTCCTTGCCTGGCAACCTATTTTTATTTCAGCCAAAATTTGGGAAATAATTTATAATGTAGTCCCGAAATAACCTGGTTTGTGCCGAGTGGACGTTAAAATATCTCTCTCTATACATCCTGCTCAACATAGGGATTGGGTGATCAAGTGGTCTAACATATACGCTTTAGATCATAAAGTCTGTCAATGAGACAAGTGGCGTGATTTCGATCCAAAGAATATATGTGACAAGTCATAAGGTTTCTCTGGGTTCTCCAATTTCCTCCCACTATTAAAGACCCTTAATTCCAACTGCCAAAGGATCTTTGATGTGCACGCCAATGTGTACACGGGACCTAAGTTTTTTGTCCTATTCGAACGACTAGACAGATGTCCTTCTTAGACCCTCCGTCCTGCATCACTGACTAGGGGAAACCACACCAATGCAGGGATCGAACACCCGACCCCCAGGCTAGCAAGCCAGGTGTCTTACCCACTTAGCTACATGATCCCCCATTTAGCTCTTGCATATAGTGTATCATCAACAATAAATTCTGTTGTATGACCTTATCAAACATAGGTTGCCAGGCAACGAAACAAACGCCCACAGCAGCTAAATCGTCCGGGCAGTCAACAAGAGTTGTCGCATATTTTACTTTTTTCGGTAATGAAACATTTATAATACACTAAAATCTGATTAAAAGTAACTACTCATTATGTAATATAAGAGATAAAGTGGCTTTTGAGACCTGGTTATCCCGAATGTCAGTGACTAGTTTCGTTCGTATTGAACTCTTCAGACTGGTTGGACTCACGTGTTGGGCGATTTTATTTATACTATTCCGAAACCCCGGCGGGGTTTCCATGGTTACTATAGTCGGCTTTACCGGGGTTTACCCCTTGGCGGGTTTGCGATTTTTTACCGGGGTCGGTAGCTCGCTTACCGGGGTTGTACAGAGGTTTAACAAATTGGCGGGTGCCAAATTGGTTACCGGGGTCGCTAGCTCGCTTACCGGGGTTGTACTAATCGTTTAGATTGAAATGCTAGTGCCCATAATTTGGCTAACTGGGATGCCTTGGGTTGGTTTGTAACATTGTTACTTGTCATAATTATGTAATTATCAGAAAATCATTGGAATTTGTTTGGCTTTGATAAAGTTCTCCTCCATGCTGTTCAAGTTATCTAAATTCATTGAAACTCAATATACTTGTTCGTCTCATGACCTTCAACAATTTATATAAATTTAAAGTCAATCGGATATTAACTTTAGCCTCTAGAGCGTCCACAAAAGTGATCAAGGGCCATAACTCAGTCAGTAATTATCTAAAATTGCTGAAAATCATAAGGCTTCTTCGTCTCATGACCTTAAACACTGTGTATAAATTTAAAGTCAATCGGTTATTAACTTTAGATTCTAGAGCGTCCACAAGATTTTTATAAGCGATAAAGGGCCATAACTCTGACAGTAATTATCAGAAATTGCTGAAAATCAATAGGCTTCTTCATTTAATGACCTTAAACACTGTGTATAATTCTTTGAAGTGATCAAGGGCCATAACTCTGACAGCAATTATTAGAAATCGCTTAAAATCAATAGGCTTCTTCATCTCATGACCATAAACACTGTGTATAAATTTAAAGTCAATCGGTTATTAACTTTAGCCTCTGGAGCGTCAACAAGATTTTTTAAAGAGATCAAGGGCCATAACTCTAATTGTAATTATCAGAAATAGCTGAAAATCAATAGGCTTTTTCGTCTCATGACCTTAAACACTGTGTATAAATTTAAAGTCAATCGGTTAATAACTTTGGCCTCTAGAGCGTCCACAAGATTTTTTTAAGTGATAAAGGGCCATAACTCTTACAGTTATTATCGGAAATTGCTGAAAATCAATAGGCTTCTTCATTTTATGACCTTAAACACTGTGTATAAATTTAAAGTCAATCAGTTATTAAGTTTAGCCTCTAGAGCGTCCACAAGATTTTTTGAAGTGATCAAGGGCCATAACTCTGACAGTTATTATCGGAATTCGATGAAAATCGAGAGTCTCCTTCGCCTCATGACCTTAAACACTGTGTATAAATTTAAAGTCAATCGAATATTAACTTTGGCCTCTAGAGCGTCCTCAAGATTATTTTAAGTGATCAAGGGCCATAACTCTGACAGTTATTATCGGAAATCGCTGAAAATCAATAGGCTTCTTCGTCTCATGACCTTAAACACTGTGTATAAATTTAAAGTCAATCGAATATTAACTTTGGCCTCTAGAACGGACGGACGGACCGACGGACGGACCGACGGACGGACGGCAATATACGACCACATTTCAATGTGGGCGTATAAAAAAAGGCTTATATTGATAACTGTCTATTGTATGACCTTATCAAACAAAGAGAGAGAGAAAATCAACCCCCTTCATCAACCAGAATTTCTGTTGTATGACCTTATAAGAAAGGCTTATATTGATAACTGTCTATTGTATGACCTTATCAAACAGAGAGAGAGAGAGAGAGAAATTCAACCCCCTTCATCAACCAGAATTTCTGTTGCATGACCTTATGAAAGAAAGGCTTATATTGATAACTGTCTATATCATCCTGTGTTATATAATAAAAGCTACAGTAGCAAGACTACATATTGACGGTAATCAGATTACGTTGACAGCTAGAGATCTTTCTGAATTCTAAAATGAAGTAACTTGTCTGAGTTCAGAGTAGGACTGTTTTACTGTAGGAATAATTTATTTAGCACCACATGATACACTGTATCATACAGAGAGTGAGAGAGAGAGAGAAGAGAGAGAGTTTATTGGGGTTTAACATCCAGTCGACAATAACTAGGTCATTTCGGTACTAACATATGGTTTAATTTTATTTTAGAATTTTTAGACTAAATCTAATCCGAGAATTCTGATCTGTAAATAAATGACTACAGTGTCACAATTATTATAATTTACACTGCTTGAGAGAGAGAAAAGTGGTGAGTGAAAACAGAGAGAGGTAGAGCAAGAGAAGAACAGAGAAAGAGAGACATTCAGCACAAACCCGGTCATTTTGGGACTAGCATCTTATTTCAATAATTCGCTTGTGTGTAGGGGTCTTTAGCAGTGGGGGGAAAACTGAAGAAAACCCATGAGCTCTCCCTCTCTCTTTACTGAAATATAATTAAAACCTAGCTTGTGTTGAGTGGGCATTAAACCCAATTTCTCTCTCTCTCTCTCTCTCTGTCTTTCATATTTCATATGAATTCCTGGGACTGTAGCGCATCTCCTACAAGTAAAGTAAACAGCGATAGTCTCATATTTTTAAAAAATCTTAATTTCACAATTCACCCCATCTATCCACCCTCCCTGCACCCCAAAATCAAGATCCAGAATACACTTTGGCGTGTACATAAAAAATCCCTTGGCAGTTGGATTTCGATATAAGAGTAGGGCTCAGTGCCACTGTTTAGGCAAAATTCCCCTCCCAGTGCGAGCTCAATAGTAGAACGTTAAACCCCATTTTATTTCATTTAATTTCACTAGTCAAGACCAGTAATTTTAACTAAATAAGAGCACTAGATTTAACAATAACATTATTATAGAAACGTTCAAATCAGATTGCCTTTACACAATTTGAGATAGAACTGTCTAAACATTTCTGAGATAGAACAGTTTTATAACATATTATAGCCTGCCTAATGTCAGTTACATGGAAGTGGTCCAAGTACATTTGTATTAGACTGACTGTCTTGCCAGCGAAAACACGTAGCCTACATGAAAGATAGGTTGCCAGGCAACGAAACATACGCCCACAGCAGCTAAATCGTCCGGGCAGTCAACAAGAGTTGTCGCATATTTTATATTTTTTCGATAATGAAACATTTACAATACACTAAAATCTGATTAAGAGTAACAACTCATTTTACTACTTAAAAAGTAATTATCAGAAAATCATTAGAATTTGTTTGGCTTTGATAAAGTTCTCCTCCATGCAAACCTTTAGTATACGAAACATTTAATATCATGGATGTAGCTGTTCAAGTTATCAAAATTCATTGTTCGTCTCAAGACCTTAAACTCTGTGTTTCAATCTAAAGTGAATCAGATGTAAACTTTAGCTTCTATAGTGTCCACAAGAATTTTTGAAGTGATCAAGGGCCATAAGTCTGACAGTAATTATTGGAAATCACTGAAAATCAATAGGTTTCTTCTTCTCATGAGATTAAATGTAAAGTCAACCGGATATTAACTTTGGCCTCAAGAGCATTCACAAGATTTTTTTAAGTGATCAAGGGCCATAACTCTGGCAGTAATTATCGGAAATTTCTCATGACCTTAAACACTGTGTATAAATTTAAAGTCAATCGGATAATAACTTTGGCCTCTAGTGCATTCGCAAGATTTTTTGAAGTGTTCAAGGGCCATAACTCCGACGGTAATTATCGGATATTGCTGAAAATCAGTAGGCTTCTTCGTCTCATGACATTAAACACCGTGTATCAATCGGATAATAACTTTAGCCTCTAGAGCGTTCACAAGATATTTCAAAGTGATCAAGGGCCATAACTCTGGCGGTAATTATCGGATATCGCTAAAAATCAATAGGCTTCCTTGTCTCATGACCTTAAACACTGTGTATCAATTTAAAGTCAATCAGATATTAACTTTAGCCTCTAGAGGTTCACAAGATATTTCAAAATGATAAAGGGTCATAACTCTGGCAGTAATTATCGAATGTCGCTGAAAATCAATAGGCTTCTTTGTCTCATGACCTCAAACACTGTGTATAAATTTAAAGTCAATCGTATATTAACTTTAGCCTCTAGAGCGTTCACAAGAAATTGTGGACGACGGACAGACGGACGTACGGACAGACGTACGTACGGACCGGGCGACGCCAATATAGGACCACATTTCAATGTGGGCGTATAAAAATAGGCCTAATGGCTCCAAAGGAGTTTCACAAAGGGAGGTGCATAGTATAGAAAATATTTTGTTCTAAAAGTACGTCAAAGTTTGGAACTTGGATCAAATCTAGTATTGCTTTGAAGATCTGACCAGTTGTAGTGGAAGGTTGCATCAGAGAGCAGGCAAACAGCTTTCAACCCTATGAAGATGTCAGACATTTGATAAATCAATCAGCGTTGAAGTTTCTAGTTGATTACCCACATTTCTGTGCACCTCAAGCCAAAAACTCACTGTAACAGACCATCTCATTGACTAATCCCTCACATCATTCAAAACACATGTTATATAACAACTCTTCCAGATCCCAGTGTAGTAAAGACAAGTAAAAACGAAATTTTAACCATAAAAAAATGAAACGAAATAGGATCTGTGTTTTAATCAGATTTTTAAAACAATATGATAAGAACGCTGTGAAGAATTCAGAATTCAAAAATAAAACAAAACACATAAATAAAAAATCATTTTCTGAAGAGTTAAAAACAATTTATTAACTTTATGTAGAATAACATTAACAGCTACAGATGTCTAAATGACTCAAATTGCCAGTTTTAGGGAACGTTTCAAAATTTCAACACTTTGCGTCCAAGAAAATAATCCGAGGAACAAGGTGGATGGGTTGAAATTGAAATGCAATGGAGTTTAACGTCCTACTGTTCTGCTCCTATACTGGGCTAATGAATACAGGTATACGCTATACGCCATGAAAAGATCAATGTATTTAAGATTTCATCTAAACCAATTAGAAGAGCCAAGATCACTCCAAACTGCCTTCCCTTTTTTATCTGTCAGATGATGCTAGGCTATTGCCCATTATCTTCAGATGTGTGCTAAGTACCCCCTGGCATTTGACTCTTGCACCCATCCCTACATCCGACCCCAGATGTTTGCTCTCTGTCATTAGATTGTGCCCTTTGCCCCTTTATTGGCTTCTATGGGAAATCCTTGCTAAATACACTGTACCCAGAATTTTAGCGTGGTTCCTTCTTCATAGCACACTGTATGATGTATGGCCGTCTTCATTAGCCCAGCTTGGAGTAGAACAGTAGGACGTTAAACTTCATTTCATTTCATCCTTCTTTATAAATCGTTTGCCATTCACATGCTTATTACCCGTTCAATGTCCACTTAAAATATTTGATATATTGATATCTCCCTATCGCATAATCAACTAGAACTTGAATTGCACTGTTCAAATACTTTCCAACAGGATATTGCAGCTACTGATATTAACCGACCTCAATCTTGTTGGGAGCACAGCTTGCTGAATGGTTAGCGTGTGCACTTTGTATCATAAGGTCTGTCATTGAGTCAACTGGCGTGGTTTACGATTCCCCGGTTGTATGTTTTGATACCCTTTCCCACCCTCTTATATTCCACAGAACTGTACCCTGTGTGCAATTTGAAGACATCCTCATATTTGCACAAGCACATGGGTGGATTTTGTTTTTTGAAACAGAAATCAATTTGTTTCCAGTCTGTAAGATTAAAAACATCATTTGTGATGTGAACATGTAAATCAGTTAATATATTCGAATTCATAAACAATAAAATAACACAAATTCTAACAAAAACAACAGTAACAGGACGCAGGGTGAAAAATTCAACATAATCTCAACATCATTCATTTACTGAATAATAAAAACCACTTCTTTTAACAGAGTATGTGCAAGCCTAATGCTAGGTTCCCATTATCGCAATATCACAATTCGAGCTACAAATGGAAATTGTGGAGTAATCGTGGTGATCCTATCGGGTCTCGTCAAATATTGAGGTCAGTTGTAACAATCGTGTTGAGCGGATCAAGACATATACAAACGTTTATGTACGTATCAGGTTGTGGAGTGGATGGGGTCATTCCTATAGTAACACATCGCATGTCAGATAGTTTGCTCGCTACTTCGGGACTCCTTACAGTTAATGATATCTTGTATAATATACATGTATAGGGTTCTCACTCTTAGACAGGTTTAATTACATACATGTAGATCAGATCCCAACATCATTATTATTATAGTAACGCCCAGTGGCCGTGGGCCCTTCATTTTCAGTCTTGAGTAATATATATATATATATTTGTAGCCAAGAAACGCACATCCATCAGAATAACAACTGCACACGCACGCACACACACACAGACACTGAAATTGTCTTATAACCAGTAGCTTCAGAAATCCAATCCAAATAATTACTCTGTTCATCTATAATAAGAAGTAATGGATGTAGTGTATTAGGCAGTGTATGCTTAATCTTTCAAGAACACCTGGTACCACTCCACACTTCAGCGAATTCACACAACTTTTGCTACAGCTGACTTTCGTATTTCTATAAATCTTAAAATATGAAAATGGAGATTTTTTCTAACTTTTTTCTATTAGATCTAAGCAAATTTAATGTACTGGTGCAACTATTTACAAAATGGAAATTAAAAGATTTTTTTTTTTATAAAAAGGTTGTTCGTTCATCATCCACAGATACTAATTTCTGTAATGAAGGTTTTTGTTTTTGAGTTTGAGGAGATTTGTTTTCCTGGTTAAGGGGAGACGACTCACAAGAACCCTCTGGATGTTGGGATACATTGTCAAATTGACCGCTGGCGGTATTAGTCAATGGTCCTTTATCTACACTACAGGGGCCCGGGTTAGTGCCACTGTCTGTTTCCATAGAAACACTTGAGGGAATTAGTACGACACTTGTTTTCTCATTGGAATGTTTGTCATTATTTATTACACCTGATGAACCAACCGAATCTTGTGTTACAACCGTGTTTGGACACTTGGAAACCACTTCCTTTGAATTGTCCTGAGGAGGGGATGATGGAGTCTGGTTGTTAACCATAATGTTTCGCGCCGGAATACCAAACATGAAACCATTTTTATATTCTGATTGATTGCCGTAACCGTACGGCGAACTTCCGCTTGTGGATAAACTCTCATCTGATTGGGTTAATCCAAAGTTTGAATATTCTGGAGTAGGAAGTTCCTCCACTATGGGGGATACCCCAGGAAATTGTGTAACATTGTTGTGTAGAGTGCCCTCCCTTGATCTTGTAAGGGGAATAACTGTGTCACAGACGCCATCATCTTTGTCGAAACCAGAAATCGCTCGCACAAGACCCGTGGGCCTATCTGCACTTGAATTACCACGCAACAAACCGTAACGTTTGTCACCATGATCAAAGCTTGAGTTTGCGCGAAGTAGTCCCTGTTTTCCAGCTTCTGTCACATCCTGGTCAAATGTCCAACCACGAGTTGTTTCTAGCTTGTTGCCCTTGTTTGGATTAACTTTGAGGGATGATTCCCGTTCTATTAAAGGCTGGTTATCGGCAGGTATTGGTTCGTCTTTTTCAACTTCTTTGATCGTTTCAACGCTTGGTTCCTAAAATAAGATAAAAAAAATATATAGGATTAAATAAATATATCAGTTTGATTTACATTTAATTTCATTACAATCAGTAATCGAGAGTCACAGACTCGGTTTTGACCAAGAAAATTCCTCAGGATTTGTCTTAGACAAAATTAATTCACATATCGATTTGATATACATGTACATTTAATTTCATTACAAATTGTGGTTATCTTTTTTGTCTCAAGATATCGAGGTTCATGGTTGAATCAACTCGTTTTGCCTCAAGATATTGGGGTTCACGGTGGATCATCTTTTTTTGCCTCAAGATATCAGGATTCACAGTGGATCAGTGAGTAAGGTGGTGGATCACTTGCATGGGAGGTCCTGGGCTCAATCCCGGGTTTGACAGAGAAATCCTCAGATTGGTGCAGGATTGAGGGGGACAAGTTTTTCAGATAGGACATGAAAAAGATTCCTTAAAAGATGGAATTCAAAATAATTCTGACAAACATGGTTGGTGCTAAGGGAAGCAGATTCATTCATCCATCGATCGATCCATCCATCCATCCATCGATCCATCCATCCATCCATCCATCCATCCATCCATCCATCCATCCATCCATCCATCCATCCATCCATCCATCCATCCATCCATCCATCCATCCATCCATTCATTCATCCATTCCCCATCCATCAACAATTCACTCACTCACTCACTCATTTATTCAATCACCCACTCACTCATTTATTCAATCACCCACTCATTAATTAATTCATTCATTCATAAATGATCCTTTCAGTATTAACCAGCTAACCCAAATGTAATAAAATATTCTATTCCATGAAACACTTCAGGGTTTTTATATTTTATCTCAATTCACATTCATGGAATATTTATAATGTTTCAAGACATTATCTTAAAATTAGTTTGATAAAGGAAGAAACACAAAACAATCAGATTATTTTGGGGAAAATTGAATATCTCATAATTTCTATTTCTTTTGTTATATCCAATTATGTATAACCAGAGAAAAATGTTTCTTTTCTTGGTCAATAAATCACTGTAAAGATCATTAAAGATACATTCCCTCTAAAGTATTTATCGGGTATTTATTTCCAATAAAAGTACGAAAAGTTTGGTATATACACCCAATCTTACTTGAAAAAAAATTGGGATATTTCCTCTCAAATACAATGATTAGAGAGAGGGATTTGAAGCTAATTTTTGATTAATTAATATATCATGCGGGAAAGTTCCTTTAAGGTATATATCGTTTTTTAATGAGAATCAATTATTTTATTATTTCTTAGGTTAAAGGTCCACCCATTCAGAATTTCACCATTTTGAAGATAAAATTGAGTCTGAATTATATATAGTGGGGTTTACCTTCGCCCATCCAATTGATACCAGTCTAGTTAGATTGCAAGGCAATGAAACATACGCAGCTAAATAATCTTATTAGTCTACCCCGTATTCGATTAGCCCAGGTTAGGTGAATTATAGTAGGACGTTTAACCCCATTTCATTCATTCATTATTAGTCTACAAAATTTGTTTTTTTAACAAACTATAATTGAAAACATATTGTCTTCATTTTTTTATTTAAAAAAACGTTTTTAAATCAATAACTAGCAATCAATATTCTCGTTTTTTTTAGTAAAACATAATAGGCTACTTATGCCAAAAAATTAAGAGATAAAATTCCATTATTGAAGACAATTTACTCAGAAAATGTCAATAATTGAATTATAAATATTAAATTCTGGTTTCTATAAAAGACAATGATCTTAAACAAGAATGAATTGATTTCTGATTGTTATTTTCTTTCTTATCTTCATTCAGTTCAGTTTTATTCTATCAAAGACATTGTTAATGATTTTTTTTAGTTCACATGGCAATCAATAAACAAGATGGTTGTGAGAGAGAGAGAGAGAGAGAGAGAGAGAGTGAGAGAGGAAGAGAGAGAGAGAGAAAATAATGATAAATATTGAGTTATTAGTTGTTTGGGTGGAAATTAAATAAATGTATCTTTTTTAGCTCTTTTGGAAGGATAATTATGTAGTTAGTCTTGAGTAATTGGAGATGGAGAGACAAATGGTGTTTAGCACCCACTCAACACAAACTGGGTCATTTAGGAACTAGAGAGAGAGAGAAAGAGAGAAATGGGGTTAAACGTCCACTCGTCACAAACTAGGTCATTCTGGGACTAACATATGGTTTTCAATTTTTATTTCAATAATTCGCTTGCGCGTAGGGGTCTTTAGCAGTGGGAGGAAACAGGAGTGCCCGGAGGAAACCCACAAGGTTGAGAAGGCGCCCCTATCTCCATGTCACATAAGCTCACACCAGGGCTCAAAACCACAGCCGCAAGCCAGAGGTGACCGGCCAGCTAGAGGTCGAAGCGCGTCTTATCAAGCAAAGAAAGACAACCATAATACAGAGAAGATATAATATACCGGTATACCAAGTATGGAAGAATAAAAACATTAATGTACAATGAAAGATAATCAATTAGAAACCAATCACAGGGAATGAGAAGCCGAACAACTAGTAAATAAATCTGGTTAGTTTATGTTAGGATTATATTATATTTAGAAACTAATGACAGGCAGTGAAAAACCGATAATTCACCTATAAAGATTAAATATTCAATATTCTCACAGAAAAACTCTATTCGGTGAATTTATTAATAGGGGGATTATATAGTTAAATACCCAATTCGATATATATTTAAACCTGATCGCAAAAACCTATTAACTCATTAACTCTATTAGGTGAATTTATTAATAGGGATTATATAGTTAAATACCCAATTCGATATGTATTTAAACCTGACCGCAAAAACCTATTTACTCATTAACTCTCTATTAGGTGAATTTATTAATAGGGATTATATAGTTAAATACCCAATTCGACTTGTATTTAAACCTGACCGCAAAAACTCATTAACTCATTAACTCTATTAGGTGAATTTATTAATAGGGATTATATATAGTTAAATACCCAATTCGATATGTATTTAAACCTGACCGCAAAAACTCATTAACTCATTAACTCTATTAGGTGAATTCATAATTCATTAATAAGGATTATAATAATATAGTTTAATACCAAATTCAATATTTTTAACACATAAATGATATATATTTAACCGTGACCGCAAAAACCTTCTAACCTATTTTATTGAAAGCGATTTGTAAGGATTATGTATTAAAATAACAAATTCAATATATACTAATGTGCAAAAGAAAGTCTACACACTTAAAATATGACAAAGTTTTGTTTAGATTAAAAACAGTTGATGAAACATTACTGAGCTTGTCTCTTGCGTCCAAACTCAACATTTCTAAGCAAAAAAAGGGAATCAAATTGATATTGTACCCAATTGTCGCACACAATGGAAAACGACTATGGATGATGCAGCACGAAAAGCACAGTGTATACTTTCTTTTGGACATTAGTATATTATAACTTAAATGGTTTTAAAATAAAATGGTTTTCATGCTATAAACAGGTGCAAATTTGTCTTTGAGTAGCCTATGCTTCGTCTTGGGTATTTGTCTTGGGTATTTGGGTATTAGTCTTGGGGGTATGATTTGTTTTTGGTACATTTTGTTTTGGGGGGTTTGATTTGTCTTGGGGTACTATGCAGTCATGACCAGTATATATGGCCAATCAGGAACTTAGATAGGCTTTGCCTGTTGTTCAATCCTTTTCAAACGAATAAAATATTGTTTAAACTAAGCTAACCAGGAACCAATGCATGGTGACGATGCAGTGAAAATTTATGTAATCAACGAAAGAATATCTTTACCGTTATTTTTGGATCTTCATCGATATAGTCTAGTGATTGGTTGGAAAGTTTTGATGGTAATATGGTTGTCGTGGTGATGGGATTAACGGTAAGAAGTGGTTTAGTATCAGGTAAAGTACGGGAACCGTTGGAACTTATTTTACCCGAGCTGTTCACCTTCGGCATACGAACTGTATAACTTCCCTGAAAGACGAGAGAATACTGGTCATTATTATCTTAAATTGTTTTAATGGCATTTAGTAATTGAACTGGAATAAACAGGTAACAATTCTATAGAATACAATTACTGCTTATTACTGAGTGACGTTTCGACTAGGCTTCTCAAGCAATGATGACTGATAATGACTAGAGAAATCTAGTCAAAACTTTGCTTAGTAATAAGCAGTAATTGTTGTATTTCATAGAATTGTGACATGTTCATTATTATCTTCTCAAGTTCTCATCACAGGAACAAACATACATAATTTTCCTATTACTCATTATATTTGTTTTAAAAGTACAAATAAATACCTCCCCCGCCCCAACACCTAATATCACCCCCTGTATCCACCTCCAACATCATTGAAATTGAAATACCAGCTAATCAGTTTCTCTAAATTTTGATATTTACAAAGAAAACTGGCCGTCACACTCTGGCCCTTCAATATAATCCTACCACGAGAAGAATTTTACTAGAATAGTTTTTCTGAACTATCTTTGGGATTACTTCCATAAGAAGAATTTATCTAGAACAGTTTTTCTGATTACTTCACAAAATCACTTCAGGGTTCCATTATGTCAGCTTCTTCAATTAATCAAGGGATATCCCCCTTCGGAGAAATTTATTAGGAATTCTAATCACTGCTCATCCTCTGAAGGGCCATCGTGCACCAAATAGATAATTAGGAACAGACAATCGACTCAGAACAAGTACAGTAGAACTTGCTCGGGCAGGCACTCCTAATCAGCGAACACTTGCTTCAAGGAGCACCCAAAAAATGTTTGTGGTAGGGGTTGGGGCAATATTGGATACCTCTAGTCAAAGAGCACCTCCATTAAGCAACCATTTTTAAATTTCCCTTGGGTGCTTGCTTAATACAAGTTCTACTGTAGTTGTGTAGGTTTAAGATGAAGTCAAGTTTACTGAGTAATAGGATGAGTTTTTTTATATCCTAAAGCATATTTATATTATCAAGTAGTGCTGTTTCTAATATAGATATATTTTAACCAGGGGTCTGTTTCACGAAATTTTAACAAGAAAAAAAATCCAAATTTTAGTAATTTGATTGGATAACATTAGATTGATTTAAGTGCTTAGCCAATCAAAACTGAAGTAACTACTAAAATTTGGATTTTATCTTAAGTTAAGGTTTCGAGAAACAGGGTCCATTTTTTTAAAAAGTTAAACTGACAGAGAATGTTAATAGTTCCCCCTTGCCCCTCGTTACGGATGCAGGACGGAGGGCCTGACAAGGACAGCTGTCTAGTTGATCAGAGTGAAGGAAAAGTCGAGGTCTCGTATACACATTTGTGTGCACGTAATAGATCCATCAACAGTTTGGATTCGATATAAGGGTATGCTGTAGCGCAGCTGTCCAAGCACACTGTATGGTGTACGTCTGTCATCAGTAGGAGCATAACAGTAAGACGTTAAACCCCATTTCATTTTGTTGCGATTACTACAGCTACAGTATAAACCATTTATATTGAGTTTCAATGAATTTAGATAACTTGAACAGCATGGAGGAGAACTTTATCAAAGCCAAACAAATTCCAATGATTTTCTGATAATTACATAATGAGTTGTTACTTTTAATCAGATTTTAGTGTATTATAAATGTTTCATTACCAAAAAAAGTAAAATATGCGGCAACTCTTGTTGACTGCCCGGATGATTTAGCTGCTGTGGGCATATGTTTCGTTGCCTGGCAACCTATGTTTCTACAACTGAATGTTGTAGTTAAAATGAAGTCCTTGGTGACATACTACCAACTAAGTGTTTAGAAATGTAAACATCCGTTGTTCTACAATACCTCTCTTGATTTTATTATTCTTACATTGTTTGTTTAACATCTGTCTTTGTCTGCTGTTTGATACCTCCGGTCTTCATTAGCACATACCCAGCAGAACCATAGAACTTTAAACTTCATTTCATTTCTTTTAGTTCATTTATTTGATATCTGTCCACTTTTTAATATTTTATCCCCTATTTGATATCTCAGTCTCTATTTCATAAATTGTCTGTTATTTGATATTGTTGTCCCATATTTGATATTTGTGCCCATTATTTGATACCTGTCCGCTGTTTGATATCTGTGTCCTCTATTTACTGCTTGTTAATTTGATATCTTTGTCTGCTATTTGATACCTGTTAATTTGATATCTGTGTCCGCTATTTGATATCTGTTAATTTGATATCTTTGTCTGCTATTTGATACTTGTTAATTTGATAACTGTCCGCTATTTGATACCTGTTAATTTGATATCTTTGTCTGCTATTTGATACTTGTTAATTTGATAACTGTCCGCTATTTGATACCTGTAAATTTGATATCTTTGTCCACTTTTGATACCTGTTAATAAAATACAATGACCTACCTTAGGACTGGCTTTACTATGACTAGAATCCCGAGATGGACTGTTATTATTGGCCAGTGTAAAACTACAGCTTCTAAACGTCTGACGCCGCTGTAACTGTTGTTCAGCTTGTATTCTCTTTACATAATTCCTACAATTAAAATATAGTATATCATTCAAAAATTATAAACAAAGCCGAATATTCAATATCTTAAATATACATGTATCATTCAATAATTATACAGCTAGGCATTTCATCCATAATGTCATACAAGCCTACCATACATTATATCATGGTGTCCCCTCGTCAGTGGTCCTACACACAAAAAACCCTTCACAGTTAGTATTTGAAATATAAGTAGGCCATAGTACCAATGTTTGGGCAAAATTTCCGTTTTGATTAGCCAGTCAGTGCAGCATATTTCATTAGTTGCATATCTACAGTCTACCATGTGTTATGTCATATGGGTCTACTATACCACGTATATGGTAGTTCTACCACGTGTAGGTCTGTCTTGTTTCATATGCCCAGTCAGTGCAGCAAATTTCATTAATTACATGTCTACACTCTACCACATGTTATGTCATGTCATGTAAATCTACCACATATTATAACATATATAAAACTACCATGTGTTATGTCATGTAAGTCTAACCATGTGTTATGTCATGTAAGTCTAACCATGTGCTATGTCATGTAAGTCTACCATGTGTTATGTTGTGTTGGTCTACCATGTAAGTATAACCATGTGTTATGTCATGTCAACCATGTGTTATGTTATGCACGTCTACAATTAATCATGGCGAGAGGGCCTTTTCATTTTATGCACCGATACTTTGGAATAAATTACCTTATGTTATTGCATCATTACATTCAAATCAAACCTGAAAACTCACTTATTCAAAAACGCTTTTTACACATTATATCATTTTTACATTGTCTTTCAACTTTTTTAATTTTTTAGGAACTGTTTTTAGGAACTTCTTTTTATTATAAATTGTATTTTTAGGAACTTCTTTTTATTACAAATTGTATTTTTAGGAACTTCTTTTTTATTATAAATTGTATGTTTACTTTGTTATTGTTAAGCGCATCTGAACACTTCGGTGAAAGATGTACTATATAAATGTATTAAATAATAATAATAATAATCATCTAGGCCCACCATCCATTATGTCACGTAAGTGAAATTCAAAATTTAACAGGTAGTCAAAACCTGCGTAAAAATCAAGCATAATCGAATTGATTCTAATATTATCCGCATGATTTAGTTCAGGACATTTTATACATGTCAAGGTTTTCTTTTCTAAATCCTTTAAACTTTGACCTTTAAGCCGTGATCTCATCACTTGTAATCTATCTGTGATAAAAAAATTCTGTAAAAAGAAATCTATTTACATGACGAGGGATTTAACGGGGGGATTGGCAACAGCTCCAACAAATCTCACGTAAAACCATTACACTGTACCCTTAATACAAAATAGATTCTCGTTTATTAAATAGCATTACCGTCCTTTGCTACCTGACATGATGCAGAAGGCTTGTAGCAGGGATTAGGCCAGATTAAAGGGCATTAACTCTTAATCCATAGATACATTAAAGTTCCATTAGATGGTATTAACGTTTACGAGAACAAGAACTATAAATAACTCGACCAATCATCAACAAGATTAAACTAGTTTTTACACGATATGATTAGATACGTGAGAGATTGTACGAGATTTCTAAATTCTTTTAATCTTTACAACTTAACTTTAGGATCACGAAACAGACAACCTTTGGAAAAATTAGGTCTTTGTATGTAATTTGCATTTTTCGTAAAATATTTCATTAAGAAAACAAATAAAAAATATCAATGATGGATAATCACATACAACCGGGGAATCAAGACTCTATAGACATGACTCAATATTTTTCAATAATTTGCTTGACTTTGGATATTTAGCCATGCAAAGCCCTTAATAAACCCACAAGATTGGGCAGACATCCCTACTACTTGCGTGTTTAGCAGTGGGAGGAAAACATAGGATCTGGAGGAAACCCACAAGGTTGAACAGACCCCCCTACTACTTGTCACATACAGGTGTAGAATTAAAACTTGACTCAATGCCAGACCTTATGATTTGAAGCTCATGCATTATAACATTCGGACACCCAACCAGGCAACACTACTCCTTGTGACATATAGGTTTGGGACTGAAACCTCTGTACTTGACTCTGTGACAAACCATACGATCTATGGTGCACCCTTTATACCATTCAGCCAATTTTCCCTCACCCACTTCCATTCCCCCTCTTGTAAGGCTATTTAGCATTGGGTGGAAACAAGAGGACCCTTAAAGAAAACCAAAACGTTTCAACAGGATACCCTACTCCTTGTCAGATAGCAGAACAGTAGGAAGTTAAACCCCATTAATTTCATTCACTCCTTGTCACGTACAAGCTTTCGATCGAAACTAAAACACTTGATTGACTCAATGACAGATCTACACGGTCGAAACGTTATCCTATTTATATGGTGATTGTATTCCATGGAAGTGGTTGTCATGCTTTTCGACATCTATCCTCTTATGGTTATCGAGCACAAAGGAGAATTTAGTAAACCATTAGGTCGATGATGTATATCATGAAACCACCCGCTTTAATCAGTTTAAAGATATTAACTAGACCCTTGAGTATTTAACCGTTTGATCATACAATATCATTGTTCTTAATGTGTAATAAATCAGTGATTGTTGTTCCCTTGATTTGTCAACACCAGGGGTATTATATAATTTATAGTCGGACATCCCGTAGACGGAAACGCTGAGCCACAAAGTAGGAGTTGACGAAGGGAGGGAGGCAAGAAAAGAAGTAAGTTGGAGAGAGGGAAGTTTAGGAAGGAGGGGATGAAAAGGAGAGAGGGGGTAGTTGGAGAAGGAAGAGGGATATCAGAGAGGGAAGATGGAGAAGGGAGGAAGGATAGGGAAAAGGGAGGAAAAGGGAAATGTTAGAGAAGGTAGCTATAGGGGAGAGATATTGGAGAAGGTAGGGAAGAAGGAGAGGGGGATGTTGGAGAAGGTAGGGAGGAAGGGAGGAAAGAGGATGTTTTGTTAACACCAGTGTTATCATAGAATTTATACTCAATGCAGATGGAAAGGTTGAGCAACAAAGCAGGAGTTGGAGAAAATGAAGGAAGAGCGAGGGAGGAAGTTGGAGAGAGAGAGAAGTTGTTGAAAGAAGGGAGGTAAGGTAAGTGGTAAGTTTGAGAGAGGGAAGCTTAGGAAGGGAGGGGATGAAAAGGAGAGAGGAAGAAGTTGGAGAATGAAGAGGGATATCAGAGAAGGAAGTCATAGAAGAGAGGGAAGGTGGAGAAGGAAGGGAGGATAGGAGAAATTGGAAGAGGAAGGGAAGATATATATATAGGATATGGCTGTTTGAAGAAGAAAGAGGGGATATGAAGGAAGTTGAAGATGGAAGGAAGGATATAAGAATGGAAGTTGGAGATGGAATTAGTGGGAAGTAGGGGATGGGAAAGTTGGAGAAGGAAGGGGGATCTGAGCTAGGGAAGTTATAGAAGAGGGGGAAGTTGGAGAAGGAAGGGAGGATAGGGAAGAGGGAGGAAAAGGGAGATGGTGGAGAGAAGGTAGGGAGGAAGGGAGGGAGAAGAGGGGAATGTTAAAGAAGGAAGGGAGGGGAGGAAAAGGGAGATGTTGAAGAAGGTAGGGAGGGGAGTAGAGGGGGATGGTGGAGAAGGAAGGAAGGGGAGATGTTGGAGAAGGGAGGAAAGGGGGGTGTTGGAAAAGGGAGAAGGAAGATGGGAAGGAGGGAGGGGATGTTAGGAGAAGACTAGAAGTAATGACTGGGTGAGCTTTAATATGTAAGATATATGTAATCGTACCTGATTCTCATTATAGCAGCTACGAAGAAGAATGTACCAATAATAGCTGAACAAGTGGAGATAACTACCACTTGTGTTCGACTCAAACCAACTGAAAATACACAAATAATATAAACATTTATTAATTAAAATAAAATAAAACAGGGTCGTACGTATACTTTTCTGCTTCATATATACAAGCTAATAAATACAGACCGTATGCTATGTAGGACATTTTGCCTAGGCAGCTCTACGGCATACACTTTTTTTAATTTCCATTGGTACAAAATAGTCTAGACTTACTCCACTGACATTTGGACACAGCCAGTCAGTATGTGGTTAAGTTGTGTGGAACAGACTTCCCATAGACATCAAAAGATTCAAAACATTGAACATTTTTAAATCACAGCTAAAGACATCAATTTTCAAGCAAGAGAGAGAGAGAGAAATGGGGTTTAACGTCCACTCAACACAACTAGGTCATTTCGGGACTAACATATGGTTTTATTTATTTCAATAATTTGCTTGCGCATAGGTGACTTTAGCAGTGGGAAGAAACCGGAGTGCCCGGGGGAAACCCAGAAGGTTGAGAAGGCGCCCCTCTCTCCATGCCACAAAAGCTCACACCAGGGCTTGAAACAACAGCCACAAGCCAGAGGTGGCCGGCCAGCTAGAGGTCGAAGCGCGGCACTCTAGACCATATATTACTAGCGCTCTTGGGCAATTTACTGGAAAGAATTGTGCTCTACAAATTCATAATTTATATATTATATTTATAATACCTATTACATGTGATTTAGATCATAAGGTCTCTCATTGAGTCAAGTGGACTGGTTTTGATTCCCCACTCGTATGTGACAAGTAGGAGTAGGATCCCCTATTCCTTAGGATTTTCTCCCATTTCCTCCCCTGGTCGTTTTTCTGCAGACTCTCCTGGTGCTTTTGATCATAAGGTATGTCATTGAGTCAAGTGGAGTGGATTCGAAATTCCCTACTAATACATGACAAGGAGTAGGGTCCCCCCATCCAAAGTATTGTGTTTTCTCCCGTCTCCTCAAGAACATCCCCCCTCCCATCATTTATCTGCACATGTCCCTGATGTAAGATCAATCGCCCCTCCAATCCTGCCTTTGAACAGAATGATAAAAATTGAAGCAGACAGTGGTTATAGTGTCATTAAAGTTTAATGTGCCACAAAGTCCGGTTTGGTGGTTACAGTGCCATCAAAGTTTAATGAGTCATGAAGTCTGGTTTGGTGGTAAAACATCCAACTGATATACAACATGTCTGATATTAGGTGTTATTTTGACACAGCAGTGATATATTTACACACAGCAGTGTTATTGGTGTGATGTTAAGAGTAAAATATTTATAATAGGTATAAGGGTGTAAATGTTATTCACGATTTTGTTACAAAGATGAGAAATTTCCAAGAACTATTATCTATTGAGAACGAGGAACCTGCAAAGTTAATCCAGCTTACTAATAAATTTGTGAAACTATTGATGCTGTAGTGTTATTACGATCACAAAGAAACAAAACAATTAAAGAAGTCTGGTATTACTACGCCAGCACTGAATTTACCAAATATCTGACATAAAACTATAGCATATCTGTCATGAAATATTCATTGTTCGGGTCAAATATTAATAAAACAGTTTCGTTCTTCTTTATCTTTATGCCCTTTATGGTTTGTGTCGTAAACCAGCGAGTAATAAGGCAACTTATATTCATCCCCGTTTTATGTTACAAATCCTTCGACGATAAATAACTATGATGAATTGTTATTACACCGCAGTAACACGGCAGGTCTCTTTCATGCAAATTCTTTCTTTAACATGTTTTCTACATTAACAACATGGTTCTGGTATGGTTTTATTTGCATAATCGCGTAACTAAACAAATCTGTTCTGATTCTCAAAGTGTCAAAGTGTCAAAGTATCTTTGGTGATATTTTGGAATTGAATTAGAGTCTCTTTCTGCGTGTATCTGGACCCGAATATGACATTCAGTTTAAACACCAATCAACATAACCAACATGGAGCTCAAATTTACACTTTTGAAAGAAACATAACAACATCAGACAAGGGGGGAGGGACAGGGTATTGGTTCCTCTGAACAAAAAATTTAGCGATTGAATTTTGGACCTAGCCTCAATAATCATTACTTAAGTCTATACAATAAAAAAACAATGTCTCGCTTATCCATTTTTTTATTCAATCAACAGCAGCAGATCAGTTTCTAATCCAGTAAATATCACAGGCTAGTGATAACTGAATGAATGAAATGGGGTTTAACGTCCTACGCTTAAGCACCGTACCTGGGCTAATTGAAGACGGGCATACGCCACAGTGTGCAATGAGGGAAATTTTGCCCGGGCAGCGGCGCTACGGCCTACTCTTATATCGAATTCCAACTGCCAAGGGATCTTTTACGTGCACTCCAATTTGTACACGGGACCTCGGTTTTTCGTCCCATCCGAACGACTAGGCAGCTGTCCTTGTCAGGCCCTCCTTCTGCATCACTGACAAGGGGAAATCACGCCGGAAAATCGAGATGAACTTTCTCGGCCAATGCAGGGATCGAACACTCAACCTCCAGGCTAGCGAACCAGCGCCTTATCCACTTAGCCACCGTGATAACATCTGAGAGTTGATAAGTTAAGTAATGTCTAATTAATAATTTAGATAACATTTTTGGCCTAAAGAAAGACGTGCTATAGGCAGATTTAGATCTTGCATAATGTACGTTTAATATCGTCACGTTTCTCGCGAACCGTCGAATCTGATATATATATTTAAGTATTGAGAATTTGAATTGAGAAATTTATACTATGTTGTTATCTCTGTGGCCATAACATAATAATATTTATTTAAATGACAGTATAAATTTCTCAATACAAATTCTCAATACTTAAATATAAATCAGATTCGACGGTTTGTGAGAAACGTGACGATATGCGTATATATGACCAGGCATAGTATTTAATTTTTTGTACATTATAATTTATTCCAACTTAGTAGCAGCTACATTGGTCATCCAATGTGCTGTAAGTGTACATCATATCTATTGAATTGTCATTTGTAGGATATTATTTCCAGTAATTAAAAGATTGAAGAACCATTCCAGACTTATTAGTTATTGAAGAACCTAGCGATTAATATAAACAAGTACTATATTATAGCCAGTAATTACATAACATGGCTTTCATACTAACTTCTCAAGGTTCTATCCAGACATCTTGAGACCAAGGGTCAGGGTTACGTCCATGGTTCAGGGGTCAAGGACCTGGTAATAAGATCAATTATATTTGTTGATGTTTCTCTCGGCAAAAGATCAATCCAGACGGTCCGAATCAATAATTACCACATCTGATCAACGAATATGAAACCAATAAATACATGTTTTTTTCGTGAATTATCCTCATTATTCCGTCCACGTCTATTTCTTCGTCTCGCTGATAAATTTGTATATTTGATAAATTCTAAAAACACAATTTTTCATTTATTAAACCATAAATATATGTTTTTCGTGAATTATCCTCATTATTCCGTCCACGTCTATTTCTTTGTCTCGCTGATAAATTTGTATATTTGATAAATTCTAAAAACACAATTTTTCATTTATTAAACCATAAATATATGTTTTTCCTGAATTATCCTCATTATTTCATCCACTTCTATTTCTACATCTCGCTGATGAATTTCTATATTTGATAAATTCTAAAAACACAATTCCTTGTTTATGAAGAATTATCATGTGAATTATTCGTTCAGACAAGATATAATATACCTAGTTTTTGTTTTACTATTCTATGGAAAGAGAACGAAATTAATCTAAACTTGCGACTTAGTGGCGGGTATTTCTACTTAGTTTATTCATTACTCTCTTTTATTTGAAATTTAATATCCCTTGAAACTAATAAATCAATCAAATAAAATATAAACTGTTCAGAATTACCGTTTTATATTTCATATTTGGAAGAAGTAAAAACAGCTGTAATTTTTTATCATTTATTATCATGAGTCAACATTTACCATTTTCAGATTTTGTGACCTTGTATCTTGGCAGCGAGAGACTTTTATGACCCTTTGGAAGTATGCAAAGATAGTTTGCCAGGCAACGAAACATACGCTCCCACAGCAGCTAAGTCGTCCGAGCAGTCAACAAGAATTGTGGCATATTTTTTCTATTGTCGGTAATGAAACATTTCTAATACACTAAAATCTGATTAAAAGTATTTATCAGAAAATTGTTAGAATTTTTTGTTTGGCTTTTTGTTCTGTCCCATGCTAACGTTTAATATACGAAGCCTTTAAAATCATGGATTAAGCTGTTTAAGGTATCAAAATTCATTGGAAATCAATATACTTGTTCGTCTCACGGGGACGTACGGAAGGGATGACGGCAATATACGATGTGGGCGTCTAAAAAGGGTGTAAGTAGGCAAATTTATCGCTGTTTTAAAACCTTGTTGTGCAATTACTGATTTCTAATTAAATGTGATATTGTTTTTATGTTCCAATTTCTTGAACCAAAAACTCTCCGAGATACATGCACAAAAGCATTTACTGGATCAAATTTCTCTCCCGAGGGAATGTGGTCAAACGATTTGAAAAGTTATTGAGAAAGTATAAAATTGGTCGTTACGAGCCGTTGCGATACGTTAATAAGCCGTCTGGTGGGAGTAGAATGGGTGGAAACTGGTCATAATTCCTCGACAACAGACTAGTTACGACCAGAGTTATTGGTATCTGGTTCGTACAGCGGGGATTATTGAATCACTGAACGAGCCTTTTAATCAATTGGATTTGTTTGGAACAGTACACACATGAAGATTAGATTTGGTCAGAAAATCTCGGTTTAAATTAATTGATCTGAAGTTATCCCAGAAAATGGTGGACGTAGAATAATGGAGGAGGTAGAGGAAGTGATCTAATTAACTTAATCAAGCGCACAAATGAAGATCTATATAATAAGTAAGGATTACTCGTCGTTCGATAACCTTCTCTCTAACATCAAATTGATTTCATCTTCTTTTCTCACCAGCTCTTTATTTCCAGCTCGGATAAAAACACGCGAGATAAATTGCCTAAATATTTTCTTTTCATCAGATACGTCTGTAGAGAAATCGCGGCCACTTAGCGTGTTCCTCTGTTCGTTGAAAAAAACCATGAAAATTGAAAAGTTAAGATGGCTTTGATTGATCCGATAGCTTGCAGACAATCGTATTAAATCTTGCATGACTTTTGTGGGTTCTTCTGATCAAAAGAAAAAATCGTTGATTTGAAGAGGTAGGGTTTATCACATCTTTTAATGGTAAACTCATTGTGTAAAGTACCAAAATAGAATGCATGTGGCTCGCTAGCCTTGAGGTCGGTCGATACCTGCACTGGCCAACAAAGTTCATCCAGATTTTCTGGCATGTTCTTCCCTTGTCAGTGATGCTTGTCAGTGATGCATGACAAGGACAGCTGTCTTGTATTTTGGATGGTATGGAAAACCAAGGTCCTGTGTACACATTGGGTGCATGTAAAAGATTCCATGCTATTTGAAATCGAAATAAGAGTAGGCCTGACAAACACACTGAATGACGTATACCCATTATCAACAGCCCATTTCGGAACAGAATAGTAGGACGTTAAACCTTATTTCATTTCATGGAACAACAATAATATAACTTGGAGAGAGAGAGGGAGAGAGAGTAATATGGTTCAATTTTGTTTCAATAATTCATAATGGAAGGAGAGAGAGATAGAGAGAGATAGAGAGAGAGAGAGAGAGAGAGAGAGAGAGAGAGAGATAAGGTTCAATTTTATTTCAATAATTCACAATGGAAGGAGAGAGATATAGACAGAGAAAGAGAGAGAGAGATAAAGTTCAATTTTATTTCAATAATTCATTATGGGAGGAAAGAGATCAGGTTTTACTATTTAAATATTCTAAATCATTATTCAAATGTTATTTGACACCCCCCAAAGATCTCCAAAGCAT
Source organism: Patella pellucida (assembly GCA_917208275.1). Lineage (NCBI taxonomy): Eukaryota > Metazoa > Mollusca > Gastropoda > Patellidae > Patella > Patella pellucida. Next base: position 66,622,269 of record OU795042.1, on the reverse strand, counting down.
TAGTGGCACATTGAGAACCAAAACATGCAGAATCATTTATAAACCCCAACCCACAATAAATCTTTAATGCACATAATATGTTAAAGAAAGAATCTGCAACGTTAACTGCTTTGAGAGGCACCAGGTTTCAGAGAGTTAGAGACGGGTGGTTATCATTCATTCGATACAAACTTGGTCATATTGGGACTAACATATGGTTCAATTTTACTTCAATAATTCAATAGCGCATGTGGGTGTTTTTAGAAGCGGGAGGAGACCTGGAGAAAACCCAAATGGTTGGACATACAACCCTATTCCTTGTCACGTACAAGCGAAAAAAAACAAAAACATGCCCCTTGATTTAAAGACAGACCTTATCATCTAAAGTGCATGCCTTTAATCGTAACATATTTAGGGCATAAAGGTTATAATTATTGATGTTTCCTTTTTTACATATTTACTAATAAGTGCCTAGTTATTAAAAAATAAAAACATGAAATGAACTTGGGTTTTAATATCCTACATGTATATGTCTGTACCAACTGCACTAATGAAAGAGAGAGAGAGAAATGGGTTTAACGTCCAATCGACACAAAATATGTAATTTCTGGACTAACACATGGTTTAAATTTATTACAATAATTGTGCATAGTGGTCAATAGCCGATGGAGGGAACTGGAAGACCTAGAGAAATCCATGAGGTTGAACAGGCGACCCTACTCCTTGCCATGTACAACCGGGGATTCGAAAACACGTCAGTTGACTCAATAACCCCACTCCTAACAGGTGACCCCACTCCTTGTCAATTAAAACACACATGTTAAACTATCAAACTCCCCTGCACTATAGCTAAAGCAACAATTTGAAAAATACAAATCTTACAAATTAAAATTGAAGATATTTCCGTTTTATCATCTTCTTCGATGTGGTTTTTTTCTGTAATTGTAATGAATTTATACATTGATCTGTTCCACCACTTTTCATTCTTGACGTGATTTTTAATATAAAAACAACCTTTTCTATATAAAAACTGACTGATAAAGAAGTTAATAGAATGATCGAACAAGATTGACTTTTGGGTCGCTAAATGAGTTATTTTACGAGCGCAATCTCATAAGCATCTGGAATCCGTTTTGCTTGATCAAATTGAAATCAGAGTATTACGTATAGAAATTGGAATAAATTGGAATAAGTTGGAATAAATGAATATTACATTCTATAGATTTGGAGATCGGGTTAAAGTTTAACAGTTAAACATATTCAAACCAATAACTGTTAGGATACAATAACTACCCTTATGCTGGTTTATCTTGAACTGCTATAAGCCCTCAGGGACCCCAGCCAGCACTACTACCGAGGATGTCAAAATTTGCGAAAATTTTCAATTCTATCAAACCTTTGTCAATACTGAACAGAATTGATGCTCTGCTGACAATTAGAATTGGATATGGTCAAAATGGACAAAATCAACTTATGTCGAAACAACCCAAAATATCGTCAAAATTTATCAATCGAGGATTAATATTAGATAGCAAATATTTAATTGATCGGTTTTATTCTATTTATGGCCATTATGAAGAATCAACGATCTTTAAAAATCCATTTGGGCCAAATTTTGGGCCCATTTTTGTTTAAGGCTGTTTTGTGTGTAACCCCATCAAAATGTCATCATTTTTACCTTTCACTGAACTTTTTTGGTGGCCTTCATTTTAATGGGAGAGAGAGAGAGAGAGAGAGAGAGAGAGAGAGATATTGAATCTAAATCTAAGCAGGGAGATGATATTTTTATTTTGTGTCTCTGTAATTTAATATTTTCCAAAAAATGTAAATGAATATCGCTAGTTTTAAGACATTAGTAATGATTTGTCTTTATGGATCTATGCACTGGTGTGATTCTGCCCAAGTTTATGAATCCATGCACTGGTGTTATTCGGCCTTTATGAAATCCCCAGGCGTGTCTTCATTTAGGAACGTGAGGAAACCAATTTATTCCCGTTCTCAATGTGTGCACCAAAGGGACGTCACATATCAAGAAAATTGAGACGGCTAATAATTTCTTAGCAGATGCAGTATTTGCAACAGACATGTGAATAATTAATCTAACTATGACAACATGGGGTCCAAACTCAATCATACAGGATGCTCATGATTGCTTGTGTAACAAATTGACAAAAAAAATTTTGTCGCCCATCAGTCAATTCGAGAGCCACAGTGGCGCAGAGAGTAAGACGTTGACTCACTAAGATGAAGTCCTGTGGTCGATCTCTGAGTTGGCCGAGAAAGTTCATCAGGACTTTTGGGCGTGGTCCCCCCACCCCCCTTGTAGGATGGAGGATCTGACAAGGAACAACGTATAGTCATTTGGATGATATGGAAAACCGAGGTCCCATATTATACTCATTGGATTGCACGTATTAGAACCCTTGACAGTAAATTGACATTTGATATAAGAGTACGCCAATGGGCCACTGTCCGGACCAAACTTCTATCATAGCTGACAGCATGGCGCATGCCCATCTTCATTAGCCCAGTATGAGCAGAAGAGCAGGACATTTTTATTATACCCCATTTCATTTTCATTCTCATCAGTCAAATCACACGCCATGAAAACTTGGGAGGCTGATCATGACCGCTTGTGTTAGAAAATTGATTGAAAAGTCTTAGGGATCACAAATCGATCAATTTACATGCCATAAAAGTTACATAATTTTACTACCACCCATTTTCCAACATAGTTACTATCAACCTCTGTTGTATTTCGTACTCATTGTGATGTACAAGGGGATAACTTGGCTAAGTGGGTAAGATGCTGGTCACTAGCCTGGAGGTCAGATGTTCGATTCATTCATTGTCCACGAAAGTTCATCCCGATTTTCTGCCGTGGGTTCCTCTTGTCAGTGATGTACCATGGATGGCTTGACAGCTGTCTAGTCATTCGGATAAGACAAAGAAACGAGGTCCTGTGTACAAATTGGCAAGCATGTAAAAGATCCCTTGGCAGTTGGAATTCGATAAAAGAGTAGGCTGTAGTGCTGCCTGGGCAAAATTTCCCTCATAGTACACTGTATGGCATATGCTGTATGGCATGAGCAGAACAGTAGGACCTTAAACCTCAAGCACGTAAAAGATCCCTTGGCAGTAAGAATTTGATAAAAGAGTAGGCCATAGTGCTGCCCGGGCGAAATTTCCTTCATAGCACACTGTATGGCATATGCCGTCCTAGCGCAGTTTAGGAGCAGAACAGTAGGACGTTAAACCCCATTTAATTTCTGTGATGTACAATCTTGTGACCAAAGTCATGCCACTTGAATCAATGACAGATCTTATGATCTAAACACATGTGTTCGATCGCAACATGGCGCAGAGTTTGATTCAAAATAAATGTATTTTTTTACTCACGGAAACCCTGATATTGGTCCTCTTCTTCCTTCTGCTCGCTCTGAGCTCCGCTACCCACGGTCGTGTTGATCATACTGGAATTATTGGAATTATCACGATTCTGTAATAACGAATGGGCGTCTCTTAGCAACACATTTCTACACTCGGACAATGATTTTAAATCTTTGGTTTGACGAATTTTACCCTGTGAAGAATGATTTAATGAATTTTCACGAAAATACAAAACTACTCGGATCTCTCTCGAGTCTTGCGTCTGATCCAGGCTCTTTACTTGTCGTACGATTTTGTCCAACGAGTGACACGAAGTTGACTTAGTTGTTAAAATATCCAGCTTTTCTAAAGCACCAATCAAATTGCTGATTAATTCCCGCGTAGCCTCGGATTCGCTATCAACGACTATTCTCGTTATATTTCCCTGAGATGATATACGGTTGCCGCTAGTGATGGAATCAGCAGACACCATTGGTTGTTGTTGGAGCCCGGAAATAAAAAGGGCAGTAACCCAGAAGACAGATGACGGACACATCTTGGGTGGAAATGGTAGCCATGTAGCTAGTCTACCTGAAAAGAGAAAATAGAAAAAGTTTTATTAAATTTTTCAAAAGAAGGTTGCCAGCTAAATGACAGGGAATGACACATACATACATGCAAGCTCAGCAGTTTTTACTTTCTACAGTGTCCATAATTCTCTTCAAAACTATAGCAGGGGGCACGCGTTTCGGAACATAATTCATATTGAGGGAATAAACTGTTCACATAGTGAGTCAAATTTTTACACTAATAAACACATATGTGCAAGCTATTAGGAGATCCTAAAGTAATTATCAGAAATTCTAATAATACAATTGACAAATCATAAAGTAATTGTGTAATAGATACAGCCCACCAAGTAACTATATTAAAATGTTTAGCGTCTGGACCACCTACAGCTGCTGTTCCCTGTAGACCCTCAAATAAAATGAAATGGGGTTTAGCCGAGTTTAGTGCCATATTGTTCTGCTCCAACTGAGCTAATGAAGACGGGCGTATGGCTATTTTCAAAGCAGATCCTATCATCAACACTATATAGCTCGACATTCAACTATAGTATAAAATTGATCTGTTCGTACAAATTAAAAAAGAAAGACCTAACTGGCTCTACATCTATCTAGTCTATCTGAAATTAGAGTGAATCGTTGAAATCTGTATCTATAGCGCCAGGCCCGGTGTATTTAAATTAAAGTTGTAAAGATCCTACATATTCGATATTGTATCTTTGAGATCTGTGTTCTTAACGTCAGGCTTGAGGAAATTCATTACAGTCTATAACTGAATTATTTTCATTCTGTCGAGTAACAAACAAAAAAAAAACCCATCTAAGTTATTTCTCTCAATTCAAAACAAGAGAAACGCAAATTGAATTAACTTCGATATTTACAATCGTCCCTTGAGGTAGATCTTTTAATTTCACTTTCAACGAGTTTTCATGTTAGAGAAACCATCTCTCGTTTTATCCTCCGGGGAAAGGTTGTTTACAACTGGATATAAAGAGACTACAAGCAGCAGACATACTCTTTTGTCCAGGTTACTTTTCATGCTTTATATTTTTTTAGTTCCTTTTTATCTTTGTGTAGCAATCTGCACCAGTGGAGAAGATAGCCTGCAGCAGACCTACGCCAGGCCATTGTATCGCAATAAAAAAAAACATCAAATAATTAAATCAAAGTCTACTTTTACATAATGATAGAGAGAGAGAGAGAGAGAGAGAGAGAGAGAGTCAAGTGGAGCACTATGGGCAAGGTACCTTTCCCCCCTTGTATAACAGTCTGATGTTATGTTTATTTCCAAAGTGTAAATTTGAGCTCCATGTCAGTCGGTTGATGGGTGTTCAAACTGAATATCGTATTCCAAAAGATGACCAAAGACATTTTGAGAAAAGGGGTTTAACGTCCTTTCGACACAAATTAGGTCATTTCAGGACCAACATATGGTTCAATTTTATTTCAATAATTCGCTTGCGCGTATATGTCTAAGTCTTAAGCAGTGGGAAGATACCGGAGGACCCAGAGAAAGCCGATGAGTTTGGACAGGCGACCATACTCCTTGTCATGTATAATACAGCGCACACGTCCAATCATTTCGTAGGTAGGCAGATGAAGTGACGTATTGTTAACAGGTTCTCTATTGACGATACGTCACTTCGTCTACCTTCGACGAATTATTATTATTATTATTATTATTCGATTATATAGCGCTTCATTACACAAGAGTGTTTCTAAGCGCATTCACAACAAAACAGTTCAAAAACATGTTTGAAATAAGTATGTTTTTAAGTTAGTCTTAAAGCTCTGGATGGAAGAGGACTCTCGAAGAGTTTTTGGAAGATCATTCCACATTTTAGCTGCTCTGACGGAGAAAGCATATTCACCAGAACGCTTGTTATATTTAGGGATCCTCAATATGCTACGATCACTTGCAGAACGAAGGTTGGATCGCCGGGGGGTATAGAAATCAAAGAGTTCTTTTAAATAAATGGGTGCAGTGTCAGAATAAATTGATTTAAACACATTCACAAGAGCTTTAAATTGAACCCTCGCTCGAACTGGAAGCCAATGGAGTTTCTGTAATTTAGCTGATATATGGTCAAATTTTCGTGTTTTGGTTATGAGACGTGAATTATGGCCATCCAACCCCTCTATTGGCCTACTGCTAGAATGTGTCATGTGGTATTAACACTGGGGGATGGGAGACCTGCATGGTTCAATGCTTGCACTTTAGATTATAAGGTCTGTCATAGAGTCAAGTGGTGTGGTTCAGATTCCCTGCTTGTACATGACAAGGAGTATGTAAGGTCAAATGTCTAACATTGTGGGGTTTTTTTCCACCCCGGGTCCTTCAGTTACCTTCTACTGCTAAAAATAAAACCATACATTAGTCCACAAATGATTTTTGGCTTGTGCTCTCTCTCTCTCTCTCTGTCTCTCTGTCTCTCTCTCTTTCCCTCTCTCTCTCATTCATAAATGCACCATAACAACTGTTTCATATCAGGCCTATGCCACACAGAATTTGAATTTCATATAGTAAAGAGATTTGACAAGTACTGACAAAAGAAACAATTAACGATACTTGAAGCTAAGAATTAGTTTATTTTCTTGAGCAGACAATACAAATTAATTAAGTTACTTTATTTTTTTTATTTAGGCAAAAACTCTCCTAGCTGTGTATTACAAATTCTGCCGAAGGCAAACAAAGTGTTCAATTTCTCTCTACGGGGAAATATTTGATATTATAGAATTTTTGACAGCTCTTTTGTTTGAATGTGATCTATGGGGGAATAACTAACTGGAATTAATCGTTCAAAAGAGAATGAGACACAATTTGCCGTAATTTATCAAACTTATCATGGCTGTTACGTTATTTTAGTGTGCATTATTGATTGAAACCACTGGTATTGTATAAAATTGATTATTCTCACTCAATTTATCAAACTTTGGCTGAAGAAAAACTTCTTTTTCTACTCTTGTTTAGCTCATAAATCATTGTAAATTGTTCCTTAATAATACTAACCAAACATTCGCTTTTTATATCGGAGAAAATTACATGCACCATGTGGATTGAGATGTCGACTTGCATGACACACTTTCTTCTTACACAGCTTGTGTTACTGATCTTAATATACCTTTTACTGACAGTTTTCAGAATTACTGATAAATGACATTTTACACCATCTAGTTGTTTTGTTTGGGGTTTTTTTTTTGGGGGGGGGGGATGGTGCTGGGGAAAATGGTGTAAAGAGAGAGAGAAAAATGGGGTTTAACATCCACTCAACACAAACTAGTTCATTTCGGGACCAACATATGGTTTAATTTTATGGGCTTAAACCGCTAGGTGTCTTTGGCAGCGGGAGGGAATTGGAATACCCGGAGAAAACACAAGGTTGGACAGGCGTTCTTACTCCCTACTCCTTGGCTGAACCCAAGATTAGTATATTCCAACAAGCTGAACCCATTCTCAAGATCAATTCATAAGCTAAACCCATTATCAGGGTCTGGCAATAAGCTAAACCCATTATCAGGGTCTGGCAATAAGCTAAACCTATTGTCAAGATTGACTCATAAGCTAAACCAACATGAACATTTCATAAGCTTTGTAAATTGTGACCCTCCAGTACAAAACAGTACACTTGGGTCAAATTGAAGAAATGGAGATAATGGTGTCAAATGAAAGAGTATAAAAACATCTTTTCATTGGTACCAGAATTCTAAGAGATATGGGAGTTTTAAGTTTTGAATTTTAGTAATTGACAAAAAATTTCAACTCCCATATCTCTGCCAATTGTTGTCCGATTCTTAGAATTCAGGTACCAATGAAAAGAGGTTTTTATACTCTTTCATTTGACATCATTATCTCCATTTCGTCAATTTGACCCAAGTGTATTGTTTTGTACCGGAGAACACAATTGTGAAGTTACAGCCCTGCCTCCAAAGACCAATATGCCACTGAACAACTGAATAGACTGGAAATCTGATTTGTATTTTATAAAATCGAATAAAACACACTTCATGTGATAACAATTACTAGACTATATTACACTGCAACTTTTCAACAAGATTTAACAATTCGTTATCAAGCATGTACATAAGTATGTTTTTTGATTATATTAGGTCCCAATTACTCGAAATATGCTATTCAAAGAATATCTCTTATGAAAGTTCATTATTCCATCATGATTTACATCTTATGAAAGTTCATTATTCCATCATGATTTACATCTTTTGAAAGTTCATTATTCCATCATATTTTTCACCTTATAAAAATTCATTATTCATGATTTATGTCTTATGCAAGTTCATTATTCCAGCATGATTTATGTCTTATAAAAGCTCATTATTCCATCATGATCTACATCGTATGAAAGCTCACTATTCCATCATGATTTACATCGTATGAAAGCTCACTATTCCATCATGATTTATGTCTTATGAAAGCTCACTATTCCATCATGATTTACATCGTATGAAAGCTCATTATTCCATCATGATTTGTGTCTTATGAAAGCTCACTATTCCATCATGATTTTGGTCTAATGAAAGCGTCTTATATGAAAGCTCAATATTCGATCATTACATCATATTAAAGCTTATTATTCCATTTTGATTTACTCCTTATGAAAGCTCATTATTCCATGATGATTTGAACCTTATGAAAGCTCATTATTCCATCATGATTATTTAATATAAGATTGTATAGATGGTAAGAGAGTATACAGGTATTATAATATCACCATGGGGGATATATAACATATATGTAGTATATCATCACATTACACATATTACATTGATCTTAATTACAGTATTATTAACGGTAAGGCCACATGTTTATGGTAACTTAGCCACAAAAAACAGGCTCAGTCGATCGGAGATAGGGAGAGAAATGGGTTTAACATCCCCACGACACAAACTGGATCATTTCGGGACTAACATATGGCTGGACAGGCGAATCTACTCCTTGTCATGTACAACTGGGGAATCGAAATCACGGCAGTTGACTCAATGACAGACCTTATGATACAGCGTGCATGTGCTTACCATTCGGCCATATATACTTGCTGTCCTCGATCAGTCGTTCGGAAATATTTTTTTTGACAGGATTTTTTGATTATGATTAGATAGAAATTAATAAACTAATAATTAATCTTTTCACTAGACGGGTTGATGGCATGCCACTTAGGTTTGTCATTGTGTCATCAAGTGGGTTGGTTTCGATCCCACACTTGCATGTGTCAAAGAGTAGGTTCTCCTGTCTAAGCTTGTTGTTTTCACTCGGCCCTGCGATACTGTTTTTTTTCTTGTACTCTATTATAATTTCCTTACATAATTAAAGACATCAAGTACATTTAAAGGGGCGCTACCGCTTTTTTAATACTTTGAATTTTGTCTAATGGTTTGGATTGTTCGTATTTAGTTTTATATTTTTTTGGTATAAATGATGTAACATAATATAACGCATATTTTTGTGCTGCCATAGGATCATATTTCTTTTGTGCTGCCATAGGATCATATTTCTTAACAACACAGTGGTCATCACACACCTATAAAACCACAGTTAATTTCACTATAAAATTGATACCATTCGCTAATGAACCTATATCTTTTATTTATGAAAATTATTTGCTGTAAAAGATGACACTTCTAGAGTTAAAGATTGATTTTTTTCTAATACCCCTGACTATTTAATATACAGCCCCAACTAATAACATTGTATATACCGGGGGTAATTCAAGTGACCATTATTAAACCTCTACAGTAGTCATCATTACTGACAACTGGTGTTTAGGATGTGTAGATATTATACAGTAGGCTAGCTAGTTAATTGGCAAGAGTGTAGATTTATTAACCTATAACGGTAAATCTCTTCGATCTTTGTGTTAAATTCTAAGCCAGGAATAATTTGAGGTTATTCTTTTGAAAGTTTTTCTTTAAATATGTAACAGGTTATTCTTCCAGGGTAGGTTTTTTTCCATAAGAAAACCACATAACTGTTAAGACCTGCTGAAAAGAGAGAGAGAGAGAAAGAGAGAGAGAGGGAAAGAAAGAGATGGGTTTTAACCTCCACTGGACACAATACTATATTTCGGGACTAACATATGGTTTAACTGGCTCATAAACTAATAAAAAATTCCTACTTTTCCAATTAGTAAAAGAAATGAAATGATATTTAATGTCCTAATAAGTAAAATGATATTTAATGTCCTAATAAGTAAAATGATATTTAATGCCCTAATAAGTAAAATGATATTTAATGTCCAACGTTTTCAATTAGTAAAATGATATTTTATGTCCTAATTAGTAAAATGATATTTAATGTCCTACATGTAATTAGTAAAATGATAGTTAATGTCCTAATTAGTTATATTTGATGTCTTAATTAGTTAAATGATATTTGATGTCTTAATTGGTAAAATGATATTTAATGTCCTAATTAGAAAAAGAATTGAAATTGTTTCCCGATTACATGTAGCAAAAGAAATGAATGGGGTTTGTCTTGTGACTTTCCATAAGAGAAAGAGAGAAATGGGGTTTATCATCCACTTGACACAAACAATGTCATTTTAGGACTAACATATAGTTCAAATATATTTCAATAAATTGCTTATAATCATGCATAGGGGTATTAAGCAGTAGGAGGAAATCAGAGAACTTAGTGAAAATCCACAAGGCTGGGAAAATGACCCTACTCCTTGTCACGTACAACCGGGGATACGAAACCATGCCAGTTGATGACTCAATGAAAGACTTTATGATACAGCGTGCATACAGCGCACGATACTTACCATGAGTAAAAGGCAGGTGTTGATAAATGAATGAGATCAACTTAACAGTTTTATTAGACATTAAATTTTATTGTTGTCAAAAAATAAAAAACATTGACAATTTTCTGAAGAACAGATATATTTGGTCTGACACATGTAAAACCATATTATATCAATCAACGAATTGTTAAAACACACGAGAACACTTCCTTCCTCAGATTGGGCCAAATATTTACATTAAGAGGCTATCGAACTCCGAGAATCAATTAATATTGTTGATATAGGATGTTTGTCTATGAATCGAGTAGAGAAATTGTTTGGATAGCTGGACACAGAAGTTGGTAGTTCTATCAACTTAGTTCTATTTATTACTAATTCACATTCCGTTATCTGTGGTCTAAAGTCAATGTTTTTGTCTCAGTACAAAAGGTGAGGGACTGTTTGAATGAATGGAGAGTAATTCGGGTTAGACACGTTTATTACCGGACACAGGGGTCACCAGGGGAGTCTATTTCTAACAAGCCAACAGTGATCGCTGATGTGATTGTCCCCATCCGAAATCCCATAAAAAAAGATGATACATATTAATTAATTATCTTTTATAAAGCATCATGCATGAAAGTGCTTATCTAGTATAAGCAAGTGTGATCACTGATAGGCAGATAGATGGAAAACACATTTTAGTAGTCTCCTGCTTTCTTCAGAGGTCAGGGGTTGAAAAACTCAACAAATATGAGATCTTAAAATTACCGAAATAAAAACACCAAAATGCTCTTAATCTTGAACCCCCCCAAAATAAGGTTTTAATATATACCTAAATCTTTAAAAGTTTGAATTTTATGTCATCTTTCGATATTCCTAAATCTAAAAATTTGAATCTTAACTGTACAAATAAATGAAAAAGAATGAAAGATAAAGGCTCACTTACGTTTACACTATTTCTGGAAATATATTTGAACGAAGTCCAAATCTATAACGCAATTTATGTTGAATGTTCAACATATGACAACGAGGAGTTGTTCCACCACACTGAGATTACTCTGTATTTTCTTAAACTGATTCAGAAATTTATTTCCAAAATCGCAACTTACACTATAATTCTTGAAATAATGCAGAAATTATTTCCAAAATTGAACCTTGCAAGTTCACAACACATCAAAACTATAAGCTTTGTCCACAGAGCCAAGATAATTCTATATTTCTTTAAAAAGGATACAGAAATTATCACCCTTCGCAGAAAATATAACTCTTCAAAGTATTTATTTCAAGAAAAGCAGCTTGCAAATTCACAAAACAACTGCAAGCGATCAGCTATGTTTCACTTAGAGTTATAGAAATTCCTATCCAAAAGATACAGAATTTTGACCCTCCACAGAAAATAGTACACTTAAAACTAATCATTTAAAAAAAAAACAGCCTGCATTATAAAGTTCACAATACAACATCCAGCGATCGGCTACGTTTCACTTAAAGTTAGAGAGCAAATCCTATCCAAAGAACAGACTAGTTCAGAAGTCGACGTTTAACTGCCAAGTTTCACGCACCTCAGTCCAAATCAAACATCAACTATCAGTCGGTTGGTCTCCAACTATAGAACCACAGTCTCCCAACTAACCATACCACACTTCATGTAACACTAGCTAGTGTACTACTAGAGACGATGATAATTGATTTATTTTTTTTCCACTGTGGAAACCAAACTGACTAACTGAAGTCTCGTATATCAATAAACTCAAGTCATTGTTCTACGGATAAAGTTATCTCTGGATAATATCACCAACTCTATTAATTATTTCACAGTCTTTCATCTCTAAAAGAATAGATAGACAACAATAGCACACTCTCAGGTTCCTAGTCTTAGTACTGTTTGTATGAATGCATTGAGTTGTCTATGTAATATGTATTATTAAATGTATTTTGTATTTGACTATATCTTAGTATATGTATGCATGCTGTCCTTAATGGGCGTAAGGACAGCATGCATACATATACACTTAGACATAGTCAAATACATGATATCACTTACCGGTAGGTGGAAGCGGACATTAAATAAAGCTATTTATTTTCACACACACTTAATGGACGTTTTGATGCAATAAACATCTTATCCTATCTTATATATTAGTGAATTTTGTAGTACTTGGTTTTTATTTTATTATGGCGGATTAAGCTTCACCAAGGCCTTATGCGGCAGTTGCTGGAGTCGAGGGCCTGTTTAAAATGGTGCGGGCCTAATTAATTTCGGGTCAGGGCCCATGTTGATTCCCATTGGGCCTAAACCCCACCCCCTAACATTCATTGTCTATGTGTTTTTAATCGTATCAGACAAATTTAAGAAATATTTTTTTTTACAAAATCTTTGGGGCCTGAGGCTGCAGCCTCATCAGCCTCAATGATAATCCGCCACTGCATATTATTATAATACATGTATATATATATATATATATAATAATAGTATTTGAGACTGTTTATCTGTCTAGGGTTGGTGGATACACTAGGGATTTCCCAAGGCTGAAATTGGGTTTATAGGGGTAGCTCAGACCGGGAGTAACATTGGCTTGGTGGTGATGGTCTACCGCTTCTGGTTTACGAGTTATACTACTTTCAACCCATGCATGTAACCCGTACATATAAAAGAACCCTTGACAGTTGGAATTTGATATATAAGAGTAAGCCATAGCGCCAGGGCCTTTTAGAGACCTTAAGCACTTAAGATTTTGGTGCCTTAGCCCTTATATGTGTCATTCAAAATAAGATAGGTTGCCAGGCAACAAAACATACGCCCACAGCAGCTAAATCGTCCGGGCAGTCAACAAGAGTTGTCGCATATTTTACTTTTTTCAGTAATGAAACATTTATAATACACTAAAATCATATAACAAGTAACAACTCATTATGTAATTTTCAGAAAATTCTCCTCCATGCTAACATTTAGTATACGAAACACTTAATATTCTGAAATCTCATGACCTTCAATACTGTGTATAAATTTCAAGTCAATCGGATATTAACTTTAGCCTCTAGAGCATCCAGATCCACAAGATTTTTTGAAGTGATCAAGGGCCATAACTCTGACAGCAATTATCGGAAATCGCTGAAAATCAATAGGCTTCCTCGTCTCATGACCCTTAACACCGTGTATAAATTAAAAGTCAATCGAATATTACCTTTAGGCTCTAGAGCGTTCACAAGATTTTTCAAAGTGATCAAGGGCCATAACTCTGGCACTAATTATCGGATATCGCTGATAATCCCTAGGCTTCTTCGTCTCATGATCGTAAACACTGTGTATAAATTTAAATTCAATCGGATATTACCTTTAGCCTCTAGAGCTTTTACAAGATTTTTCAAAGTGATCAAGGGCCATAACTCTGGCAGTAATTATCGGATATTGTTGAAAATCCCTAGGCTTCTTCGTCTCATGGCCTTAAACACTGTGTATAAATCTTAATTCAATCAGATATTAACTTTAGCCTCACAAGATTTTTTGAAGTGATCAAGGGCCATAACTCTGAATGCAATTATCGGATATCGCTGAAAATCAATAGGGGACTTCCTCTGATGACCTTAAACACTGTGTATAAATTTAAAGTCAATCGGATATTAACTTTAGCCTCTAGTGCGTTCACAAGATTTTTTGAAGTGATCAAGGGCCATAACTCTGACAGTAATTATCGAAAATTGCTGAAAATCAATAGGGGTCTTCCTCTCATGACCTTAAACACTGTGTATAAATTTAAAGTCAATCGGATATTAATTTTAGCCCCTAGAGCGTTCACAAGAAATTGTGGACGATGGACGGACGGACGGACGGGGGCGACGGCAATATACGACCACATTTCTATGTGGGCGTATAATAAAATTGAGGGTCAAATTAACTTACATGATTTTTGGGGGAAATGGTTCTCATACCTACAAACATTTATAGAGAGGTTTAAGATGATACTTGAGAAAGAAAAATAAACAAAAATTTATTGCAACCGGGCCACTATTGAGGTCTGAGTCGTCTGACCAACTCGAATTATTTCATTAAACACTCAGGCACCATTGAAAATTTGGCTATGAAAATTTATGTGGTACCTCCCTTCTCTTGGTGCCTTAAGCATGTGCTTATTTTGCTTTTAATGGCTAATCCAGCCCTGCGTAGCGTCGCTGTCCGGGCAAATTTTCCATCATAGCACCCTCTGAAGGCATATGCTCATCTTAATTAGCCCAGTCGGTGCAGAACAGTAGGAGGTTAAACGGTTTAACTTAAACATCATTTTCATATTCATTATACATTAAAATCCATAATATCCATAGACATTTCAAATTATGATCAATACTTTTTACATTCATCGGTCAACATCATAATTTCTTAATCACATATCCATAATTTATTTAAAACATGATATTTATCTATGTCTGGCATTCAATTGACCTTAGAACAAACAATTAAAATTCTACATCTGTATGGTACATATTCATCTGTTGCTATGGTAACTAATGTTTTTTCATACATATTTCATCAATACCAATCTGTAATAATTGGTAATCGAATCCAAATACCCAGGTAATGGTGTTATGTCATCATTGTATGTACCTAGTTGACATTTTTATTCCTTTTAATATAAATCTATAGCCTACCTACCATTAATTAATGGTTTTACATTTTTCAGGTGGGGCAAATAAAGCTCTAGGAAAGTTTTCAAGATTGTGTTTTGGGGGGCCATGGTAGCTAGTTATGTCTTTTTGGTTGGTGACTCATTGTGTCTTTGGGGCCTACCCTTAATGATTGTACATTTTTTCAGGTAGGGGCATAAAAAGCTCTACGAAGCTTTACAAGATTGCAAGATTGTGGTTTTGGGGGCCATGGTGGCTAGTTATGTCTTTGGGGGCCATGGTGACTAGTTGTGTCTTTGGGGGCCATGGTAGCTAGTTGTGTCTTTGGGGGCCATGGTGGCTAGTTGTGTCTTTGGGGGCCATGGCGGCTAGTTGTGTCTTTGGGGGCCATGGTGGCTAGTTATGTCTTTGGGGGCCATGGTGGCTAGTTGTGTCTTTGGGGGCCATGGGTCCAGGTCTATTGGGTCTTTGGGGGCCATGGTGGCTAGTTATGTCTTTGGGGGCATGGTGGCTAGTTATGTCTTTGGGGGCCATGGAGGCTCATTGGGTCGGGGGGGGGGGGGGGGTGGCATTGGTGGCTTGTGTCTTTCCGATCTGTGTTGATCGTTGTGTCTTTGGGAGCCATGGTGGCTTTTAGTGTCTTTGGGATCAATGGTGGATCGTTGTGTCTTTGGGAGCCATAATTGTTCGTTGAGTAACGTGCTCGTTCACCAGAGGACAGACTGGAGAGGGAAAAATTAAATGATGGACCTCCGTCTTGCACCACTGAGATGAACAAACCATGCTGGAAAATCCTGAGAGAGAGAGAAATGGGGTTTAATGTCCACTCAACACAACTAGGTTATTTCAGGACTAACATATGGTTTAATTTTATTTCAATAATTCGCTTGAGCGATGGGGTCTTTACCAGTGGGAGGAAACAAGAGGGCCCGAAGAAAACCCATCAGGTTGGTCAGGTGACCCTACTCCTTGTCAAGTATAACCGCAGATTTGAAACAACGGAAGTTTAGGCCTACTGAATGACAGGCTTTAAAATACAGTGCGCACGCAAATATTTTGGGACTTTGGGATGTATGTTATAGTAGTTATTCAGGTGGAACCCAAAATCTGCGGTACAGGCCCAATAATGTAATAAATATATCTATTACACACATAAGCAATCGGTGCTCTTCTTAAAACCAAATTAAGACATCATTCAGATTGGACCAAACAAAACTGATGTCCAAGGATACTGACATTTGCTTTTAACGGAAATTTATTTATTACACACAACTCGAGCCGTAGAATATATTGGATAAATCACAACTTATTGAATTGGAAACACTGGATCAGAATATTGTGTCAATCATTTAATCAGAATTGCCAACAACTGAGTTTGATAAACATAGCAATTTGAGCCCTACAAAGTATTGGATACATCACAACTTATTGAATTGCAAACAATCAGAGTCAATCATATGATCCGAACTGTCAACAACAACATTGTTTACCCTTCAAAACTATTGGTTTATTTCTCTTTATATGTAGTGAATACCATATATGGTTTGATTTCACCTTTTGAACTTAGAAGTAACACCACATTTCATTGCAGGCTCATGTTCCAGGTTTCTCCCCTTGGACCTTGTCTTCGATCCCTGCATTGGTCGAGAAAGTTCATCTGAGGGCCTGACAAGGACAGCTGCCTAGTCGTTCGGATGGGACAAATAACCGAGGTCCCGTGTACACATTGAAGTGCATGTAAAAGATCCCTTGGCAGTTGGAATTCGATGTAAGAATAGGCCGTAGCGCCGCTGCCTGGGCAAAATTTCCCTCATAGCACACTGTATGGCGTATGCCCGTCTTCAATTAGCTCAGGTTAAGTGCATAACAGTAGGACGTTAGACCCCATTTTATTTCATTCATTCTTGGAACTTGTCAGTTTTTACATGTTAGCCTATAAATAAATTCCACGGTCCATGGAACATCTGGAACATTAAAATTATTGGATTATTTTATACCTTACGGTCATATGGCCAATGCATTAATGGAAGAATTAATGCTATTACTGCTATGGATCATATTTATCCTCGTATCGCTGTGAACACTTGATAATAACGTTGGTGTGCCAGAGGTATTTCTTTTTTGGGTCTGCCATTGCAGACCTTTCATTCACAGTCACAAACTTAATTTTTGTTTCTTAAATGTGTGTCTTATTGAAAATATTCTTTAACGCTAAATTAAACTAACTTGCTCAAACATAGAGAGAGAAAAAAAATGGGGTTTAACGTCCTCTCAAAACAAACTAGGTCATTTTGGGACTAACTTATGGTTCAATTTTATTTCACTAAGTTGCTTGCACGTAGGGGTCTTTAGCTGTAGTAGGAATCTGGAGGTCCCAGATAAAACACTCAAGGTTGGACAGTTGACCCTACTCCTTGTGACATACAAGCTGGGAATTAAACAATGTCACTTAACTCAATTACATTTCTTATGATCCAATACATATGGGGGGGGGGATGGCCTAGTGGTCTAGAGTGCCGCGCTTTGACCTCTAGCTGGCCGGTCACCTCTGGCTTGCGGCTGTGGTTTCGAGCCCTAGTGTGAGCGTACGAGACATGGAGATAGGGGCGCCTTCTCAACCTCGTGGGTTTCCCTCGGGACACTCCAGTTTCCTCCCACTGCTGAAGACCCCTACGCCCAAGAGAATTATTAAAATAAAAATTGAAAACCATACGTTAGTCCCAAAATGAACTAGTTTGTGTCGAGTGGATGTTAATACCCATTTCTCTCTCTCTCCAATACACATGCATTAACCCCCTTGCTCAAATAACTTCAAAACTTAACCTCCATTAACTTTGGTTAGGGAGACCCGTTAGGAGGAGCTGTCACCCAGTCTATAGAGGTACTTGGGGCTCCTCCTCTTAAAAATGTAGCAATGGTGATGTACAGCTCGAATTTTAACGTTTTATAGAGACAGATTTTGTTAACAGGTGTATTAATAATGTTATTTATGGAGACCCTAGGGTCTGACTACAGCTCAAATTTTAACATTTCATAGGAGGAGATGTCATCTAGCCTATAGAGGTATTAGAGGGTTCCTCCTCTTAAAAATTTAGAAATATCGTGGAGCTGATACAGCTCAAATTTTAACATTTCATGGAGGCAGATTTTGTTAAAAGGTGTATTATAATGTTATTTATAGGGCTCCTAGGGCCCCTAGGGTAGTTCCGTCATTTCTAATCCTCGCACAGCACATCACCGAGAAAATTGATGCTACAAAACTGTACAGCACCTCAACAAGAATCGTAACCTGACTCGTAGTCCATACTTATTTGGATATTTATCTTGCAACAATATTAATCAGTGTTCACTCACCGCTTTCTGTCCGTCTTCGTTTAACAAGTTAATTGTCAATACGAATGGTCTGTTTATATGGCTGATAATCCCAGACTTCTTCCTGCCTACATGATTCAAATCAACCAAGTAACATTGTTTGTAGATGTGTGAGAGAGATAGAGAGAGAGAGAGATGGTGTTTAACCTCCACCTCCACTCAATTCAAATCACCCCGGCAACATTGTTTTTAAATGTGAGAACTATGTGATTTTACATCTACAAGTCAAGAGAGAGAGAGAGTGAGAGATAGAGAGAGAGGGAGAGATAGAGAGAGAGGGAGGGTAAATTTAGCTTCATGTTAATCAGATTGATGGGTGTTCAAATTGAATGACATATTCGAGTCCAGATATATGTGGAGAGAGACTGATGAGAAATATAGAGAGAGAGTGCAAAAGAGAGAGAGAGATGGGTTTTAATATCCACTTAACACAATCTAGGTCATTTTATATCAATAATTCGCTGGTGCTCATGATCAGTAGTGGTAGGAAACCAGAGAAAAACCCAGAGAGAGAGAGAGAGACATGGTGCAATTTTCTTCAATAATTAGCTTGTGCCACAGAGAGATAGGGGAGATAGAGAGAGAGAGAGAGAGAGAGAGATAGAGAGAGAGAGAGAGAGATGGTGCAATTTACTTCAATAATTAGCTTGTGCCTACTGGGGTTTTTTTTCTGGAATAGGAGGAAACAGAAACAGGAAAGAGAATCGAGTGAATGAAATCCAACAACAAAAATCAATCAAATAAAAGCTATCAGCCCAATAAAAATTCAATTGAGTTTGTCAAGTGATTACCCTGGAGGTTAAAAACCACTTTAACTCAGACAGAAAGGAGAATGCGACCGATGTCAAATCTCTAGAATGACCAGACCCTCTTCCGTCTTGGATTTGTGAGAAAAAAAAAATGACTGATTTTAAACCATGATCCTTCTTTGCAATTTATAAGACAACCTGTAATTTTCTACTGACACATTCCAGGTTGAAGTGTTCCCAAATTAATAGGGGGTTGGGTGGCTAAACGGTTAAAGAGAGAGAGAGAAATGGTGTTTAATGTCCACTCAACACAACTAGGTCATTTCGGGACTAACATATGGTTTTTAATTTTATTTCAATAATTCCCTTGTGCATGGGGGTCTTTAGCAGTGGGAGGAAACCAGAGTGCCCATAGGAAACCCATGAGGTTGAGAAGGCGCCGCTATCTCCATGCCACATACGCTCACACCAGGGCTCGAATCCACAGCTGGAAGCCAGAGGTGGCCGGCCAGCTAGAGGTCGAAGCGCGGCACTCTAGACCACTAGGCCATCCCAACCCCCCGGGGAATTGAAATCACACCACTTGACTCAATGACAGATCTTATGATCTAAACCACCCAACCTCTGCATAGTCATGGACTTCGTAATTCAAATCCTTGCTCTACCACAGAAACCTCAGAATAATGAGTTAAAGGGACAATAACACTCTTGCTTGCTTGACAGGTCCAGAAAAAATAGCCTTATTCTAACTACTAGATGTTAAAGTTGAATTTTTCTATTTTCTTTCTAAATTCGGTGTGTTAAGATGGAATTTGTATCATCAATTAATTGGAATATTGTAAAACGGTACAATTTGTTGACCAGAATAATGATTGGGACATATTATTCAGTTACAACAAGAGTGTTATTGAGCCTTTAAGCTCACAACTGATTGAATATCTTGGGCTTTATTCGTTCATTATGACAGTGATGGTTTTATTAGGAATATTCTCGCAGGTCGTCTGAAGGGAATTATACATACACGGAGATCTTGATTGTCAGATATTGAAATCTCCAAGGATTATTTGATGTCTGGAATAATTTGCGATTTATTTGACACCGGAAAAGATAATTAGAAGACGATAGGTGCTCTACAAACCTATTTACTCAGACCTATAGACAGGGTCATCAAGCGCAGTTACGGGTCCCGGGGAAAACTGTCTTCTCGGACACCCTGCTACAAGTGTCCTTTAGGTTATAATCTAACAAATCTTATGTAATTTTTATAATCAATTTAAACAATATTTATTTATTTATTGATTTCTTACATTTAACAAAGGAATGAATGAATGAAATGGGGTTTAACGTCCTACGCTTAAGCACCTAACCTGGGCTAATTGAAGACGGGATTTAACAAAGGAAAAGATAGGTTGCCAGAAATCGAAACATATGCTCAATAGCAGCCTTTTACAGACGTTGTCACATATTTATTCTTGAGAACATATTCAAGACAAAAAAAAACAGAAATGAATTGTAATGAAATGAGGTTTAATGTCCTACTGTTCTGCTCCAACTCAGCTATGATGGAAATTTTGCCTAGACAGTGCGGCACTATGGCCTACTCTTGTTTTGAATTCCAACTGTCAAGGGATCTTTTACATGCATTTTGTTTCAAATTTGTGATAACAATGTCAAAGTGATCAAAAGCCATATCTCTAATAGTAATTGTTGAAAATTGTTCACAATCAATAGGCTTAACCTCATAAACAATGTGTAGAAATTTCAAGTCAATCCGAGGACAAACTCTAGTTTCAAGAGCATCCACAAGATTTCAAAATAATCGACAGTAATTACCAGAAATCAATAGGCTTCCTCGACTCATGAACATAACCACTGTGTATAAAATTCCTGGTTTATTAAATGAAAACTTTAGTATGTCGACAAGCTATGTTGGGTATAAAAATGAAGCCTTTTATACATCAAATTAATTATTTTTATGGCTACAGGCCTGGCCGTAAGATGGAGAATGTTCTATCAATTAATTAATTGTAAAAATTCATCAGAACAACTCAATACACTACTTTTTATCCTCAATCAAAGAGATTCTGCTCCTTTAAACTCTCGAGGGGGGTTGGATGGTCGAATGGTTAGCATGTGCATGCTGTATTATACGGTCTGTCATCGAGTCAACTAGCGTGGTTTCGATTCCCCGGTTGTTCGTGATAAGGAGTAGGGTCGCCTATCCAACATCTTGGGTTTTCTAAGGGTTCTCTGGTTTCCTCCCACTGCTAAAGACCCCTATGCACAAGCGAATTATTGAAATAAAATTAAAACAATATGTTAGTCACGAAATGACCTAGTTTGTGTCGAGTGGACGTAAAAAACACATTTCTCTCTCTCTCTCTTTAAACTCTGGACAGTTTATCAAACAGTCAGTTATATGACAACAACGGATCTATCTGCTAGCATCATACTGGGTCTAGACGTCATATCTTTAAATCACATTAGGGGGGAGAGAGAGAGAAATGGGGTTTAACGTCCATTCAAAACAACTAGGTCATTTTGGGATTAACATACGGTTTAATTTTATTTCAATAATTCGCTTGTGCGTAGGGGTCTTTAGCAGTGGGAGGAAACTGGAGTGCCAAGAAGAAACCCACGAGGTTGAGAAAGCGCCCTATCTCCATGCAACATACGCTCCCACCAGGACTCGAAACCACAGCCGCAAGCCAGAGGTGGCCGGCCAGCTAGAGGTCAAAGCGTGGCACTCTAGACCACTAGGCCATCCCAACCCCCCAAATCACATTAGGAGATCTATAATCATTTCAGAAAATTATCTGTCTGGTTAATATAATTGTAGTAAATTATGTTGTATTTTAAAGATACATTTTGGGAGATTAGATAAAGAGATGTAAGTTCTCACTATAATAGTTCAAAATGAGATAATGTAAAGGGAATTTGCTGAAAAATGCATAAAAATTGATCCACTTTATGAACTGAGAATTAAGCGATTGAAATTTAGGCCTTGCCTTCATCATCATTAAATCATCAATGATAGTTGTACAGCAAATGGGATCATAATCCAGTAAATATCACTGGCCAGCAATGACATCAATTAATAATTTAGATAACATGTCAGACCTAAAGAAACACCGGCAGTAGGCAGATTTAGCTCTTGCATAATGTATGGTTAACTTATGTAATGTTACTTAGGAATCTCAGATTCTAGTAGCATTTTATGCATTTATTTATGAATTATATTATATAACATTTATTACATTGTCAGGGGGGGGGGGGCAGCCGGATTGATAGCATGTGCACACTGTATCATAAGGTCTGTCATTGTGTCAACTGGCATGGTTTTGATTCTTGCTTGTCCAACCTCATGGTTTTTCTCCGAGTCCTCCGCTTTTTACCAAATGCTAAAGACCCCTACGCGCAAACAAATTATTGAAATAAAATTGAACCATATATTAGTCCAGAAAAGACCTAGTTTCTCTCTCTCTCTCTTCGTTACATTGCCACATGACAAAAAATCCTGAAAAACTCTAATGCTACCATTCAAAATGTTTTCAAATGGAAAAAGAAAAGACCTTTTGTAATAACAAATCAAAAGAAAATAATTGTCATACAAAAAAAAAAATCTGAAGAGAAAAGCTACTTTAAAGGGACAATAACACTCTTGCTGGCTTAACAGGTCCAGAAAAAAAAATTATCCTTTTTCAAACTACAAGATGTTTAAGTGTCCTACCTGTTGTGTAAATTATCCATTACAACCGATCTTACTTGTCCAGAGGGTTCGAAAATATGTTTAAATCCAAGTTGCATTTGAAAGTGCTTACGTAAGGCTTTTCAAACCATGTTACGGCATGTAGTAGAATTTTTCCAATTTTTAAAATGAGGTGTGTTATAATGAAATTTGTATCATTAATTAATTGAAATATTGTAAAATAGTACAAATTGTTGACCAGAATAAAGATTGGAACATATTATTCAGTTACAACAAGAGTGGTATTGGGGCTTTAAGATAAAACCATCCTCGTACACTTCAACAGTTTTAATAGGAAAAATAAAACTCTAAAAGCCAAGTTTTCGGAGTTCATTTATAAAAACAATCGGAGCTGTTATTATCAGTGACAAGTTACAAAACGCACAAGACGTGTCTCTTAAATATCTGTAGGTTTTTCTCTTAATCATTCGTCATTTTTATTTTTTCCTTCAGGGATCAAGAGAGAAAAATATCAATATCCTTCTATTAAATCGGTCCAACAGCCAAATCAAAATGCACGATTTAGACAGTCTGAAGTGACGGGAAGTCATCCCAACCATGTGAAAAAAAATCACTTTACTCATCAAACTTGAGATTTCCATTAAAACTAATGCACAACAGACAAAAAAATGGCAAACTTTGTGACATTTCCTTCCGAAATAAACATACAAGTACAGTTTTATTAAGTGTTTATTACTAATAGATCATGGTTTGCCAGAAACAAACTGAAATGAAATGGAGTTTAGCTCTGAACTGGGTTAATGAAGACGGACATACACCATACAGTGTGCTATGAGGGAAATTTTGCTCGGACAGCAGCACTACAGCCTACTCTTATATCGAATTCAACTGTTGAGGGATCTTTTACATGCACACCAATGTGTACACGGGACCTTTGGTTATTCTTCCCATCTAAACCACTATACAGCTGTCAGAGAGCATGAAACAAAATAATTATTTTGATCAATATTTAGGCAGTGACATACTTTTACAATCCGTAAATAAAAAATACAATCATAACAAACAAGAAAACAGCCGAGAAGATAAAACAAAATAGTTTGAAATTTGATATCCAGGCATTAAGTATCTTTGATCTTTAATGAAATAATAAAGCCTATATATAATAATGATCAATATTTTCGAATTAACATCGGTTTTCACTTTTGTTCTACCAGAAAATTCATTATAATTCTCCATGAACACGTTTTAAATTTCATCTACGATTCCACAACATCAACAACATCCAAAATTACAAGATAAAACCTTTGATATCTTATTTTAGTAATTTATAATCTTTTTTTTTCATCAATATTCTTTTTACAAGGGGAGAGAGAAATGGGGTTTAACGTCCATTCGACACAAACTATATAATCTTAATAATTCAGTTTATCAGTTGTTAATACGAGAAGGAGAGAGAAATGCGGTTATATCTTCAATTCGAACACAAACTAGATCTTAAATATTCAGTTTCTCAGTTTTTTATACGAGGGAAGAGAGAAATGGGGTTTAACGTCCATTCGACACAAACTATATAATCTTAATAATTCAGTTTCTCAGTTTTTTATACGATGGAGAGAGAAATGGGGTTATATCTTCAATTCGAACACAAACTAGATCTTAAATATTCAGTTTCTCAGTTTTTTATACGAGGGGAGAGAGGAATGGGGTTTAACGTCCATTCGACACAAACTATATAATCTTAATAATTCAGTTTCTCAGTTTTTTATACGATGGAGAGAGAAATGGGGTTATATCTTCAATTCCAACACAAACAAGATCATAATAATTTAGTTTCTCGAAGGGATCTTTAGCAGTAGGAGGAAACCAAAGGACCCTAAGACCCTACTGCTTGTCATGTTCAAGCTAGGAATGGAAACCACAGCACTTGACTTTATTTCAGTTATTTTCTTAAGTAAATTTATAGCAGAACATCTGATAACACCTCTCAAACTAACACCATGAAATTTGCTGTATAATTTTCTGTACTATGTGTTGTGTGTTGATATTTTTGGAAATTTGTGACAATGATGTAAAACGTGTTAATAGATATCTGACAGCGATACAGGTCGAACATCTGACAACACATATCAAATTAACACCATGAAATTTGCTGTCCTTTTGTTTTGATATTTTTAGAAATGGTGTTGGTGACAATGACGTAAAACGTGTTAATAGATGTCTGACATCGATACACGGGGATCAATATGTTTATAATAGTTTCATATATCCCCACTTATAGATATATACATAAACATGTGATATACATCTATAACTCATGGGGGTACGGTATATACAGACAACATATGGTCCACATAATGTTATACACATAACATCCCTATCATTTACACATCTTTTATCATATCTGGCTTCCCAATAAACATCCCCCATACCATCAGGAATTGTGTTTTTCGATGTGATCGCGATGTGATCGCGTACTTATTTCGAACTTGTATCCGCCTATACAATAAAAAACATACTTATATGCATTATTTATATCACGTTATCCTCATATAGTATTCCATGTCAAATGTATGTTTTGTATGCACGTATGCTGGTGTATCTGTATATTTTGTATACTGTTCGTAATGGACATAATATGCGAATAAAAAAAGTTGAAAATTGAAATTTGTAGGCCTACCTGTAATTCTCACTCCACTCCTGATAACAGACAACATTTACAGAAGTTTTCTTATCAACCGATGTACAATAATCCAGATACGATTTTTAACAATATGACTTACAGTGTACAACATTGGGTCGCTTATTTCTAGATCACCATGCGAGTATATAAAAGCTACTCCTAATTCTCTCAAGATCTTTTTAGTTTTTACTCCTCAGACTAGCACCATACATTGTCTATAGTAAGTCCCTCATGCTCTCTTCTCCCATATCTTTTCTTTTGTTGTCTGTCGTTTGTGTGCAGAATCAATCATTCTTGACGAAGCTCGATGGAAACCATAGGAATGTTCTAGACCAAGTCAAGATGTGAAATTTACATTCTGATAATAATAATGTTAGTAGGCCTATTTATAATATGCTATATGCTCAAAGCGCAACACATTCAGAATTTTTTTGTATCACGATTTGTTAAATATCACATTATGACATAGGATTCTTTATTACATCTTACGGCACAAGACATCACTGAGAATTCATTGATGGCATAGGATTAATACATATTTCTAACCTTACACATTATCACCGCCAATAATGTCAGATCATCTATGGAATAGGATTAATATTTGTTACAGTCAAAATATAACAAAATGTTCCTTAAATGAAAATCCAAATAAAAAAGCACAAGTCATGGACCCTATAAGTAAATGTATTATAGAGTCCATGCGCAAACAAAGCAAAACTCCAATAACAATGCTTCGGATCACATTACACACTAAGCAGATCTGTAAAACATTAATTCAGAACAAACTGTATACAAATAAAACACTTTGACTCAAACTAACTACTACCAGTACATAAACTACACAACAAAAACTGTTAGTTCCAATTTACATGAAAGCCTGTGTTAAAATGAAACACTTGGGATTCGACTCTACACAACAAAAGCGGTTGGTTCCAACTGGCATGTAAGTTTGTCAGACAGTGTGAGTTATCATGTTACAGTTAAACTGTTTCTAACAGATCTACACGGATCAGATTACCATATCATCAGTGCCAGACAAATCTCTATACATGTGTATATCAACTTCTCTTGTTTCATTCTGTTATGTTATAGCCGGTTCAGAGAGAGAGAGAGAGAGAGAGAAAGAGAGAGAGAGAGAAGAGAGATGGGGTTTAATGTCCACTTGACACAGACTGTCATTTCGGGACTAACATATGGTTTAAGTTTTTTATTATAATTTGCTTGCGCGTATGGGTCTTTAGCAGTGGGAGGAAGCCAGAGGACCCGGAGGAAACCCACGAGGTCGGACAGACGACCCTACTCCTTGTCACATACTACCAGGGATTCGAAACCACACCAGTTGACTCAATGACAGGCTTTATGATACAGCGCACACATGCTCACCATTCGGCCATCCAACCCCCCTATAACCCGTTCAGACACTTAAGTTGAACTGGTTTAAAAAAGCCTGGGGATCAATAAACCAGTTTAACTTTGTCGTCTGAACACACGTGGGGAAAATAAGCCAGTTTAAAAAACCCAGCTTGTGACCTCGCTTTGAGAAGGCTATTTATTTTAAACTGGTTTATCTTGGCCGTCTGAACAGTTGGCTTAAAAAACACGGCTTCTGCTAGCTTTAAGCATCCGCAGTACGCAGTAAGTTACGTTCCTGGGAAAATGTTGGGGTCAGGCAGTACCAGTGTTATTGAAAGGGTGCTAGAAACGAATAAAGAATATGACGCTACCAATGCTCTCACTTTCGATCGGAGAGGTCAGAATAGTTAAACTGGTTTGGCTTTTAGTATGGGTGAGCTCTACATGAACCTGTTTTAAAAGCCTTGGCAATTTTGAACTGGTTTAACAATAAGCGCCTGAACGGTATATTATAAAGCTGTCTTCATTAGCCAAGTCGAAGCAGAATAGTAGGATGTTAGACCCCATTTTATTTGATTATACAGTTATATGGTCAGCGATTATTCTGTACATAGAGAACTATCTACTTTTTAGTATCCAGGATCCATTATCCAGGATTTAATATTTGTTGTTTGTTACTTGCAGTGTGTAGTTAGTTGTGTCTGCTGGTTTGTCTTATCGGTTTTATTTTGTGAAAAAATTGTCGACCATAAGATCAATAGGTTATACATTATCCGTCAATATTACAGCACCCCTGAGGACACTTCTCGCCACTTGAGCTAGTTACGACCCTGGTTCCTCCCCCTTTCTTTAACCATGGTGCCACTACCAAACATCATTATCTATGGTGTCCAACCCCCACCTCTTTACTCATGTAGCTGCAGACATTCATAAGATGTCTCCCCCTTCTGTTAACCATGGTGCCCCCTCTCCCACCCTCTTTACCCATGAACCTATGGGGTGTCTCTCCCCCTTCCCTCTTCTTTTAACCATGGTGTCCCTCCCCCACCTCTATAAACGTGAAGCTGTAAACAGGCAGTCTTTGGTGGAAATTTGAGTAAATCTGTAGGCCTACATGAGACTAACGCGTTACTTGATTGTGTTCGGCTCCGTAGAAGATCACAGACAAGTCGTAGAGACTTTTGGTTTATATGTTGAGAACAGATGTTTAATGTAACTAAGTGTTACTAATATAAACTAAACGGTCAGTAACGTAACATGTGGGTTATAATATTTACACTATATCCATAGTTTATACTATAACTTATAAATATACATCTGAAGACGTTCTTCCCTTGGACAGGTTGGCCAAAAACATGTCTTCACGGTGCCAACAGCTACATTTACATATAACAACAATTTTAATATCTTCGATGGTAACGGGTTCCATATCTCAATTCCAGATGCCAAGCGTTTTTGTTTTGTTTTAGAAACAAATTCTAAAATGAGACACTAAAGATAATTAGTTGAAATATGGTAAATATAAAATCTCCTGACATTGATGTAAACAGACACAAACTAAGTGGAAGCTGCTGTTTCTCAGTGAGTAAGGTCAGGATGTCGCTGGTTAGCTCCAGGTGTTGGCCTTGAAAGTTCCTCGTATTTACCAAGCATGGTTTTCCCCATGTCAGAGGTGCAGTATTTCTCAGGTTTGTGGGTTCCATCCCAATGGCAGTCTCAAGAGTCTGGTTTCCATCCCAAGGTCAGTCTCAAGTATTTGTGGTTTCCATCCAAAGGAAGGTCAGTCTCAAGTGTTTGTGGGTTTCATCCAAAGGTCAGTCTCAAGTGTCTGTGGTTTCCATCTCAAGGTCAGCCTTAAGCGTCTGTGGTTTCCATCTCAATGTCAATCTCATGAGTCTGTGGGTTCCATCCCAATGTCAATCTCAAGAGTCTGTGGTTTCCATCCCAAGGTCAATCTCAAGAGTCTGTGGTTTCCATCCCAAGGTCAATCTCAAGAGTCTGTGGTTTCCATCCCAAGGTCAATCTCAAGATTCTGTGGTTTCCATCCCAAGGTCAATCTCAAGAGTCTGTGGTTTCCATCCCAAGGTATGTCTCTAGTATTTGTGGTTTCCATCCGAAGGTCA
The DNA here is from genome assembly GCA_917208275.1 of Patella pellucida. Taxonomy (NCBI): domain Eukaryota; kingdom Metazoa; phylum Mollusca; class Gastropoda; family Patellidae; genus Patella; species Patella pellucida. The sequence goes on along the minus strand of OU795042.1, from coordinate 66,593,012 downwards.
GTCTCAAGAGTCTGTGGTTTCCATTCCAATGTCAATCTCAAGTTTTTGTGGTTTCCATCTCAAGGTCAATCTCAAGAGTCTGTAGGTTCCATCTCAAGGTCAGTCTCAAAAGTCAGTGGTTTCCATCTCAAGGTCAGTCTCATGAGTCTGTGGCTTCCATCTCAGGGTCAGTCTCAAGAGTCTGTGGTTTCCATCTCAAGGTCAGTCTTAAGAGTCTGTAGTTTCCATCCCAAGGTCAGCCTCAAGTGTTTGTGGTTTCCATCTCAAGGTCAGCCTCATGTATGGTGTCAATCCCAGGCTTGTATAGGTAGTGCAGGAGGACCACATCCCACACATACAAAACCAATCAGATAAACTTCGAGAAACAGGAACTACAGACATTACAAGCAATAAACAACAATCGTACATCTCAAATGTAAAAGGAGTAGGGTAGCCATGTGTGGCAGGGTGTCTATTCAAGGCGTACAAAACACCAGGTCATGGGTTCAGGTTTTTATATATATACAATACAAAAATAAAAACCAGAACCCATGGCCTGGTGTTGTGTACGTCCTTGAATAGAAACCCTGCTTCATGTCTAACCTTGGGGATTTCCTCTGGGTCCTCCTAACCATAGAAATATAATAACTGTTTCAATTGTAATAGTTGTTTGTTTATTGCCATGGTTACAGTCATTGACTTTTGGGCCACACATTTTTTTCAAACTAATGTGTAAACAGGTGGACCTCAGTTTTTTCCCCATCCGAATGACTAGATCCCTGTAAAATGGTTTCCAACTTAGAAACCATTTTACAGGGATCTAGTCATTCGGAAATTCCAAGTAAACCTAATAATTATCAGATATCAGCTCCATGCCCAATTTATTGACGGGTGATATCATTGCTGTCATCAATTGTACCTACTATATATGTATCTAATGATAAACAAACTGATCAGTGGTAACCATAGTTACCCCTCTTCTTTATCAACATCATTACCAACTTCATCAACTGTATTTGGATACAGACCATCGATGATTTCCCCATTGACTTTAATCTTAATTCTAGTCTCTTAGACCAACTCTAACTTTTTCCCAAATAATCTACCACAGATGTAATGAATGAATAAAATGGGGTTTAATGTCCTACTATTATGCACCTAACTTGGGCTAATGGAAGACAGACATACACCATACAGTGTGCTATGAGGGAAATTTTGCCCGGGCAGCGGCTCTTCGGCCTACTCTTATATTGAATTCCAACTGTCAAGGGATCTTTTACGTGCACTCCCAATGTGTACACAGGACCTTGTTTTTTTTGTCCTATCTGAACGGCTTGTCAGGCCCTCCTTTTGCATCGCTGACAAGGGTAAAACATTAACAAAAATCAAAAGGAAAGAGACAGAACTGGGGTTTAATGTCCACTCAACACAACTAGGTCATTTAGGGACTAACATATGGTTTTTAATTTTATTTCAATAATTTGCTTGCGCGTAGGGGTCTTTAGCAGTGGGAGGAAACCAGAGTTCCCGAGGAAACCCAAGAGGTTCAGAAGGCGCCGCATACGCTCTCACCAGAGCCCGAAACCACAGCCGCAAAAAGAGAGGGAAAATAGACTAAAAATAACTTTGGCCCTTGCATTCACTGCGTAGGAGTAATTGGTGAGTTGCGTCCATTAAAATGAGAGTTATCATCCAATAAAACGGGAGGTACCCATTATGCCGCCGACCCGTTATCCCGCTGTTAGGGTTGGGTTAGGGTTAGGGTAAGGGTTAGGTACCCTAACCCAATACAATAAAAGGTGGTGGCATAGCGGCAAGGCGACAATGATACGCACCCAATAAAACATATGACCACTTTCATAGAAAATGTATAAATTACAATATAACAACATATCATTGGCCAGAGTTATGCAAACATGAGTTTTGTGTTGATTTGTTTAGTTTCTTTGATGTTGATTCGTGTAGTTATGTTGGTGTTGAGTCAGGCAGCTAGTTTCATAGGTGTAAGGCATTTAGTTTCATTGGTAGGCCTATTGCAATGAGAGGTGTAGTCAAGCCTTGAAATAAGGCACCTGTCACTGACAAGAGTACCTGACATTTTCAACTTAGTGCCAGACATGTATTAATAATATCATTAAAAAAAGACAATTCAGTGCCGGACAAAATGACAGGCACCACTGCCAGAGGTTTAGTGCCTGACAAACCCTGAATCTGTGCCTGACATTGTCAGTGAGAGGTGCCTTATTTCAAGGCTTGGGTGTAGTTTTGGTCTGTTTCTATTGAGAGGTGTATTATGTTTAGTTATAATAAGTATATTTTAAATTGTTCTATTGAGAGGTACTGAAGTGTATTATGTTTTGTTATAAGGTAGTGGTGTGTTTATATAGTAATAATAAGTATATTTTAAATCATATAACAGTTTGTGTAGAACATGTGTTATAATAATTAACCTCACATATCGTTTGTCTTCTTCTTACCTCATTTATCATTGTTACCGTATTTACTATTAATACAACATTCTTACTGGAAATAGATCACTCTTAAAGATGCAGTAATCAGGTGATTATATTTAAAGTAGTTTAAAACTCTTGGGAGAGAGAGAGATAGAGAGAGAGAGAGAGAGAGAGAGAGAGAGAGAGAAATGGGTTTAAAAGCCACTCAACACAACTAGGTTATTTCGGGACTAACATATGGTTTAATTTTTTCTTTCAATAATTTGCTTGCGAGTAGTGGTCTTTAGCAGTGGGAGGAAACCAGAGTGCCAGGAGGAAACCCCTGAGGTTGAGAAGGCGCCCCTATCTCCATACCACATACGAAAAAAAACCCACCCTCTTGGGAGTGTAGTGTTCATACATACTGTAAAAAATGATATGAACTGAAATGGGGCTTAAAGTTTAACTTCCTATTGTTCCGCTCCGAACTAGGCTAATGAAGACAGGCTATGTGCAGTGTGCTATGAAAGAAATTTTGCTCGGACAGCGGCACTACGGCCTACTCTTATATCGAATTCCAACTGTCAAGGGATCTTTTATGTGCATGACAATATGTACATAGGACCTTCTGAATGACTAGACAGTTGTTCTTGTGAGGCCCTCTGTCCTGCATCACTGACAAGGGAGAACCATGCCGGAAAATCTTGATGAACACCCGGCCTCGAGGCTAGAGCCTTACCCTACCCACTTAGCCACCGTGACCCTCACATACTGTAAGACATGTCAGTTTAAGAGAGAGAGAGAAATGGGGTTTAACGTCCGTGAGCATTCATCCAGGGGCCTGTTTCCAGAAATTTTAACTAAGATCAAATCCAAATTTTATTAATTTTACCATTAATTAGAATTTCAAACAAACAGGCCCAGGGGTCGGTTTCTCAAAACTAAGTAGTTTTAACGATCCGTTAAACTCTAACGGACATATCTTGGTAACGTGTTGTTTGTTAACTTTCCGTTAAATTTACTAAAGAAAACACTCTAGAATTCTTTATTTTTTATATTAGCATAAATCTGTAGGAAAAGTTTGCACCACAGAATGTTCTGAGTCTTTATTTCCAGCAACAATCTTTTTCCCTGTTAAAATTAAAGATCGCTAAAAGATAACAGAGTTAGGTCAGGAGAGAGGTCATAAAGGCTGTGCCTGTTCCTCAATCCTTTTCAGTATCTGAATAAAATATTGTTTAAAAAAAAAAAATAACAGAGCTTTGAACAACCGGCCCAAGGTTTTTATGTCCATAATCGGTGGTGTGTATTGGAAACGAGCTTGATCAACAGCATAAAATAAAACAAACAAACAAATTATACCAGATGATGCCATCAACCATAACTTTGTAATACGACACCAGAATAACAACAATAGATATATCAATTATTCAAGTAAAGTACTATACATCAACGACTACTTTAAACCAAATAACCTCTGGTAGGCCTACATGTATGTTTGTAAAACTATATATGTCAACATGGTAAATAAAAATCGTGCAAACCAAGTGAAGAACCGAAAGTTGAATGCCCGCATCCCAGCAGTCAATTCGCACAATAGTTTTAATGGAGTATTTAATAGTTAGTGCAGGAGGACCGCACTAAACGCAATACAAAAATAAACATGATAAACCTGCGGACAAGACAGAAAATAGACATTGCAATAATAAACAATTATCAAATCAAGTGAATGGATCCGGGGGCCAGCTGTAAGCGTCCACTGCGCCATACAGTCCCGGGCCTGTTGTGGTATAGGCTTCACTAAAATGATTTACAAAAAAGACGTAACAAAAATAATGCGACCAATTTTGACAGTGGCCGTCTTTTTCAGTTCCCGTGATTGTAGAGACTTGAAATTTTCAGGACATAGGGGGGTTGGATGGCTGAATGGTTAGCATGTGCGTGCTGTATCGTAAGGTCTTGTCATGGAGTCATGATCAGCTGGTGGGATTTGAATTCACCAGTTGTACGTGACTAGGAGTAGGGTCGCCTGTCCAACCTTGTGGGTTTTCTCCGTGTCCTCCAGTTTCCTCCCACTGCTAAAGACCCATATGCGCAATCAAACTATTGAAATAATGTTGAACCATCTGTTAGTCCCCAAATGATCTGGTTTGTGCCGAGTGGACGTTAACCCCATTTCTCTCTCTCTCTCTATTTAAATGCTATAACATTACCACTTCCCACTTTTCAACACGACCTGGCTATAATGTCCATCAGAGTGTCTGAGTGGCATTTAGCAAATAACCACAATAAAAACACAATAGTCCATTTAAATGGATTAATAAGTTCCATTAACGTCTGTTGGACTAAATCAATTTGAAAGTAAATGACGGAATTACACAGCAATTACAAACCAATTCTTTTCTATAAAAACGGTCAATTAATCCCTTTAAATCAGGGGCCTGTTTCACAACATTTTAAGTAAGGTATGATTTGTGTTTTGTTTATATCAGTTATTAACTTGTGATCATCATATTATTAATTCATGATGGTAATATCAAAAAGTTTACACATCACTGATTTATTGATTTAAACCGGTGGATTGTGTTCTACATAATGATTTTGAACTAGTTCAACAATTGTTACAGTTTCCTAGAGAACAAGATACTATCTTCATAATGTCAAGGTTATACAGGAATTATACAAGACTTAAATGGGGTTTAACATCCTACTCCTCTGCACCTAGTCTGGGCTAACTTAAGACGGGCATATGCCATACAGTGTGCTATGAGGGAAATTTTGCCTGGGCAGCGGTGCTACAGCCTACTCTTATATCGAATTCCATCTGCCAAGGGATCTTTTACGTGCACTCCAATGTGTACACGGGACCTCTGTTTTTCGTCCCAACCGAACGACTAGGCAGCTGTCCTTGTCAGGCCCTTCTTCTACATCACTGACAAGGGGAAATCATGTCGGAAAATGGAGATGAACTTTCTCGGCCAATGAAGGAAAACCGAAGCACCACGGAAAAAAATTCAACGGGGTGGGACAGACAACCCTTGGTTAAAGCTTAAAAAAAACCTTCAATTGGGGAACTATATATAACAAACTGTGCTATACTAAACTTTACACCTTGCCACAGGTGAACGATAATTATACAAATTACCTGTAAAATAATAAGTACTTGTTACACATTGTAATTATATATACACTTTTACCTTCACATAATTAGAGCTCTGGTTAATAGCAACTAGTTTGTTACGCTGTAATTGATCGGTTGTTAGCCGTCTTAATTTGGGAGAGAGAAATGGGGTTTAACCTCCACTTAACAAAAACTAGGTCATTTCAAGACTAACACAGGTGCAACTTTATTTCAATAATTTGCTTGCGTGCAGGGATCTTTAGTGGTGGGAGGAAACCGGAGGACCCCGAGAAAACCCACGAGGATGAACAGGCGACCCTACTCCTTGTCATGTACAACTGGGGAATTGACGCGCACATACTAATCATTTGACCATCCACCTCCACCCCTCCTTCATAATTTCGTACCAGAATCATCAAGTCAATCCAGCATTGTTTAAGTGGGTGATTAGGTCTAATCAATCGAATCACCACAAAGACAAAATCATTTTCTATAATGTAATTATTACCTGCCTGAAATATAGCTTTTACCTTTTTTCGTTTCAAACAGCCTTATTTTCATCTTGAATTTTATTGTCAGTTGAATTAAGAACATCAATTTATACTTATTTCATTGTCAACATATTTCACAATTCTGAAACCAACATATTTGTCAATAAGATGGAAAGTTCCCATGTAAAACTATGAGCATGGTTATTTCTCAATAAGATGGAAAGTTCCCATGTAAAACTACGAGCATGGTTATTTCTCAATCTATCTGGAGATGAGCCAACAGGATATATACATGGTACATCTGGTTCTATTGTGATGGTGAAGACAGACCAAGATATCTCTCTATCTCTCTCACTTTCTCTCTCTGTATCCCTCTATCTCTCCCTGCTCTCTCTGTCCCCCTCTCCCTCTCTCTCTCTATCTGGTTCTATTCTGATGTTAATTAAACACTACATATTAATCTCTCTCCCTTCCTATCCCTCTCTCTCTCCCTCCCTCTCTCTCTTTCTCCTCCTCTCTCCTCCCTCTCTCTCTCCCTCTCTCTCTCCTTCTCCCTCCCCCCTCTCTCTCTCCTTCTCCCTCTCCCCCTCTCTCCCCCTCTCTATCTGGAGATGAGCCAACTAATATATACATGGTACATCTGGTTCTATTGTGATGGTGAAGACAGACTGAGATATCTCTCTATCTCTATCACTCTCTCTTTTTCTCTCGCTCACTCTCTCTCTATCCCTCTATCTCTCCAGTCTGTCTCTCTCTCCTCCTCTCTCGGTCTCTCTTTCTACCTGGAGATATCTCTCTATCTCTCTCACTCTCTCTATCTCTCCCTTCTCTCTATCTCCCTCTCCCTCCCTCTCTTCTCTCTCTCACTCTCTCTATCTCCTCAATCTGTCCCTTCCCTCTCCCCCCCTCCCTCCCTCTCACTCTCTCTATCTCACTCTTTCTCCCTCCCTCCCTCCCTCTCTATCTATCTGGTTAATACATGGTACATCTGGTTCTATCCTGATGTTGATTAAATCCCACATGTTAATCTCTCTCTCTCTCTCTATCTCTCTCTCTCTCTGTCCTTCTCCTTCTCTCTCCCTCTCTCTCTCTCTCACTATCTATCTGGAGATTAGCCAATCTGGTTTATACATGGTACATCTGGTTCTATCCTGATGTTGATTAAATACCCCTCTCTCTCTCTCCCTCTCCTTCCCTCCCTCTCCTCCCTCCCTCCCTCTCTCTCTCCCTCTCCCTCTTCCTCCCTCTCTCTCTCTATCTGGAGATGAGCCAACTAATGTATACATGGTACATCTGGTTCTATGGTGATTGTGAAGACAGACAGAGATTAAATAGCACCATGTTAATCATGGTATAAGTTGTCTGTTTACACTAATCTACAGTAACAATTAAACACATTTGCATAGTCTACCACAATCAAAAATGGAAGGAATTCTCCTTAAAAGTCTTTGTAGAGATCTGAAAGATGCCTTACGCAAGAGCCAAATCTGCCTATTGCAACACAAGTTACAGTTTTATGGACCCACAATTATTGAGTTTGATTGACACTAAGCGATTGTGGATCCATAAAATTGTACTTGGTGTAATTGAACATATCAACATATTTCGTTGCCTGGTAGTCAATCTTTTTAATATATAAAAATTTGCATGCTATGTAGTTTTTGGTTTTTTTTGGTTTTTTAATTTTTAAAATATTAGCCTTTGTCATAAATTATGTTCATGCTTTTTCTTTCCTGTTAATTTTTCGGGGGGATATTTGTATGCTGCCTTTTTATTAGATACAATAAAAAAATCTACCTATCAATCTATCTATCTATCTATCTATCTATCATAGTCATTGTTGTATTACCAAAATGTAGATTATCTGAAGAGCTTAATAAAATAAGCGAAAGTGCTAATAATCGACAAATAATGTAGTTCTTTTTTCGAAAACTTGTATATTTTTGTGTATCTATCTATCTATATATGGCATACGCAAGTATCTGAGGGGGAACAGACTTCATACAGATCGTTCAACTTTGTTTCCGTCAACGGTATCAACTTGAGACACCCAATGTCAGGGCTGTTTCTTCACAGATAAAGATTACACCCTCATTGTTTTACCGTAAATCTATACTTTTGTTTGTAAAAGTTTAAATTTAAGGTAAAATAAGATAAATTTTCTCAACACTTTCTTTGATCATAAAATAAAGACTATCAATTGTTGATTCTTGTAGTGAGTGAAGATTTTAAACAAGACGTAAAATTCTTTTGATGTACTGCCAACACTAACATTGGTGTTGTATAATAAAGATATTTTGTGGTTATAAACAATGGATTAAAATGAAATACAGGCCCGGCAGAGAGGGGGGAAGGGGGCTAGGACCCCCCCAAATAATTTGTCTGCAGGATTCTTTTCTCCAGGTTATTGCAGCCCCTGGACCCTCGCCTGTATGGACCTTGGATGGAATTAGCCCCCCCTCCCCAATCAAGAATTGCTTCAGCCCTGAAATTGGATTCAGTTCCTATGTCCTATTTTGGGGCGTCTACTGGGTTAAGGGAGAGAGAGAAATGTGGTTTCACATCCACTCGACATAAACTTGTTCATTATGGGACTAACATATGGTTCGATTTATTATTTCTATGATTTAATTTTGCGTAAGGATCTTTAGCAGTGGGAGGAAACTGGATTAACAACGACTCAATTACAGACCTTATGATCAAATGTGCATGTGTTAACCATTCAACGGCTATTCCACCCTCCATCCCTACAGGTTTAAATGCTGTTCTGCCCCGACTGGGCTAATGAAGATGGGCATACACCATAAGGTGTGCTATGAGGGAAATTTCGACCCGTTAGCGTCGCTACAGCTTACTTTTATATCAAATTCCAGCTGTCAAGGGATTTTTCATATGCACATATATGTGCACATGGGACCTGTGTACAAATGGAGAATTATGCACAGACAGTGGCAGTATATATAATAAGGGGGAATAAAAACAAAAAATATTTTACCTGCTGTGAATGTAAAAACTTCTTTCTCTCTAGACATTTTAAAACACATTAGAAAAAAAAACACCTCTCACAATCTCTGTAAGCCCAACGACATACTGAGAAGATTATAAGGATTTATAAGAATAGAAAAAGATTATAAGTAATTAATTTTGTTAATTCAGGAAACTTTAGAACTCTTTTGATATTAATTTAAGTTCTTATTTAATTAACATAATCTCCTTCATCAGTTTCTTTTGATTGAAAAAAACACCTGGCAGGTGGGCTTTAAAAGTCAATTAAACATACATGATGTAAGAGCTAAATCTGCCTATTGAAGGTTTTTCTTTAGACTTGATATTTTGTCTAAATTATTAATTAGACATTAATTAACTTATTATCCAGACCATAATCAACTCTCGAATCCGATTTGCTGCTCAACTTTTATTCATACCGACTATATCAATGATGATCAAGACTAAGTCGAAAATTCATTCGCTAAATTCTTGGTTGACTGAAACTTTCAGCAATTCCCTTTACATTATTTCCATTTTAACTATTATAGTCAGAACTGCCAGCTCTTTATCTAATCTTTCATAATGTATCTTTAATATTACAATGGCAAATAATGCTAAAAATTAGATAATGAAAAGGGAATATTTTGCAAATTTGAGTCAACTTCATTCTGAGCTAAGGGGATCACGGTGGCTAAGTGGATAAGGCGCTGGTTCGCTAGCCGAGAGGTCGGGTGTTCGATCCCAGCATTGGCCGAAAAAGTTCATCCCAATTTTCCGGCGTGATTTCCCCTTGTTAGTGATGCAGAAAGAGGGCCTGACAAGGACAGCTGCCTAGTTGTTCGAATGGGATGAAAAACCGAGGTCCCGTGTACACATTGGCGTGCACGTAAAAGAACCCTTGGCAGTTGGAATTCAGTTGCTGCCCTGGCAAAATTTCCCTCATAGCACACTGTATGGCATATGCCCGTCTTCAATAAGCCCAGGTTAGGTGCTTAAGCGTAAGACTTAAACCCCATTTCATTCATTCATTCTTTCATTCTGAGCTTAGTTAGGGCTTTGTGAAGAATAGCTGTGTCTCGATTGTCATTGCTACCGTTGTTTCAATAGTAAACAAGGTCCTGTTTATTCATTTTTTTATTAATTCATTAACCACCAATTGTGTTTAAATCCTTTTAAAATCTAGAGCATCTAATTATGGTCTTGGCAAGTTATAAATGTTTAATTAATAAATTATATAACATTATAGGCCTATTTTAATTAGTGCTGATTTAAAATGCTCATTTTGATTAATGTTTCTATTGTAATTTTGTTACAGTTATTTTTTTGTTTTACTATTAATAAACGACATTTTAGACCATGTCAAGATGTTTAAGTTGATTCTTGGACTGAGGCAGTAAAAGGTTGTGGGTATTTCCTTTGGCTAGGAGCATAATACTGTTTTCCTTGCAACTCCTCTGGGAATCCTGGATATTATACTGATCCATGTGATTCAATCGGAAAACTAACTAGCTTTAGGAACAGAGCTCTCACCAGCCAGCCAATTGTTTTCACATCCTTTGATTTTTTTTAAAAATATAGATTGAATTTCACGAGAACCCTAAGAGTTTCTAGTTAAAGTTGTATTCCTATCAACTTTAGATTAGATTTCGCCAGAGAACTCCAAGGGCAAAAATTTAATTGTATTTTATTGAAATGTTGTAAGTCTTATTTTATTGAAATGATAAAAGGATGGGAGTTGGATGGCCGAATGGATAACGACATAACGTGTGCACGCTGTATCATACAGCCTGTCATTGAGTCAACTGGTGCGGACGTTAAAGCCCATCTCTCCCTTTTATTTAAATGTTTTAAGCTGTATTCTTTTTGCCTTCTGCCTTTAAATACTACGGTATAAATTGGTATAAAAGGCCTGACAATAGCGTTATTCCGTTTTCTATTGTTTTATACGTAAAATCTTTTTTTGATTAAAAGCAATACAAATTTAACAAAAACTCAATTGCATCCGCTGTTTGAAACCCAATAAAAGTAATCATTCATAACTTTGCTCAGAATAAAGTAATTTGAGACTAAAATTTTCATTATAATCATTTTCTATGATCTATTTTTGAACTATTATAGCACAAACCGACAGCTTTTTTATCTAATCTTACATGCATCTTTAAAGGGACAATACCACTCTTGCTGGCTTGACAGGTCCAGAAAAAAAATTAGCCTTATTCTAACTACAAGATGTTTAAGTGTCCTACCTGTTGTGTAAACTATCCATTTGATCCTTTTTTACTTGTCCAAAGGGTTCGAAAATACTTTATAAACCAAGTTGCATTTGAAAGTGTTTACTTCAATTCAAACCATGTTGTAACCATGTATTTGAATTTTTTTTTAAATTTTAAATTTGGTGTGTTGAAATTTGTATGATCAATTAATTGGAATATTGTAAAATAGTAAAATTTGTTGACCAAAATAATGATTGGGGCATATTATTTCGTTACAACAAGAGTGGTATTGGGGCTTTAAAACCTGTATTTTATTGAAAATTCCAAAGTCTTTTTTTTAAGTATAAAGTTTATAATTAAATAAAAGATAAATATCTGCTTGATAATCACTTAATCAGGGGGGGGGGATCCAGAGGGGGGATTTGGGGAGCTCCAAACCCCACCACCCTGCTCAACTACATAATTTATTTTTTAAAACATCATTATAAAAATTGACATCAAACCGGTTGTTTGATTTCTTCTTTTTAAAAGCTCAATGTTTACATGTATGCCTATGTAATTTAGAGACGTTAATGGCTTCATGCATTGTCAACTGTTAAATTTCCTTACCCCAGACCTGTCAACCCCTCAGAGCTGAAATGCAGTAGGGTAGTGTAAAAAAGGCAGTAGAAACTATGATTTGGCAGTAGATTTCCAAAAACGCGTAAATTCGCACTTCCAAGGGTAATTAATTTGGAAATGTCAAATGATACATTGAATTGTAGGCCTAACAATACAAAAATTGCATTAAATGGGTAATAAATAAAATACACACAGTACATTAGCAATGAACCATATCTAAAATTATTTATTAAACCAAAATTGAATATGTACCCTACAGAAAGAAATAATTAGTATTTATTTGCAAAGAAAAAATAATTAAAATTAGCAGTCCAGTATTGGGCCTACACTGGCAGTAGATTCTACCATTTTTATTTTGTTTTAACTTATTACTATTATTAGTATTGTATTAGTATAGTATTAGTATGATTTAAAAAAAAAAATCCTCGTCTGACGTGGGTTTCCTATTCTGACAGTTTTTGTCAATTTTATTTAATGTAAGATAATTGTAATTATTATATAGATTCTACAGCAATTCTTGATTAGGAATAGAGAGAGGAGGGCCTAAAAAAATAAGTTTTGCATAGCGACTAAATAAGTAAATAATAAAATATTATTGGCATCAAACATGCTTTTCATACTGTGACGTTTATCCTCTAATGCAATTCAGTGTACGGGATTTTTTCTCACGGAATTCCTTAAATCTGCTTTTAAATTTATTCGAGGGAGCCCTCAATGTAAGACGTATTCTCATCTTGAAATTAAAATTCCAGGTTGTGTTGCATTCGAAGTATTGTATTAGGCTACATGCTGTACGTACGTACGCGCGCAAACGAAAATGTCAGCCATTGATGCCGTAAATTGGTCGCTATTTGTTTAGTTTATCGCTACATATTTTAAGAGTATTCGGAACACGTGGCAATAATATATCCACTTTATTGACTCTAAAAAAGGTTGAAACGAATTCGAGAACAAATCGCTTAGCTAAATTACACCTTACAACACCCCAAGTCGATGTTGATAACAGAAAGTCGCAATCTTTTTTGTTTACATGCAAAGAGTTGCTTCCCTTAGTTCCAAAGTTTTGGCGAGACAATAAAAAAAAAACCCTTTGTTTAAGAATGCGGTAGAAATCTATCCAGCGCAGTAGAGCGGTACACGGGGCCATTTCGCGGCATTCTACCGCGTGATGCGGTAGAGTTGACAGGTCTGCCTTACCCCCCTCCTGCAAAAATTCCTGGATCCGCCTCTGTAAATGTCAAATTTGCTTAAGTACAGCAAAGAATGATCGCTTCAAATGGCCATAAGTGTAATTCTACCCAGGATGTAATTACAAAATTTAATAATTCAAGAGAGAGGGAGAGAGAGAAATGTTGTTTAACGTCCACTCAACACGAACTAGGTCATTTCGTGACTAACACATGGTTCAATTTTATTTCAGTAATTTGCTTGCGCATAGGGGTCCTTAGCAGTGGGAAGACCCGGAGAAAACCCACGAGGCTGGACAGACGACCCTACTACTTGTCAAATACAACCGGGGATTCGAAACATTGTGGGTTGACTCAATGATAGGCTTTGTGATACAGCACACACATGATAACCATTCGGCCATTCATCCCCCCCCGATGAGGTAGTCAATAAAATTGGAGTCAATAAGTTTAGTTATGAAAGATCGTAGAGAATAGACATCTTTTTATAGCCAATGATAATTTTACCAATAATTTTTCGGTATCGCTTCTCCATATCTAAAGGAATAAATCTGTTAATTATTCGCGGGAGCATGCTGAATCAACAGTCGACTCTCGCAGCAATTACATCATAAATATGCAACAATGAGACAAAACTGTGCTTTAATGTCCACTTATCACAAACTTATATCAATCATTTGCTGGTGTTCAGTAGTGGGAGGAAACCAGAGAAAAACCCACCAGGTTGGCCAGGTGAGCTTACTCCTTGTCACATACAAGCCGGGAATTGAAACCACACCACTTGACTCTATGACAGAGAGAGAGAGAAATGGGGTTCAACGTCCACTCAACACAACTAGGTCATTTCGGGACTATCATTTTTTTATTTCAATAATTTGCTTGTGCGTAGGGGTCTTTAGCAGTGGGAGGTAACCGGAGTGCCCCTATCTCCATGCCACATACGCTCACACCAGGGCTCGTAACCACAGCCACAAGCCAGAGGTGGTCGGCCAGCTAGAGGTCGAAGCTTGGCACTCTAGACTACTAGGCCATCCCAACCCCCACTCTATGACAGATCTTCTGATCTAAAGTACATGTGTTAAACCATTTACACCAGCCCCTTCCCCCTTTCATCAAGTAGACCTAAGAATAATAAATTCATTGATGAATATTTTAATGTTTATCTGGGTGGGTAATGAAATGAGGTTTTTCATCCTGCTGTTCTGCCCAGATTGGGTTAATGAACACAGGCATACACCAAACAGTGTGCTATGAGGGAAATTGTGCCTGGACAGCGGCGCTACAGCCCGCTCTTATATCGAATTGCAACTGCCAAGGGATTTTTTACGTGTATGCCAATGTGTACAAAGAACCTAATTTTTTGTCCCATCTGAATGACTAGACAGCTGTCCTTGTCAGGCCCTTTGTCCTGCACCACTGACATGGGAAACCACCGGGAGTGAACCATGCCCTCCAGGCTAGTGAGCCCCATTTTACTCACTTATTCATCCTGGCTCCTTATCCCAGTAGAGTTTAACATCCAGAACCACAGTTGGTAGTCTCAAGTAGGATTGAACATCCAGCTACAGTTTTACTTTTATTCCAAAGTATGAGCCCCTGTAGTCTAAGTAGAACTGAACATTGTTACTATAAGATACAGGAAATATATACATGTTTTTATGCTTAAATCTAAGAGCAATCAATATTAATAGTCCATGCGGCACCCAGCTGGGCAACAGGGATCGTAAACATTTATACGGGGAACCATAATATTTCTGTTTATACGATAAACCCAGACTTCGTCACGGTTAACGACACACTGGTAATTATTATAGTAGATTTATTTCTCATTCATTCACTGCCATCAATTAACGGAACAAGGTTTTATTACTTACAATCTTCCTCGTAAACATAGGTTTTAATGCTTTACTGATACAGACATTTTCAAATAAAAACTTTTATTACAAAAATATTATCATAAAAAACAAAAAGAAGTGATTGATTGTTAATTAATGATGCAGTTTTTCTGTTTTATGACTTCACAGAAAATATCTTGTAGAATGTGTAAATTGTATAAATTTGTGTTGTGTAAATTGTATAAATTTGTGTAAATTGTATAAATTTGTGTAAATTGTATAAATTGTATAAATGTGTGTACATTTGTGTAAATTTTATAAATTTATGTAAATTGTATACATTTGTGTAAATTGTATACATTTGTGTAAATTGTATACATTGGTGTAAATTGTATAAATTTGTGTAAATTGTATACATTTGCGTAAATTGTATAAATTTGTGTAAATTGTATACATTTGTATAAATTGTATACATTTGTGTAAATTGTATACATTTGTGGTAATGTTATAGCATTGAAATAGAGAGAGAAAGAAATGGGCACTAACATATATTTCAACTTTATTTCAATAATTCACTTGCACGTTGGGGTCTTTAGCAGTGGACCCGGATAAAACCCACGAGGTTTGACAGACGCGCCTACTCCTTGTCACTTACAACCGGGGAATCAAAACTACGCCAATTAACTCAATGACAGATCTTATGATACAACACGCACACGCTAACCATTCGGCCATTCCAACCTCCCTACCCATTGTTTCAGTGATAAAATTGTTAAAGCCATATATCAGATATCTGTTTCAAGTAGAGTTGCAACTAAAATAGAATCAACAATCAAATCTGGCATCTGGAATAATCTATAACAGTTCCACTCATATCTCATTTCTCTGGTCCATGGTATGATGTGTGGATTCCTGAAATTATATTCCTGGAACATGTACAGAGAATGTCTGTTAGAAGAATTCGAACTCCAACAATTAGCGGGGGGGGGGGGGGAAGAATTCGAAGGATTAGCAGGGGAGGTTGTTTAATTAGGACAGCGTCGATATATAGTATTAGGGGATAGAAATCTGTATGAACAACGCAAATAATTTAGCAGGTTCACATGTTTAATGAGGACATGATCCACAGGGGGTTAGGGGTTAGGTTCGGGACAGGTCAGAGCTCTCAGTTCAACCATAGTTCCCAGTCTTAATTACTTGGTAATGAAATTGACCTGTTGGAGAATGTTGGTGTCATTCAATTAAACATCTTTTTTAATCGCAGGATAATGCTAACAATCTCTGCATTTTTGAAAGAATATTTTGATAATAAGAAATAAACAAAATACTAAAAATAATGATCTGTTGGCAAAAATAAGGTATGTGTCTTTTGTTTTTTGTCCACCTAAGTGAAGAATAAATAGATCTAAACTAAATATAACATTATAAACAACTTTTAAAAGTGAGAGAAAGACAGAGAAATGGGGTATATGCTGGTGTATTATCTAAGTGGTAGGTTCTAAATAATTTCTTTAACCCACCAAAATTGATTGCCAAGGCAGTGGCTTCGGAACGTAGCCAAGGGGGGGGGACTAAGCCACCCCCCGAAGAATCAATTAAGCCCCCCCAAATATTTCATAAACAGTAACAATTTCTTAGGAGTGTTCTTAGCTGGCCACATCCTCAGCCCCTTCGTAAAATTATGTTCCCCCCCCCCCCCCAAAAAAAAAAATGTTATAAGCTGACTATGGGCCTGAGTGGCTTTCTATGTGTTTTGGGCTTTTGATAAGAGAGGTAAATCACTTTTGGTGGCAACTACATGTAACTGAAACCCCTTTTATAAACATGTACATGTAGTATGCTGTTTGTATGAATGTATTGAGTTGTCTATGTAATATGTATTATTAAATGTATATGACTATGTTTAAGTGTATATGTATGCATGCTGTTCCTAATGGACGTTTTGATGCAATAAACATCTTATCTTATCTTATTGTATACCATAACATGGCACCTATGATGGATTATCTCGTGCAGGTTAATGAAGGTTTAATAACATTAGATTTGTTTGGACTCGGCCCCACCAAGAATGAGGTTATTAGGGTAATTGCTTGATAGTTCTTATAAACATATATCATGAATGCGAATCTAATTTACTTTACTGTCAGATTCCGTTCTTCACCTTTCATATTATAAATGATATTTTACACCAATCATCTCGCGTTTGTTAATTGTTTCCAGGTTGTATCGATCATGACCTCAAAAGGGTATAGAATTCTCACAATCTTCTCAAAAACACAGATCATTTTTTCTTTTATACTTAAAGATTTCATTTTACTTGTCTTTACTTCACTAGGATCTGGAAGAGTTGTTATATTACCCTGAGTTCTGGATGAACTGTTGGTAATCAATGTATGAGAGAGAGAGAGAAAGGGTGTTTTAACGACCACTCGACACAGACTAGGTCATTTCGGGACTAACATGGTTTAATTTTATTTCAATAATTCGCTTGCACTGTGGAAGGAAACCGGAGGACCTGGAGAAAACCCACGAGGTTGCACAGGAAACCCTACTCCTTGTCACATACAACCGTGGATTCGAAGCAACGTCAGTTGACTCGATGAGAGGCTTTATGATACAGCGTGCACGTGCTAACCATTCGGCCATCCAACTCCCCCTCAATGGAATTAATACATGAAGAATCTTTTGGAGTAATATAGAAATGAAGTTGTAGTATTTTGAAATACAAGATGATACTTGTGGGGGTAATATAGAAATGAAGTTGTAGTGAGTTGTAGTAACTTTATAGTATTTTGAAATAAAAGATGTTTCTTGTTGAGGGAATATAGAAATGAATTTGAGTGAGT
Organism: Patella pellucida; assembly: GCA_917208275.1. Classification (NCBI taxonomy): domain Eukaryota; kingdom Metazoa; phylum Mollusca; class Gastropoda; family Patellidae; genus Patella; species Patella pellucida. The sequence continues at coordinate 66,575,299 of OU795042.1, read as the reverse complement.
TTATAGTATTTTGAAATACAAGATGATACTTGTGGGGGTAATATAGAAATGAATTTGTAGTGAGTTGTAGTGAGTTTATAGTATTTTGGGAGTTATATAGAAATGAAGTTGTAGTGAGTTTATAGTATTTTGAAATAAAAGATGATTCTTGTTGAGGGAATATAGAAATGAAGTTGTAGTGAGTTTATAGTATTTTGTACCGAATGACTTGTAATCTGATCTGGTTTCAATGCAACCCTGTACCTAGGACCACCTGGTAGTAAATTAAACCAGCTTCCTATCTCATCATGTCGGTCTCTGTTTTCTTATCCCATTTTCATCAACAACCTGTTTCAATTACTGTAAAACAACATAAATATATTCCCCCTCAACTACATAAAATACGGCAGTTGATACACATAAATATATTCCCATTTTACATAAAGAGAGAGAAATGGGGTTTAAAGTCCATGCGACACAAACTAGGTCATTTCTGGAATAACATATGGTTTACTTTTATTTCAGTAACAGGCCACCCTACTCCTTGTCACATACAACCGGGGATTCGAAACCACACCATTCGAGCATTCAACCCCCCCTCCACTCTACATAAAATATGGCAGTTGATCCACATAAAACAAAATCTACACAACCATGCTCCTGTATACAGATACACACTACATAAATTATGACAATGATTTCCATAAAAGCCTTACTCTACACAGTTTTCCTTCGGATGGGATGAATATAAGAGGTCCTGTGTACACACTACATAAATATATGACACTGATTCCCATAAAAAGCCTTACTCTACAAGTTTCAATTGTTAATTTATCTAGTACAAGTTGATATTGTAGTATAGGCCTAATCAGGAGAAGTAACTCAGCACTTTGGAAATTTTAATACGTTTCAGCATACTTTGATGTGTATTTTGGCATAATTCAGGCCCCGAGTTCACAAGTCATTTACTCAACTTTCAATCACTGTTTATGAGAAATATCTTGGTTCATGGAAACACAAACATTGCACATTGTTTCTTATTGATGTATTTCATAATAAAATGACAATTTTTTTTATAAAGGGATAAATTTTAGTTAAAATAAGGTGAACAATTTTGAGTAAATTCTGAGAATGCTTTGTGTACTTGGGGTCAGGTCAGACATTTTCAGATATACATAGGATATGTCTGGTAAATATGGATAAAACAGCATCCCTAGCATATGATAAAATTAGATAAGATGTTTATTGCATCAAAACGTCCATTAAGGACAGCATGCATACATATTATACACTTAGACAAATTTAAAATATATAATAATCCATATTACATAGAAAGCCAAATACATTCATACAAACAGTATACTACATGTATATAAAACATATGATACGTCTGGCATACACATGAATAAAACAGCACCCATATAGCATATACACATAAAAGAACCCATGATAATAGACTAAAAATAAGCATTTCTAATTGGTTTAGAGGTACAAGGTTTTGACAGTACATGTATCAATGAAATGTGAATGTAATAAGCCCAAAAAAAGTTTTTGGCTAAATCCGAGATACAAGGTTTTGGAAGCGCAGCGAAGATATTATAAAATAATGAGAGAGAGAGAGAGAGAGAGAGATCTCCCTTAATGAGAAAGGAATCAATAGGAATGGTTATGAAAGATGTAGAGAATAGAAATCTTTGACTTTGAATAATTCCTGTAGCCCATGAAAATATTACCAATAATCTCTCGACCTCAATCTAGCAGGTTATTGGAATTTTAGGCATTTATTATATTAAGTATATAGTAAATAGGAGTAATAGTAAATAGGTTTACATGACACAGAGAGAGAAAGAGAGAGTAACTTTCACTTCACTCAACGCAAACTAGGTCATTATGGGACTAACATATGGTTCGCAAACACATAGGGGTCTTTAGCAGAGAGGGACATGCTCTCTTTTACATGCTCTCTTTTGTTCTGGAGAGAGCCTACACTTAGAGGTCTTTAGCGGTGGGCACAAAAAAGAGGACCCTGAGAAAACTTACGAGGCTGGACAGGGGACCTTACTCCTTGTTACATACAAGCGGGGAATCAAAACCACAACACTTGACTCAATGACAGAAATGAAATGAAATGTGGTGCAACGTGCATGCCAATGTGTACACCGGACCTCGGTTTTTAATCCAATCTGAATGACTAGACAGCTGTCCTGCACCACTGACAAGGCGAAAAATCCTGATGAACCTTCTCGGCCAATGCAGCGATCAAACACAAGATTTACAGGCTAGCAAGCCACTTAGCCATCGTGGCTCTAATTCATTGACAGACCTTATGATCTAAACCCCATGCATTAACCCATTCTGTCCCCCAACCCCAAAAGTTGAGAGTAAGATGTCCTATGTGGATCAGGTAATATATATACTATTACCTATCCTTCCCAAAACCAGTCCAACCTTGTGGGTTTTCTCCGGGTCCTCCAGTTTCCTTCCACATCTAAAGATCCCTACGCACAAGCGATTTCTTGGAAAAATATTGAACCATGTGTTAGACATGAAATGATCTAGTTTGTGTTGAGTGGGTGTGAAACTCTATTTCTGTGTGTGTGTGTGTCTCTCTCTCTTGTGAAATGACTTAGTTTGTATCATGGGGACTGACACTCCATTTCTCTCTCTCTCTCTGGCTGTCTCTCTCTAACTCTCTCTCTCTCTCCCGAAATGACCTAGTTTGTGTCAAGTGGATGTGAAACTCCATTTCTCTCTCTCTCTCTCTCCAGAAATGACCTAGTTTGTGTCAAGTCAATGTGAAACTCCATTTCTCTCTCTCTAACTCTCTCTCTCTCTCTCCCAAAATGACCTAGTGGATGTGAAACTCCATTTCTCTCTCTGTCTGTCTCTCTTTACCTCTCCCCTATGTCTCTCCACAAACTTGATTGAAAACACTTGTTCTAATAACCTCCCACTTAGATAATACATCATGTGTAATACATCACATATATACCTTTAATCACAGAACAAATTGGACTTGGCAACAGTCTCTACGTCTTTTTGGCAACGGTACACACTTGTGCTTGTATCAGAAACATGGGTTGCCAGCTAACAAATTGTACATCCACCACCAGTTAAGTTGTAGAATCATTTATTAACTTCCAACCAGACAACAAATTGAGCTTGGCAATTGAGCACCAGAATTAGAAACATGCATTCAGAAACATGCATTAACTGGTGGCCAAATTGGAGCCTATACAGGTGCTATACCTTAAATCAATGTCCAAATTTTTAGGGAAGACCCCGGATTAAATGAAGGGCTGTCACGCTGCTGTACTTGGGATAGATTTGATTGAACAGGAAGAATAGACACACTCCCTCAGACACTAAAGTATCAGAAGCCAATCCAGGGATTTCTCGGGCCATTCTTTCAGAGATATGCAAGGTTCTTATAAAGATTTTGAAACAGTTTCTGGATGTTATTTCGAAAACTATTACAATAGACAAACAATATAAACTTCAGAAAGACAGGAGAAAAACTCGAGCCTATGAAGTAAAAACTAAGGGGCATAATTTCTGGGATGATAATCGAAAAATGTTGAAAATCACCAGGCTTCTTCCTTTGAAAAAGTTAAACGGCTCATAATATTTACAGAAAGATTCGATCTTAATTGAAACCTCTATTATACTATCAAGAAATGGAGATGACAAACGGATGGGGTGATGCCAATATACGACCACATTAAAACTGGTCAAAGGATCACACAAACCCAGCTCCAAAAAACCCACAATCAATACAAATATGAGAAGTACCAAGATCCACTCCACCTACCCCCTCCCAGGACCCAAATTGGTATTAAAACTAATGAGTAACACCCTTACTGACCTCCTACTCCCCCTCTTCCCACCCTCCCTGAAAATCCCAATTGATATAAACTAATGCGAAACACTTTTACTGCCCTCCAAGCTCCCCCCCCCCTCCCTGAAAAACCCAATTGATATAAACTAATACGAAACACTTTTACTGCCTTCCAAGCCCCCCCCCCCCACCCTGAAAAACCCAATTGATATAAACTAATGCGAAACACTTTTACTGCCTTCCAAGCCCCCCCCCCACCCTGAAAAACCCAATTGATATAAACTAATGCGAAACACCCTTACTGCCCTCCACCCTCACCCTTCCTGAAAACCCCTATTGATATAAACTAATCAGTAACATTGACACTGCCCTTCATCACCACCTTCCCTGGAAACCCTGTTCAATATAAAACCCAACCCCCTCCATCATCCCCTTCCCCAGAAATCCCATTCAATATAAACTGATGTGTAAAACCCTCACTTCCCTCCATCACCACCCTCCCTGGAAACTCCATTCAATATAAATTAACAAAACCCCCTCCCCCTCATCATAAACCCGATTTAATATGAACTAATGAGTAACACACCGTCAGTCTCCTCTTCGGAAACCCCATTCAATATATAATTAACAACACCCGCTCATCGAAAACCCATTTCAATATTAACTAATGAATAATACCACTCTCCCCATCACAGAAACCCCATTCAATAAACAGTAACAGCCCCCTCCCCTCATCAGAAACCCAATCTTATATTAACTAATTAGTAACAGCGCCTCTCCCTCCCCTTCCCCCGAATCGGAAACCCATTTTAATATTAACTAATGAGTAACACCTCTCTCCTCTCCGGAAACCCCATTCAATATATAATTAACACCCCCTCGCCTTCACCTTGTCTACGATATCACTAGGTGGAAGTGGATGTTTAACTCCAGATACGAACAAATCCCCCCTCATCGGAAACCCATTTTAATATTAACCAATGAGTAGTACCATCCTTCCCCTCTCCAGAAACCCCATTCAATATAACTAACAACACCCCCTCGCTTCACCTTGTCTACGATATTACCCTAGGTTGAAGTGGACGTTAAACTCCAGATAAGAACGAATCCCCCCTCATCGGAAACCTAATTTAATATTAACTAATGAGAAACACCGATACTCTCCTCCCCGAAACCCCATTCAATATACATAAACAACACCCCCTTCCCCTCATCGGAAACCCAATTTAATATTAACTAATGAGAAACCAACATTACTCCCCTCCCCTCGATTTACACCCCAGTCTATATAAATTAACAAAAAAAACTCCCCCCTCATTGGAAACCCAATTTAATATTAACTAATGAGTAACACCATCACTCCCCTCCCCGAAAATTCCAGTGAATATACAATTAACAAGCTATCAATCTAAGTCACATCAGTCGATTCACCAGAAAAAGACATCAAGAGAATAAAAGACCGAAAATTAGACCACATAGGTTCCATACATCCCATCGCGAAACACATCACGATGTCATAAAAAGATCCCATTAGATTTAATTTCCTCCACAAATCTAGCGGACATATCATCATTATTCCAACTCAAAGGTTTTTAAAATCTTATCTCCATACCAATTTACCGGGATCGCCTCCATTAAATAAAGCTCTGCATGTAGAAGAAAGACATCAATTTGAGCAATTAGTCGTTCTATTCTTGTTGCCAGCAACGTAGACCCTGTCAAGATTGTCTACAGTACAATGTATACATTAGCTTTACTCGCTTTACATGCCATTTATTTTAAGATTCAGAGCTTCCCTTGCACATGTAATTGCATATTTAAATCTGGCAAGAGAATGGGCTAGAATTAATGTACATGTTAAACATGATTCAATATGAAGAGAGACCACCGCCATAGAATTCTTTTTTTTTTTAGCAATTTATAGTGCTGGTTCATCAATCACAGTGCTTTCTAGTTTTTAAAATAAAAAATAAAAAACAAGAATAGGAGAGTTTGTCGTCAGAGTTGCAAATGGCCTGATCTATTTGTTAAAACATTATTAAATATGGAGAGACCAACGAAATTTTAGAAAATTGTAGTGATGGTTCATCAATCACTGTGCTTACTAGACTACTTTAAAAAAAAAAAAAAAAAAAGCAAGAATAGGAGAATTTGTCCTCATAGATGCATATGGCTAGATCTATTTGTTAAGGCCCACTCAATATTTCGTCAAGGTTGGTGAGATTTAAATAAGGTAAGGGCATGTGATTGTTGGCGAGATTGTAGATTAGGGTTAGGGTAAGTGTTAGGGGTAGGGCTAGGTCCAGGGTTAGGGTAAGTGTTAGGGCTAGGCCCAGGGTTAGGATTGGGATTAGCACTATCCCTGTTTACATCTTATGAACTTTGACCAAAAATGAAGTTGGCCTTATGAAATAGATCTAATCAGATGCAAATGCAACATTCAGAATAGTTAAACTGGTTTGGCTTATAGGACGTGTGAACACAACACGATGCTGTTTTAAAAATCCTGGCAATTTTGAACTGGTTTAAAAATAAGCATCTGAACAGTATTTAGTAAGAGCCTTACACTTAATGTCTTTCGGGGTTTTATTTCGAATTATCACCGATTGCTATATGAAGGGGAGGAATATGTAAATTTGGTAATAAAAAGTTAAGAAGGTTATAAAGATGAATAATAATGAGAAAGAGAAAGGCTAATGAGAGTGGAGATTTTTTATAAGATTTAATTTGAGGTTGTACAGTGAGAATATATTATGATTAATGATGTAAATTCATCCATCTGTAGAATAACAGACTACTTACTGGTCTTATTAGAGAGGTTTCGCAACTTAACAGTTATACTTACATTTACATTTAGATTACCGAGTGGGGTCGGGATGTCCTTGTGGTCTAGAGTGCCGCGCTTCGATCTTCGCGGGCCAGCCACCTCTGGCTTGCGGCTGTGGTTTCAAGCCCTAGTGTCAACTGGCATGGTTTTGAATCCTCAGTTGTACGTGACAAGGAGTAGGGTCGTCTGTCCAACCTCGTTGGTTTCCTCTGGGCACTCCGGTTTCCTCTTGATTAGCGAAACTGTAACTGTACATTATGATGTTTCGCTTAATCCACAATTATGATTAATGATGTTTAATTCATCCATCTGTGTTGAATAACAAACAACTTACTGGACTTATTATCATATGGTATATTTACAGTGGTATGTACAGGAGCCGTAGTGTCTCGGTGAAAAAAACGCTGGTTTGTTCACCCAGAGCTCATATGGTCGCTCATGGTGTCTAGTTGCTTGGATGGGATGATAAACCAAGCTTCTGTGCACACATTGTATGTGCTGTTTAAAGAACCCCTTAAAAGTTGGAATTAGAAATAACAGTAGGCCAGTCAGTGCAGAAAAGTAGGATGTTAAACCCCTTTTCATTTCATTTCAATGCAGGAGTTACAACGGAGGGGTGGTGAACATGCGCTCAGGGCTGAAACTAGGGACAAATTTTAGGGAGAAGTGACTTCTCCCTACAGACAGAATAGGGAGACATAGGGAGACCTGAATGAAGGAGAGATCAAATTTCATGCATTGCTGCATTCTCTGTTCAGTAAGCTTAGGGAGACAATTTTCCATATTCTAAGTTTTTCAATGAGCAAATGACAGTAATTCTTGGTTGTATGCCTTTATATACTGATTCCATATTTCGTAATATTGACATTGGGACATTCATGACTGATAACCACAATTAAATGGAAAATCCTGATGAACTTTCTTGGTCAACACAGGGAATGATCACAGAGCTTCTGGGTAAGCGAGCCAACCTCTTACTCACTGAACCACTTCAGCTCCCAATTTGATTGAAGCGATTATTGCTCTTATATGGCATCTACATGTATACATGCAATTCTACCTTAAACTTGTTTAAGAATAATCTTTAATCCTATAATTCACTTGTGTCAGTCGACAAATTGGCAAATCATTTTCTTTTTAAAACCAACATTGGATTTTAAGATGTTATTATCACTTGAGCAAATTTGAAAAGTCTCTCTCAACCAGGCATCATTATTCTTATCTGTTTAACCAAGGACCTTGACAATCTGGATCAATGGAGAGAGAGAGAGAGAGAGAGAGAGAGAGAGAGAGAGAGAGAGAGAAAAGGGGGTTTGACGTCCACTCTACACAAACTAGGTTATTTCGGTACTAACATATGGTTTTAATTTTATTCCAATAATTCGCTTGCATGTATCAGTGGGAGGAAATCGGAGGACCCAGAGAAAACGAGGTTGGACTGCCCACACTGGCAACCCCCATCCTTGACAACCGCGATAACTCCCTCTTCTATTGTGTAGATTTAGTTTCCAGTGAAGAGTAATGATACAATTTCCAAACACCATCAAGAAGTAGAAACTATTTCAAATTTCTATGTGAATGTTTTTTGTGAGGGTTAAAATAGCCATTCCTTTGATTGTATAATAGTGATTAAACAACCTATTAAGTAATAGATATCGAAATAATTATCTTTTGATGTTCTTACAAAATATGCAATTATATCGCTTGAACGTCAATAAACGTCTTCTTTAAAGAAAATATGCAATTATCGCTTTAAGTAACAAAACGTCAAAAAATGTCTTAATAAAAGAACACAAAAGAGCATGTAATGAGCTTATAGAAATAATACGAATGCTCAAAAGATAAGATTTTTTGTTTAATATTTGATTTATAAGAAATTTAGAGACAAAAACTGATATTTTATGGTTGTTATAGGAGTTTATTCGTTGCCTTATTAAACCAGCGATTGACGTCGTGACACAATCTCAAAGATGCATTCACAAAATTGACTAACTTCCCTATATCCTCTCTGATTGCTGATGTTTCGGATAAAAACTACGCGGACTCACATAGAGCGAGATCGTTTGATCTTAATAACGTATCAATACAAAGTTCTATTTGGTTCATCTTTTTCTCTTCATCTTTTCTCTTCTCATCAACTCGGAATGACGTGATAATCCTTCGATTCATTTGTTTATTACTTTAGCTCTTTGATGGTTTTTTTGTTTTTTTGTTTTTTTGCTTTTTAAACAGACAAACAGGCGTTCCCTTTATCAGTCGTAGTTTACAAGTTAATATGGAATAATTTGACAATTTGTAAATCAAGAAATTATATGAGTTTTTGTGTTATGGTTAGTAGAAACTTAAAGGCTCAATCAATACCACTCTTGTTGTAACTGAATAATACGTCCCAATCATTATTCTGGTCAACAAATCGTACTATTTTAAAATATTTCAATTAATTGGTGATACAAATTTCATCTTAACACACCTAATTTAAAATAATGGAAAAATTCAACTAAATGATTTGAAATGTGAACCTTTTCAAATGTGACTTATTTTCTGGAGCTGTCAAGCCAGCAAGAGTGTTATTGTCCCTTTAAACAGAAATCATTATCGTTACTTATCAAATGTAACTAGAATTATCTGATGTTTGGTTGTTTTTAGCACTATATCTATCAATTGCACACAATCCCATTCAGATATCCTGAATAAAATATTGTTTATAAAATAAAAAAAACTGCAGGTTGCGTGCACACTAACATGTTCAGTTGATTTTAACATAAACCATTGATGATAATTAGGCAGTGATTGGTTGATAAAGTCTCATTGTCTCCAATCAGATAAGTCATCATGTCTTGAGGCTGATGACGGTTATCCTGAGGCCGATGGTTATTTGTCAGATTAATATTACATATAGTAGATTTATCTGCAATCTGCCGACACTCACATTTCTAAAGAGCAAGTTATTGGGAGTAACGTCCACTCGACACAAACTAGGTCATTTCTATAGAGAGGGAAATTCAGTTTAATGTCCACTCGACACAAACTAGGTCATTTCGGGACTAACATATCGTTTGTTTTTTTCAATAATTCGCTTGTGCGTAGGGGTCTTTAGTAGTGGGAGGAAACCGGAGGACCCAAAGAAAACCCACAAGGTTGGACACTAACATTTCTTGTCACACACCCATGGAAAATATTTTCCTTTTATTTTGGATTGTTTTCCTTTTCTTTCAAGTAGCTAAGTCGCTAACTCAATATCATAGAAAGTCTTCTAAATTGAAAACACAAATCTTTTGTCAATTTAAATCAAAATTGATTTTGTGATCTAGCCGGGAAAATATGGTCTTCTGATATCCAATATTTAAGACAAAATAAACATTTTACCATTTTACCATTGGTACACGAATAGTGTACCATAATGCATTTCAGAGCCATTTGTAACAAGGGACGCGAAGAATGAGGCTAGACATATTCCACAATTCATGTCAAACGGTGACGTCATATTCTTATCTGGAGAGCATGAATAATAGACTGGAATAACCAGACGCTCAAAATTGCCATTTGATTGAGACTTCTGGTATATTTCTCTGAACATAACTGATTTGAAATTAGAGTAAATACGGAATTGTCAATTTCTAGGTCTCAAATATTAGCGCAGTGGATGTTTACCTATAACACACCACATGGAGTATACAAGTCTTGATTAGCCCAGACGCTGCATTAAGATATTACACTATTACACCTCATTTCATTTACAAAACCTCCTGATTCTTTCATTGTCGAAGATAAGTTAGCAATAAGAATGAGTAATATGATCGAAACATAATAAACTAATGATAATGTTCTATAAAAATTGTGTTCTATTAATAATTTTATCAATTACTAAATGCTATTTAAAGATTATAGCCACAATAAACTACACTGATTGTTTAATGTTGGCTTCCAGCTAGAATAGTGATTTCAGGACAACATACAATGTTGTTATTTATGGTGTTCAACGTCTGCTTCCACTAAGAGTGATCCGATATCAGAGACAATTTGTCTTATTTTAAATTTTTATTATCTTAAACATGAGAGGAAACTGGGGTACCCGGAGTAAACGCATGAGGTTGGGAAGGCACTCCTATCCCCAAGCCAAATACACTCACATCAGGGTTCGAGACCATGACTGCAAGCCAGAAGTGCCCGGCCAGCTAGAGCTTGTAGAGTCATCCCGATCCCCATATAAAATACACTCTTGTTGTTAGTGTTTAACGTCCACTTCCACCAATGGTGGTATCGCAGACAAATTGTCATTGAAGTACCCGGAGTAAACCCACGAACTTATGAAGGCCCCCACCAACCCTATCTCCAAGCCACATACGCTTACACCAGAGATTGGTCAATATATGCTATACATGGAGAAAGGAGAGAGAAATGGGGTCTAACGTCAACTCAACACAACTAGGTCATTTTGGGACTAGCATGGTTTAATTTTATTTCAAAAATTTACTTCCGTGTAGGGATCTTTAGCAGTGGGAGGAAACCAGAGGACCTGGAGAAAACCCAAGAGTTTGGTGCTATATGTGAGGAAGTGATTTCCTAGTATTAGTAACAATAAAAAATATGATTGAAATATGGTGTTTTTATAAACTCGTGATCACAACCCATAAAATTTGTGGTTCTGTCAATAATTTCATAGCTCATAATTTGGATATAAAAACAGAATTCCGGAAACCCGAACATATAATATAATTGAACAAATACTGTCAACGGAAACACGAGGAAGTGATAGGGGATAGTACGCAGGTAGGCCTACACCACTCATGCTTAACAAGTTATTACGCTTATCAAGTTATTGGTAATTGTAAAATGACTCGAGGGAGAATCTGTTTTTCCACACCGTAGGACATAATCAATATATTAGTTAGTATTTCAATTACACAGCGATGGAGCAGCAAAGCTTTTAATTACACGACATGCAGAACAATATTGAGATAAATCACTTGACGAACATTGTCAATAATACCGCCACAGAAAACCAGGATATAGTTTGCGATGTTATCTATTTTCCATCTCCTCGAGGGCTACTTGATATCCAATACAAGCAGATCTCGGTTACAGAAATATAGTAAACACTTCACTGCTCCCGAAAAAATGTAGGTTAAAAAAAAATGTTTGCGTAGGTGGTTCGTTTCTTTTATCAAATCCGTTTTGTTAAATGAATGTTAGCTCATCTATAAACATCTCAATTATTCTAGGAAAGTGTTACGTTAATTAAAGTTTAAAGTTAAGAGTGAAAAGTTAAGTTAAAAGTGAAGTTGAAGATACATTATTGGAAATTAGATAAAAGAGCTGGCAGTTCTCATTATAATGGTTAAAAGCTAACTAGATAATGCAAAGGGAATTTGCTGAAAAGTTCAGTCATTGATCCACTGTTGATCAAGATTTATCGATTGAATTTTCGGCCTAGCCTCGATAATCATTTCTAAAGTCGGTACAATAAAAAAACAAAGTCTCAATTGTCCATTTTCATGATTAAATCATAACTGAAAGTTGAACAGCAAATCGGAAAATAATCCAACAAATATCACAGGCTAGCGTTGACATCAAGAGTTGATGATGGTCTGGATAAGTTAATTAATGTCTAATTAATAATTTAGATAACATTTCAGGCTTAAAGAAGACCAGCAATAGGCAGATTTAGCTCTTACATAATGTATGTTTTAAGTTACCATATTGTAAGTTATAATTGAAAGCATCACAGAATATGAGATATGAGATGTACTTGGATAAAGATTTGTTATAATAACTTGTAACATATAAACCACAGTAACAGTAGCTTGTGGGCATGTCTGAGAAGCCCCCTAATGCTACAAATCCTCTTGTTTTTCTTGTGGATGACACTCTTAATTGGTGGTTCAAATATTTCAAGTCTACAATAGCTAACTCGGAGAAGGTGGGAGGGGGGGGGGGAGAGCGAGAAATAGAGAGAGAAACTAGATCATTTTCAGTGGTGCAAGACAGTCAAGGACCTGGCAAGAGACAACATGTGGCGGCAAGGGACAACATTTGGCAAGGGACAACATGTGGCGGCAAGGGACAACATGTGGCAAGGGACAACATGTGGCAAGGGACAACATGTGGCGGCAAGGGACAACATGTGGCAAGGGACAACATGTGGCAAGAGACAACATGTGGCAAGGGACAACATGTGGCAAGGGACAACATGTGGCGGCAAGAGGGACAACATGTGGTAAGGGACAACATGTGGCAAGGGACAACATGTGGCGGCAAGAGACAACATGTGGCAAGGGAAAAACAAGGTTCTGTGAAGACATTGGTATGAATGTAAAAGTGTCCTTGGCAGTTGGAATTTGATATAGGAGTAGACTGCAGCAGGCAAAATTTCCCTCTTAGCCCAGTCAGAGCAGAACAGTAGGACAAACCGGAATAAATATGTAATTTTAACATTGTCATAAATCAAAATAGAAATATTTTCATTGGGGTAGGTCCATTTATTAACATTTTTTATAAATAATTGGATATCTTTCGTTTTAAAAGTGATTTTTAAAGCATTCTGTATAGATCGATCTGTCAAATTTTGACATCAACTTATATTACAAAATTTGCGGAATTTTCAGGCAGTGTCCTGTCTTAATGTAATAACATGCGAGAAACATGAAAAACATGAGAGGCTTATAGACTTACAAATAATTATACTTTTCTTCTGAGGTAAAACTGGTCATTATTATTCCGTATTCATAAATCTATTTACATGAAACCTGAGAAATATATAGGCTGCGTGGTTTCTGACGTTACAATTACAAATAATAATTATAGTTTTCTTCTGGGTAAAATTGATACTTATTATACATAAATCTTGTGTAAGCAAAACAAGAGAAAGGCTCCATGATTTCTTGTGTTACATTTACAAATAATAATCATGATATTCCTCTCAGTAAAATTGGTCAATGAAATAGGGAAAGAAAGTTGACAAAAAATGACAAAACTAATCAAATTCCATCCAAAATTTAAATAAAAATGTAATCAACTTGGATATTAAATCCAGTTACAGAATAAAACGCAAAAAAAAAAAATGTTTTCAAGCTAATACAATGTTGACAAAATAGTTGACAAAAAATGACAAAATTATTCAAATTAAATCAGAAAGAAAAGATTCAAATAAAAAACCTAATCAGTTTGGATATTAAATCAATACTTCACAGCACATCATAGAGCAAATTAATTCACATTCACACGAAAAATTTAAAAAAATATTCATAGTTGGGAATATTGTGGATGTTTTCTTTTTCCAAGATCAATGTTTCAAAATTATCGTGACCATATTCATAATTTTGAAATGAACCAAATTAATTTCCTGGAACTAAAGCAACTTGAAGTAATGAACATAAATTCAATGGATTATAATAATAATAAAAATAATCGCATCATTTTATAAGGGTAGCAAATTAGGCCTGAGGCCTTTTTTCCAATTTGGCCGAGATAAAAAAAGTAATTTTGAGACTTATTATTAATTTAGAATTTGACTAATTACTAATGGCTTCATGACATCCACTTCATTAGTTACTATGGAAGACTTCAGTAGTGGAATCATTTCTACCACTTCATTCATTAGACAAAAATACATAATAATAATCTCGTCATTTTAAGCAAATTAAGCCTGAGGCTTATTTTTAATTAATTTGGCCCTTGGCACAGATCATGCGAATGATTTCGATCATTACTGCAGGAAGAAACGGAAGAACTCAAGGGAAACCTGCCTGATCGGACGGGAGACCGAATATCCCTCTCACTTACAACGATAAAGTTCTTGCCCTAATCTGGGATTGAACCCTGGCCCACAAAGCATTCTCAGACTTAAGTTGATAATTTACTCAACTTTCAATCACTGTTTATGAGAAATATCTTTGATTCAGAAATACCACACTTTGCACATAGTTTCTTATTGGTGTATTTTGATATATTTAAAAAAAAAAAAATTATAAAGGGTTATACTTTAGTCAAAATAGGGTGAACAATTTTGAGTAAATTCTTAACTTAAGTCTGAGAATATGAACTCGGAGCCTGGTCTGTATAGTGTAGTGAAGGGAGAGAGAGGGAAAGAGAAATGGGTTTTAACCTCCACTTGACACAAACTAGGTCATTTCAGGACTAACATATGGTTTAATTTTATTTCAATAATTGGCTTGCCGTAGCGGTCTTTAGCAGTGGGAGCAATCCGGAGGACACAGAGAAAACCCAATTGGTTGGACAGACGACCCTACTCCCTGTCACGTACAACCAGGGATTTGAAACTACACCAGTTGACTCAATGACAGGCTTTAACCGTGTTGTGAAGGACATTAGTGACTTTTATTTAACTATTTCAATGTATGTGTATTAAAACTTTATTAAGTTGATAGAAACCTACTAATATAATATTTTTATTCTAAAATCAATAAATTTTGTGAATGAATTTTTAAGTTGGGAGACAGATGGCCATGAGTTAACAGATCTAGGTTTTCCGTTCATTATTTCAACAATACAATTGAACAGGCATACAAATCAAAATTTGGTGAGAAATTGATTTTTAACTTATAAACTATTCACTTACAGTTCAAGGCTGTCCTCCTAACACATAGGTACACTGGGCAGTTGCACGGAAACCCCATAAGCATAGGGAGCCCATATTAACTGGGGTTTAAAGTCCACTCGACACAAACTAGGTCATCTCGGGACTAACATAGGGTTTAATTTTATTTCAATAATTTGCTTGCGTGAGGGGTCTTTAACAGTGGGAGGAAACCGGAGGACCCGGAGAAAACCCACGATGTTGCTTGCACGTTAAAGATCCCTTGGCAGTTTGAATTTTATATAAGAGTAGGCCATAGCGCCAGTGTCTAGACAAAATTGCCCTCATAGCACACTGTATGCCCGTCTTCATTAGTCAAGGTTAGGAGCAGAACAGGAGGATGTTTTATCACATTATGTTTCATTTTCCCCATAGCACACTGTATGTCGCATGTCCGTCTACATTAGCCGAATAGGAGGTTAAACTTCGATCTTTTATGCTCTCTCTCAGTTTCCCTCCACTGCTAAAAATTGAAATGAAATGGGGTTTAATATCCTACTGTTATGTACCTAACCTGGGCTAATAGAAGACGAACATACGCCATACAGTGGTCTATGAGGGAACTTTTGCCCAGGCAGCGGCGCTACAGCCTACTCTTATATCAAATTCAAACTGCCAAGGGATCTTTTACATGCACACCAATGTGTACACGGGACCTAGGTTTTTTGTCCCATCCTAATGACTAGACATCTGTCCTTGTCAGGCCCTCTGTTCTGCATCACGCCAGAAAATTGAGATAAACTTTCTAAGCCAATGCAGGGATCAAACATCCAGCCTCCAGGCCAGCAAGCCAGCGTCTTACCCACTTAGCCATGTGATTTAACCATCCATTAGTCCCATAAGGTGTTTGTGAAACGAACAGGAAATGGTTTAATACCCAGGCATCCAAATTAATTTAATCCTTTGAATTCATTTTCAATAACCATCCCGCACGGCAAGAAAGTTGATTATATTTACATTCAGAGAATATTAGTCCACAGTTCAGAGAGAAATAGAGATATTCAAAAACTCGGATGTCGTGTAGTAAAATATTATCGAGGGATTCAAGGTTCCAGACATAATCATTAAAGGCGTCTGATGAACAAGTAACCTACGGACTTGTCAAGTCATAACAATTACATCTACATTTATCTCTATCACCACAGGTTGAAAAATCAACTCATTAATTTCTTTATCTTCGTACAGTTCTGATAATCTGTCCGGAGAAAGCACAACACACCCTCAAATATTTTACCAGGCAAAACAACCCCATCACATATTTTATCCTCAAATAAAGTCAACCCTCAAATATTTTAACCCCCAAAACACCACCATCACATATTTTATCCTCAAATAAAGTCAACCCTCAAATATTTTAACCCCCAAAACACCACCATCACATATTTTATCCTCAAATAAAGTCAACCCTCAAATATTTTAACCCCCAAAACAACCCCATCACATATTTTATCCTCAAATAAAGTCAACCCTCAAATATTTTAACCCCCAAAACACCACCATCACATATTTTATCCTCCCAAAAAGTCGACTATCAAATATTTTTAACTCCCCCCCCCCCAAACAACACCATCACATATTTTATTCTACAAAACAACCCACCATCGAATATTTCACCCCCAAAAACAATCACAAATATTTTACCCCCCAAACAACACAACTTCTGATACCCCTCAAAACAACAAACCGTGGAATGTTTTATGACCCCTCCCCCTTAAAAACCCCAAAACAACGACACACCATTGAATATTTTACAGCAAAATACCCCTTCGCACAAACAAATTATTGAAATAGAATTAAACCATGTGTTATTACCAAGGGACATAGTTTGTGCTGAGTTAATCTCCCTCTCTCTCTCTCTCTCTCTCTATCTCTCTTTCTATTCAAGAAAAGGTTTTTCTCTTTCCAGTACATTTTAATATCAGCTACTTCCACAAAAATACAGATCAATGTGCATGTCTTAAAGAAATAGAAACTAGGTTATTTTTTTATGTGTTTTATAAAGTGGTTCTGATTTAGTCTACTTATTATTCTCTCCTTTAATGCAACGAAAGCAGACGGACACAGACGGATACAGAAGATGTTCTGATAAACAGACGGAACAAAGAACGATCTGCCGATAAACAGACCTCGAGATTCTACGATATTCAGATAAACACTCCACTCTCCTACTGACATAGAATCAAAAAAAGTGTTTACAAAGAGAAAAGAAAACGGTGAATGTCAAGATTCTGCCGTCTATTCGTAGGTTTTAGGATTCCATCAATCAAAACCAACAAAAGGTTACGCGCATATCCCATTTCCGTTAACATTTTCAACTTGTTGTTTTGTCGCCAAAATCGTGCTCATCTCTTGTTTCTTGTTTCTTAAAATGTCTCAATGGAGGTTCGCGGCATGGCTTCTCCATATCTAAAGATATTAATCGGTCAATTATGCGCCAGGAGCATGCTGAATTAACAGTCGACTCTCGCAGGAATTACATCATAAATATGCAACAATGAGACAGAGTGAGTGACAGAGTTCAAGTGGTTTGTATTTAGAACAAGATAATCACGGGAACACTTTGTCTAGCTTGTTAATTTCACAACTTCTACAAGATGTGAAGGACTCACTCTCTCTCTCTCTCTCTCTCTCTCACTTCTACAAGATGTGAAGGACTCTCTCTCTCTCTCTCTCTCTCTCTCTCTCTCAACTCTGACAGTATCTTTTAATTCCAAGAAACAAGAAATACCCACCGATACTGTTTTAATAAATACACATCTTCCTAACATCCTCAAAAATAATCAAATGAATCACAGTCATTTTTACCAGGAGTTAAATAAATGCCAAATGCCATTTTAATTTTACTGAAAAAAATGAAGATGGAAACTAGGCTTTCCTTTCAGAATAGACTTTAAATGAACTTCAACTTCAACCAGATTTAATGATGATGGGAATTTCAGATGGTTTCTGTGGAATGTTGTCTGTACGAACTAAGTGCTCTTAAAATCAGAATAATCAAGTCCTCTCTATTCAATACAAATGTCAACTGTACAGGCTATTCATTTATCTATCCCATCTTCTTCTCTTCAACGCCAATAAATCATTTCACAAAACTTTAAAAGGATTAGAAAATTTTCTTTTTAAAAGATTGCAGGGAATTCGAGTCCTTAAAAGTTTAAGTTTAAAATATCAAATTGGACCGGTTTAAAATGTTCAACTGGACCAGCTTAAAATGTTGAATTGGACCGGTTTAAAATATCAAATTGGACCAGTTAAAATATCAAATTGGACCAGCTTAAAATATCAAAATAGACCATCTTGAAATATCAAATTAGTGGATTCAAGTGTTCAAAAAAGTTATTCTAAAATATCAAAATAAAAAAGACAAGTTCGAGATCAGAATATCACATTTTGAGAATAAATACAAAGTGTTCATAACTCTTCTAATCAGTAAAATAAATAATGAAGGAAAACTGCAAAAAAAAAAGGGAAATGAAAGAAACCATACCATACAGTCCATATTTCCAATAGCTATATATATATATGTAGAGAGCGAAATGGGGTTTAACATCCATTTAACACAAACTAGGTCATTTCAGGACTAACACATGGTTCAACAAATTTACTTGCCCGTAGGGGTTTAGCAGTGGGAGGAAACCAGAGAAAACCAAAAAGGATGGAGTTGGACAGGCAACCCTACTCCTTGCCACCTGCAACCGGGGAATCGAAACCACGCCAATTACATGCTTTATGATACAGCACGCCCATGCTCACCGTTCGGCCATCCAACCCCCCATCATGGAAATAGACTATTATTATTATTATATTGTGTGTCTTATCTATAGGTTTGTCTTATGTGTTTTTATTTGTTTGTGGTGCAGTTCTACTCCAATTACTATTGTTTTCTCTTATAGCGCATAAAAGTCTGTGTAGAAATCGCTGGTCCAACCTTGTGGGTTTTCTCCAGGTCTTCCAGTTTCCTCCCACTGCTAAAGACCCAAACGTGCAAGCGAATTATTGAATAAAGTTGAACCATTATGTTAGTCCCGAAATGACCTAGTTTGTGTCGAGTAGACTTAAACTTCATTTTTCTCCCTCTCCCGTGTAACAATCTGTCAATTTATAATATGAACAAAGGAATCAATGCTACGACCAAAATAACTTGCCGTTATTAGGTCCAATCAATTATATTTCTAGATCATTAAGGACTTGATAAATAAAACTCAATCAACTCTCGACAACATTTTTTTGTTTAAAATTTCCAAACATAAAAAATTGAACTAAAAAAAATCCCTTTTGAGAAGCGCAAGCAACACTTGCTGTTTGTTTTTAAATCATTTGTTTTCACTCAAGAAATAAGGAAAACAAATTTAATAGATGTTGATGATCAGAACAAATATTTAAACCTTGTGTCCAAAGGGTTAAAGTATTGTGGCCTTTACTCAATCAGTCTGCATTGTTTACACAGAGACAATGGTAGACAATATTTAAACTATTTTTAGTAACTTTTAGCAATTTTAAATGGTTGTCAATTATTTGAATAAATATGGATGACTATCGGATATTGACAATAATCTTCATGTTTTAATGTTTATCAAATAGAGAGCCTGGATAGCCATGAGAAAGAGAGATATAGAGAAAGAGAGGGGGTGGGGGATGACAGGGGAAGAGGGGTAGGTTTATCATCCACTACTGTATATATCCAGTGAAATAAAAGAGAGAGAAAGATAATTGGGGACTAACATATGGTTTTAATTTTATTTCAATAATTCGCTTGTGCATAGGGGTCTTTAGCAGTGGGAGGAAACCGGAGGATCCGGAGAAAACCCACGAAGTTGGACAGGCGACCCTACTCCTTGCCACCTACAATGTGGGATTCAAACCCACGCTAGTTGACGTAATGACAGGATTTTATGATACAGTGCACGCACGCCTACCATTCCCCCCCCCCCCCCCTAGAGTAGGAGAAGCACACAAGACTTGTACTGTTGACAGACCAAAGTATTTTCTACATTCATGAGATGAGAGAGAAATCTTGCATTCATCAGCCGACCCTGGGCTACAGTAGAAGACAAAATGTTTCTGTCACAGAACTTAAATTGAGAGAGAAATGGACACAAACTAGGTCATTTCGGGGCCATTCCCCCCCCCCCCTACCTCCAGTTTATTACAATTTACTACACATATGTAACATAGTTTTATTAAAATGCTCATAAAATTTGGTGGAGCTATTGAATTTTTTGGAGGGGCTGAGGATGTGGCCAGCTAAGAATGCTCCTAAGAAATTGTTGTTGTTCGCAAAATATTTTGGGGGCTAGTTCGATTTTTGGGGGATATAGTTTTATTACGATGTTAAACACATATGTAACAGTTTTGTTACAATGTTAAACACGGCTGTAACATAGTTTTGTTACAATGTTGAACATGTATGTAACATAGTCTTATTACACATGTATGTAACATAGTTGTACTATAATGTTATTCACATATGTAACATATTCGTATTACACTGTTAAACATGTATTTAACATAATTATATTACAATTTTATACAGTGTTTTATAAATATTGTTTATAAAAAAAATGTTACATAATTACAATGTTATTGTTATATACATATGTAACATAGTCTTGTTACAATGTTAAATACATATTGTAATATAGTTTGTTACAGTGTTATTCACATACATGTATGTAACATAATTCTATTACAATGTTATATACATTATGTAAAATAGTTTTATTACAAACTTATACATAGTTTTATTACAATGTTAAACACGTATGTAACATAATTTTGTTACAATGTTAAACATTTATATAACATAATTTTATTACAATGTTAAAACATATGTAACACAGTTATGTTACAATGTAACATAATTTTTATTACAATGCTAAACACATATGTAACATAGTTTTGTTACAGTGTAATACACATATGTAACATAATCTTATTACAATATTTTTGTATGTAACATTAATTATCAGGGTTAGTATAAAATTGAGTTGTAGTATATTCTATTAATAGATCTGTCAATATTTATAACAACAGCTGTTACAGACCCCATGACATAATTACACCAGTATACCATTGTTAAATAATTTATACATTAAAATATATATTGATACTACAATAACACTAACAATGGATTATTGTCAGTCTTTTATAACCTAAATAATATAAATATTTCACCTATATATTCATTGGAGGGTGGATGGCCGAATGGTTAGCACGTGCACACTATGTCATAAGGCACGTGCTGTATCATAAAGCCTGTCATTGAGTAAACTGGCATGGTTTTGAATCCTCGGTTGTATGTGACAAGGAGTAGGGTCGCCTGTCCAACCTTGTGGGTTTTATCCTGGTCCTCCGGTTTCCTCCAACTGCTAAAGACCCCTACGCGCAAGCGAAAAATTGAAATAAAATTAAAATGACCAAGTTTGTGTCGAGTGGACTATTAACCCAATTTCTCTTTCTCTCTCCACCATGACAAAAGGGTAAAAGCTTGTCAAAACAAATTTGTTTCACAAGAATGAATTTCTGTTTTGTCTCATGGTCGGTTAACCCTATTTTATAATATTTAGTCTTTCTTTAGGCCTGAAATGTTGTCTAAATTATTAATTAGATATTAATTAACTTATACAGACCATAATCAATTAATGTCAACGCTAGATATTTACTGGATTAGGATCCCATTGTTAATGAAATGGTTAATCGAGACTATGTTTTTTAACGTACTGACTTTAGTAATGATGATTGATGCTAGGCCGCAAATTTAATCGCTAAAATTTCGATTCAGAGTGGATCAATTTGACTGAAATTTTCAGCAAATTACCTTTACATTATCTACTCTTTAACTATTATAGTGAGAACTGCCAGCTCTTTATCTAATCTCCCATAATGTATCTTTAAAAATAAATGGACAATCGAGACATTGTTTTTTATCCAACGAAAATAGTAAGCATCAGATGGCATCTAAAGTTGATTACGGTCTTTTCATGTTATTAAATGTCTAATTAATAATTTAGACAACATTTCATACCAAGCAAAAGATGTGCAATAGGCAGATTTTGCTCTTGCATAATGTATGTTGTTTAAATGTGAATCTTTCCAATGTTCATAAATCATGTCTAATGAAATATGCAGTCAAACTGATTAAGAAAACATAGATAGAACAAACATGTAATGAATATAGCATATATACACAATCTAAAATTAACACAAAGTGAACCAATCTGAACCCATTACAGGACAGTATTCAGAGAACTTCCTTTATATATATATTAAAGGGACAATAACACTCTTGCTGGCTTGAACATATTATTCAGTTACAACAAGAGTGTTATTGGGGCTTTAAAGATAACTACTCTTAGGTATTAAATACACAAAAATATAAAAAAATTTGAAAAAAGAATTACATTGTCTTTACTAAATGTTGTTTACCTGAAGAACTTAATAAAATAAGGGAAAGTGATAGTAATCGACAAATAATGTAGTTCTTTTTTTCAAAAACTTTTTTATTTTTGTATATATATATATACAGAGAGAGAGGGTTCGACGTCCGCTCAACACAAACTATGTCATTTTGGGACGAACACATGGTTTACTTTTATTTCAACAATTCACTATAGTGCATAGGGATCTTTAGAAATGGGGAGGGGGGGGGGCAGCCGGAGGACCCAGAAAAAACTGTTGAACAGGCAGTCCTACTTTTGTCCCATACACAAGCTGGAATCGAAACTACGCCTTTTGATTCAATGAGAGACCTTGTGATTGGTCTAGTGGTTTAACGAGTGCATGTTAAAACAAAGACCACCCAATCCCTCCTGTTTCTAGTTGTGGTAATAGTAATTGAACTCGAATACAAAGGTAACAATTCCATGCTTGATAATCACTAGAGAAGACTTAGTCTAAATGTCTCTTAGTAATAAGCGGTAATTGTATTTCATAGAATTGGGACCTGTGTATTACTGACCAATGTTCCGACTCGGCTTCTTTAGGCTTCATTAAGCAATGAAAAAGACTAGCGAAGCATAGTCGAAATGTCGCGTAATAATAAGCAGTAATTGTGGCCTGTGTTTTATATAGGAACCCTGAAACTACAATTACACATTATTTACTTAATAACGTATTCTTCCTGATAATACTTCATCAGAGCAAATAGTAAATTACTAACCTGTGTTTCCCAAAGATATAGTTTATAACAGTGGAAATCGGTGCCATAGAAAGGACTGTAATTCTGAGACAATTACACATTATTTCCTTAATAATGTATCATTTGGAACTGTTCCTGATAATGCCTCCTCAGTAAAAATAATAATTTACTAACCTGTGCATCCCAAAGATATTGTTTGAAACAGAGAAAAACGGTGCCATAGAAAGGACTGTAATTCTGAGACAATTACACATTATTTCCTTAATAATGTATCCTTTAAAATGGTTCCAGATAATACTTCATCAGTATAAATAGTAATTTACTAACCTATGTTTAGATATTGTTCGATATGAAACAGTGCCAATCGGTGCCATAGATAGAACTGTAATTCCTGTAATTCTGAGACTCTAGGTCTGGCTGTATGACATGTGTTTCCAGTAAGAGAATGAAAGTAATGCCAGACATTTCAACATGAGTTACATAAATGATGTAATGAATAACATTTAGTCTATCATAAAAAGATGTTATCTACAACCTGATACATCTATCTGTTAACTCTTGTAGGTTATCTCGGGACTAACATGCTTACCATTGTAGGTTATATTGGGACTAACATGTTAACTCTTGTAGGTTATCTTGGGACTAACATGTTAACTCCTGTAGGTTATCTTGGGACTAACATGTTGGTTATATTGTTGGGACTAACATGTTAACTTTTATAGGTTATCTTGGGACTAACATGTCAAATCTTATAAAAAGATGTTACTCACAACCTGATACATGTATCTGTCAACTCTTGTAGTTTATATTGGGACTAATATGTCAACTATTGCAGGTTATATTGGGACTAACATGTTAACTTTTATAGGTTATCTTGGGACTAACATGTTAACTCTTGTAGGTTATATTGGGACTAACATGGTAACTCTTGTAGGTTATCTAGGGACTAACATGTTAACTCTTGTAGGTTATATTTGGGACTAACATGTTAACTCTTGTAGTTTATATTAGGACTGTTAATTCTTGTAGGTTATATTGGGACTAACATGTCAACTATGGTAGGTTATATTGGGACTAACATGTTAACTCTTAATGTTTTATGTTGGGACTAATTAGATGTCAATGTCAATTCTTTGAGAGAGAGAGAGAGAGAGAGAGAGAGAGAGAGACAGACAGAGAGAGAGAGAGAGAGAGAGAAATGAGTTTAATATCCACTCAACACAAAGTAGATTATTTTCGGACTAACATATGGTTAAATTATATTTCAATAATTAGCATGCATTTAGGGTTCTTTAGCATTGGGAGTAAAACGGAGAACAAGGAGAAAATCCATGAGGAGGTTGGACAGGCGCACTACACCTTGTCACAGGAAGAACAATTAGTACTTAATGATTCCATCACTGGCAATAAAACCAAAGAACTGAAATACATGTTTTATACAGATTAGGAAATGAAATGAAATGGAGTTTAATGTCCTTCTGTTCTGCCCCGTTACACAGATTTGTATCTCTTTAATAGGCTACTCCATTTACAATATTGCTTTTAAAGGCAAGCTGACGACTCTCTTGATCATACCAGCGTATATTCACCGCACCCCACCCAACACATGCACCCCCATTCCTGGCAATTCATTGTAATAATCAAACTGAGATTTTAAGTATAATATTTAGCTAGTCTCCAAGCACAAACTTGTCCAGGTTTGAGGGGAGGGGAGGGGGTGCAGAAATTAAGTCCCACCCCAACCTAACACTCAATGCACCCTGGCAGTAACTTTAATTTACAGGGATGATGGAGGGGCTGCAGGAATTAAGCCTAGCCCCCCCCCCCCCCCCTCAGACTCAATGCCTCCTAGCAGTGAACTTTAATGTTCAGAGTTTTTTTCTGGTATGAAAAAAGGAATGGGGGAGGGGCTGCTGGAATTAACCCTCCCCCTCATCTCACACCCCTCACTCAATGCCTCCTGGCAGTTTACTTTAATTTACAGAAGTTTTTTCTGGTTTAAAAATGGGATGGGGGGGAGGGGCTGCAGGATTTAAGCCCCACCCTCCACCTCCTACTCAATGCCTTCTGGCAGTAACTTTAATGAGAGATTTTTTCCGGTTTGAAAAAGGGATGGGGATAGGCTGCAGGAATCAAGCCCCCCTCCACCTCCTACTCAATGCCTTCTTTGAATAAACAGAAATCTTTTCCGGTTTGTAAAAGGGGTGGGGGCGTGCAGGAATGATAAATAGGCATTATATTACGCTTTTTTTTTATCATCACCGTTTAATTGCCCGTATCAGTTTTTTTTTAACAAGTTCTTCACTAATTAAACTTCTACTCAAGTGTTCACTAATTAACGATAACGAAGTCACTTACGATCTTGTTAAACAGATTATCCTGCTTCTTTACAGGTTTATTGGGCTTGTTAAATATATCTCATTTCCCATTAGCTTATTCAATGACCCCTCCTCCCCCCCTCCCCCGTTCCTTCAGACTGTCAGGTAATTTCAAGGAGATAACATACGTACGGAATTAATTAAATTTGTTCACTCCTGTGTGTGAATTAGCTTTATTTAACGTCCGCTAAAACTGAAGTGATATCGAAGACACTAGCTCCATTTCAGCTCTGTATTTATACCACAGGAGTGTGTTGGGGCCTCCCCATGCTGGCCCAGAGTATTGCCGCTGTTTTGACCTTTCTTTACTCTAATCCTGTACTTGTATGCATCTTTCAACCTTGTGGGTTTCCTCCGGGCACTCCGGTTTCCTCCCACTGCTAAAGACCCCTATGTGCAAGCGAATTATTGAAATAAAATTAAACCATATATTAGTGCCGAAATGACCAAGTTGTGTTGAGCGGATGTTAAACCCTATTTCTCTCTCTCTCTCTCTGTGTATGCATCTTATTGAGCAGGCCATTGTCTCAGACCTACTGATTGCATCAAATTCTTGGGTAATCTGCAGATCGTCACACTAAATTTGATCCACCTTGGATCCCCCTCTGCTCAGATTCCTGGACACTCCCATGAACCAGTGTTAAATATATATATATATTTATATATGCAGATAATTATTTTAAACATGATTTTAAGTGACAATAAAATTTGATTCTTTATCATTAATTATCTCAATTAAAACATAGAATATGATTCCCCTCAGTTGTTCTTTCTATTTACATTGTGTTGTCTGTTATGTCTCTGTTTGATTGTGCAGTTGTCCTGTAAGGTCTATTGTATATCTCATCATTAACTGGTGAGAGATAAACCATACTAAACGTACATGGTGTTGTCTGTTATGTCTTTGTTTGATTGTGCAGTTGTCCTGACACAGTCTTTGGCCAGTATCCATCATATACTAATTTACCAATTTCATAAATGTATTATCCAATATTTTCCTGAATAATTTTATCAATTATTGCAGCAATTTCAATTCTGTCATATCTTTTATGATTTTATCAATTTTTAGAACAATTTGCAAAAAATAGGCCCATCCTCAACTTCTACTTCAACTTTTTATTTGCATATTACTCAGAAATCAAAGGGGAAGGGGGATTTAAATCTGCAGGGTATCCAAGTTTGAGAATTCCTAGCATTAACATCATCTGAATAAAAACCCCAAAGAACCGAATCTGTCAGATTCCCAGTTGTCTTTCTTTTAACCTTCAGTTTGCCACCACCCCCTGGGACATTTCCCAATAAAAATCTACTTCAGCTGTCTGCGACCCTTGAAAAAAAGGTAATCATCTTACCTAAATAAAGTTTTATTCCGTTCTGTTCTATCCTCCGGGCTTGACATGGATTTAAATCTGATTTTTCAATAAAGTTTTTTATTATTTAAGTCTATCCAAACGGCTTTCTGTGGATCTTGTATTGATCCTTGTTAAAACTGTATAAAGCCGAGGACATCACTTAAAACAAACTGACTGATAGACAAACCAAACGGCTCACCAATGAAGTGAAAAGAGAACTAGAAGTAGATCAGTCTCTTACCACTGGCAGTTACACTAGCTAGTTCACTGAGTATTACAGGACTGCAGTCCGTCGGCTCTCTCTGTATGTGTGTAGTGGTTGCTGATTGGAATATATATATTCATCGTGTTTCTACTGTATAGAAACATCAATAATACCACGTTTATTTCATCTACATCGTTTACGTTTAATAACATGGTCTTATCTCTCACTCGTTATTGACGAGATGTACAATAGACTATACAGGACAACTGCACCGTCAAACAAAGACATAACAGACAACACCATGTACGTTTAGTATGGTCGTATCTCTCACTCGTTATTGACGAGATGTACAATAGACTATACAGGACAACTGCACAGTCAAACAAAGACATAACAGACAGCACATGTACGTTTAGTATGGTCTTATCTCAGTCTCACTGCTTATTAGCGAAATATACAATACATGCAGTATTTACAGGACAACTGCACCATCAAACAATGACATAACAAACAACACCGTGTACTATTAACGATTAAAGGCATCCAATACAGACTAGGTCAATTCGGGAATAACTTAAGGAATAAGTTCATTCCAATAATTTGTTTGTGCGTAGGGGTCTTTAGCAGTTCCCTGAAATCAGAGGACAAGGAGAAAAGTCATGGGGTTGGGCAGGCAAAATCTAAACAAATCTATATCTGTATTATACCATGGAATAGTTATTAGTCATGAATAGGACAGGGGGCCTGGTATGACAATGTATAGTCGTTCGGATAGTACGAAAAAAACGAGTTCCTTTGAACATATTGGAATTTGATATAAGAGTAGGTCGTAGCGACGCTGCCCTGGTTAAATTCCCCTCACAACACACTGTATGACTTATGCCCATCTTCATTAGCCCAGCCGGAGCAGAACAGTTTTGTTTTGGAAATAGCAATGCTTCTCCAGGCTCCCACACAATCCCACCCTAAACCCCTACTGTGCTTTGGAAGCCCTTGACACTCGCGAAATCAGATATTTCTGGATCCACCTAACCCTCACTTCTGAAAATCCAACATACAACAAATTTAATTACAATTTTTTTCTAAAAAATTAATGTGTCTTTAAATTCCGATAAGAGACTTGCAACGAAAGAAGTAGTTAGATCATGACCTTGTCCATCACATATCACGGTGTCAATATCAGTGTGTATTTGCGCTGCGACTGAATCGGGAGATGCATTAAACAAGTACTGGTTATTTTCCATCGATTCACAGCTAATCTACTGCGGGGGAGAATGGATCAAGTACACTCACCATCCAATTGAACAATTATTCAAACCAGAGATCAATATGCTGGTTAATTTTACAAATTACGTGTGTAACATGTCAGATTCAGATATGGGATGTCACTCATGTCAGGCCTTCAGGGATTTTTGGTGAAATTGTTCTGAACAAACACCCTCGAGAAATCAAAATATCGACTCCTGGGGTTTCAGGATTTACCCTGATTTAATGATAGAATCGCATCGTTACTACGTTCATTTAGATTATTCTGGTTATTAAATACCAAAATGAAGTTACCAACCTGTCAGCACCACTCGGGTGGATGGAGAATAGCATATACCAGGAAATTTGGCTTAGATAGCAGCATTGCCCACTCTTTATCAAATTCCAAATATTGGTTTTTCATCTGATCCCCTGTTATACTTACTCTCAGTCCTACACCACTCACAGGCAAGGGGAAACCGCCCTGGGGCCTGTTTCACGAAATTTTAACTTAAGATAAAATCCAAATTTTAGTACATACTCAAATCTGATTGGCTAAGCGCTAAAATCAATATAATACTATCCAATCGAATTACTAAAATCGGATTTTATCTTAGTTAAAATTTCGTGAAACAGGCCCCAGGACATTCATGGAGAACTTTCTCAGCCAATACTGGTTAGCATGCTAGAGAAGGGGCCTTTACAATAATTACAAATGATGAAGTAACTGAGCAAGAAGACATGCACACATCATGAAGCAGAACAGTCGGGCATTCATTTCATTTCAATGAAGTGTGGTACAATGGAAATCGGGCCTGGACAACAATGCTTCTGCCTATACTTGATCAAATTCTAAATGTCAGTTTTTCATCCCATCCAAACGACTAGATGTTTTTTAATGCTTTATGATAAGTCCTGAAAAATGGACAAGGGGAAAGAACACTGAGAGATCCTGGAGAACTTCTGAACCTCAGACCCCCTGATAAGGGATCCACTGCCTTGCTTAGCCACCAGAGAGAGAGTGTGACATGTAATTAAAAAAAAGATACGCTATGCCAGTTTTTCGGAATTTCTTGATAACCAGTTTTCTAGTCAAGCAGATGTTATTTGGGAGAATTTGAACAGAGAGAGAAATGGGACTAACATATGTTTTATTTTTTTATTTTAATAATTCGCTTGCGCGTATGGGTCTTTAGCAGTGGGAGGCAGGGGCGGACTGGGCTCCTGAAGGGGGCCCTGTGCAGGGTAACTGAAGGGGCCCTACCCTTTAGAGTCAAACACCACGAACAACCGCGGAGGGCGAATCCCGACTTTCCGAGCGGAAGTTCTGGGGGAGGTTTTCCCCCCAGATTTTTTTTGAAATTCGCCAGCCGGAAACCCGTTTTCCAAGCATCTTGGGATCTATTTTGGAAAAAGTAAAACTCCATTTTGGCGAGGAATTTCTCTGGGGTAGTAGGCCTATCGTTTTCTAAGCATAAGGGGATCAATTTTGGAAAAAGTAAATCTGCCGAATTTCAAAAACAAATACTTAAAATATAAAATTACTTAATAAATTATTAAAATTACTTAAAAGTAATACTGTAGGCCAGTAATAATAAACAAGACATTGACATATATATCAACTTATGATGAATTATGGATAAAAGACTAATTATATTAAACTGGTAAACGTACAAATAACCAAATTAGTAGTTTAAACTTACAAGTATTACATGACATAAGACTGAATACTACTGCAACTGAATTCCATGTCCGAAAAATACCGCCAGATACCAGAAGCGAGAAAAATGCTATTTCAGCTGAATGGTGCTGCGCCGAAAGTGCCCGAGGGCAAATATCACAAGGTCCTACCCATATGTCATCAATTGGGCCCCCAATTTTGACAAAATAAATCACTATTTTTACTGAATTTTGAAAATAGGGACCCAATGGTCACAGATTAGAGGCCCATTTACCAATGACAAGTGGGCCCCTACCCTTGACTATAGGCCCCCAATGTTGACAAAAATAAATCACTTTTTTACTGAATTTTGATGTATTTTTGAGTTTTTAAGCCAAAATTGGGCCCCTCTTGAAGCAAAAGGGGGCCCCTTGGCCACATGTAGACTACTGACATGTAGAGTGGGGCCCAGCTTACGTCAAATATGGGGCCCAAGTGGAGGGAAATTGTAGGGACATAGCTAGCTGACATGGGGATGGGGGCCCCAAGTGGAGGCAACTGGGGCCCCAAAGCCTTGTAACAGAAATTATAGGGGTTGCAACGCCCCTTTGACACTCTTTTAAACCCTTTATGTTCACTTTTACATTCACAGGCGCACAGGCGGGCCAGTCCGCCCCTGGTGGGAGGAAACCAGAGGACCCACGAGGTTGGACAGGCGACCCCACTCCTTGTCACATACAACCGGGAATCAAAACCACGCCAGTTGACTCAATGCCATACTAACCATTTTGCCCCGTTCTTAACCAATGTAGAAAGGGGGGAACATGGAAGATCGGGGTTTTTTTTGTAAATTGCTCTACAGCATGATTTTATTGGAAGTACCAATACAACAAATATATACTGGTATTTAATTTTATTCACAATTTACATATTTATAACTGGTTATGTAGGTGTGGGTAGGGACCCCATTAGTGCACTGCTTGTACTAGCAATATACTAATGATAGCCTAATGATGCATTTATAATTTTCCGTTTAACCTAGATCTAGATAAAAGACCTCTAAAAACAAGTTAGGCCTACCTGTATTTATTTGTTGAGGTGTGCCAGATGTTTTCAATATTTATATTGATTCAATTTCTGACTCGAAACACAACACGACCTCAATTACAATAATATACTTAATCTCATCGGGCACTTTTAATAAATACACGTTTAAATAACAACAGTCTGTTCATAAAATATACTCTGGCCTTATTTACTTTAATATACCACACGACTCACATGCTTATAACACCATACACCACATGGTTCACATTTTTTATATACCACACAGCTCACATGTTTAATATACCACTAACCCACAAGCTTAATACGACTCACATGTTTTATATACAACACAGCTCACATGTTTAATATACCACACGGCTCACATGTTTTATACACCACATGACTCACATGTTTTATATACAACACAGCTCACGTGTTTAATATACCACACGGCTCACATGTTTAATATACCACATGGCTCACATGTTTAATACACCACATGGCTCACAAGTTTAATACATCACATGGCTCACATGTTTAATATATACCACACGGCACACACGTTTAATATACCACACGGCCTACATATTTAATATACCACACGGCCTACATATTTAATATACCACACGGCCTACATGTTGAATATACCACACGGCTTACATGTTTTATACACCACACGGCACACACGTTTAATATACCACACAACTCACATGTTTTTTATACCACGTGGCCCACATGTTTAATATACCACACCGCCCACATATTTAATATACCACATGGCTCACATGTTTTATATACCACACGGCACACATGTTTTATATACCACACGGCCTACATATTTAATATACCACACGGCCTACATATTTAATATACCACACGGCCTACATGTTGAATATACCACACGGCTCACATGTTTTATATACCACACGGCCCACATGTTTTATACACCACACGGCTCACATGTTTTATACACCACACGGCCCACATGTTTTATATACCACACCGCCCACATATTTAATATACCACACGGCTCACATGTTTTATACACCACACGGCCCACATGTTTTATACACCACACGGCTCACATGTTTGATATACCACACGGCCCACATGTTTTATACACCACACGGCTCACATGTTTTATACACCACACGGCTCACATGTTTTATACACCACACGGCTCACATGTTTGATATACCACACGGCCCACATGTTTTATACACCACACGGCCCACATGTTTTATACACCACACGGCTCACATGTTTTATACACCACACGGCTCACATGTTTAATATACCACATGGCTCACATGTTTGATATACCACACGACTCACGTGTTTTATATACCACGTGGCTCACACGTTTAATATACCACACGACTCACATGTTTAATATACCACACGGCTCACATGTTTAATATACCACACGGCACACACGTTTTATATACCACGTGGCTCACACGTTTAATATACCACACGACTCACATGTTTAATATACCACACGGCTCAGGTCTCGGAGTTAGAAGAAAAGTGTAGTCTCAATTGTCATTGCTGTCATTGTTAAGATAATAAATAAAATCTTGATTATCCATCTTTAAATTAAATCATTATATGGCCGAGTCGTTCTAATCTAGATAAAATCGAGAGTTGATTATGTTCTTGTCATGTTAATTAATGCCTAATTAATAATCTATTTAACATTTAATGCCTAATTAATAATCTATATATAACATTTAAGGCCTAAAGATTTAGCTCTTGGATAATGACGGTTTAAAGAAACAAAATTAGTGGAAGATAATCTCCTTTGCTAAAATTAAAAAGATGACAGATTATATTGTCTACAGAAGATAACGAATGTTGACAAATTTTAAATTCATGCAGTGCCCTATGGGGAGAAATTCTGGCCAGACATCAGCACTATAGCTCTATCTTATTTCGAATTCGAACTGTCAAGAGTTCTTTATGTGCATGCCAGTGTGTACACAGTACATTCATTTTTCATCCCTTCTGAATTAATAAGACTGCTCCTTGCAAGGACCTCCATCCTGCACCCCTGACAAGGGGAAACCACGCCTTGTGACTAATTTATTTTGTCATTCACTAGTCTGGGGATAATAGTCGTTCATCGAAGCCTGAAATGAGGTTCAGAGACATGAATGGATGCTACTAATATATTTAAAATGGAAAATATTTATAATCGTTCAACAATAATCTCATTTATATGGAAAATATTTAAAATCGTACGACAATAATCTAATTTATTGTTTACGTGGGTGGCCATAAACATTATCGGAACATAAATAAATAAATAACGGACCCTATAAAATTTAATGACAATGCGATAAAAAGAGAAATGAAAGCTACCATATTCAGTTATAGTTTTTCTATATTTATTTAAAATGAGTTTAATGGTATAGATTTAGGAGATAAACACCTCCTGTTTGGCATTAGAGAGATGGTATTGTCCAATAGACATGTCCTGAGATCATTAGAACCCAAGACGCGTGCTATGAGGGTAATGAAGATGGGCATAGCCCATGTAGAAAGAAATGGGGGAAATGAAGATGGTGCATAGACTATACAGAGTGCCATGAGGAAAATGATGAAGGTGCATAGACTATGCAGAGTGCTAGGAGTGAAATGAAGATGGGCATAAACCATGCAGTGTGCTAGGAGGGAAATGAGGATAGGCATAGGCTATGCACTATGCAGTGTGCTTTGAGGGAAATGATGAAGGGAAAAGACCATGTAGTGTGCTATAAGGGGAATGAAGACGATCATCCTCAGTGATCGTCTTTGCTTGAAGTTGTAGATGACCTTAATATTTTAAACTATAATATTTCAACCCCAGCAAGCCAGCTACCGACCCCGGGGTTTCGGAATAGTATAAATAAAAACGCCCAAGACGTGAGTCCAACCAGTCTGAAGAGTTCAATACGAACGAAACTAGTCACTGACGTTCGGGATAACCAGGTCTTCATAGCAGCTTTATCTCTTATATTATCATAATATTTCTTACTTATTTCTGCAAATTGATTCTGTTTACCGTTTCTGTTTATTTGAATCAAAGTGTACCCGGGTTTTCTATTGCCTCATACTTTTATGTAACTTTCATCCAATGTGTATACATTTTCCGTCCATTTTATTGAGTTTTATTGATCCAATGTTTTAAGAATGTTGACTGTAATGTAATGTATGTTTTACATGCTGCCCGAAAAGGGTGTATTATGTAATAAAATCTATCTATCTATCTATATCGTTAACGGAAGTTTTCCCATCAAAACAAGATTGAAATAATGTTATGATGTACCGACTCAACTTGTAGAACAGTCAGAGCTCTGTTAACTCTACTGTATCAGCCATTTATCAATAATTGAATTATAATTCTCCACGTCCCATTGGGAAAAATATCAGAAAATATCATAATTCCAATAATTGATGGAAAGTTTTCGCTTCAGTTAGATTCTAATCATCCAGCCGTTGCAAATTCATCTTTGAAATGCTTGTAAAACATGTACGATAAATTTAATCAATAAAAATAACACAATTTTTTAATTATCTTAGGATTTTTTTTCTGTGTAATTGAAGGCTAAATTAGAGTTGAATCAACCCATGGATTAGATGTAATAACTGTAAGTATTTACACGTCATCCATAATATTACCGTATTATACCATTTAAACACATCAATTCTAATATTACCGTATTA
The DNA here is from genome assembly GCA_917208275.1 of Patella pellucida. Classification (NCBI taxonomy): domain Eukaryota; kingdom Metazoa; phylum Mollusca; class Gastropoda; family Patellidae; genus Patella; species Patella pellucida. The sequence goes on along the minus strand of OU795042.1, from coordinate 66,540,327 downwards.
TACCAACTAAACATAACCATACTATCCCTAGTTAACATAACCATACTATCCCTAGTAAACATAACCATACTATACCTAGTAAACATAACAATACTATTACTAATAAAACACATCAATTCTAATATTACCATACTATACCGATTAAACATATCAATTCTAATATTACCATACTATACCGATTAAACATATCAATTCTAATATTACCATACTATACCATTTAAACACATCAATTCTAATATTACCGTATTATACCAACTAAACATAACCATACTATACCTAGTAAACATAACCATACTATACCTAGTAAACATAACAATACTATTACTAATAAAACACATCAATTCTAATATTACCATACTATACCGATTAAACATATCAATTCTAATATTACCATACTATACCGATTAAACATATCAATTCTAATATTACCATACTATACCAATTAAACACATGAATTCTAATATTACCGTATTATACCAACTAAACATAACCATACTATCCCTAGTAAACATAACCATACTATACCGATTAAACATATCAATTCTAATATTACCATACTATATCAATTAAACACATCAATCCTAATATTACCATACTATACCAATTAAACACATGAATTCTAATATTACCATATTATATCAATTAAACATATCAGTTCTAATATTACCGTATTATATCAATTAAACACATCAATTCTAATATTACTATATTATACCAAGAAAACATAGAAATTCTAATATTACCATATACTACTAATTAAACATAGAAATTCTAATATAACCATATCATACAATTAATTATAAACACATCAAACAACCAGTCTGGAATATTGTTTTTTTTTATTATTTTCTAACCCCTTTGTTTGATATACATGTAGTACACTGTTTGTATGAATGTATTGAGTTGTCTATGTAATAAAATGTATTATTAAATGTATATATGTATATGAAGGCATGCTGTCCTTAATGGACGTTTTGATGCAATAAACATCTTATCTTATCTTGGCTCAGTCTATTCCTGTATTTGGTTCAGTCTATTCCTGTATGATTCGAAGGATCACGGTGGCTAAGTGGATAAGGCGCTGGTTCGCTAGCCTGGAGGTCGGGTGTTCGATCCTGCATTGGCCGAGAAAGTTCATCTCGATTTTCCGTCGTGATTTCCCCTTGTCATTGATGCAGAAGGGGGGGCCTGACAAGGACAGCTGCCTAGTCGTTCGAATGGGACGAAAAACCGAGATACCTTGTACACATTTGCGTGCACGTAATAGAACCCTTGGCAGTTGGAATTCAGTTGCTGCCCGGGCAAAATTTCCCTCAAAGCACACTGTATGGCGTATGCCCGTCTTCAATTAGCCCAGGTTAGGTACTTAAGCGTAGGACGTTTAACTCCATTTCATTCATTCAATCTATGATTCGATCTGTGAACATTATTTTCAAACGCAGGTCAATGTGTACCAAACAGAACTCTAATTTTGTAGACAATGTGAATAACTATTAACACGTCACCATCTTGACATTAATCTGGGTCCACGTCAATATTCTGTTGAAAGAGGATGTTTATTTTTATGCTATGTACCGTGTCTATCTTCATCATTGTCTGGTAACTCAAGATAATTGTATCTGACTGTAAATGGTTTTGGTTTGGTTCCGACCCTAATTAGACTGTCAACCTTTATTTATCATATTACTGTAGACTAATCTATTAGTTACTAATAATACTCTCATTTATATTCTTCATTTAACATTAATAGCATTTCTCCAGCATCTGAAACAGCAACTAGAAGAATGGATAATAGTTGGATAGTGTACAATATCATTTATCAGATTCGATTCAAGGGGGAGCCCAGGTAGGTCGTGCCCCGCCCCCTCAGCTCCGGTGAGACTGGTGTATCTGCTCTTTAATTGATGATATAAACAAGATTTTCGAATTGTCTCCGTCCAACCCAAGCAATGCGACGAAGACTCTCGGGACTTCACCAAACCACTAATACATGCGGCACTCTAATGATTACCTTTTGCTTTAACAAAATCCTGGTTCTGGGTCTGTTTATTAATGACTATAAAGATATGAATATAACAATATATCAAAATATTTATTAAAATATGCTCAATTAAGAATAAAAATAAAGTCCTAATTCGAACTGACAACTTTGGTCGGCTTAATAAAAAAATAAATGAATGACCAAATATATCATTTCTTAACAGAACACAGTTTTTATGGTATGCTGTGGTTGTAGTGTATCTTTGTATATATGTTATGATATAATTTTTGTTAACTCTTTTTCTTGCATTTCCATGTAAATTTTACATTATGTTTATACTTATACTTTATTTCCTTGTTTTTACGATTTTGTAAATCAATACACATGTAAATTGATTTATTTGCTTTTACTTACAATAGCTTGTCGAAGGGTGTAAACTTCCATCTTTTAGGGAAATACATGAATAAATTGTTAATGGGATATGATTGGTCTCTCCTCTACACAGCAATGTGTATAAGTGCTAGAAAGTTCCAGTGCAAACTACACTTGTTCTTCAACCCAGACTTATCACATCACATTATATTATTTACTTTTTTTCATCCATAGAAAGGCCATTCAGCAGGTTTTGTTTTTATTCAAATGGACCGTTCTGTTAAGTTTATTCAACATGATTTATTTCCCTCATTATTATTTTATATAAATTAAATGAAAAGAAAACTTATCATACTGTATTGATATTAGAATTAACAAAAGGTTAGTTCATTATGTGAATTTATCCCGGTTATGTCCTTGTCATTATGTCCTTCCTATTGAGATTATATAAGTGTTACATTAATATTTCATTAATATGTATCTAAAGTTCACCATTTTAGATTTAAATTGTTCATTCCTTAGTGTTATAATTAGTCTGACGTACAGTGCCGTAACTAGGGATAAATTTCTGGGGGGGTATCCAAATGCCGATTTTACCGACGGGTTCGATCAATAGAAAAAATGTGCTATTTTATATAGCTTTTTAAAAGCGGGTTAGATATAATGACTTCACTTTCCAGGGGCGGATCCAGGAAATTACGAAAGGGGGGTGTACTTTGAGGGCGAAGCTCGAATTATGAGCGCCGCAGGTGCGAATCAGCTGCGGGGGGTCTGGGGGTCCTCCCCCCGAATTTTTTTAAGATAAGACTCCATATATGCGATTTCCTGGCATCTGATCTTCAAATATTAAACACAACTCACACCCTATTTTCAGTGTTTTTTGTCGATACAATTTTTTTTACAGCTTGCCTCCCCCCCCCCCCCCGTGGATCCGCGCCTTGTTCATATAAGATTTATTTAGAATTCAGAGCAGTTTCATACAGGGGTGTTTTGGTGAATTTAGACATTCGAAAGTTTGGTAATGAAAGAAACAGTGTAATACCGAAGAATCTGGTCGGTAAATCACGATTCAAATATTTGCTATATAACCCTTGAAATTTACCGACTGACGGTTTCGAAATTTCTGTAACGAAACAGTGTAATACCGAAGAATCTGGTCTGTAAATCATGATACAAATATTTGCTATATAACTCTTGAAATTTACCGACTGACGGTTTCTAAATTTCTGTAACGAAACAGTGTAATACCGAAGAATCTGGTCGGTAAATCATGATACAAATATTTGCTATATAACTCTTGAAATTTTCCGACTGACGGTTTCGAAATTTCTGTAATAGAATTACAGAACACTGTAATACCGAAGAATCTGGTCGGTAAATCATGATACAAATATCTGCTATATAACTCTTGAAATTTACCGACTGATGGTTTCGAAATTTCTGTAACGAAACAGTGTAATACCGAAGAATCTGGTCGGTAAATCATGATTCAAATATTTGCTATATAACCCTTGAAATTTACCGACTGACGGTTTCGAAATTTCTGTAACGAAACAGTGTAATACCGAAGAATCTGGTCGGTAAATCATGATAAAAACATTTGCTATATAACTTTTTAAATTTACCGACTGACAGTTTCAATTTACCGACAAACAAGAGAATTTACCGACTGAATGCAAAATAGTGGGGGGGTACATACCCCCCCCCCATACACCCCCGGTAGTTACGCCTCCGCTGACGTATTTTGTAGGTTTTATCTTATTAATTGAATTAGTCTTTAATCAATTTAAACACCTACTGTGTTTGATTTATTGTTTGCTTTTACGGAGAAAAGCGTTTTTCGGGGCGACGGGGTGTTGTTGTAGTGTATCTTTGTATATATGTTATGATATAATTTTTGTTAAAGTAGTAATTGACCAATGTCCTAATTGATATCTCACTAATCTTTCAAGTCGTTTAACTGTTTGAGTTTATAATTAATGTAACGATATATATCGCGTAATTATAGTTAACACGCAATTTTGCTATGTTCATATCTTCTTCTGTATTTAAACATCTGTTTCCTATGTGCAATTAAACATTATATCAAATATTATAAGATAATTATTTTAATCCTAAGCTTGTATATATATGTTATGTATTCTATTGTAACTTTAGTCTTGGCGACCGGCTCACCCAAGCGATACAAATCTCGTTATTGTGACCGTTAACCAGTTTTGGACACTCGTTATTAAAAGTACAATTTTTACTATTTATCTGAGTTTTCGTCGTAAGTGTTGCAATAAGTTACAACCCCAAGAAAGTAGCACTTCGGCACAATCACTAGTTTATTCTAAAGCACGACGTTTCGACAAGTATCCTCTTATCGTTATCATGCACAATTTCGTGTTATGTTGTGCCATTTACCTCAACACCCCGACATTCTACTATCGATAGGGTTATAATAACAGTATACCCTCCCAACACCCGACATTCTACTATACATTGTAGATACGATTTTAATTTTACAAATCTCCTGTATTTAAAGAGATAGAGCCACTGCCTGGGCAAAATTTCCCCCATTCCAGCTATGTGTGAAATATCCAGGCCCAGGGAGAGAGATGTGCTGCTGGTTCATCGCTCCCGGGTCCATAAAGCCCCCAGCTATCTATTTAATTCTTTACATTGGTATGGGCCTGTTTTTGAGCCACAGAACCCCTTGATCCAATCCCAAATACCTACCTAGGGGTCTAAAATATGTCTTGCTCTGGCAGATAAAAATTCTGTCGAAAAATCCCAAAAGATATATTTGCTATACATGTACTTACATTGACTTATAAATAAAACTGGTGTCAAGTCGTTTATAATCTACTACGACATACTAACAAATAAATCTACGTCCACGTTCAATAGACCGTTAATTTAAATATGACGTTATTCTACGACCTACGTCCAAATTGATCCTTGTTCACTAGACCGTTATTTTAAGTAGGCAACGATATCATTCATGCTTATTAAACCTAGTATTTAGGAGACTAAGTATGATCCAATAATTCATCTTCTCGTTTGATATCGGTAGTGGTGCATTTGTCGTTAAGTCCTGACTTCAAAGGATTATAAGACCTACTACTGGTGTATAGAATGATCTTGTCTGCAATATAACTTCGGTGGAAGCGGACGTTAAATAAAGTTACATGTATTTCACACATGTAGAATGATCAATTTATTGTTTAGGAAAATATGTATGGTCCATCAATCAGTGATGTTGACTGGAGCTTCAGAATTTTTCAGGGATGGTTGCGGGTGCATGGGGAGCCTCTTGCAGAAAATTTTCAAAAATTCTCCACAAAATATGTGATTTGGAGAATGGCAAGGATAAGGAACACAATCGCAGAAATAATAACATCTTGGCATCGATCAGAAATAATAACATCTTGGCATCGATCAGCAATAATTACATCTTGGCATCGATCGGAAATAATAACATCTTAACTCACAGATTTTCGATATGACAAACTTCCCTTTTGCGGTTCTCAAAATCAACATTAATTATCATATATCGATATATATATACTAATAAGATGAGTGAGCCGTTGGTCGAGGAACCACAGAAATTAATTTATCATGCAGCATTCCAACGCATAACCTTGTTTTAACACATACCATGCTTTTAAGGAAAGGTGTGTATCTGTTGGTTCTAGCTACATGTAATTACTTTAGTTTCTGCTGAATGTTCTTACACCATATTTACTCATCATACACTTATGTACCAGGAATTACTTTACGATGGTACATGGATATATCTCATATTTTCATTACATGTATTTATATCATATTATCCCCATATCGTATTCCATGTCAAATGTATTTTAATTTTTTGTATGCATGTATGTTGATGTATATTTATGGGTTGTATGCTGTTCTTAATGGACGTAATATGCAAATAAAGTTGATTGATTCTACAAAAGGTAATTCATTATATAATATATTTAAAACACTAAGGGTCCCTTTCGATTGGCTACTGACCCAGCTGGGGACCTCTCAGATTCCCCAATAGAAAATATCATTGCGAATTACAAGGCTCGCGCTTTGCAACTAAAATGTCTATCTGTGTTGATCGAGTTGTAAAATTCAAGGTTCGTTCAATGCCAAAGTTACTGTGGAGGTCGCCATGTTTGATTTAAGTGTGTTTGTGTCACGGCCTATGATTGGACAACACTATTGTTCATGTGTCTGTGGTAACGGGAGATAACGTTCCTATTTCTGACTTATGTCGCAATGTCTAGATGTTGTAAAACTCACAGTCGTTGCTTCAGGAACATGCCTAATTATAGGCCTAAAACCTATATATTTTGGAACCCACTGATGAGTTTGGCCCAAGTAAATCTGACACTGTTTTAATTGTAGTAACTGAACTGAGATGTAAGTTAGCTATAAGAATAACTTCTATCATTATTTTACTCAAAGCAACAGTTTCTTGAAAGATAAAACTTCCAAGGGAGATAATAAAATAGAATTGGAATCGAACACTTCATTCTTGTATTATGTTGTCTGCAACAATGGAAATGGGGAGCCACGCTGGTTAGTGAGCAAGCACCAGCCTCATTGAACAGCCATGACTACCAAAACCAAAGGAACTTAGATAAGTTTTCTTTTTGTGCAATAATGTATATTTCAATAAATCTTTTTGTGCAATAATGTATATTTCAATAAATCTTTTAGTCTACAAAATGTTATTACGGAACAACATGGTTTCCCCTTGTCAGTCGTGCAAGACAGGGGGACTGGAAACGACAATTTTAGTCTTTCGGATGGGACAAAAACTAAACCTTGACACAGTCTGATTAAAATAAAGATCTATATTTTGTTATTTTTTTATACTTTCGATGGACTATACTACATGAAGATCTGACCGGCTGTTGCAATAGGTCATGTCAGAGGTCATACGGGCGAATTTTGACCCTACGGCATCCGACATTTGATTAACTAATCATCATTGATGTTACTAGTGGATCACCCAGAGTTCCATGCAAAACACGCCTAAGGCTTCCCGTAGCAGACCGTTTCATTAGCTAATTGCTCACGCCATTTAGAACTCATCAATGATAACAACTCTTTCAGATCCCAATGTAGTAAAGACAAGTAAAACGGAATTTTCAACTATAAAAACGAAAGGAAATAGGATCTGTGTTTTAATCAGATTGCTCTTGACAGTTGAAACTCAAAATAATGTCTTTTTTCATCAGCTCAGTTGGAGCAGAAAAGTAAGATGTTAAACACCATTATTTTTAATTTTATTTCTGTTATAAAATGTCATGAGAGATCAGATCAATTCACTTTGAAAATCTTTCTTCTGATCGGGAAACTTGTCCTGTACTTGATTTGGTATCGTTCTCGAGTGATACTTGGTGCAATAAAATGTAACGGAATCAAATGGTGCCATAGATTCTTTCTATTTAACATTATATTTGCCATTAACAAGTGTCTACTGCATTTCGTTTTACGTGATTTGAAACATCTCTCAGAAACAAAAAAAACATTGAACACAAACACTGCTTGGTTTCCTTTCACGTGATTTGAAGGCCATCTTTCAGATGAAAAAAAACATCGAACACAAATACTTCATATGAACAACCAATCCTTTCCAAGATAGCCTATCACGATAAGTTAAATACATGTACTTGAAATCATCTGGGGGTTTCGAAGGCCTTGCACCCAGAAACATAACAAGATCAAGGCAAAATAGATTGAAAAAAGAAAAAAAAAATCAGTGAATTGAATCTGCGCAATCATAATAAATATGCCACAAGGAAAATAAAATGAATCAAACGTCTTCAAAAGCAACAAAAAGGAATTTAATCAATGAGAAAGTGAAAAGACAAGATTGGACACTGGTGACCTATCAGCAAGTCAATCGGTTAGCGTTGAGTGATGAAAGAGTCCAAGTTGACTTCATATCTTTGAACATTTTTTCCATAAATTCTTTTCTGATTTTTCAACAAAAGATAAAAGATGGCAGAGTTGTCATTGATGAGAAATAAAAATTTCAAATATTTGTGGATAGAGAGTAGAACGTGATATGTACATGTATTAAAGGAGAATGAAATTTAATGAAATAGGGTTTAACATCCTACTGTCTTGCCCTGAGCTTGCATTAAAGAGACAAATTATTGTAGATAAGATACGATAAGATAAGATAATAAGATGTTTATTGCATCAAAACGTCCATTAAGGACAGCATAATTTGTGTTTTCCACTCTACAGAAATACTCTGGCATCCAAAACAAAAACAAACGAACGAATGACCAGGAAGATGAAAAATATTGCCATATGTCAATTCTGGAAATAAGGCACATGTCACAGACAATGTCAGACACAAATTCATGCTTTGTCAAGTACAAAACCCCTGGTGCCTGTTAATTTGTCCGGCACTGATATTATTAATACTTGTCCGGCACTAAGTTGAAAATGTCAGAGGTACTATTTCAATAGTGCCTGATATTCTTTCAGGTACATCTAAAACCGTTATTTCCAGGCCTTGTCATAGCAATATAAAAAGAGATATACTAGGTCATATTAGGTCTTAAATATGGTACAGTTTTATTTGAATAATGTGCATGCCACTCTATGGGTCTTTAACATAGTGATGAACAGAGAACCCTACTCTTTGTCACAAACAAACTAGGACTTAAAACCACAATAATAAACGCAGTCTAGATTTTCCTAATTAACGCTTTACAAAGATATAGCATACATTGATTTTATCTTCATTACAGAATCGTGGCTTGACAAAAGATTTTCTTCTAATTCACTGTCTATCCCTAATTTTCTATGCATCTTACAAAAGGACAGGAAAGACGGACAGGGTGGGGTAGCTCTTTAGGTTAAAAAAAAACAATTCATGTTAAAACGTTGATCTGATTTAAAAGTCGACTGTATAGAAGCCATCTGGATTAAAACAAACATTAATAAAAACAAAATTTCTAATCAGCACTTTTTATGGACCACCTAATTCTAAAATTGACGTTCATAACTATATCGTTAATTAAATTCTTTTAGTGCAGCAACGTCAAGCGATATTGACAAGATTTTAATTTTTGGTGATTTTTGATTAATTTATGTCAAATCCACCAGCATGTCTGTAGAGATGATTACCAGCTACATGTGAATAAATGCTTCAATAATAATTTATATGAAGCTAAAATAAACCCTGCAATAGGCAGATTTAGCTCTTACTTAATACATCTTTAAATTAGTATGTAGGCCTACTTTCAACTGTTGAAATATTAAAGAGCCAGTTACAACAGTAGCCCAAGATTTTGTGAAATAAATTGAAACTAAGCAGTCGAAGATCAACTTAGTTTTGGTCCTGATGGTTTTGGGAAGCTGATTTACATAAGCCATCGGAATGTTTCCCAATACCATGAATAAAATATTGTTTAATATATTCGCACAATCTTGAATATTATCAGAGAATAACTCGTTTCCTTTTTCCACAATTTTATCAAGAGATTCAGCAACATTTTGATTTGTACGCAATTACAAAAAGCCGAGGAACACATAATGGAAGAAGCCATGTATCCAGTAATAGACAACCAGAATGGCTTCTCAGCATCTGAAGTATAATCTCGAGACAAAATGAACTGTCACAACCAACAGGCATAACAAAACAAAGATGGCGATAGAACTGGTCAGATATAATTAGATAGAATAATTTTATGGGTCAAGGATCTCATTAATGTAGATTTATTTCGATGACTTCTCTGTTTAAAGTCTGAAGAAGAAAGATAAGGCAGCTTAAAAAATCCCAAGAGACATGTAGGTTTCACACAGGTAGTATTTTAAATCAATAAATAATGACTATTGTGGACCAAAGATTCTGATGGCTATCACTGATTCTGTTCATCTTGTTTATGTAACTGATTGTTCTGAGTTTGTGGATCAGAGATAGAGAGGGGGAGAGGGGGAGATATATATATATATAGTGAGAGAGAGAGAAAGAGAGGGGAGAGAGAGGGGGGATGGGTTTAAGACACAAACCAGGTTATTTCGGGACTAATATAAGGATATTTTATTTCATTAATTAGCTTTATTATTAGGGGTGTTTAGCAGTGGGAGTAAACCGGAGGACCCGGAGAAACCCCACAAGGTTTGACAGGAGACCCTGCTCCGTGTCACGTACAACCGTGGATTGCAAATCACGTCAATAGACTCAATGACAAACTTTATGATACAGCGCACATGCTAACCATTCGGCCCCCACCCCCACCCCGATCTTAATCCATTTGGTTTTATGCACCCCCACTTTTAAAATCCTACATACGTCCCAGATGAGAAGTTGCCTGTAGTAACTATAATCATGTTCTGTTCCTGGTAATCACTTGCAGCACACGATGGAACCATTCATCAGTGTTAAAACAGTCGTCAAGATTTGTTTTTACGGTACCCAGGCATAAAATACACGTCATATCAACAACTTGTCAGGCTCTTCAACAAGGTCATTACTCAATGTCAGTGATCCTCGGAAAGTGGTGGAAGGAAGGCGAGAGAGAGAGAGAGAAATAGGGTTTAACGTCCACTCAACACAACTAGGTCATTTCAGGACTAACATATGGTTTAATTGTATTTCAATAATTCGCTTGCGCGTAGGGGTCTTTTAGCAGTGGGAGGAAACCGGGGTGTCCGAAGGAAACCCACGAGGTTGAGAAGGCGCCCCTATCCCCATGCCACATACGCTCAAGCCAGAGGTTGTCGGCTAGCTAGAGGTCGAAGTGCGGCACTCTAGACCACTAGGCCATCCCAACCCCCGGAAAGTGGTGGAATGAAGGCAATAGAGATCATGATGACGTTTTCGACTAACCCACATTCGTTGCTGATTTAACAAAGAGTTCGAGCTCAAGTGAACATATTTTTCTAGTTCGGTCAAATAGAAGAAATTGAAAATGTGAGCACATCTTAAAAATGCAGCACCAATTATTAACATGCTGTAAATTCGGTTGAAAGGATTCAACCTGAGAGTTTTGTGTGAAATCCATCAAGTTGTTTAGTAATAAAGTCTAAATTTGACCCTTTAAAGTGCCACTCCCATGTCCCTATTGGACTGGCCAAGCAACATGTTAAACAGGTTGGGGTGAGACTTTCGTTTTACTTGTCTTTACTTCACTATGATCTGTAAAAGTTGTTACATTACCAGTGTTTTGGTTGAAGTGAGGGATTAGCCAATGAAACAGTCGGTTACGGCGACTTCTTAGCGCGACTTACAAGTACAACTTGTCAGATCTTCATGTAGTGTAGGCCATCGAAGGTATAAAAAAACCAAAACCAAAATATAGATCTGCTTTTTAATCAGAATGCTTGGTTGCACTGTTCAAATGCTTTTGGTTCCATTTTTTTAAGTTTTGACATTTTAAACAAGTCAAGTCAAGTAACTGAAATAAAAACAAGACAGCTATCACGTGATCCAAGTGGTTATTTAATGATCAAAACCCTTAAGAACAGAAAATTTTATTTGTTTGGCCTTAACATAGGGCAAATAATGGCATAGAGAGAGTTACCAGTCTTAATCCATATCGTTGTATGTATAATTATCTCCCCTTGACATCCTATAAGATGTCTTATGTCAAGTTATGACATGGATTTAAGTTTTAACAGAAGAGTTACCAGTCTCAATAATCCTTTTTTTTGTGTTAAATTTCCTCCCATTGACATCCTGTAACATGCTCTTAACATGAGAGAGTTACCAGTCTCAATCCATTTTGTTTATTGAATAATTATCTCCCCTTGGCATTCTATAGGATGTCTTATACCAAGTTATGGCACAGGTTTAAGTTTTAACAGGACAGTTACCGGTCTTTATCCATTTGGTTTTACGTTAAATCAAGATCACTGTAACATGCTCTTATGCCATGAGAAAGTTACCTGTCTCAATCCATTTGGTTTTATGTATTATTATCTCCCCTTGACATGCTTACGTCTAATGTCAAGTACATGTAACTGATTAATAGAACAGTTGATCTATTCTGACAGAATGGGTTTGATCTATTCTTTACCTCCAGACTAAATATCCGGTTTTATGGAGGATTTCTTGGGGGAAAAAACTACTTCTGATGAGCAAAAAAACAACTAATCAGTCGACAGACATGAGTTGTGTAATTAGAGCTGATCAGGAAGAAATGATCAGACATATTTGAAATATGCTAGTGAAGAGAAATACATGTCCAGTTCGATTCTAGATATATTTCTAATTAAAGGTCCACAACCACTTTCTTGAGACATGCTAATCAAGAGGAATAAACAACAAGTTCAAATAGGAGATAAACATTTCCTGTTTCGCATTTAAAAGGGTGTTATTGTCGCGAGTTCTACTGTAAAATCTCAGGACACGTCTTGATGAGAGGGGTGCGGGTGGCTAAACGGTTAATTATCATAAAGTTTGTCATTGAGTGAAGTAGCGTGGATTTCGCTTTCCCGGTTGCACGTCACAACCTCATGGGTTTTCTCTGGGTCCTTCAGTTTCCCTCCACTGCCAAAGACCCCTATGCACAAGCTAATTATGGAAATAAAATTAAACCATATGTCAGTCCCGAAATGACCTAGTTTGTGTCGAGTGGACGTTAAATCCCATGCCTTTCTCTCTCTCTCTCCTTGATTTATAACAGAATTATTAAAACAATAATATACATATTAGTATCAAAATGACCTATATTATAGGGCCTATCTTGTTTATACCATCTATAGTGGATGTCTAATGTTGACAAGTTTTCAATTCATCATAGGTTTGTAAATACCAAACAGAATTGAATCATTTATGGAGTGATATTCAATTTAGAAATCCAACTATCACTATAATGTCGTTTACATGTGATTCCTCTATCCATCAAACAAGAAATGAAATGAAATGAGGTTTAACTTCTTGCTTTTCTGCTCTGACTTGACTTATTTAGTCAACTCCTATTTTGAATTCCAACTGTCAATGGTACGTGCTAGCCTAGTCCAGCTCTGAACGTAGGTCTCATTGGCGAGTGTAATGAGACCTACGTTCAGAGCTTGACTATTGCTAGCCAAGATGTACATGGGACCGTTAAAATAGTAAAACAGAATGTTTTGGCTAAAAAATATCCCAATAGAAAGGAATGAAACTTAGAAAACCTATATAATTTTTATCTGTAAATAGGCATATTGGAAATTATTGAAGGATCAAATGCTTGATATTTCTACATATCGTAGTTTCAAAGGAAAAAAAGAAAAATGTACGGATGATGTATTCATAAGTAATTATTTAAAGGGGATGGTCTATTAATTAGTAATTATTTAAAGGAAAATAATGATGTATTTATAAGTAATTATTTAAAGGGAATGATCTATTATCAGCCATTATTTTAAAGGGTGATTTATTCATTAGTAATTATTTAAAGGGGATGGTCTATTCATTGGTAAATATTTAAAGAGGTGATATTATTCATTATAGTAATTATTTAAATGGGATGATCTATTCATTAAAGGAATTATTTAAAGGGAATGATCTATTATCAGCCATTAGTTTAAAGGGTGATTTATTCATTAGTAATTATTTAAAGGGGAGGGTCTATTCATTAGTAATTATTTAAAGGGGATAATCTATTCATTAGTAAATATTTAAAGAGGTGGTCTATATTCATTAGTAATTATTTAAAGGGATGATCTATTCATTATAAAATATGTTTAGGGGATGGTCTATTCATTATAGCAATTATTTAAAGAGATGGCCTATTCATGAGTAATTTTTTTAAAGGGGTGGTCTATTCATTATTTAAAGGGATGGTCTATTCATAAGTAATTATTTTAAGGGATGGTCTATTCATTAAAGGGTGATCTCTTCATTAGTAATTATTGAAAGGGGGTGATGTAGTCATTAGGAATTTTTCAAAGGGGATGGTCTATTCATGATCTATTCATTATTTTTTAAAGGGGATGACCCCTTCATTAGTCATAATTTAAAGGGATGATCTTTTCATTAGTAATTGTTTAAAGGGATGGTCTATTCATTCGTAAATATTAAAAGGGGATGGTGTATTTATTAGCAATCATTTAAAGGGGGTGGTCTATTCATTAGTAATTATTTAACGGGATGGCTTGTAATTGGTAATTATTTAAAGGGGATGATCTATTCATTAGTAATTATTTAAAGGGGGTGATCTATTTATTAGTAAATATTTAAAGGGGAGGATCTATTCATTGGTATTAATTTAAAGGGACAGTTTGCTGAATATATATTCAAAATCTGTAAAGTGGGGAACAGAAATAAAAGTTATAGCCAGAAAATCGAGATGAACTAGTCTTTCTCTGCCATGGCAAGGATTGAACATGGGATCTCATGGTTAGCAAGCCAATGTCTTTCTCACTAAGCCACTGTGACTTACAAGCAGCAAAGTAGGATATCAAACAATATTTCATGTCATTTCATTTCAACTGAACAAGTAGAAACATTTTCCTTTTCTAATATGCAATTTTGTCTGTTCGGTCCATTTACTCAACAGAAAAGGGGATTAATCGGTTAAAATTCTAAGAGACATTCCTCTTAACGCATCCGTCTGTAACCTTTGATAATTACATATTTATTATCAATATGTAAGGAGAATAAAATGAGATTGGATTAAAGATTTTATTTAGTTAATAAAAGACTCAACGTGCATTCTTATATATCTGTAGATGATATTTACCAGACGAAAATATTGATTATACGCTGACCTCTACTGACAACTGTATATATCATTTCTTACATACTTCAATTAAAGGGACAATAACACTCTTGCTGGTTTGACAGGTCCAGAAAAAAAAATAGCCTTATTCTAACTACAAGATTTTAAGTGTCCTACCTGTTGTGTAAATTATCCATTACAACCTATCTTACTTGTCCAGAGGTTTCGAAAATATGTTTAAATCCAAGTTTCATTTGAAAGTGCTTACGTAAGGCTTTTCAAACTATGTTACGGCATGTAGTTGAATTTTTCCAATTTTTAAAATTAGGTGTGTTAAGATGAAATTTGTATCATTTTTAAATGAAATATTGTAAAATAGTACAAATTGTTGACCAGAATAAAGATTGGAACATATTATTCAGTTACAACAAGAGTGGTAATGGGGCTTTAACAGGCGTCATATCTCCGCGATTTGCCGGCACTAACTGATCATTTCTCTGAGACAGTTTAGTAATGGATTTGTCGTCTGTTATAATTGAATAACATAGATATAAAATTATGATAACTTTTATGATTAATTCATCTTAGTATTCATTAGGCCAAAACAAGTTTGATTCTTTGTTCTTCGGGGGTGTTGATCAATAAATAGTCAGTTGAATCACATGAAAGATATTTAGTTTAAAATTTCAATTGGAACTAAAAGAGAGAGAAATGAGGTTTAATACTTAACATCCACTCGCCACAAACTAGGTCATTTTGGGACAAACATAATGGTTCAATTTTATTTCAAAAATTTAGCAGGAAACCAGACAAAACCGATATAAGGTTGAACAGGCGATCCTAGTCCATGTCACATACAAGCGGGGAATTGAAAACACACCATTTGACTCACTGACCAGCCTTTATGATGCCACCCTACCCCCACCAGATCTTGAGAAAACACACAAGGCTAGACAGGTCAGCCTACTCCTTACATGTACAAGCTGAGAATCGAAAACCCCACCACTGGATACCCTGACATTCCATATGATCTAAAACGCATAATGTAGTCTCTATCATTTAGACAAATATCAGTCTGGATGGGATGTCAACATTTGAGAATAAATAGTTCATTGGCAAGATTATCCTGTCTTTTACATTTATGACAATGAAATTAATTTAAGAATTGCCATTTCAGAATTTCATTTGCATTGCTAGTTTAATATGAAACACTCTTAATTTTTTATTGTAAAATTTCTCTCTTATTAATCCTAATTCGTCGTCACAATTCATGATTGTTTATAATAATGAATGAATTATTGGATTTATTTTGGAGGGGTGGATTATCAACCACATAAAAAAACAAACTCCCCATTACTATATGGGCATGGAACTTTTTAGCAAACGTTGACAACCGACGCCGACTCTTCGTACGTTGAAGCGAAGCAAATTGACCCCATGACAGTCCATCTGATTAGACCAATCTCCCTCCCCCAACTCTGACAACAAACAAGTAGTTTAACAAACACAATGAGTAATAAATACACACCAGTTTATTCAAGTAATAATAATGATGAACTTTTAGAAAAAAGAATTCTTATTTATATATTTACATTCCCTGAATCAAAACTAGAGAAAAAATAGTTTCATTTTCATAAAGCTGAATTCCAAATTCCTTCAAAGGTAAAGAATAATATGAAACCAGAAAAGAAATAAATGGGAACAATTATAAATCCAAAGTCATTCTTCAAGATTTATAACGAATACAAAAAATTTAAAACTAGTAACATTAGAAGAATGCAGTGTTTTCATTGGCTACGTCTCATCAAATTTGTGTAATTAACCAATAAAAGGGCCACATCCTTTTTCAAATATTTTAATTTACAATAAGTTATCTACAGTAAATCTGAATCCCCACAAACGAAAACCCCCTAAATTTGATTAAGACATAAAACTAACCTTTTTTAATTAACATTGGGAATCAATATATACAGACTTAAGTTTTCATAAAGGCAACGCCTCTGACCAAGCGCCAAAACAGTTTTCTTACTTGGACCAGTTGGTTTTACTTAAACATAGTTATATGCCTTAACTATGTGAAATTTTACATAGTGTCTCTTTGATGATGAATTATGCAAAATTTTACATAGATCTGGCTCCCTGACAATGAATTTTAAATGTGAAATTTTACATAACATTTGCTTCAGCAAGCCTGGAAATTATGCACTTGTCATTGACAATGTCAGGCACATAACAATCTCTGGTGCCTGTCATTTTTTTCTGGCACTGATTTGTCTTTTTTATTGATATTATTAATACATGTCCGACACTAAGATGATAATGTCAGAGGTACTATTTCATTAGTCCCTGACATTTTGTCATGTACATCTAAAACTGTTATTTCCAGGCCTGTCAGCTTCAGAGACGCAAAATTATGTGAAATTTTACATATTTTTGACTTCAAGACAATAAAATATCTATCAGATCATTACTGGTAATTTTAAATATTTCTAATGCTACATTAAGTAAATAAAATTTACGTAAAAATTCCTTTAAAAACAGATTTTATTTCAATAATTTAGCAGGAAACCAGACAAAACCGATAAGGTTGAACAGGCGATCCTAGTCCATGTCACGTACAAACGGGGAATTGAAAACACACCATTTGACTCACTGACAAGCCTTTATGATGCCACCCTACCCCCACCAGATCTTGAGAAAACATACAAGGCTGGACAGGTCAGTCTACTCCTTACATGTACAAGCTGAGAATCCATATGATCTAAAACGCATAATGTAGTCTCTATCATTTAGACAAATTTCAGTCTGGATGGGATGTCAACATCTGAGAATTACTGGTAATTTTAAATATTTCTCATACTTAAATTTACGTAAAAATTCCTTTAAAAACAAAAAAGCTTTGTTCTTTAATTGCCCCTCCTCATGTTTGTCAATCTTCACGATATTTCTTAACTAGGGCCAAACCAACCTGAGTTTCTGTTCTTCAGGGTTTTGATAAATAAATAGTCACTTAAATCATGTGAAAGACGTTTCAAAACTTAAAAATTTAGAACTAAAAGCTTTCGAACAGCACAACCAAGTTCTGAAATTAGTCTTTTATCCAATGAAATACCACGGAAAATTTGTACAGGTGCCCCAAAAAAACCCAACCAAAATCAAATAAGAACGGCCTTAGCAGGTGAATTTAGAAAGCTGTAATTAATACAATTTTCATAATTAAGAATGCAAACTGCTTATAATTAATTGAGTTATCCTTGTATTCCAGGCTATCGGGGGTCTGCACAACTGTATACAGTATTCCAAATCGTAATTCAGAACTTGGAAGGATACCGCTTGGTAAATTTAACATCCAGCAAACAGTCTGTACGATAAGAAAATGTACATGCTGTTTATAAACAAACTGGAGTAATTAAATGTAAGTCTGAGAGGTAAATTTTCAACTCTGAAGTAAGACATTAAAACAACATTTTGTTTATATCCTACTTTCATTTATTTAACTTAACTCTGAGAATGTTTAACGAAAAACTGGGGCCTGGTTAACCAACAAAACAAAAGCAAGAAAAGTGTTCATTAGATAGCAATCTAGATTAAAACAAAATAACCAGATTAGATTTAGATACCCCATTGACCTCAATGATGATCTTCATGAATAGAAATGAGTTATCCTTCAATCTTTGACTGATGTGTCTCAGACAATAAAGATGATGTGATAAATCAATAAAAAATAGTGAGAAATTTGGAGAAAAAAAAATAATGTTAGCATAGATCAAATTAAGTTTTTTTTGGACCAATCTACTCTTGTATGATCTAAAGTTCTTATTTGCTTATTTAGTTTTAATAATCAATCTGATTAAAATACAGATCTATATTTCGTTTCTTAATTTATACTTTCGATGGCCTTACACTACATGAAGATCTGATTGGTTGGATTGGAAGGTCGAGTCAGAGGTCATACGAGCTGTTTTTGACCCTATGACGTCAGACATTTGATCAACCAATCAGCGTTGATGTTTCTAATGGGTTACCCATAGTTGGCATAGTTCCTTGCACCTCACGCCAAAATCTCGCCTTAACAGACCTTTTTTTGGCTAATACCTCACATCAACCAGAACGTGGGTTATATAACAACTCTTCCAGATACTAGTGTAGTAAAGACAAGTAAAACAAAATTTTGAACAATAAAAAACGAAACAAAATAGGATCTTTATTTTAATCAAATTGTTTTGTGAGTTTAATTTTGAAATTTCGCTTCTACGGTTTTAACGGTAGATAAGGATTCTTCTTCTTAGTAAAACATACTTATTTTATTCTTATAAACTGCGTGTAACTTTATTATATGCATATTTAAATCAATTATACGATCTCTCGTTGATATTTTGATTTTGTGTTTTTTTTTTAATTAAATGATAAATAATCAAATCAAGTAAAATGTGACGTGGATTAAACTAGCGTCAAATGCCGTTGACGATCAGTGAATTTAATTTTATAATAATGCATGAATTGTTAAATATCTACTGGCGTGAGTCAGCCAGCGTGAAATGCCGTTGACGATCGGTGACTTTACTCTTAAAACAATAACTAAGCATGAATCATTAAATATCTACTGGCAGGGAGTAAGCCAGCGTGAAATGCCGTTGACGATCAGTGACTTTAATCTTAAAATAATAACTAAGCATGAATCCTTAAATATCTACTGGCAGGGAGTAAGCCAGCGTGAAATGCCGTTGACGATCAGTGACTTTAATCTTAAAATAATAACTAAGCATGAATCCTTAAATATCTACTGGCGGGGAGTAAGCCAGCGTGAAATGCCGTTGACGATCAGTGACTTTAATCTTAAAACAATAACTAAGCATGAATCATTAAATATCTACTGGCAGGGAGTAAGCCAGCGCCAAATGCCGTTGACGATCAGTTACTCTAATCATAACAGAGCATGAATCGTGGCATGGATTAAACTAGTGTGAAATGCCGTTGATGATCAGTAACTTTTATCTTATAACAGAGAATGAATCATTAAATATCTACTGGCATGGATTAAACCTGTGCGAAATGCTGTTGTTAATCTTATAACAGTAACAGAACATGAATATCTACAGAAAGCGGTGAACACATTATAAAAATATATTACATAATTAACATAAATAACTAACTACATATGGTAGAATTAATAATAATATATTATGAGCTGTGTAATGTAATTGTTAAACGTTATTCAACATATTCACTGAACAAAGTCGGTACACACCACACAAATAAAGTGAGGGGGAGAGAGAAATGGGGTTTAACGTCCAAATGACACAAACTAGGTCAGTTTGGGACTAACATATGGTTTAATTTTATTTCAATGATTCGCTGGCACGTAGAGGTCTTTAGCAGTGGTAGGAAACCGGATGACCTGGATAAAACCCATGAGGTTGGACTGGTGACCCTACTCCTTGTCATGTACAACCGTGGAATCGAAACCACGCCAGTTGACTCATGATACAGCTCGCATGTGCTAACCATTCGCCCATTCAACTCCCATTTATATTTGCTATTGGCAATTAAAACCCCACAAACTGTATATAGAAGTGATGACACGGTCTAGTCCAGCAACTTTATCCCATGATTTAAAAAAGATTGGTGTGTGCTCGGCAATCAGAAACTTTGACAATCAGTAAATGTCTTTAAAACAACGTTAATTAATAATTCTAGGCAAGACTGTGCTCTAGTGTTTGTGTTTTTAGACAGTGGTACAAGAAACAAATTAACCCTTTGGACATTTAAACGAACAAAATAATTGGGATTTCAGACAAAAACAATCTTGCTATGCATTTTTTTTAGATTTAAGAAGTATTTTTCAATTATCCTAGAATATAAATAATGAAAAATAAAAAGAAATAATTTTTTTTAAGAATTAAGAAGCATTTTAAAATTACTATTGGATAAAGATAATGAAGTGCCTGAGAAATAAAGGATTTAATGACCTAGTTAAAACCAGGGCCGGATTAAAACTTATGTGTTAGGGGCTATTGTCCACTGGCCTCTGACAGATATCAAGATTAAATCATTTTATTTGTGAAGGCAGAATCAAAGTAGAAAAGTCCTAATTAATCTGACTCTGGTTCCAGTGGACAATTACGTTTTGGGGACCATCGCCAAATTTTAACACTTGCGCACAAAACAATAATCCGTTTGGAAATTTTGCGACAGTCCCAGAGCAACAAATTGCCAAAAACAACAAGTTGGCTAAGTTGAGGGATAAATAAGCAGCGTATAATTATAAATGTGCTTAATAATAATAAACGACAAGAATATAACGTGTTGAAGATGCATTATGTAAGAGATAAATCCGCCTATTTGATGTCCTTATTTGGGCTTCAAATCTTGCCCATTGCAGATGTTTTGTTTGGCTTACAAAGTTACATAAATCTTTTATTCGACATTTACTCAAAGGCCAAGCCAATAATCAACTTTCTAGACCTAGGATGGTTGTGATTTTCAACAAAGTTAAAAATGAAAGCAAGTTAATCATTTTATTAAAAAAAGATAATCAAGACTTTATTATATATGCAATTGTAGTAATGACAATCAGGACTACGTTGTTCTATAAACGGCTATAACTCCGCTTACAATGAAGTTATTTGACTGAAATTTTCAACATATTCCCTTTTAATGGTCTTTTTTTGAACTACATGTATTATAGAGAGAGAGCGACACAAAGTAGGTCACTTCGGGACCGACATATGGTTTAATTTTATTTCAATAATTTGCTTGCGTGTGGGGTTCTTTAGCAAAAGGAGGACCCAGAGAAAAGCCACAAGGTTGGACAGATGACCCTACTCCTTGTCATGTACAACAGAGGATTCGAAACCACGGCAGTTGACTCAATGACATGCTAACCATTCAGCCAACCCCTCCCCCCACTATTATAGTGAGAACTGTCTAAATCTTACATAATGCATCTTTGATAAAGATATGTTGTCTTACTATGTATAATAAACTGTTCAACTAAAATATACATACTACTCATAAATCTTCACATTATAAAATAATTTATTAACAACACTTAATAATAATAATATTTAATACCTTAAATGCAATAACTGAAAACTATTTCAAGTAATGTAAAAAAAAAATAGTGACAATTGGAAAACTCATATTCTCATTAAAAGGTATTGTAAACAGAATATTTCTTTATTGCCAAAAGAAATCAACAAATATATGGATATGCTACATGTATTTAACTATCAAACTGAATGGCCGCATTTGGAAAACTAATATTCTCAAGAAAACTCAAAACTATTTTTAAAGTATTGTAGCCAACAAGAGAGAGAAATGGGGTTTAACGTCCACTCGACACAGACTAGGTCATTTCGGAACTAACATGTGGTTTAACTTTATTTCATTAATGCTATTAGAAGGTAGTACGAACAATTCAATTAGCCTGGATAATATGTCAGACATTCTACGTTACTTCTAATCTGACTTCAATAAATAACCAGCTTTAAAAGACTTTTTCTGATATTATAGCGTCAATCAGACGGTTTACAAGTCAGGGAAGGTAGTGACTTAGGAGTTGTCTATCCTGTTTAATCTGACTTCAATATATAACCTTGATTATAAGTTCTGAATATGTCAATGGCTACAGATTTTTTTTCTTCACTAGCCCAGATTTGTCAGTCACTAAATTGATTAAAACTTGTGTTTCTATCACTAGCCAACTGGATTTCTGGTTGCAGTTGTTGTGTCTAGTTTAAAAAAAACTCCAATGATCCGTGTATTTGAACAGTTTTGGACAAAACGTCCGACTTGTAAAATATTGAGATAAGAGCGCTAGTAGTTCACACAATATCAAATACTTTATAATACTTTTAATAGTACACAAGTGTCATGGCGTTTGCTAATATTTTACATATTTAGCTTACATTTAAGTTCTCATCTCCATCCATGCCAGTTATCTTCTCCTTGTTTAGAATGGGGCAGTGTTTGATGTATTGAGGTACCAAGAAAGTCCCTATTTAATTGGTCACTTGCATTTTATTATGATTCTTGTTTTGTCTTAGTATTGTATTGTTAATTTTATGAGTTTATAAATATTTATATCTGTACCACTGTAAAGCACCCCTGAACAGGTATATGTGAAAGAGGGGCTATAACAAATGTTATAATAATAATAATAATCGCGTCATTTTACAAGGGTAGAAAATAAGGCCTTTTTCCAATTTGGCCCTTGGCACAGATCGTGCGAATGATTTCGATCATTACTGCAGGAAGAAATAATAATAATGATATAGTTATAGTGTTAGGACTGGTAATTCAATATATGCTCTATAGACCTTACTGCATTCTACTACAGCCCTTTTTATATCATCAACATGTGTGAGTTCTTCAGTAAATAATTTTATGACTGAAGACTTTTCCCAAGCTACATCATCAGTAGCATATATGGACATTATAAAAGTCAATTGTTACTTGATATGTTATTTAGGTAAACTTATTCATCTGAAGGACAGTCATCCAGCTCGACAGTAAAAAAAATATCTTTTTGTAATTTTCTATCTGCAGTCTCGTTTAACCCACCAACAAACTTCCGTTAGTTATTCCTTCAGACACAACTCTTAAAATCCGACAAAGATTACTTAATCTGCTTAAAATACAGATCTATATCTAGGAGAGAGGTAATATAGGCCTAGCCTGTTCCTCAATCCTTTTCTAAGAAGAATTTCAAATGTTAGACCATATTTTTTATCAAAAAAAAGTGTTATTTTGATAATCTTGTGTTAATATCTAGCTGACCTCTACTGTTATAAATAACCAATCACTGAGAGAAACCAAAACAGCGATATTTGATAGGGTTTCCCACATTGTAATTAATGTGAATTTTGACTTTGTGACAATGTTAAAAAAATGTGATAATAGTCAAATCTCTAGATAATAATAGCTACAGTAGCTCGATTGGTTACCTTGACAACAGTAGAGAACTTGCTGAAACTCACAATTTATCGCAAGCCTGGAAATAAGTCACCTGTCACTGGCAATGTCAGGCACTGAATTCAAACTTTGTCAGGAAAAATACCATCTGTGTTTGTCAGAAACGATCCTATTTTTGAAACTTATCGGACTTGTAGAGTCAGACTATACCTGTAAGAGTCTACAGAAACAATCCTATTTTTTAAAACTTATCGAACTTGTATAGTAGAGCTGTACAGAAACCATATCAGTCAGATTATGTTTATTATTTAAATTTAGAACTATAAATTATGAAACAATAATAACAACCTTAATTCATTATTACAATATGCTCGTATTAAACAACAAAATGATTTAAAATATAAAATAAACCGATTTCTCTCTAATAATAAAATATCGCAGCTCAAACACACAGCAATTAAACACTTCACTCGCTTTTCTTTTCAACACTGAAAAAAATAAAATATAAATTGGTAAGGATTTAGATATCAAAAATAACGCCTCCTAAAAAAACTGTCCCAGTTCCGATAAGAAGAGTGATTTAGAAATGAAGGAGAGTGATTTGATATAAAAATAGGATTTGGCTATCAAAAATAAGGCCTCCTAAAAACCTCTCAGTTTTGATAAGATGAGTGATTAAGAAATTAAAGGGGAAGATCAACGATTTTCAACAAGGTTTCTATAAATTTTAAATATATATTGATAAATAATCCCCTCGGTAACACAAGCAAAAAGGTTTTTGTAAGCGAAAAATTAATTATAATTAAAACCGGAAGTACACAAAGCCATTGCGTAAATTCACTCATACTGAACAGTACCGCAATTCACGCCACATGGCTAATTGTTTACATCACATGGTTTGATTGATAGCTTGCAAGTGACATGTATTTCATCTGTCTCAATGACAGGCTTTATGCAACTGCGAGTCAACCAGAGGCTGGGAAATGAAATTGGGTTTACAGTCAACCATGGGATAAGAAGAAATAACTCACCTTTCAGTATTACTTGTATTATTAGATGGGACTGTTTTAGATGATTTACGGGGAAGAACATATTTCCGTAAAATAAAATGTACAACAGGCCATAATAGGAAGACGAAATGTAAAGAAAAATACATGGATTTATAAACCTGAAAGAAACATAAAATAAAATATGTCAACATCATGGTAGGGAAAATTGCAAAATTTTTCACAATTGCGTATAAAAAAAATTACTACAGAGCCAAAAAATATTTTTTAAAATTTCGTTAATTGATCATTTTTGAAACCGCGTTGTCCTTCAACGTATCTACCCAGTTTCAACAGTTATTTATTTGGACGTAAGTGTTATATATACATGTACACTGTGATTGGTGGTTGAAATATTTACTTGATTTTATTGACTATTCCATTAAACTCCCCCCTCTCAAATAAACTACCAAAGGGAAACTACTCCAGATAACAGAAACCATGCTAGTTGTGAATGGAAATGAAATTGTGTTCAATATTCTAATTTATCCAGTGATTCTCAACCAGTGTGCCGCAATACACGAAACCTTCGTAAGTGTGCCGCGAAATTTTTAACAGCACACTAAAGAAAATGTGAAAAACCATGTGATCTCAATGGGCGTCCTCGTTAGACAATCGGCGTGACTCAATTGTTTACCTTATAGCACAGTTTTCCTGTATATTCATTACAAACTCGTGTGTTGACAAACGTAAGTTTTTTCCGTTAATGTGGAATTTAATACCGATAAGGTTCTCTTACCATCAATAAAGTCAAGTGGGACCGCATTTTTACTGGCGACACCCGGCAGGAATTTCTTTCAGTGAGGACGCCCATTGAGTATACAGTGGTGTCTACTTAGCTGTGTTTTTCTTTATTTAGTTTGAGTCATTCTTTGTGTCTACCTGCCATCTGACTTATGTTTGTATATTTAGCCCGGGCGACCTTCAATTGCACTGATTTTCGTACTATAGTCGAACCATCTGCATCCGAATGGCATTTAGTTCAACCAGTGGTCGTGACCAGACGTACCATGCGATAGAGCACGGTCGGGATAGTTCAAAGATGGCTTACAAAACTGACACTTGAGAAGATTGTTTTAAAAATATAATAAAATTTCTGATTGCCGCTACATTATTTACAGCTTGGTCGGTATTATAGGGTCCATGTTAACACCAGAAATTTAGTGAATGGGCATTGGAGTATAGATGTTAAGTTTGATTTTTTGTTCTTCTTTTTTTTGGATAAATTTGACAGATTAGGAATATCAGCATCTTCTAATTCGAATATATATAGGCCCACGACAAAAAACTGTATGTGTGAAATGATCTTGGTTAGGTGAGATAAATCCAATGAAAATTATTCTGTTATTGACTTATCCTATTTGTAACCCTTTTTAATCTTGCTTTCACATCGCAGAATGAAAAATGAACCAGTTTTTAAAAATACATGAGTAAATATACCAGACGGAACAACTGACTTTGACGCCACCATATTGAATAGTTAAAGGCTAGGGCCATTTGCATCGGAAGGTCGCCCAGGTGTGCCGCTATGTTTCCATGTGTTCGCACAAACAGGTTGAGAACCACTGCTTTATTCACACGAGGTACAATTTTATGGATACACAATTACTGAGTTTGATACTAAGTGGCTTTCCGATGAGGATACTCTCGTCTTTATCAAGCAAATGATACAAATATATGAGTTGTGGGCAAATATATACATAATATGCAACAAAGATAATAATCAAATGCAATTAAAGCTTAACACCTTTGATTAGGGGGGGGGGGGCATTACTGCTTTATTCACACACAAATTTAATTTTCTATCATAATCCTACTTACTTGTAGCCATCTCTGTGTTATAAGAAGACCAAAACTAACTAAAGCATAGCCCATAGCTAAGGTTACAGCTAACTTTCTAAACACCCATATAACAGGTTTAAATGATTCTTTAGACTGGAATGTTTTCACGATTTCAAATGATAATAGTACTGACGACAACTGTAAAATAAAATGAAATGGGGTTTAAGAACATCGTATATGGGTTGGGAGCCTTAAAGTCTAAGGAAATAAGCATTTTATAAACAGCAATTCTTTAGCTGTCTATCTGTTCACCATTAAATGGAAGCAGTTGCTCCGGGGATACAGCACTGCGCAGGTCCATCCAAGATCATTTTTGTGCTCTGTTCCCCGACTATATAAAGGGAACATCCGCATAATTTCATTTAAGCCTGATGAGCTCAAAATGAATGAAACTAGTAGCTTCTTGAGAGAAATCTAGGATGGCTACTCACCACTCATAAATTTCTAATTTTATTGTATATTTCTGCATTAGGTGTTCTAAAGGAGACGGCCATACGGCATGCAATGGGCTATGAGGCCTTCCCTTATTTCAAATTATAACCGTCATTTGTTCTTTTACATGCAAGCCAATGAGTATACAGGACCTGGGGGTTTTTTTTGTCCCATTTTGACTAGACGAAGTTCCTTAAGAACCATGTCCTCTATCTTGCACTGTTGACATTTTGTCACTAACAAGATGACACAACGCTGGACCCCCCCCCCCCCCCTGCGAGGTACTAATGCATGCACTTTATCACATTAGATCTAACATGCCAACAGGGATATTGACGTTCCCAAAATTTAACGTCCACCGACACATAGGGAGAAAGAGAAATTGGGTTTAATGTCCATTCGACACAAACTAGTTCATTCCGGGACTAACATATGGTTTAATTTTATTTCAATAAACGACTAGACAGCTGTCCTTGTCAGGCCCTTCGTCCTGCATCACTGACAAGGAGAAACCACGCTGGAAAATCTGGATGAATTTTCTCGGCCAAGGCAGGGATCAAACACCCAACCTCCAGACAAGCGAGCCACTTAGACACGTGATCCTCCTACTAGGTTGGACAGGCAACCCTATTATTTGTCACTTACAAGAGGGGAATCGAAACCACAGCACTTGAATCAATGACACTCAACACCCCCACCCCCTTCATAGACTAACTGCAAAATGCAGGGGTGAAACAAGAAATGTCAAGAAACATACTAGACGAGAGTCGACAGAAGGTGACCGCATAAAAAAAAAATATATTGACTCACCCCGTCCTCAAAGTTAGTCATCATAAATTCTAGGAGGAAACAATGATAATAACCAGTATGTAAGCCGTGCCAGAAAGCTAAATATAGTAACGTAACACCTTGTGATAGTGCTTTATTTCCTAGAAACTTTAAACGTTTGAATACATACCTGAAATATAGAAACCATGTATCAAAATTTACTTATACAGGGCATAATTCTACACAATATAATTACATTGTTTTTTTATTAACAGTTTTATTCACTCTGAATTTAGACTGGGAAGCAGACTATGCCTATGTGTAACCCGTCTCTCTATAATTCAAAATACACTATGAGAGATTGTAACATGCAAGTGAACCTTGCATTTTGATTGGTCAATTAGACACTGTCTATTGGACGGACAATAACACCCCTCAGTTTTAATAAAAAAATTTTGAAGGGACAATAACACTCTTGCTTGCTTGACAGGTCCAGAAAAAAATAGCCTTATTCTAACAACAAGATGTTTAAGTGTCCTACTTGTTGTGTAAATTATCCATTACAACCTATCTTACTTGTCCAGAGGGTTCGAAAAAATGTTTAAATCCAAGCTGCATTTGAAAGTGCTTACGTAAGGCTTTTCAAACCATGTTACGGCATGTAGTTGAATTTTTCCAATTTTTAAAATCAGGTGTGTTAAGATGAAATTTGTATCATTTTTTAATTGAAATATTGTAAAATAGTACAAATTGTTGACCAGAATAGAGATTGGAACATATTATTCAGTTACAACAAGAGTGGTATTGGGGCTTTAAAATCCTAAATAGCATGTTACAATGTTGATAAAAACTCCTGAGATTTTACATTAGAACCTGCAGCGCAAAGTTGTTCATGTTACTGACAGATATGAAATTCCAATTGTGAACAGGGAGACAACTCTGAAATTTGGTTTAAGATTTATATATGCATTATGTAATTGTATTCTACTCTGGGTGTTTTTATACACCTGCTCGAACATTACGTACATTCCCTATTTTCCCTAGGTCTCCCTCACTTCTCCCTATTTTCCCTAGGTCTCCCTCACTTCTCCCTATTTTTCCTAGGTCACCCTCACTTCTTTCTTTTTTCCCTAGGTCTCCCTCACTTCTCCCTATTTCCCTAGGTCTCCCTCACTTCTCCTTATTTTCCCTAGGTCTCCCTCACTTCTCCCTATATTTCCTAGGTCTCCCTCACTTCTCCCTATTTTCCCTAGGTCTACCTCACTTCTCCCTATTTCCCTAGGTCTCCCTCACTTCTCCTTATTTTCCCTAGGTCTACCTCACTTCTCCCTATATTCCCTAGGTCTACCTCACTTCTCCTTATTTTCCCTAGGTCTACCTCACTTCTCCCTATTTTCCCTAGGTCTACCTCACTTCTCCTTATTTTCCCTAGGTCTACCTCACTTCTCCCTATATTCCCTAGGTCTACCTCACTTCTCCCTATTTTCCCTAGGTCTACCTCACTTCTCCCTATTTTCCCTAGGTCTACCTCACTTCTCCCTATTTTCCCTAGGTCTACCTCACTTCTCCCTATTTTCCCTAGGTCTCCCTCACTTTTCCCTAGTAATTGATCGTAATTTGAGCCCTGACCAGTACGTATGAGATATAATAATATAAGGACTACTTACTTGGCCATCCATTGGTTTGTGTTATAGTTAAAACAATGAATTAAAAGACGGAATGTATTAGCATATTCAAATTCTGGGGTTCGTACATTCGCACAACCATCCCATAATTCATTACCATTCTTATCTTTACCATTATAACTTAAACCTAATATTGTAATCGATCCTTCCTGTAAAACAAACAGTATAATATTAGCCATTAATTCTTACAGGGCAGCACAGACAAAACACAGCCGCAAGCAAGAGGTGACCGGCCAGCTAGAGATCGAAGCATGGCACTCTAGACCACTAGGCCACCCCAACCCCCCTATTGTAGAGAGAACGATCAGTGTTTTATCTAATTATTACATAATGCATCTTTAATAATATCATCGTTCATAAAGCGCATTAATACTAAAAAAACAGTTATGAAACAAGAATAAACATATAATACTTACCACTAGTAACCAAGAACCAATGTATTTATTTAACAAATTTTTACCCCAAACAAGGACATAGGCACATTGTAAAAATAGTCCCATTGTCTGAAAAACAGATTTTATAATTTCAGACATAATCATACCATCATTGTGTAACTTAATTTCTTGAAACAAAACATCATACAAGAGAGAGAGAGAGAAATGGGATTTAAAGTCGACTCGACAGAAACTAGGTCATCATAGAAAATTCCTCATGTTATAATCAATGCTACAAGGATGTCATTTTTGTCGTCTTTACTAATCTTTACTGATCTTCCATGATGTGAGCCAAATGTAAAATAATTTGTCTTATTTGAGAGAGAGAGAGAGAGACCTGGCCTTATATTTTGAACATAGTCTGGAGATACATGTACATAAGGCACCTGTCAGAGAGAGAGAGAGATAGGGTTTAACACCCACTTGACACAAACTAGGTCATTTTGGGATTAACATATAGTTCAATTTTATTTCAAGAGTTTGCTTGTTTGTAAGGGATCTTTAGCAGTGGGAGGAAAATGGAGGACCTGGAGAAAACCCATGAGATTAGACCGGCCACCCTACTCCTTGTCACGTACAACTGGAGGAATAGAAACCATGCCAGTTGACTCAATGACAGACCTAATGATACAACTTGCATGCGCTAACCATTCGGCCATCCAACCCGCACCCCCGTTTGTCTTATGTCCAAAGGCCCAAAGATGATTACATTGTCTTTCAAGTTATCAAGGACAATTATCAACTAGTGAGCTGCCATGACAACAAGCTCTCAATTAAATCAATCAAGAAAGCAATTTGCTACTAAGCTGCCAAAACAACAAGCTGTCAATTAAATGAATCAAAATAACAATTTATTACGTACCTGGAAATTAGATGAGAGGATAAAATCATCAGAAACAAAGTAATTTAATACTTGATAAATGCTAATATATATTAATCCTAAACTGAACCTCTTTAAACCAGCATATATACTGAAATATAATAAACATTTATATCATAGTAAGAAATACTGTTACATATATTTATACTACCAGCATGGAATGAAACTGATATTGCCTGCAGGGCCGGCGGAATTCTTGATTGGGGGGGGGGGGGGGTCCATCCTAGGTCCCTATAGACGAGGGTCCAGAGGCTGCAATAACCTGGAGAAAGTACAGTACAAACCAAGTGGAAGTATGAAATTCCGCTTAAGTCCGACCTGGGCGGAAATGAAAAATCGCGGACCACAGGTTATTAATCCGCTCTGCCCCCGCTCTAAATTCCGCTCTAAATTTCCTCCGCGAATTTGAGTAAATCGCGGACCACCGCGGAATTGCTTAACCACCGACCACGGCGGATTTTCTAAACCACCGACTAGCGTGGATTTGTTAGAACTTCGAGGAAATTGAAATGTATCTAGTGGGAAATTTAATATGTTGAATTTTCACGTGCCTACACTATATTGTTACGCTGTACTTGTATCCATAATTTAGAAGTCAAATTGTTTCAGGTTCCGAAAACAACATTATCAGCATGTAAGTCTGACTGCAAAAATATGTACAATGCACAGTATAACAGGTGTCGTCATCAATATAAAAATAACAGCATCGCCGACTCTTGTGTTTTATTACATGTACAATGTACGGCATATTTTACTAAATTTATTAAAGAATCATCTAGAAGTACATGTATATCCACGCATAGTTACATGCAAATTTCGCACGGCTCGGTATTTAGTCCGTGCAAATTGAATTGTATAGCAAGAACACGTGTGTTTACATATTCTTCACGATATGCATGTCTAGAACATTTTATAGGACAGGTATGCATAACACAATACATGTTTAGATGTTTATGCCGTGTTCAAATTGTTTGGCATATTTACTGTATTAAGAGTGCGCAGTTAAGAATTCCTCTCGAATCACGGCAAAGATAGACTTTTAAATTGCAAACTATAACGGTATTTAGGTTACCGGTCTTACAAATAGATATAAGGCAAATAGAACTTGCAACGAGAGTCGAAAGCGCCTTCAAATCAGACATAAGATCGTACTTACC
The DNA here is from genome assembly GCA_917208275.1 of Patella pellucida. Lineage (NCBI taxonomy): Eukaryota > Metazoa > Mollusca > Gastropoda > Patellidae > Patella > Patella pellucida. Next base: position 66,508,158 of record OU795042.1, on the reverse strand, counting down.
GTAAAAATTAAATGAACGCCACACAAGTCTACGATGTCATAGAATATTAGTAAAGTATAACCGTTATCAAATCCACACAAAAATCCAAGGCACTCATTTTATTTTAGAAAAGAATAACTGCATTCCACATGAACCCCAAATAAATGGTAGAATGTACATCCTGTCAACTTGTATCTGTTGCCTTTTGCGTGCAGAAATGTCCCGTGTATCAAAGATCAAAGAATATAATCGCACGTGGCCCCTCTTTGATGTTTTAATGTGATTTCATATATCTAAAAGGGGTCAAATTACTTTTGAGCCAATAATAAACATCGACAATTTTTTTAATCATCGGATAAAGTCAAACAATACGTGTATATTTTATTACAAAAACATTGTTGAAGTTACTATTTTGTCTAAATTCATAACGCTAATCAACAAACTGAGTTGTATTTATTGTCAAATAAACTGTTAAACATTTACGTATTGGTAAAAAAACATGTACTCCATTGTTTATTATTAAATACACACGCAATTAATTGTAATGGATTAGTTATAAAAACATGACGCGTGAGTTGTATTTAATCCACGTACAAGCTTGAAGTTCGTAATATTTCAGAATAAAATACTGTCTTCGTATATTCGGTAAAATATCTTGTGTTTATTAATTCGATATCTAAAATATTAGCATTTTTCTAACACAATTTGTAGTTTTCTGTCCATCAACAACTATTCACTCATCCGCCAATGATAGACACACGGCCAAATGACAACCACACTCGAAATTGCTTCAAAATTTAAAAAAAATCCGTACGATTATGATATAGCCTTCAATAAAAACGACAATATTTTAAAAATAAGCCTTTGTCGGAATGTGTTTAAAATAAAAAAAAACCCATTATAATGTTAAGTGCTATTTAGAACTGCTTTATTCAAATTTATTGACCTAGTTCGCCACCGACATGTCATTGGAATTCAGCTTCGGCGATGCCATCACGAAAATATATTATTGAATGATTGTTTCTCGGTGTATTCGGTGTTCTATCAAGTAATTATATTCAATGAAGATTTAAATTTACCTAACAACTAGTCAGCGAATCCATCTACGTTATTATTATAATATCTACGGACACGCGAATTCACACGGGGCGTGGAGACAGTCGTCTTCTCTCAATCTCTCGCCACGCGGGTTTAATGCGACTTCAAAGAAAAGCGTGCATTACACATCAAAGGAAAGTGTGCATTACTGGCACGCACACATCAAACAGTGTAGAATAAATTGTCTAACAGAAAGGTTATTACAGCGTGGGTCTATTTAAAAGGATAATACCACTCTTGTTGTAACTTAATAATATGTCTTAATCTTTATTCTGGTTAACAAATTGTACTATTTTACAATATCCCAATTAATTGATGATACAATTTTCTTCTTAACACACCGAATTTTTAAAAAAATCGGAAAAATTCAACTACATGGTTTGAAAAGCTTTACGTAAACACTTTCAAATGCAACTTGGATTTAAATATATTTTCGAACCCTCTGGACAAGTTAATTAGGATGTAATGGATAATTTACACAACAGGTAGGACATTTAAACATCTAGTAGTTACAATAAGGCTATTTTTTTTCTGGACCTGTCAAGCCAGCAAGAGTGTTATTGACCCTTGTGTACAAATAAGTGTAACTTTGTTTTCTTTATTTTGACATTCTGCTAATTGAGAAACCATTTGAGTTATAGATACAGGTTATTGAATGAACTGCATCTACGTTTACAGTATAATCAAAATACTTTGACATCTCTTTTGATAATTGACGGTACCGGTAAATTATAATAATGAATCATTCGGTGAATCCATGTTGTACATGTATGAAACTATCCTTAACTTGAGACGGCTAGATGTAAAATTTACAGCAATGTATAAAAAAAATACCAACGAACCTTCAAATTTTAAAAATTATTTATTCAGAATGGCTACGAGACGAACCGCTCAAGAGTACGGTAACAGTGTCGCGGGTTGTGAATTTAATTTTGGTGAGTCGAACGTAACACAAATTGAGAACGAATTGACTATGTGAATGATATACGTTAAGTGGATTCGCCGACAGGTTAGACTGAAGAACGTCAATATATGTCAGTTTATCTGTAATCACACCCTGAATATTAATGGTTGATATTGAGCCAATGAAAATTCTTGTATGAATTGACTGACAACAGTACTACTGACCTTAAACGGGGACGTATTAGAACTGTTGATACGGAATAGCAGAAATATATGATGTATAAATAGAAAGAAATATTAACGATACGTATGCTATTTAATTTAAAACATCGTTAACGTTGAACGATTAGCGACCGATGGGTTTTGCATTGCCGGTTATGACAAACAGAATACCGTATATATGGAATAGCAGAAAATGTTAACGTCTTTTTTTATAAACGATATAACAGAAATACGGGCGATAAATGGACACGAAAGGGAACAGGTTTTTTTTAAGGATTTTGCCGTGGCGTCACCCAGTCGACATGTGTTCATTCCAAGCTTGCATCGGAATTGGTTTGAAGTTTAAAATACAAAATAACAAAGCCGGGATTTACAATCTCAAGCTTAAATAATTTAAACAACTCATTAAAAAAACAACCACTGTTAATACATCAAACACCAATCGTCAAAATCATTAATTAATAATTATCGTATAGGCTTCTATCCACACTGATGAGTACTAGTTAGCACCTTTACCGGCCAATGAACCCTATAATATACTGGCCATGAATACCCCGATTTTACCGGTAATGAATGAGCCGAATAAAGGATGGTACTTGCTAAATATATTTGTAGAAAAGCTGTCACCCATTTTCCGATAGTGCTATCACAATTCACGAAACATGGTTTCATTGTCTGCGTGTAAAATTAACCGTTGACACCCAAATAGCTACACACAGTACATTTGCTTTGTGACATGATTCAAGATTCTAATACCGATGAGAAACGGGAATAAAGGATAGATTTAGGATATTCATGTATCGGTAGGTTCTAGTTACTATTCATAATCAATCTGCGAAGAATATATACTGCAAGCCATTGGGCACAACAGGCGAACATTTAAAATGAGTTATTGTTCAATGCCACAGTAACAATATTATGGATGACATTCATCTAAATATTGCTGACCATTCTCGGCCGACTATATTTAATTTTCACGGACTATACTCCGCCGACTTTTTTATATTTTCGCGGACTATAATCCGCCGACTTTTTTATATTTTCGCGGACTATAATCCGCCGACTTTTTTTATAATTCCGCCGCGTTTTTTCCGCCCAGAATGGCTAGATTTCCGCGGAGTGCAAATAAGAAAACTCCGCGATTCTTGAGCGGAAAAAACGCGGACCTAGGCGGAATTTCATACTTCCGTGTGATGCGTACTGTAGTACTTGCGGCTAAATTATTGAGGGGGGGGGGGGGTAGCCCTACTCCGTCGGGCCTTGCCTGATCAACAATGTTTTCACATACTCTTTATTGTCGACCGTATAAAAAATTCACCCCCTTTGAACAAAATCATCGGTAGTTGATATCGGATTCTCAGTGTTTCCACTAACACCGATTTTATCCAGATTTTGGGTTTTTTCACCTATTTCAGATCTTCAAATGAGAGATATATTGAGGTTTTCTGGTCAAATGTTCATTAAATGAGGGGTCGTTGAGTTGACCTTTTTTTTTTCTCGAAAAATTTGGGATTTTTGAAATTTGCAAGTGGAAATTTTACAGCACCCCTGAGAACACTTTCCACACACCCCCCCTCGTTGCACTGAGCTAGTTAAGGCCCTGTGGTTACAGTGTATAATATTATCCATTTCTTACCTATCTGGTGGTTTACCAGTTGTGGGATTAGAGAAGCTACCATTTATAAAATCCAAATATCTCTTCATAGAAAACTGAAATCAAATGATATCAATTATGTTATGGATTCCAGATCACGCACAGTAGGACTTCTCTATCATACTATATCAGGCCTATCCTGTTATGTTATGGATACAAGATCAGGCACACAAGGACTTCTATGTCATATTACATCAGGCAGTGTTGCTTTTAGGCCTATCCGGTTAGGTTATTGATACAAGATCCTGCATGCTAGGACTCCCACTACGATATTACTCTGGTGAATGGATTACACCAGATTTATAAAATCTGAAAGACAGTAGACATGGTTATCCCATTTTCAAAAGAAGGCCTGATCTTGCTTTAACTACATACATCTTATCAAGGCCTTCACGTAATACCCTGCATATTTTAGCACTAATTTCGATTGGGTTCAAGCCCAGCTTGTGAGTCTACCAGATTCTTCGATCCACGTGAATATCCAATTGTATAAATTGTTCCTGTACAGGAAACATGTTGAAGTTAAACAGTTTATTACCTGAGGACCAATCATAAAGCCACCATAACACAGAGAATGACCCAACATTTCTATAAGGGAGGGAACTCTACTTAAAGCTGTTTCCTTCTGTTCTTGAGATATACCAGTCTGAAATAAACATAGGTTGCCAGGCAACGAAACATACGCCCACAGCAGCTAAATCGTCCAGGCAGTCAACAAGAGTTGTCGCATATTTTACTTTTTTCGGTAATAAAACATTTATAATACACTAAAATCTGATTAAAAGTAAGAACTCATTAAGTAATTATCAGAAAATCATTCTAATTTGTTTGGCTTTGATAAAGTTCTCCTCCATGCTGTTCAAGTTATCAAAATTCATTGAAACTCAATATACTTGTTCGTCTTATGACCTTCAACACTGTGTATAAATTTAAAGTCAATCGGATATTAACTTTAGCCTCTAGCGCGTCCACAAGATTTTTTGAAGTGTTCAAGTGCCATAATTCTGACAGTAATTATCGGAAATTGCTGAAAATCAATAGGCATCTTCATCTCATACACTGTGTATAAATTTAAAGTCAATCGGTTATTAACTTTAGCCTCTAGAGCGTCCACAAGATTCTTTGAAGTGATCAAGGGCCATAACTCTGACAGTAATTATCGGAAATCGCTGAAAAACAATAGGCTTCTTCGTTTCATGACCTTAAACACTGTTTATACATTTAAAGTCAATCAGTTAATTGAGTTATTAACTTTAGCCTCTAGAGGGTCCACAAGATTTTTTTAAGTGATCAAGGGCCATAACTCTGACAGTAATTATCGGAAATTGTTGAAAATCAATAGGATTCTTAATCTTATGACCTTAAACACTGTGAATAAATTTCAAGTCAATCGGTTATTAACTTTAGCCTGTAGAGCATCCACAAGTTTTTTTGAAGCGATCAAGGGCCATAACTCTGACAGTTGTTGAAAATCAATAGGCATCTTCATCTCATGACCTTCAACAGTGTGTATAAATTTAAAGGCAATCGGTTATTAACTTTAGCCTCTAGAGCATCAACGAGATTTTTTGAAGTAATCAAGGGCCATAACTCTAACAGTAATTATCGGAAGTCGCTGAAAATCAATAGGCTTCTTCATCTCATGACCTTCAACACTGTGTATAAATTTAAAGTCAATCGGTTATTAACTTTAGCCTCTAGAGCATCCACAAGATTTTTTGAAGTAATCAAGGGCCATAACTCTAACAGTAATTATCGGAAGTCGCTGAAAATCAATAGGCTTCTTCGTCTCATGACCTTCAACATTGTGTATAAATTTAAAGTCAATTGGATATTAACTTTAGCCTCTAGAGCGTCCACAAGATTTTTTGAAGTAATCAAGGGCCATAACTCTGACAGTAATTATCCGAAATTGCTGAAAAACAAAAGGCTTCTTCATCTCATGACCTTAAACACTGTGTATAAATTTAAAGTCAATTGGATATTAACTTTAGCCTCTAGAGCGTCCACAAGCAATTGTGGATGCCGGACCGACGGCAAAATACGACAAAATTCAATGTGGGCGTATAAAAAGACAAGCATGTTGAGAGAACTGCTGAAACAATGTCTAAGACACAGATACAAAATGCTAGGACACCTCCAGGATATTACTATGGTCGATGGACTACACCAACTTTAGTTGACATGCACAAACAGACTGCATTGCTTTTAGTTTAGCATACTGATCCAGACGACATTGTTTTCAATTTATCAGATATGTACAGAGGACCTGGGCCCTGTTTCACGAAATCTTAACTAAAGATAAAACCCAACTTTTAGAAGTATACTTCAATTTTCAATGGCTAGGCACTAAATTATATCTAATATTATCCAATCAAATCACTCAAATTTGGATTTTATCTTAGTTAAAATTATGTGAAACCAGCCCCAGTCTTATTATAACTTACTTTCTACTTGCCATCGTTGACATCGAACACCACACCAGTTAATCTCAACGTTAAAACACATTGTCATTGACAGTTGCTCTATTTCCTGTCTCATTATAGAGGGAGAGGGAGAGAAAGAGAGAGAGAGATGACTTAGAGAGAGACAACATTTAATGTCCACTCGATACAAACTAGGTCATTTCGGGACTAACATATGGTTCAATTTTATTTCAATAATTCAGTTGTACGTAGGGGTCTTTAGCAGTGGGAGGAAAACGGAGGTCCAGTGGGAGGAAAACGGAGGTCCAGTGGGAGGAAAACGGAGGTCCAGTGGGAGGAAAATGGAGGACCAGTGGGAGGAAAACGGAAGACCTGTCTAATTTTAACTTACTTTCTTTTTGCCATCGTAAACATCGAAGACCACACCAGTTAATCTCAACGTTAAAACACAATGTGGCATGGTCCATTTAAAATCATACGAATCGGTAGAATGACTGATATATCCTAGAGTTAAATACATCTGAAATAACAAAAAACAAAACACAATTAATATAAATAACATCAGAGAGATAAAAATACATCTTAAATAACAAAAATAAAACAACAAGATTATTATAAATAACCTCAGAGAGATAGCGTTAAATTCATCTGAAATAACAAAAAAAATAAAACAACAAGATTAATATACTGGTAAATAAAGGCTGAGAGATATTGTATTCGATCATGTGCTTTTGATCAGTTAATCAATGTTTGAGAAGGCCCACACACAGTATTTGACTGTGCACTTTCAATTGTAAAGTGAGAGGGATATTCGGTCTCCCGTCCGATCAGGCAGGTTTCCCCCGAGTTCTTCGGTTTCTTCCTGCAGTAATGATCGAAATCATTCGCACGATCTGTGCCAAGGGCCAAATTTGAAAAAGGCCTCAGGCCTAATTTGCTACCCTTGTAAAATGACGTGATTATTATTATTATTATTATTATTAATGTGTTTGCCAGATTTCGCTAAATGTCACTTAAAGAGTATGGTTGGGATCATATTCCTGAAGCAACGGCCCGAGAAATCCCTCTCTGGCCATTGCTGGATTCGCTTCGGATTCTTGACATTTAAGTAAATGTGTCTATTCTTCTCGTTCAATCAAATCTACTACTTACGTACAGTAACATGACATTCCGTCGTTTAATCTTGGGTCTTCCTTAATATTTTGGACAAAGATTTAAGTTATTAAAAACGTTAAAAGTCTGTTCGTTACCATACCGTAGTGTTTACTTTACGTCAATACCGATAGCCTCGTTTGTCACGCAATTAGTTTTGCTGCAATATCCTGCTATGCGCTGGTTAATATAGCATAAAAAAACCGTGCAGCCATGACGTAACGTTACGTAAACACAGTTGTCCTAATTAAACGTCTTGTTTTAAAGGTAATACCTTTGTAACGAATTCAGTGATTGGTCAGTAATAGGACCACTGGCCAGTCATAATTAGTGACAATAATACCCACTCAGTCCAGCAGGGAGTAGTCAGATTAGCTCTAATCAAACGGAACACTGCGAGGAGGATGGGTTGGGATTTAATGTCACATCGTCACCAAGTAAGGAAATCAGTGGTATACACTAACATATTAACCTTGTTTAGTTCTAATCAAAGTTTGAAATTAACATGTACCTACAGTTACCTTATTTTCTTGATGGCCACAGGAGTAAGTTACTACATACAAGGAGCCACCGTGTCAGAGTGAGTAGGACATTGGCCCTTGAGGATACTTGTTTGGTTGCGGCCCTGTGCGCTGGCCGAAGAAGTTCATCATTATATTCTGGGGTGGTTCCCCCCTTGTCAGTAGTGCAGGAACGAGAGCCTGGCAAGGGGCATCATGTTGATCGGATGGGACAAGAAACCAAGATCCTGTGTTTACATTGGCGTTAACGTAAAAGTTCTAAGGCATCGGTTACGACAATATGACGGCAATTATTTCTTTAAACAATATTTTATTCAAACGATGAAGATGAAAGGGATTGAGGAACTGACATAGCTTTTATGGCTTGTCTCTTGAAGGCAATTAAAGAATATTGAAATACTTACAGTATTAATAAAGAAAGCTAGACCAACAGATAATTTAGTTCCTGGTGATATCAACAATAAGATGTAGATTATAACTATATTCAATAAACTATGGTACATATCAAATCCTGAAAAATATACAAAATAATACATAAATTATACGACTATTCGAAAACATTAACAATTAGAAAAGCTACATGTAACAACGAACTAGATCGTAACTCAAGAGTGAGAGAAATGGCCACTCGATACAAACTAGGTCATTTCGGGAATAACATATGGTTTTTAGTTTTATATCAATTATTCGCTTGCGCATAGGAGTTTTTTTTAGAAATGGGAGGAAACCGGAGGACATGGAGCAAACCCACGAGGTTGGACAGACGACCCTACTCCTCGTCACATACAACTGAGGAATTGAAACCGTGCCAGTTGACTCAATGACAGACTTATGATACAGTGCGCATCAGGGCACAAAACTTAAAAATATGCCTGCAAGGTCATACTCAAAATAAAGATTATGTTTGATGTGCATATTGCTGTTGTTTGGGGTTGACATAAACATAGAAGAGATGCCTACAGGCTTCAAACAAGTTCATTAAATCCCATGACAATGATAAGATATTCTTGCACCGTAACGAACTCTTTGTTTTACATGATTTACGTCACAGTAATAATTTAAAAATTTTTTTTTTTTAAATGTGCCTGCAAAAAGGTTTTTTTACTAGGCAGCTGTCCTTGTCAGGCCCTCCTTCTGCATCACTGACAAGGGGAAATCACGCTGGAAAATCGAGATGAACTTTCTCAGCCAATGCAGGGATCGAACACCCGACCTCCAGGCTAGCGAACCAGCGCCTTATGCACTTAGCCAACGTGATCCCCTTCAGCCATCCAACCCCCGTAGATTGTAACTACATGTATAAACAATGGTACATATCTACTCCTGAAAAATATACAATAATTATAGGACTACTGTAAACATTAGAACCGCAAACAATCAACCATATTGTAAAGCTATAAACCTACAAGCAGTGAACTAGATCACAGGGATTCTACCACTCTTGAAGTCTTTGACAGTCTTCATGTAGGGTTTTTGATCCTGTTTACTGACTACACATTTACTGACTATGCTAAAGGCTGGCCCGGGGGGGTTGGGATGGCCTAGTGGTCTAGAGTGCCGCGCTTCAACCTCTAGCTTGCCGGCCACCTCTGGTTTGCGGCTGTGGTTTTGAGGCATAGAGATAGAGGCGCCTTCTCAACCTTGTGGGTTTCCCCTGGGCACTGCTCAAGACCCCTATGCGCAAGCGAATTATTGAAATAGAATTTTAAAAACATGTTAGCCCCGAAATGACCTTGTTGTGTTGAGTGGACGTTAAACCCCATTTCTTTCTCTCTTAAGGCTGGCCACTAGATCCATTTATTTGATTTGATATACATGTACATGAATATATAGGGATGGTTGTTGTTGTTTATTTTTTGAAATGTCTGTGTATTTTGTGTGTCCATATTGTCCGCAGATTTATCAATGTGTAGTGCGTGCGGTTCCGCATACCAATTAGTATATATTGCTGTACTTTTAGTAAAAGGTTAATTTAAGTACAGTTTTGGATTCTGTTCACGAAAATAAAAAAAATACTCTTATTGTCAAAATTACTTAACAAGAAGACATCCTGGAACATACTTTAATGTTTTTAACAATTTTTTTTTAGTAATTAGCAAATGTTTCTGAAGAAGGTACAATGTTAGACAATCACATGATATTTACCCTTTTTACTAAGCATGTCACATTACATGTAAGCTTATAATTTAAATAATTTTTTTACTATACCACTTCTCGCCAACTCAATTTAAACATCTCACATTTTCACAGATTGTTATTTGAAACCTATCGATTGGAATGATTTGTAACAATTTCTACACATTAGTACAGGAAATGTTTTAGAGGCATTTAGAAACCTGGATTTGGATAGAGAAATAAAACTATTTCTTTGAAACATGGGTCTAATAAATGAGTAGCTGTTTTATGTGTTCAGTTTATTGGCAAAGCAACCTGGGGTCAAACACCTGGTAGACTTATTCTATAGAGAGAGAGAGAAATGGGATTTAACGTCAACTCAACACAAACTAGGTCATTTTGGGACTAACATATGGTTTTCAATTTTTATTTCAATAATTCGCTTGCACGTAGGGGTCTTTAGCAGTGGGAGGAAACCGGAGTGCTCAGAGGAAACCCATGAGGTTGAGAAGGCGCCCCTATCTCCATGTCACATACGCTCACACCAGGGCTCAAAACCAAAGCAGCAGGCCAGAGGTGACTGACCAGCTAGAGGTCGAAGCGCGGCACTCTAGGCCATCCAAACCCTCCACTTATTCTATACATAAAACAACCATTTGTATACTTCAAATACAAGGAGACACTGACAGTGACAAGCCTAGAGACACAGAGAGAGAGAGAGAGAGAGAGAGAGAGAGAGAGAGAGAGTGGTGGTTTAATGTCCACTGACACAAACAAGGTCATTTCCGAACTACATGTACATTGTAACACATGGTTCAATTTTATTTCAAAACTTTGCCTGCGAGTAGATTGAACAGACGACCCTACTACTCTTCACGCACCACCAGTCCGAGGAATTGAAAGACAAGCCTAGATATAAGGCATCTCTTACACGGAATCTCTCTTGTGCCTGTTAATTTGTCGAGCACATTTTTTATCTTTTTTCAGTATCTTTCTTGATAATGATACCCTATTAAAACATGTCAGACACAAACTTGAAAATAGCAGTTACTAGTTTGTTAGTGTTTGATAGTTTGACAGAGATAACTACAATCATTATTTCCATGCCTGGACATTCAACAAATTAATTTAATAAAGGAGCAAATCAGGTCTGTTACTCCCTAGTCTACATGTAGGTGGATACACTCATTGAATTAAAGGGACAATAACACTCTTGACTGGCTTGATAGCTCCAGAAAAAAAACAATAGCCTTATTCTAATAGTGAGTGCAGGAGGACCACACCTGTCCACACCCAAAACAAAAAACTACAAGATAAACCTACAAGACAGAAAATAGACATTGCAAAAACAATAATTATCAAATCAAGTGAATGGATCTAAGTACTAGATGAATTTTTCGAACTAGGTGTGTTAAGATGAAATTTGTATCACCAATTAATTAGAATATTGTAAAATAGTACAATTTGTTGACCAGAATAAAGATTGGGACATATTATTCAGTTACAAAAAGAGTGATATTGGGCCTTTAATGGAGATTGGCGATCTGTAACTCCCAAGTCTTCACTACGTTGATATACTCATTGAATTAATGGAGATTGGCGATTACACATACATGTTCATGCAGACGTAAAATCTCTAGGGAAATCTTTGACGGTTACTCAATTCTAAACAACTCTCTGGATAATATACCATGTATTTAGATGAGATTAAAGGCTGGCTGCTGTTATGCATTTTCACCTGAGTACATGTATGTCGTTACTACAAAAAAACCTGGGGGAAGGTTATCTACATAATGTATTCTATCAGGCAATGGGATGGACCCGGTGAATAAACAATTATACACAAATGTAATCTACATCTATCAACAAACTGTTGTTTGTTTTTTTCTTAATCTGTCTCACTTTCATGATTAATCTAAAGTTACATGTACAATAATTAAACTGTTGTTTGTTTTTGTTAATCTATCTCTCTTTCATGATTAAATCTAAAGTTACAATAATTATGCGAGTGTCTAAAAATAGACATCAATAATTAATGGCCATTTTGTCTCAATAATATTCTAATTGCAATTTTATGCATCAGGGGCCTGTTTCACGAAATTTTAACTAAGATAAAATCCGATTTTAGTAATTCGATTGGATAGTATTAGATTGATTTTAGCGCTTAGCCAATCAGATTTAAGTATGTGCTAAAATTTGGATTTTATCTTAAGTTAAAATTTCGTGAAACAGGCCCCAGGTAATTTGCCACAGCAGGCCTTTAGATCTCTTTTCAAATTCACAATTGAAAATTTAAATCTGTTATAAAACAAGCTGTTGTCCCCTGCCTTTATCACAAAATAAATAGATAACACTCATTAATACCTGCTAAAATTATCTTTTTATAAAGCATTGAGCAGTCAAAGTGCTTATCACCGCTCTACCCCAGCAGAAAATGCTCGCGATTGCACACTTAGGTCGAGATACTGATGCCTGGAAACAAGTTTCGTTATCCAAACTCAATTAGAATCAGAGTTACATGTACATGTATCGTGCCCCTCAAGCATTGACAAATCAAATTGCTTACACAGTATCTCTGCTTTGCCTAAGTAGAATATGCTCATAGTCAACCTCAAAGAGAGAGAGAGAGAGAGAGAAATGGGGTTTAACGTCCACTCGTCCACTCGCTACAAACTAGGTCATTTCTGGACGAACATATGATTTAATTTTATTTCAATAATTCGCTTGCACTTAGGGGTCTTTAGCAGTGGAAAGAAACCAGAGGACCTAGTTTGTGGCGAGTGGACGTTAAACCCCATCACTCTCTCTTTCCCTTAATAAAAAGCAGTGTTATTGTGGTCTAAACAGTGTGACAGATACATGTAGGCAAACAAACTGAATAATGGAGATGACAATCAGAATTAGTAAAGTAAGAATACATGTACTTTTATATGCAGAACCTTTTAAACTATTAACTTCAACCACACGGAATAATTGATGTTTTGATCAAAATCAAATTTAACAAGATTATCTCTCAGTAGAATTTCTTTCTCACATTACGTTTTTTATTTTTAAACAATAAACCAGAGACACTGGAGTGACAAGGACATAAGATTTTCTATTTTTACTATCCGTGCCAGAAAAACATACTTGCATGGTTTGCATGCATTGATTGTTTGATACAAATTACCAAAGACATTATCTAGAGAGACAATGACATAAGATTTTTTATACTTTGTGACATTACGTTTTTTTATTTTTACAATAAACCAAAGCCATTAGGGAAACAATGACATAAGATTACACTATTTTGCCTAAAATGTTTTTTAGGACTTCGAATTTTGTCTTTTGGATTGATTGTATATGGTTTTATTTTATTTCTATAATTTGTGCAAAAGCATACTTTGGTGCTGAAATAAACTCTTTAAGTAACTTGTATTTCATATAATTGTGTCATGTGTTATACTTTGGTTTGTGTGCATTGATTGTAATACACACATAGTATGCCTGGAATCAATAACCCAATCTGTGCAGGACAAACCAGGATGTTAAACCACTTTATTTAATCTCTATAGTCTTATTCAGGATTTGGCCAAATCCTATCAGATGATGACTATCAATTGTTAATAGTTCCTCCCCATCACAAACTGTCAATAATTATTGGGAGCGAGAGAGAGAGAAATGGGGTTTAACCTCGATTCTACACAAACTAGGTCATTTCGGGACTAACATATGGTTCAATTTCATTTCATTAATTTGCTTGCACGTAGGGGTCTTTAGTCATGGGAGTTAACCGTAGGACATAGAGAAAACTGAACGGAATTGAAACATATTTGGACTGATATTCATATTATTAGAGATTCATCTTTTACAGTATAATACATGTACTAATAGTGTAAGGGATTTTATAGCACTAGAGTCATGCATAGTCTTTAACTATCCTTTGCATTGGTCACTTCCTATTCATGACACCTGTATTACTCATCTATCGTAGCAATGATCTCTGTGTTAAATTTATATTTGGAACAATTTTTACCAGTTCTATCACAAATGTGATAATGACTGACACCAATATTGTCCTTTAACTATATTTTAATACCCTTTCCTTTAATTTTGTTTACAAGGATTTGTCTTTCCGACCTTATCAAAGAAAGTCTGATTTTGATAATTGTCTATATAAGGCTATGTGTTATATAAATGTCTACAGCAGCACTACTAGCCTGTTGCCTTGACAGTAATTGAATTATGTTGATGGCAGTAGAGATCTTCATGTATCAGAAACTAAACTTCAGTAACATTTCCGACATCAGCATACAACTGATGTAATTTAATTGGACTGAAACTAATCATTCAATTTCACTTTCTACAGTCAAACCTGTGAATGCCAATTCTTAGTTCATTGGCCAATCACGCTATTTTAACAAGATTTTGCCTAAAAGTTTGGATGCAGCTATGGCTGGTGTGGCACGCTAGGCAGGCTAAGCTAACTCTACCGGACACCGGTTACCACTGTTTGTCGTGTATTTTGTACATGGTGAAAAGTTCATATGCTAATTACACTATTTTGCCAGATTACACTATTTTGCCAGATTACATAGTTTTTTTTTAGGAATTCAAATTTCGCTAATGGTTTGGATTGTTTGTACTTGGTTTTATTTTACTTTTATTACTATACGAAAGACACTATAAGCACCTTCAACATGATTTGTATAACAAATAGAGAGTCATCTGATATACCCTTCAGACACTTACATGTGCCTGGAAATAAGGCACCTGTCACTGGTGCCTGTCATTTTGTCAGGGATTGATTTGTCTTTTTTAATAATATTGTTAATACTAAGTTGAAAATGTCAGGTACTATTTTATTAGTAAAACCGTTATTTTCAGGCCTGCTTATAAATGTTAAACTCATTTAGTAACACCAGTGATCATTAAACCGTTCAAGTTTGATGTGTGAAACAAAAGGTGTGATAAATAAAACAGCTTTAAAACAACCCAGCTCTCGGTCTTTGCTTAGGCTTTTTCGAAAAGCTGGCTTATCCTGAGTGCCTGTGGACATACTCCAACTACCTTTGGGCACGCTCAGTATGTTTTCTTTCTGGATAAATACCTGAGCTGAGATTATCTACCCTTGATAGTGGATAAAGCAGCGAGAAATTTACGATCATTGATTGGCTCGTTTATCTTAAAAAATGTTAAAAAAATATAACCAGTACACCATACAGTAACAGTTACGTTTGGGTAATCTGACTGAAACTGCCTGGCAAAATGGTTGCTTAAAGTAGACTTGTATTTTAAATGTACATTGTAAGATTAGGTGAGTAGGTAGCAAACCAATCTAGCCATTCAAAGAGAACTATATTAGTCAGAGTTGCATGGCATCTTTAGGTCTGTCTTTAATTAAAGTGACGTAGTTTCGATTCCCCAGTAGTACATAACAAGGAGTATGGTCGTCTGTCCAACCTCGTGGGTTTTGTCAGGGTCCTCCGGGTTTCCTCCCACTGCGAAAGACCCTACTTGCAAGTGAATTAATGAAATAAAACTGAACAATATGTTGGTCCCGAAGTGACCTAGTTTGTGTTGAGTGGATGTTAAACCCCATTTCTCTCTCTCGCTATGAGCTAAATTTGGTCCACACCGCGATGTTTCTGGCTACTGTTCCACCAATTCAAACCACCAAGGGTTCTTTTAAATGGGACCAAATTTTTTCCCCATCCAAACGACTAGACACTAGTTCATGCTGCCAGGACATCCATCCAATGACAAAGGTAAACCAATATCCATGCTGAAAAATTCCATGGAATCTTAACAGCCCAACAAGGATTGATGTCCTAGTCCTTCTAGTACTATTCTATTCTGTTCTGCACCAATTGGTCTAACGAAGACAGGCCTCCTGGCTAGTGAACCAGCATTTATTAACCAACAGCGACTCCCATTAAAATTTAACATGTGTATAGGGAGTAATTCTTCAAAACTAATCTTATACCTATACTGTAACAAAACTGAACACAGCAATATTTTAATCAAGAGTGAAGACGATCCCGTCATTTTTCACGAAGCTGGCGTTTATATTAATTACCAAGGCCAGAAATAGAACCACCAGTGGTTAATTATGTCACTCGAACATCTGAGAAGACTATTGTAGTTATGTATATAGCCAGGGGGGTCATTTGGTCAAAGCCAATATTGGAAGTCTAATGTACAGAGTTTGTGTACATGGTGATTGTACCACGGGCTATTAACAAATTTTATTGGCAATTCAATAAGAACCAGAATACATGAATGAACCGAGAGTAAATGGATATTTGGTCACAATACATGTATATAGTAAGGACGTATATTTTATAGTATGGGACATGTGGTTGTCTGTTGGGTGGTGGAATGGCCGAATGGTTAAAGTGTGCGTGCTGTATCATAATGGTCTGTTATTGAGTCTGTATGTGACAAGGAGAAAGGGCGCCTGTCCAAACTCGCGGGTTTTCTCCAGGGGCCTCCAGTTTCCTCCAACTACTAAAGACCCTGCATGCAAGACCCTGCATGCAAGCGAATTATTGAAATAATATTGAAATGTTAGTCTCAAAATGACCTAGTTTGTGTTGGTTGGACCTTTCTCTCACATAAGACAAATTATTTTACGTTTGGCTCACATCATTGAAGATCAGTAAAGATCAGTAAAGACGACGTGCAACAAGAATGACATCTTTGTAACATTAGGGGTGGGCAAATGGAGGTCGAATTTTGCGAACGAATGTTTTCTAAGGCGATTTTGGCTGCTGAATCCGAATCTGGTGAGATTTTTGTTCTGTGACGTCATTTTGAGCTGGTTCCGTGGCCATTTTCAAAATGACTTTTTTTCCGTTATTACCCTCATATCGACTTAGGATGTTATCAAATCATAAATGGGAGTGCAATTTTAGAATCCACGGTTTTAAAAACATATATTTTAACATATTAGACAACTAGTTCCAATATTGTCTCGCTTTTATGAGAAAATAAGCCACTTTTCGGCCGCCATTTTAAAAACCACGGAACCAGCTCAAAATGACGTCACAGAACAAAAATTTCACCAGATTTGGATTCAGCAGCTAAAATCGCCTTAGAAAACACTCGTTCCCAAAATTCGACATCCATTTGCCCACCCCTAGTAACATTGATTATCAAATAAGGAATTTTTAATATGATGTTTTGTTTCAAGAAATTAAGTTACACAATGATGGTACATGTACATGTATGATTATGTCTGAAATTATAAAATCTGTTTTTCAGACAATGGGACTATTTTTACGGGTGAAGTTTCCCTCATAGCACAGTGTATGACGTATGTCCATCTTCTTTAATCCAGTCGGAGGAGAACAGTAGGACATTAAACCCCATTTCATTTTTCTTAGTTTTGGGGAGATCAGGTCGGTAGGTTGGAGACATCAGACCGACTGTGGAGATCAGCTCCAGCTCCGTTCAGATCATCCAGGGAGATCAGACCACCTGGATATTTAAGCCCCTTTTAGGAGATCAGATCGGTTAGGGAGATCAGCTCCTTTCAGAAGATCAGACCACTGGAGAGATCAGCCCCCTTTCAGGAGATCAGACCACTGGAGAGACCAGCCCCCTTTCAGGAGATCAGACTGTGAGGGAAAATGAGCCCCGTTCAGGGATTAAGACAAGCTAGGGAGATCAGACTACCTGGGGAGATCAGCCCCGCTCAGGAGTTCAGACCGGCTAGGGAGATCCGATCGGCAGGGAAGATCAGGCCAGTTTGAGGAAATCTGACAAATATGGTAGGAAGATCAGACCAGCTGGGGAGATCATAAAATATGCTTAACTTAACCCTAACACAGAGAAGCTTTCAAATATTTTTTTTCACGTCAATTATTGATCCAAAGTAACAGTCCATTAAACACTATTTAGAATAAACTGATAATTGTCATATCACCCATTATCGCGATATTCAAGAAATTATCACGATTAATCATGAAAAAATAAATTGAGATCATTTTACAACCTGAGTGTAAACAAGTTGAAAGATATTTGAAAGATTAGTGAGACAGATTATTGAAGTGCATTCTACCATTTAAAAGCTCTCAAACTAATCCCATTATTCAAACAGCATCGTTGAAAATTCCTGATTTCATGACATTTACATTGAAGAAAGTGTCCATAAAGTACTGAACTGAATTAACTAATTTTTTAATTTGCTGGTACATGTATTGGTGTTTCATACACTTAAAATTTTAACCTGTTTGTTACAAAGTATTTGCGCTATTGATTTATAAAATCCTTAACTGACCTTCCCCAGGAGAGAGAGAAATGGGGTTTAACGTCAGCTAGACACAAACTAGGTCATGTTCTAATTATATTTCAATAATTCGCTTGCGTGTAGAGGTCTTTGAGGAAACAGGAGAACCTGGAGAAAAACCCACGAGGTTGGACAGGTGACTCTACTCCTTGTCACGTACCACCTGGGATTCAAAATATATATTTAGCAACCCCGCCTCATTAGCGTTTTAAGCTAGAATTTTGTCATCTTCAATAGGCAGTGCATTTATTATGACTTGTGTTACATGTATCGGATGATATATCATGTTACAATGTACATCATGTATCTAATGATATATCGTGTTACAATGGTATATATTGTATTGAATTATCTAGTGATATATCGTGTTACAATAATAAGCTTATACATTGTATTGCATTTTCTAATGATATATCTATTACAATGATATATTGTATTGCATTATCTAATGATATATCTATTACAATGATATATATTGTATTGCATTATCTAATGATAGATCGTGTTACAATGATATATATTGTGTTACATGTATCTAATGATATATCGGGTCACATTAATAAGCTTATATATTGTATTGCATTATCTAATGATACATCGTGTTACAATGATATATATTGTATTGCATTATCTAATGATACATCGTGTTACAATGATATTGTATTGCATTATCTAATGATACATCGTGTTACAATGATATATATTGTATTGCATTATCTAATGATACATCGTGTTACAATGATATATATTGTATTGCATTATCTAATGATACATCGTGTTACAATGATACATATTGTATTGCATTATCTAATGATACATCGTGTTACAATGATATATATTGTATTGCATTATCTAATGATACATCGTGTTACAATGATATATATTGTATTGCATTATCTAATGATACATCGTGTTACAATGATATATATTGTATTGCATTATCTAATGATACATCGTGTTACAATGATATACATTGTGATTCAATGATGTATGTACAGGTATATTGTTACATCAATTCAATGATGTACATGTACGTACACGTATTATTATTATTATACCCCTACTCGCAAGCGAATATATTGAAATAAAATTAAAAACCATGTTAGTCCCGAAATGACCTAGTTGTGTTGAGTGGATGTTGAACCCCATTTCTCTCTCTCTCCCTCTCTGTTACATCGACTAATGATATACATGTGTTACATTGATTCACTGATGTACATGTACATACACCTATTTTTATTATATGTTATGTATAAATTTAAATGATATATCATGTTACATCCATTATTTGATATATAAATTCTAGTCTCGGCCCAGGTACATTATTTCCTTCTGTTTCTGCTACGCCTCAGTTCCGCCAGTTTCAGCAGATGAATGTTGAAGAAGTTGTGACCGTGGTGCGGAAAATGCCACCCAAGACCTGCTCCATTGATCCAATGCCGACTAATTTAGTTAAAGAGTGCATTGACATTATAGCGCCCTTTTTAACTTTTATTGTGAATACGTCTTTTGTGTCAGGCTCGTTTCCGGAGAGTTGTAAAGTAGCCGTCATTCGCCCTTTGATCAAGAAACTGGGGTTAGACAAAGAGGTTTTGAAGAATTACAGGCCAGTTTCGAACTGTACATTCCTTGATTAGTTTCTGGAGAAGTGTGCCTTGTCTCAGCTTCACAAGTACCTAAAGAATAATAGTCTTTATGGTAAATTTCAGTCGGCCTACCAAGTGCTGTAACTAGGGATAAATTTCTGGGGGGGTATCCAAATGCCGATTTTACCGACGGGTTCGATCAATAGAAAAAATGTGCTATTTTATATAGCTTTTTAAAAGCGGGTTAGATATAATGACTTCACTTTCCAGGGGCGGATCCAGGAAATTACGAAAGGGGGGTGTACTTTGAGGGCGAAGCTCGAATTATGAGCGCCGCAGGTGCGAATCAGCTGCGGGGGGTCTGGGGGTCCTTCCCCCGAATTTTTTTAAGAAAAGACTCCATATATGCGATTTCCTGGCATCTGATCTTCAAATATTAAACACAACTCACACCCTATTTTCAGTGTTTTTTGTCGATACAATTTTTTTTACAGCTTGCCTATCCCCCCCCCCTTGGATCCGCGCCTTGTTCATATAAGATTTATTTAGAATTCAGAGCAGTTCCATACAGGGGTGTTTTGGTGAATTTAGACATTCGAAAGTTTGGTAATGAAAGAAACAGTGTAATACCAAAGAATCTGGTCGGTAAATCATGATTAAAATATTTGCTATATAACCTTTGAAATTTACCGACTGACGGTTTAGAAATTTCTGTAACGAAACAGTGTAATACCGAAGAATCTGGTCTGTAAATCATGATACAAATATTTGCTATATAACTCTTGAAATTTACCGACTGACGGTTTCGAAATTTCTGTAACGAAACAGTGTAATACCGAAGAATCTGGTCGGTAAATCATGATACAAATATTTGCTATATAACTCTTGAAATTTTCCAACTGACGGTTTCGAAATTTCTGTAATAGAATTACAGAACACTGTAATACCGAAGAATCTGGTCGGTAAATCATGATACAAATATCTGCTATATAACTCTTGAAATTTACCGACTGATGGTTTCGAAATTTCTGTAACGAAACAGTGTAATACCGAAGAATCTGGTCGGTAAATCATGATAAAAACATTTGCTATATAACTTTTTAAATTTACCAACTGACAGTTTCAATTTACCGACAAACAAGAGAATTTACCGACTGAATGCAAAATAGTGGGGGGGTACATACCCCCCCATACACCCCCGGTAGTTACGCCTCTGGGCCTACCGTGAGGGCCACAGCACTGAGACAGCTCCTTTGCGTGTCCATAATGACGTCATGCACTCTCTCGATAGACAGCACGATCTGATCCTTATCCTACTGGACTTGTCTGCTGCCTTCGACACCATCGACCACGACATCCTCATAGACAGGCTGCGTTCCTGGTTTGGGATCGAAGGAACAGCCCTAGATTGGCTCCAGTCATATCTGCAGGGTAGAACACAGAAGGTTGCGATTGGTTCGGTGGTTTCGGAGACACATTCTCTTACTTATGGAGTACCCCAAGGTTCCGTTCTGGGGCCAGTTCTTTACTCACTGTACATGGCTCCACCCGAAGAAATTATTACCCGCCATGGCCTGAACTCAGTCATCTACGCAGATGACACCCAACTGTATATTGTGTGTGAATCCCGGATGCGTGTGAATATGCTCGCATTGAACGATGGCAAAATGGAAGTTCTGTGGCTTTCATCCCGCTTTAAGGATGCTACTCTACGGTCCAACATGAACGTTGTGCGGGTTGGGGAGGTACACGTCTCTGCTACGAATTTGGTGCGGAATATTGGGGTGTTGATGGCTTCGAAGGGAACCATGGACACTCGTATCACTAATGTGTGCAAGGTAGCATCGTTTGCCCTATGGCGTATTGGCGAGCTTAGGAGGCTCCTTGATGAAAGCTAGACTGAGAAGCTTGTCCACGCATTTGTTTCACAAATGGACTATTGTAATAGCTTACTAGTAGGGTCATATGGTTACCAATTCCGTAAATCGCAGCACATCCAGAATGCTGCTGCTCGCCTAATAGTTAAACGCAAGTTGGAGCGTAATACAGATATGACGCCAATACTAATGGAACTCCACTGGCTACCAATTGAATCTTGAGTCCAGTTTAAAGTCATCTGTATTATTTTCAGGTTGATCCATCATACATCATCTGCGCCACTCTATCTTACTGAGCTGATTTCTGTTGCTACACCGGTGAGAAATCCTTGTAGTGCTGACGGTGTGAAACTTGTGTATCAACCACTTCGACCCAAACTGTCAAGAGCTTATGATGATCGCGTGGGTCAATTGCTGCGGCGCTATGTCTCATTTTGATAAACATATGAGAAATTTCTAGTACAAAACACCAATAAGGCCATGTGGATAGGTCAACCAGAACGAATCTTTAATAATGTCATTTGGTGGCGGCTGCCCTAAAGGCCAGTAAGGCCTTTTCAAATATGGATAGGTCAATCAAAACAAAACCTCTTATGTCATGACAGGATTAGGAGGGACACTTCGCCTAAACAATCTGTCACAGTGCCACCCCTGAAAAAAAATTGGCCATATAAAATACAAAACTGACTTTTAGATATATCACTGCAGAGTGACCGAAAAATGTGTTTTCAGCGTTAGCTGAGGGTCTGCCCTCGGAAATTTTGGGAAACTAACGCTGGAAACACATTTTTCGGCATCTCTGCATCTAAGATTGATTTTGTATTTTATATGGCCAATTTTTTCAGGGGGCAGCAGATTGATCAGGAGAGAACTTTGTCAAATTTATCTGGGGGTGCAATGTACGTGGACCGTTAGATACATGTACATACGACCCTGTGTCATCTAATTTATTAGTGACTGTACATGTAGCTGTCAAGCGTATTCACTACGGATCAGTGTGCACGACTAGGCTGCCAAGCCTGAACATAAGACAGAGACGTTGTCAAGCCATAATTATATACAAGGGTTGACAGTAGGCATCTGATCTGTCATAGACTTTGTCAAACACAAATTATCACATACCGTATATTAAAATAAAAATATGTGATAATTTGCGTCTGTGACAGGTGCCTTCTGTCCAGTCTTGTAGGCCACCAAACTTCCTTTATAAATATACAAGGAACTATATCAGTATCATACTTACCAAAGTTAAAATAGGCAATAGCCAAACCAACCAGAATAAAGAAGCCATGTTTAATCAAGGCTGATTGATGATAGACATAAGCTCTGTACAGAAATGACAAGGGATAACCTGAAAAATTAATATTTTAATTAAAATAAACTGTCTCAGATCTGCATGGACTTTAATATTTAGATCCAAAAGTTAAGTACATATAGCCGGATAATTGGTAGGGTTCAAAGTTCAAATGACCAGCTATATCATATTGATATGCTATAGGCCTAAATGTACATTGTAGTACTGTATGAAAACAGACATGTTCAATGATGGTCTTGTTCCCTATAAGTCAGTGCTTATTTTATACTGAATATTACTATCTTTAAGTTTAATAATTAATAAAGTTTAATAATAGTACTCAGTAATCCTTCCAGTAATGACAAACCATGCATATCTTTTAGAAAAGCAGTCGATGTTATTGTTAAATGTAGCGAAGTCTCTAACTCAATATCACCCAAAGTCTTTGACATTGAAAACACAAATTATGATAAATAAACTAACACATACTTATGGAAAACAGCTACTGATTTATTAAGGCGACGTTTCGAAGAGTGTTCTCTCAAAGTTTTCAAGCTTCTCTGAGTGATATCCAATATTTAAATTGGTACAAGAGCCGTGTCACATACCATAATCCGTTTCAGTCCCATTTGTTTAACAAGGGTCTCGAAGAACGAGGCTAGACATATCCCGGGTGCAGGCTGTTTCGTAACCTGGCTGTTTCGTACCTAGTTCTTTCGTACCTCGTTTCGTACCTCAGATTGATTCATACCTTTTCCTATGTGTTGTTGAAATAAAGTTGAAACATGGTTAGCACCCTTTCTAGGGTTGTTCAAAGAAAGTTGAAACACGATTCGTACCTTTTCCTACATGTTGAACTAAAGTTGAAACATGATTCCTACATTTTCCTTCATGTTGAACTAAAGTTGAAACATGATTCGCACCTTTTCCTACATGTTGAAATAATGTTGAAACACGACGACTTAATAATATCCAACCACTACGGGAATTTTATACAAATGTCTGCAATATTTAAAAATATAGTTGGCAAAAAAAAACCAAAGCACCGCGATCTTCCTTTGTTGTTTATAATCTGGTGTTGATTACTGAATCCATTAAGCGAGTGAGTTGTGATTCTTGACGATAATTGATTGGCGATTGTTAAGCGATTTAAGTTTGAACCTTTGTATATAAATTTGCATTATCTCAATAACTATGTATATTTAGTTTTGAAGAATAAAGTAGTTGAAGTTGAAGTTAAATAGGGATTTAAATTGTTTTAATCTGGTGTTGATTATTGAGTAGGCCTACATATTCTGCTGGATGGGCTGTGATTATTGACTATGAGTTGAGATTGTTGTCAATAATTTTATTCATCGGCGATTATTAACTTCAAAGGGTCAGGCGGCACAAACTGTTGTATGTTGAATGTGTTCGGCAGCACAAACGGTTGGCAATAAACAATATGTACTAAAGATTATAGTATAGTTTTGATATTTTGTTAAGCGTTTGGGCTGAGTAAGGCATTGAAGCATTCCCGCGTTCTAAGGAATTGTATCGCTCGTAAAAAGGCATCGCCAACTTATAAGGTCCGTGATATTATCATGTCTCCTATAAATGCGTGGCTGTTGACAGCTATTTCGCACCAAAAACAACAATTTTACACATTTCGTAGTATAGCCATGCCTAATATGGAAGGCGGCGAATCGACAAGGACTCAATCATGACAACCCAATTCCCAAGCTACCATACTCAAAAATGTTGATATAAACCTTCACACAGACATGATTTTGCATACTTTTAGTCATATTCCTGATAGCTCTAACCAAACGGAACACTGCGAGGAGGATGACTTTTAGTGTACTTCAGTGATACAGCAAGCATTCACTATTTCTATTCTTTATTGATACGAAGGTACGAAACAGCTCATGTGAGGACGCTTAAGTTAAGCACATGTAAAAGTTGAAATTTTCAAAGGTACGGAACAGCTTACGTGAGGTACGAATGAACTAAGTACGAAACAGCCAGGTTACGAAACAGCTGACATTCCATATCCCACAATATGTCTGATGGGGATGCCATATTGAGATATTGGCATAACATTCTTATCTGGAGTGCATGTGCAATATACTATCGGTGTAGACCAGATGCTATCATATTTCGCAGAAAATGACTGATTTGAAATTACATTTAAAACGGAAAGGATTGAATCAAAATACGTTTAGGCTATATCAATTCATTATTAGGCCTACATTTTGACATGGTTGCGACCCATTTGTGTCAATTTCTAGGTCACAATTAATATTATTTTACTATTAGTGATTTAGATCCTTCAATTAAACCCCATTTCTTTTCTTTTACAACAAACAAATAGCTTTAACTATTAAAGGCCAGGTAGTAGGTAGCAAAATATTGTTGACGAGGCCTAAGAATGAATAAATAACATCATTCATAATAATAAAAGGTCAGGAAACTCAGGATAAAGCAAAACTGGGAAAGGTGTAAAAATAGTAAGAAGAAACTGATAATCATGAAAATTGGGCATTGCATTGCATTGGATCGATCAATTTGTCTCATTATTCTCGCCTTTCACAATAGAATTTTTATCGGGATAAGAATTTCCAAAAGCAATATTCAGGCATGTTCGTCGTTGACTCAATGCATGACTGGCTTGACTGTTGATCGTACGATTATGATCTGCTGGCATGTTTATCAACGCGTTTCCTTAGTCACTAAAAAAAAGTAGAAATTCTCACCTGCTAAAAGCGACAATAGAAGTCGGATAGCATCATCTGGGGTACCAATGGAGCTGGCAAGAAATTCTACAAATCCCCGAGCCATACTTTATCAACACATATCCCGTCTATCTGCTAACGTTTCTATTTTCTAACACGAGAAGATATTGTTTACCACGTACAATAATTTGTGTTTAACAATTCATCGTGACCGCCTGCGACCTCGGGGATCATTCGTTGTAGTAAGGTGCGAGGGAGCATTCATTTCATAATGTAACACAAATCTGAATTTGACTGAAATTTATCATGATCTATTGAGTATTTATATTAAGACTGGGCAGTGGGCACTGAACCTCAAAGAATTTAGAAAGATGATAGAAAAGTCATGATCTTTGTCTTTGGACATGTCAATTTAAATTCTGTTATGCACAGTAGCATATATCTGGACGAATAGTATGTCAAACAATAGCGTCTAGTCGTTAGGATGGGACACAAATAGAGGTCCCCATGCTGTATAGCGCATAGGCCGTAGTTCGCTTAGGCTATCCAAGAATTTTCTTCTGATAGAACACGACATTGCGTATGTCCGTCTGCCTTAGCCAAGAAAAGTAGGATGTGAACGAATCCCCCCTTTCCGTTCATTTCATATCATGATTTACGTGTGTATGGTATGCTGCCCTCAACGGATTAAGGGCGTCTTGATGCAACACACATCTTATCTTATCACAGTCCTATAAATTAAATGGCAATTTTAGCATCAGGTTATTCGACCAGTCTACATCGACAGTATTGCGCATGCTCCCCAGATAAGAATATTCCCTCCCAATACGGAGTCTTGCCCCCCCCCCCCTAATATTCTACGCTCCAATTGGCCTTTAGAGCCTACTGCAAATACCAGTAGTTGCAAAAAAATTCATGCAGATGCCCAAGCTAGTTTGCCCTCCCGAAAACATCTTTGCCCCCCCCCCCCCCCAAAAAAAAAACCCAAACAACTTCCTGGCTACGGGCCTGGTAGACAGCCAGCCTAAGTTTAGTATGGTCCTACTTTTCTGCTCCGACGCCATACGGTTTGCTATGAAAATTCTGTTGTCCAGACAGAAATTGAATACAGACTGCCTATATTTATATATTACTTTGCTCGAAATCGGGCAGACACGTTTTCGTCCCATCCGAACGACTTGACGCTTTTCTTTGCCAGATCATTCGCCCTGCATTACTGACGAGGGGAAGTCCTGGAAAATCCGGAGGAACTTCTCGGCCAACAGCGGGATCGAATCCATGGTTAGGGAGCCAGCGCCCTTCCCGCTGAGTCAATGGCCTCTCATCTTTTTGTTTTCATAAACCATATTGTTATTCGGGATGACTGAATGATATTTACATAATATTAATACAAAGGAATCAAGTGTATGATTTAATGAATAAAAATACTGTATTGTTTAAAAAAAAGTGTATATATACACAGTTAAAATGTCGACACACATATAGGCCTATAAACAAAAAAATATTAGCGCAACCGTAAAGCTGCACACCTTTGTTTCACGGTAAACCACGAAAGAGAGAGAAAGAGGGGAGAGAGAGAGAGAGAGAGAGAAAGAGAGAGAGAGATGGGGTTTAACGTCCACTCGACATAAACCAGGTCATTTTGGGACTAACGTATGGTTTTCAATTTTTATTTCAATAATTCGTTTGCGCGTAGGGGTCTTTAGCAGTTGGCGGAACCCGGAGTGCCCGGCGGAAACCCACGAGGTTGAGAAGGCGCCCCTATATCCATGTCACATAGGCTACGCTCACACTAGGGCTCGAAACCACAGCCGCAAGCCAGAGGTGACCGGTCAGCTAGAGGTCGTAAACGACGAAAAGTTAAAAGGTTTTATTTGCCGACATTTTATGCATATTTACATAGTAATCCGAATCTGGTAGGTAATAAGCCAGGTGAGGGGGCGTTTCCGAGATAATCGAGGTCAAAGGTCACGGAAGGCCAAATAACGAAAGAAACGTATATAATTCAAAATCGGTTCAGAATAGGGCCGGAAATCATTGATAACAGCAATGAGACAATTATAATACAGTAATATAATAATAATAACTATGAGCAGCGATGACACCTGCATACCCGTGGTATTAAGCTCTATTACTATGATAATGAGGGGGGGGGTATTCAATGCCAAAATACAAGTCTTAGTACGAAATTCCAGATATAATGTTACATGTCACTAAAAGGCTTGTTGATTGCTCTTTTCAAATATGTAAATAATATCATGGCGCATTCATATTTACTTACCTTAAAAAGCGATCAAAGTTTGGTGGTATTAAGCTCTATTACAATGATTATGAAGCGAGGGGGTGGGGGTATTTAATGCCAAAATACGGGTCTTAGTAGGAAATTCCATATATAATGTTACATATCAGCAAAAAGCTTGTTGATTGCTCTCTGCAAACATGTACATAATTTTCTGGCACATTGAGATTTACTTACCTTACAAAACGGTCAAGTTTGGTTGGTACTAAACTACTTTACTATGATAATGAAGGGGGGTATTCAATGCCAAAATACGGGTCTTAGTACGAAATTCCAGATATAATGTTACATATCACTGAAAAGTTTGTTGTTTGCTCTCTTCAAATATGTAAATAATTTTATGGCACATGCATATTTACTTCCCTTAAAAAGCGATCAAAGTTTGGTGGTATTAAGCTCTATTACTATGATACTGAAGGGGAGAGGGGTATTCAATGCCAAAATACGGTTCTTAGTACGAAATTCCTGATATAATGTTACATATCACAGAAAAGCTTGTTTATTACCCTCTTCAAATATGTAAGTAATATTATGGCACATTCAATGCCAAAATACAGGTCTTAGTACGAAATTTCAGATATAATGTTATTATTATATTACTGTATTATAATTGCCTCATTGCTGTTTTCAATGATTTTCGGACCTATTCTGAACAGATTTTGAATTATTTACGTCACTTTCGTTATTTGGCCTTCCGTGACCTTTGACCTCGATTATCTCGGAATAGCCCCCCCACCTGGCTTATTACCTACCAGATTCGGATTCCTGACGAAAAATGCCTCTAGAAATGTTAACTCAGATTTTGCCCCCACTCGGGTGACAATGCCCCCCTCCTCCCTCTGGTCTTATATAGTATACCAGAAATCACAATAACACACCTTTAAAATACAGATATGACATTATCCGTTGATGTTGTCGTACTATTTTTTCAAATAATTCACGGACAACTTGCCAAGCGTACGCTATAAAAATATTAGACTGGCATGACGTTTAATCGTCTCGAGCTTGGGATCACGGTGGCTAAGTGGATAAGTCGCTGGTTCGCTAGCCTGGAAGTTGGGTGTTCGATAACTGCATTGGCCGAGAAAGTTCATCTCGATTTTCCGGCGTGATTTCCCCTTGTCAGTGATGCAGAAGGAGGGCCTGACAAGGACAGCTACCTAATCATTCGGATGGGACGAAAAACCGAGGTCCCGTGTATACATTGCCGTGCACGTAAAATAACCCTTGGCAGTTGGAATTCAGTTGCTGCCCGGGCAAAATGTCCCTCATAGCAGACTGTATGGCGTATGCCCGTCCTCAATTAGCCCAGGTTAGGTGCTTAAGCGTTGGACGTTAAACCCCATTTCATTCATTCAGTCTCGAGCTTAGACATTGCGTAATATATTGTAAAAACACTCGGACCTCACGGTCCTCTTGTTGTTACAATATATTACTTTATGTCTAGCTATCGACCATTAAACCACACTTAACTTTGAAACAGGAAGTGTTTATCTTCTTATTATTCAATAATAATCCGAGTGCAGACGACTGGAATTTCAGTAGTACGTCACCTCACCACAAAGCATAAATAAAACCTAATGTAACAGTTTTATACAGGCTAAACACACAAAAGTAAAAAATGAATCGAAATGCGGATTAACGTCCAAGTGTTCTGCTCCGAACTGGGTTAATGAAGACTGGCATACGCCGTACAGTGTGCTATGAGGGACATTTTTCCCGGACAGCGGCACTATGGTCTACTCTTATATGGAATTCCAACTGTGCCTGAGCATCAATTGGCTTTCCATTCCAACCGAACGACTAGACAACTGTCTTTGTCAGGCAGGACCTCAGGGGGAACAGTACCGGAAAATCTGGATGAACTTTCTCGGCCAATTCATGGATCGAACACATTTTAATAAAACAGTCACTTTTCCGACCGAGAAAGTTCTTTGGATTTTTCCGGCGTCGTTTCCCCTTGTCAGTGGTTCAGGACAAAGAATCTGACAAGGGTAGCTGTCTAGTCATTTGGATGGGACGCAACTTAGGGAAACGCCCTTCTCCAGCTGTTGGACACACCCGTTTTAGGTCGAGAAAGGCCCTTTCTAACATGTGATGTTGCACTTTAATATAATATAATGCACAGAAAAGCGATTCTACCCCCCCCCCCCATAAATTTTATGTCATTTTTAGCAAAATTGGGAAGGCCACTGATAGGACGCAAAATAACCCTTGGCCGTTGCAATTCGATAATTAAGAGTAGGCCGTAGCGCCTCTGTCCGGGCAAAATTACTGTCATATTTATGGCGTGTCATTTCATTCTATATGCAGATGATGTGTTCTCTTGGGTGTCTATCTAATATTATTACAGACACTCACAACGCGAACTAGGGTAGACAACAACTAGCTAAGGGACAAAATATCCCTCATGGCGCAAGCCCGTCATCATTAACCCAGTCGACACATAAAGAGAGAGAGAGAGAGAGAGAGAGAGAGAGATGGGGTTTAACGTCCACTCAACACAACTAGGTCATTTCGGGACTAACATATCGTTTAATTTTATTTCAATA
Organism: Patella pellucida; assembly: GCA_917208275.1. NCBI lineage: Eukaryota > Metazoa > Mollusca > Gastropoda > Patellidae > Patella > Patella pellucida. The sequence continues at coordinate 66,477,494 of OU795042.1, read as the reverse complement.
ATTCGCTTGCGCGTAGGGGTCTTTAGCAGTGGGAGGAAACCGGAGTGCCCGGAGGAAACCCACGAGGTTGAGAAGGCGCCCCTATCTCCATGCAACATACGCTAACACCAGGGCTCGAAACCACAGTCGCAAGCCAGAGGTGGCCGGCCAGCTGGAGGTCGAAGCGCGGCACTTTAGACCACTAGGCCATCCTAAAACCGACCCACACCTCGACACATAAAAATATAGGACGTTATTTCATTTCAGAAACTTAAGATTAAAATAATTATATAATACTATTTGATAAGAAATGTTAAAGGAGATAACTCGCTAATATTTGGGACCTAGAAATTGACCCTAATGGGTCGCAACGTATATAATAATGTAATCTGATTTTGTTATGTCATCATTAGATTTTTGTAATTCATTATCTCTTCCTAAAACTCTTGTATGCCAGCTGCAGAAAATCGAGAATAAAGCTGCTCGAATTGTGTCTCTCACCAAATCATCTGACTATAGTATACCTGTTCTAAAACAGTTACATTGGCTATCGGTTAATCAACGCATCATGTTTAAAGGGCAAATCCCGATAACATTTTCGGGAATAAAACTGCCTAATTTTGTGTTAAAATCATTTAAAACCCATTACCTAAGGCCGATCAACTAACCCGATATTTGCGATACGCTTGTAAATAACTTAAACCTGACAGTCTGTATCTGGAAATGGAGACCTTTGTATTATACAGTATCTGGATAAAACCAGACTTTTTTCTATAAAAATTATATGTAGGTGAAATTTACCTTTTGTTATCAAATACAGTACATTGGTAATTCACTGTATAGACCTCAAGAAACGTAAATCGATTATCGGGTCACCCAATGAAAAAAATGACCCGAAATCTTAAAATGGTTACGTGTCCGGATAAGCAGTGTTGACGTTCACGTACAAACGACTCAATATTTTCAGCTGATATTTTCAGACAATGTAAATACACCATGCTTTTATATTTTGGTATATAAATTTCACAAACACTCGGACTTTAATTTTTGAGACTCTGTTCTTATCGGGATTGTCCCTTTAAAGTTAACACAATCACTTTCAATTGTTTAAACGATCCTCTGGCACCATACTATTTATCCGATTTGATTAAGCAATATGTACCGTCTCGTTCTTTACGTTTATCTCATAAAAACCAGCGTGTATGTCCATTACAAAAGTCAAAATTTGACGAAAGAGCTTTTGTGTACGCAGCACCAAAAGAATGGAACAAATTGCCCCTGAAAATCCAAAATAGTTCAACTTGGCTGTATTCAAACGACGTCTAAAAACCCTGTTTTTTACCCAAACTTTTGAACAATAATTTAATTGCTTCACTTTTTATCTGTATATTGTAACTTAACTATTCCTTTGTATTATTTTGTTTATTTTGTATATACATGTATGTTTTTGTTTTGTTTTGTTTTTATATAACATATCTACATTGTAAAGTACCACAGAGCAATCAGAACATGATAATTATTATTACATTAAATTGTTTCCGTTTTTACTCTAATTTCAAATCAATTATGTTCCGCGAAATAAACCAGCAATCTCAATCGAATACAAATTTCTACATTTGGCTTGGTGCAATATCTCTAGCCTCGTTCCTCGAGTCGCTTGCCAGAACTGGGGCTGAAACACATTATGGTACACGATTCGTGTACGAATGGTGATACAAATTATTTTGTCTTAAATATTGAATATCAGAAACCAAACATTTTCCGGTAAGATCACAACATCAATGTTGATATAAATTGACAAATAATTCGTGTTTTCATTGTCGAAGATTTTGAATGATATTGAGTTTATAGAGACTAAGCTACTTTAAAGGACCATAATCCGTAACTCAAAATCCTCTAAAATCTTTAACATCGAAAACATGAATTTTTGGCCATTCTAAATCAACATTGATGATGTAAACTTACCGGGAAAAGATAAGATTCTGATATCCGTTGTTTTAGATAAAATATTTTTTTTAACATTGGTACACGAGTCGTGTACCATAGTGTGCTTCAGCCCCAGTTTTAATAAGAGACTTGAGGAGCGAGGCCAGACATATTGCAACATACCATACGGCGTATGTTGACTGGAATAACCACTAGATTGAGACTGCATGGCTTACTGCGCCAAACATAACTGATTTGAAATTGGAGTAAAAACGGAAACCATTGAATGTAAATCAGTTTATATACATTCATATTACAGTATTATATGCGTTGTGACCCACATTTGTCAATTTCTAGGTCCCAAATGTTAGCGATTTAGCCCCTTTAAATTGAACTAAAAGATGATAGAAACAAAGCAAGAGCACTTTTGTTAACTATAAGTATATCGTTAGTCTACATTAAAGTATAAGCGCAAACAATTAAAGATTAGCGCCCGAGATATCAATTCGGACCCTGGTCGATGGCCATGACTTAACCTTGAGCCAAATTTAAATACATTTGGTACAACGTGGATGTTTGACAACTTTACTCAAAATTCCAAGGGCCTGTTTCACGAAATTTTAACTAAGATAAAATCAAAATTTGAGTAATTTTGATTCGATAATATTAGATTGATTTTAGCGCTAAGCCAATCAAAATTGAAGTGTGTACTAAAATTTGGATTTTATCTTTAGCTAGAATTTCGAGACCCCCCCCCCCATCGATTATTAGAATTTTAATCAACATGTGAGGTGCGAGTATGAAAACCCAAGCCTAGATTGTGCGGAATAATATCAGAAATCGACTTAGCGGATTAGAAAATAATAGTAAAACACAGAAACGATTGAATGTAAATCATATCCATTCTTATTCAGACACGATTGAATGTAAAACAGTTTATATACATTCATATTAAATTATTACATATTATGTGGCGACCCATTTGTGTAAATTTCTATGTGCCAAAGAATAGATATTTAGCACCCTTAAATCACCCAGCATAACAAAATTATAGTCTTAGCAAGTTCAGCAGCCCTGTTACATGAAAATTGGCCAATTGTTAGTTTATTGGTTGTGAAATAGGCGGTCTATATATAGAGGTGAATTAATTTGATATTAGACTTACAGTGTGCCTGAAGTCATAGGCGTTTTGGGCAATTTGAGTAACAGGGGGTCTAAGATGGCTTACCCGAGAATTTGATAAAATTTTAAATTGTGAGATTTCTTCTCATACAGATGCACACATTGTCATGGATACGTTTTCTTATAAGTATATAACCGAGTACATATTGGATAATTATCCAATTTAATTTAGTTTAATTTGTATAGTTACGTAACCCTGTTTGGATTATCGCCCTTATTGTTATTATTTTATGACTTCATAAATACACTTACATTGTATGCTTTCTTCTACATTCATGTTTTGCATTGCTTGTATGGGGTATTTAGTATTATGTTTTGTGCAATTATATAACTTAAAAATTCTGGTTGGTTGTTTAAGCTTATAGCTTTTAGCATTATTAAATCTTGATTATCGCCCTTTTTGTCATTGATAACATTACGACGTATTTACGTCACACCATTCAGTTAGCAGACAACATCCTCCTGAGGCGGTCTACATTTTCTTTGCTTCTTTGTGTTCGGTTGTTTGTGCGTTTTCTTGTACGAGTGAAATATGTTCAATTTTGAGTGAAGTCTGTTTGCTTCAGACCCGGGACTGTACAGCACAGTGGACGCTAGCCCCCGGATCCATTCACTCTTTTTTGAATTGTTTTTTTTTTTGTTTTGTTTGCTGTTTCGGAGTATGATGCCTTGGCGTTATATTTGTCCTTTATGTATATCATATGTGGCGCAGTCCCCCTGCACTAACTATTTAGAGTGACGTGGATCCAGAAGCCTTTCACAAAGGGTGTTTCACGTTTCACCGATGAATCTAGAAATGTCAGATTAAATTTATACATAAAATGTTTCATAGGCGTACGAGCTAGGTGTATGTTTGAAAATTTAACTGTCGCAAACGCGTTTCCTACTACTCCATCCCGTGAATACAGATACTTCAATGTGGTCCAATATAGAATAACTTAGATGACTTACGTGAATCCCAAATTCCCAAACAACCAGCCGGGTATGGGGGACTCTTGCTCCCTAGAAGATTTTGAAAATTTTACTGTCGTTAATGCGTTTTTCTGCTATTTTAGCAATCACATGAATTCAAACCATGGGGGTATCTAAAACTGCAGCAATTGTCTGCACGTTTGTTTGTTCGAAGGTTCAGCGTTATTTCAGTAAATGTAGGAGAAAAAATTTTTATTTCCAGGAAAAAAGAGAGGATATCTTTGGACACGCGTTTGAGTATCTCGACGCCAAGGGTCGTGTATCTTAAAAAAATGACCTTTAGATTTACTTAAGATAAAAGTGCGATGCTGCCAAATATTCTGAATTCTGTAATCGTCAAAGACGAGCTATAATTGGCAGGAAGGATGTCATTGATGACAGTCTGATTATCTTTAAACCAGGTCAAAATGGTTGCCCAAATTATATCAATTTATTTCATTGGTGTAATTTCGAACGGATCTGTATTTCAATCACATGACCTATTTTCTGGAATCTAGTAGGTTTTAATGAATCTGGTAGACAATAAAATGCACACACATAAACGTATTAAGTCCTCAGCTCCTATCACCAAACCTGTCTCGTAACCTGTCGTGACCCAATCTCGTTCCCAGAGTCAGCCGCGGGGCCGGAGGCCTCTTGGGCCATAAACCGTCCATTTTCTGCACATTTTTCCACATCTAAGCCCCACCCATTCTGACCTCTGATTGGTCAATCTCTTTTGGGCCCATTTCTCGAAAACTAGAGGTCGGATCGTCGTTTCGTTTGTTGTAAAATGACCTTTGAGTCAAAGTCAACTCGCTGACATAATCCTAATCCTAAACGTACACATTCAAGTTTTTGGAAAGATCTATTTTTCTACGCGTGGGTATATTTCTAAGTGATTCGGTCAGGCACGTAAAATAACTACGCGTGGGTATATTTTTAAGTGATTTGGCCATCAAGGCATGTAAAATAGATACATGTCACGTCATTCGTCACTTTCGGGAAAATGGCTACCCTGAGTCACCAAAGAAATTTCTCCAGCAATTTTTCTGGTTTCGAGATGGGTCGTAACCAAGCCTGGAAATAAGGCACCTGTCACTGACAATGTCAGGCACAGATTTAAGCTTTGTCAGGCACAAAACCTCTGGTGGATGTCATTTTGACCGGCACTGATTTGTCTTTTGTCCGGCACTAGGTTGAAAATGTCGGGTACTATTTCATTAGTGCCTGACGTTTTGGCAGGAACACCTAAAACCGTTATTTCTAGGCCTGCTCGTAACCTGTCCCACGCAAATCTGATTTTATGACAAACTTTTCGAACCTGTGTGACAAAGTAATACATACATAGAACTTTTCTAGATTTGACATTATATGATATTAGACGTTTTCAACTATAAACAACTTCTGCTAATGTGTTCAATATGTTATTTACGGGCAACATACTAATGACCTCTGCTAGTTTTGACAAAACGCACGATCTCATTAAATATCTTATTTATCCATATGCTATTTATAATCTACACATGTTCTATGTGTTGAACACTCAGCAGAACTTCTCGACTTAAAAGGAAAGACGAGGTGTAGTTATAATCTCAATTCCAAATAAGTTAATATGTCATGTACTGTATGCTTTATAAAGCCAGAATTAACTGACAGTAAGTCAGACTTGAATAGAGCTCCTTCCGACCTATGTCTATTCTATGTTCTCAATAAAGATCTACCAACTATGCTGATCGTCTCTTATCTGTAGTGTTACACCTGGAAAAGGTCACCGAGCGCTACTCTTCTTGTTCTTCTCGGGGGGCGACGCTCTTTGAAGAAAACACAATGCTCCACTAATTCATGTACGATCGTCATGAAACTTGGACAATTGCGCGTCGATTGACGGACGTCGATTTCTGTTGAAATGTAAACCATTAACCGTGGTTAAAGGAGCTAAATCTCCATTCTTTGGCAATTGGGATCTAGAAATGAATACAAATGGATCCCAATGCATTTAATAATGTTATCTGAATGTTTATAAACTGATTTACATTCAATCGTTTCTGTTTTTACTGTAATTTCTAATCAGTTATACGCGAAGAGTCCACATTGAATGGCAGTCTCTGACATCTGGTTATTCCTGTCTACACCGGCAGTTATCGTTTGTAGGATATGTTTAGTCTGACTCATTGAATCGCCTCATTACAAATGACGTTCAAAATCATCCTGGCACGCGAATCATGTGTCAAAGACAAAGCAAATTATTGAAATAAAATTAAAACCACATGTTAGTCCCGAAATGACCTAGTTTGTGTCGAGTGGAGGTTAAACCCTATTTCTCTTTTTCTATGTCGAATGACCGTTTAGCGTTTAACTCCTTATCTCTCTCTGTGCCTCTTTCTCTGTCTCTCTCTCCTGAACGTGGGCCTAGTGGTCTAGAGTGCGGCGCTTCGACCTCTAGCTGGCCGGCCACCTCTTGCTTGCGGCTGTGGTTTCGAGACCTGGTATGAGCGTATGTGGCATGGAGATAGGGGCGCCTTCTCAACCTTGTGGGTTTCCTCCGGGCACACAGGTTTTCCCCCACTGCTAAAGACCCCTACGCGCAAGCGAATTATTAAAATTTAAAAAAAACATATGTTAGTCCCGAAATGACCTAGTTGTGTTGAGTGGACGTTAAACCCTATTCTCTCTCTCTCTCTCTTGAGCGACCATATTGTCTTGGGTAAGATTGTTTTTCATCCATCACATTGAAGCCCATTAACCGATAAGGAAGTAGTAGACAGATCTGAATCTTTGACAAACAAAATACGGATTTGTTTTTAATTCCTTGACATTGACCTTGGTTCGGTTTTTCTGGTTCGTCGTCTGCCGATGTGCTGCTTTCTTGGGGTTGTAGATTACTGTAACACCGACGACAAAAACCCCAATAGATAGTTAGAACTGGTTAACGGTCACAATCAATCGGTTTTACAGAGTTAATGCAACATCCGTCTTTTATATCTGTCAAAGATGACTGACCTTTAAAAGGTCAGGCCACTTTAGTACTACGGGGAACGTCACGTCATAATGTTTACAAACAAATCAAGGTGGTTGAAAAACTGATCGGTTAAGTTTTAAAATACAATATGAAAAATTTCGTAAGGAAAATAAGACAAACAAAACGATAAAATATCTGCGACTAAATTCCTGTGGACAGCTATTAGTCGAGGAGAGATAATGTTTAATCAAAAACAAATGCAACAGAAACCGATGCAGTTTGGTTCATTGGTACATTATGTCAGACAACATCATACCCGAATTCGGCCAAGGCGAAATGACGTAATTAAATTAACATAACTAAATATGGCGGTCTTCAGGAAGTTTAGGGAAGCGATATCTCGCAACCAGTGTGTTTTAGTGGTGGGAGAATAACTAATTCTTTTTAAAATTCTTCAAATAAAAAGTAGAAAGAGTGGCGAAATGAGCCGAAATAACGAATCTGAAGAAAAAAAACCCCCAAAAATGTATTTTCCCATTCATGGCTAATTGCTGCAAAATTTGGTAATAACAGGGCATTTTCCTATATAACCAGCGAGAATCTCGTAAAATGTGACTTTTACTGTATCTTTTATATGGTTTGCGATATCTCTGAATTTAAAGATAATTTAGAAAAAACAACATATATGAGCAATTCAAAATGGCAGCCAAAATGTGATTTTAAAAATGGAATACAAGTTAATCATCGCTTATTCCTGTTGGATATTCAATTGTCTGCGATATCACCTCGGTGGAAGCGGACGTTAAATAAAGCGATTTCACACATATTTTGTTTTAAAATGTCCCTCAAAATGCCTGGTTGGATGGCCCAAAATGGTTAGCAGGTGGTTTCGATTCCGCGGTTGTACGTGACAAGGAGTAGGGCTGCCTGTCTTAGTTCATGGGTTTTTTTTCGGGTCCTCAGTTTCCCCCCACTTAGAGACCCATGCGCTCAATTTATGAAATAAAATTGAACCATATGTTTGTTCCGAAATGAACTACTAGTATATTTGTGTCGAGTGGACGTTAAAGACCATGCTATAAAAAAGAAGCGATTTTTCGGACAACCAGGGGCCATAATGGTCTGAAATGCGCGAATATAGAAATGGACTGAGATATTTGGGATGCAAAAATATATTTTAAATTTGAACTCATCCGTTATTAGGCTATGTAATACATTTAAACGCTTTTGAAAATCGGATAAAAATTGTGACCATTAGAGGGCCCACAAGCTAAAACCGTGATTTTTCGTACCATCAGGGGCCATAATCCAGGAAGTTATAAAAATTCCAATTCCAGATGAAATTTTCACGGTGATCAGATGTTACGAATTATTCTTGTATCACCGACCGTTTAAAGTAGGTTCCCGTGAAAGTATTTATCGGGTGGTTACCTCCAATAAAAGTATGGCAATTTTGGTATATATGGAAAGTATAGATACCCAATCTTACTAGAAAAATACTGGAGCGTATACATTAATTAGTTTGAATATGTTTTAGTCCATACCCAAACTGATCCCGCAGTGAATATTCGCTTGGCCGTAAGTAATTCTCTCTAAAACGTTGATATATACCATTAAATCACGCGTACAGTTTGTACGCGGGAATGTATCTTTAATTGTGTGTTACCCGTGCGAGCCATTTATAAAGTTATGAATTAATCTGTTCGTCGCGTTAGGGCCCCGTTCAGGGTAAACTGGACGTTGGACGATTGAGTTCAAATTAAAGAATATATCTTTATCCCAAATAGCTCTTTCCATTTCGATATTCGCACATTTCAGACCATTATATGCGGCCCCTGACTTTACGAAAAAAGATTTCTTTTTTTAAGCTTGTTCTCTATTGATTTCTTGCAAAATGTGGGCGCAGGCCTATCTTCCCTGGCAACCGCTGGTTTCTCTGGCATAAACTGTGGGGCCCTGAGCCTGGGCCCCCCCAGGCACATGCCTTGCGGAGCTGGACTTTGTCCGTGAATGTAGGCCTATGTGTAGCCACGGGGCCTATTTTTTCGTACCATACGAACAACTAGATACGTTGTCACTCCAGACCCTCTGTCTTGGGAGAATCACGCCGGAAAATCCTGATAAACGTTCTGGGCCAATATTACGTCAATATACAGTAGATTTTTTTCCCCTATATTACGTTAAAAGAATTTGTTGAAATATGCAGTAGAATTTTTTCATGCTAAAAAAATACAATCAAAGGGAAATAACCCTAAAAACTCCGAGAAAAAGTAGAGTTGCTCCCCATTAATTGTATTCTTAAATCACTTGCAAAGAAGTTAATCATTTTGACACGTTTCTTTGCCAAAGTCCAGATAACGATTGCGCCACTTTGTCGATATGGGCTTTGAATTAAAATACTTTACAGGGTCGACGGGTATTATAATATTTCCATTTCTTCAAATTATAAAGTTCTTTTCGGGATTACCCAAATCTATTTATAGCAACGATATCGAAGGTAACTTCGGTCGAAAAAAGACGTGAATATTTTTAATCGTGGTTTAGATATTGAAGAGCCACGATATTTTATTAATTTTGTTCAACGAATCAATTTGCATTCATCTGTAAAATACCAGTATTAAGGTTGCGTTCTGTGTGGCAAATTCGATTGTGAGTAATTAACCGGACCTTACTCGGGGAAATCCTTAAATACACAGAGTAGTTTAGAATCAACTATTATACACGCCCGAAGATGGCCCAATTTAGGTCACTGTGGAGTTGTTTCACTTTTGTTATTGTTTTTCCTTACATGTATGTTTGACACTGTTATTGATGTCCGTGTATTTTCTGAAATAATCTTTTCATCTTAGGTTTGTATGTTTGCGTTGTTGTATATTTGTGGCCTTGGTTATAAAATATCTCTGCTAGAGAGTAGAGACTGAGATTTGAAATTGAGGTAAATAAAATGCATTTCCAGAAACTTGAAAGTAGAAAGTGAAACTAAATAAAATGTGACTAGGCTTGCTCAGCAATTTTTGTTTCATTCTTGAATATCTGTCGAGCATTTATATTTATAATAGTAGGTTTGTAGTCTTATACAAATTATAATGAGGTACACAAAAGTTTGAGGGGTTGGCCGAATGGTTAGCATGTGCGCCGTGCACTGCATGCTGTGGTTTCGATTCCCCGGTTTTACTTGACAAGGAGTAGGGGATGCCTGCCCAACCTCGTGGGTTTTCTCAAGGTCCTCTGGTTTCCTCCCCTTGCTATAGACCCCTACGCGCAAGTGAATTATTGAAATAAAAAGTTGAACCATATGTTAGTTCTGAAATGACCTTGTTTGTGTTGAGTGGAGTTCGACTCCATCTCTCTCTCTCTCTCTCTCTCACAAAAGTTCTCCATAATTTTTTACCCTTGCTCCTGGTATCTGAGGAAAATCCCTTGCTGTCTGGGCAAAATCCCTTATGGCGAGAGAAAGAGAAACACACACACAGGGTTTAAGCCCACTCAACACAAACTACATGTAGGTCATTTTGGGATAACAGAAGGTTCAGTTTTATTTCAATAATTCGCTTTCGCGTAGGGGTCTTTTAGAGTGGGAGGAAACATTTTTTCATGTACAACAATGAAAATTAAAAATATTTTTATGGATATATCCTACTTCTGGATACACATTCAGATATCATTATCAAGCAAATAACGAAATTTTACAAAAATGTGGTGCAATATATAGATAACAATTGGAAACCATATGACAGATTAATGATTAATTACAAAGAATTAACAAGATGAGAGAGAGAAATGGGTTTTAACGTCCATTCGACACAAACTAGGACATGTTGGGACTAACGTATGGTTTTCAATTTTTATTTCAATAATTCGCTTGCGCGTAGAGGTCTTTAGAAGTGGGAGGAAACCGGAGTGCCCGGAGAAAAATCACAAGGTTGAGAAGGCGCCTCTATCTCCATGCCACATATGCTCACACTAGGTCTCGAAACCACAGCCACAAGCCAGAGGTTACCAGCCAGCTAGAGGTCGAAGGGCGGCACTCTAGACCACTAGGCCATTCCCCCCCCCCCCCCCCCCGAGAGAAGTAAAATATAGATAACGCTCACAAAGATGAAAGAATGTAATATATAGATAACAATTAGAAACGTGATGAATTTAACAGATAAAACTAATGATTATAAGAGATTAAATGGGATGAATGATAGCAATATATTTGTATTAATTTAAATATCAATATTTGCTAGATATCTGTAAGACATGTATGTGTAACGAAACATAGCATGTTAATAAATTCAGAAGTGGTATATCCATATAAGTATTTTTAATGCATATATACCTGTCTGTGTTAATCCCGTAAATGCAGAAAAAAAATGTTGTAATCCTCAATTTCATTAAATTTGCCCTCTTAAATTTGACCCCTTTTCTCTTTTTTAGACGTACAAATATTGGTTTTAAAGGAGAGGATGGGCAATAACGAGTCCTCACAGAACAGTGATGTTTACACGTATCACGAAGACGTACTAAAACAAGGTGCAGCGGCAATAGTTACAGGGTCAGATGATGATTCAGACAATGAGGAAATGCAGGAAGGACCGTCGCAGTCGCATCAAAATGAATCTGATGACGCAAGCGGTTCATCAAATGAAGATGTGGCAGTCAATGACAAATCTAGTTCAGAGAATAATTCGGAAACGGAAATGGAAGAAATTATCAGTCATGATTCAAATGATTTAACTCCATCCACCACCGAGTCATCGCCATTAGATCATCAGATCCCAGAAACAGAAACTAGTTCAGACCCAACTCCTTCCTCAACAGAGTCATCACCAGTCGATCTTCAGACCCCCAAAAGAGAAAGTAGATCATTGGCCAATCAAAATGAAGATAAAGAAGACCAAGCGGCATTTATCACTCCGCCGACATCAAGGGACAATTCACCGGTGCCAAGACGCAGGAGACGATTTCCACAAAATGTTTCAAAAGACGAAAGTGCTACAAAAAAACGATTGTCAATGAGAGATTCTGATGATAGTGAGGAGGAGGAGATGCTGGTAGCAGAACCCAACGAAGAGTCTGTTGCAGTTACACGATCCAAAACCTCCACACTAAAAACCGGTGAAGGTTCATCTGCTAAAGGCCAACCAGAGAAAATATCAGAAGCAACCACATCATCAAGAAATAAGCAACTGAATAATAAGTCTACAATCAAAAGTCGTAAACGTTCAATATCAGACATGCCATCAGACTCCTCTAACAAACCAGCCGTCAAGACAACAGGTGGATTTGACAGACCATTTGTAACAGCTGAACGAGGAATTCACATGACTAAGAAAAATGCTGTCCATCTTGAAAAAGTTATTCAAAGGTCGTCATCAAATCTTAAACCAACACCTGTACAAACAGAAGTTACACCTAGTTCCTCAGCAAGTCATGACAGTGTCACAGAGGTTTCCACCAACCCAAACGATAACAATAAAGAAAAAATGCGTAAAAACAAAACATCACAAGATAGACATGTTAATAAGAATTTAGCCGAATCTGAAGTAAGTGGATCAACAGATAAATCAAAGGATAACCAAAAAGGAAAAAAAGGTGCAACTCAGCTGAATGGGCTAGAATCAGCGACAGCTACTGCTACTGAAGAAGCAACTGTCCACAGAAAATCACAAGTTAAAGATGTTCATAAGAGTTTGGTGGGAGAAACAGCAAGAAAAACGTCTAGAGGACTTACATCTTCTCCAGACAAATCACTTGATAATAAGAAAGAATTAACAGAGAAACTAGTTAAAAAATCGGTTGACCATTCGTCCCAGAGATCTTCTGGAACTCCACCAAGAGACAAGAAATCATCAGGAGCACGACCTGCGAAAAGTCCTGCATCCAGTGTTGTCAGACCAGCCACTGCAGGTGCTTTAACTTCACCAGCAGCAGAAAGAGAAAATAATTTTTTAAAGAAATCTCACACTGAAATAAACACTTCACAAAACAATAATACCACTGAAGAACCTATGGACACATCTTCGTCTGCATCAGGCCCGAATCCTTCACAAAATCCTCCTGCTTTGGTGGATAAAAATAGAAAGTCAGTCAAGAGTTCTTCAAATATTTCCGGAGACATTGAACGGACCTCAGAAATTTCATTAAAAGAAGAAAAAGCAAAAACATCGCAGGCAGGTGCAAGCGCTTCTGGACCCATATTAAGAGTTCCATTAATACCATCAACTGGAGTAGCAACACCGGTTCAAGTAGTTCCTGGAGCGTCCATGGATGTCCCGAAGATTCCAATTGATCCACGGTTCTCAGTTCTGCCCTCTTCTCCACAAACTGCAACAACACCTTCTGGGGCTGCAACCCCTGCTCAACCAATCACTTCTGGACCAGATGATTGCATCATTCGATTAATGGGATCATTGGATATGTATGTTACGCTTGGTGATATTACAGAACAGCGTACAGAAGCAATAGTTAACACGACAGATGGACAACTAGCACATGTTGGTGCTGTGTCACGTCACATTGCAGCCGCTGCTGGACAACAGATGATCAACGAATGTCAAGCTTTTTTAATGCGTCATGGTGGACCGCTAAACACCATGGACGTTATGGATACATGTGCAGGTGGAAGATTCAATCGAAGAGTCAAAAAGATACTTCACGTTGTGCCGTCAATGGGAAGTTATGGAGCAGATAAAGCTGTGGTCGATAAACTTATCCGCACATATCTGCAGTGTTTGAAATATGCTGATAGTAAAGCCGATTGTTCATCGATATCATTTCCTTTATTAGGAGCAGGTGAATATGAATTTTTGAAAATACTTCCTTATATGGTCAACCATATGTTAGTCCCAAAATGACCTAGTTTGTGTCTCCCAGTCCCATGATGTATATATAAAGGGTTGAAAGGTCAACCACATGTTAATCCTGAAAGGACCAAGTTTGCATCGAGTCAAACCTCATTTTAGATAACACTGTCACATGTACTGTTGGCAAGCTCTGAAAAACTACTGAAAGTTGAAATTGTAGATAAAGACTAGGCATAAACACAACTGCCTGGGCCAAATGTATATGCCATTTTTTATACAGCCTCATGCATCCATCTTCTGTCCACAATTTTTTTGAAATCTATTGTTTACATCAGTGAGACATGAGACAAGGAAAGGTATTTAATTAAAAAAATTGATGGTCCTTGTTTCACTTTGTTGAATATGAATGAATTATTGAATGAATGAATGAATGAATGAATGAATGAAATGGGGTTTAACCTCCTACTGTTATGCACTTAACCTGAGGTAATTGAAGTCGGGCATACGCTATACAGTGTGCTATGAGGGAAATTTTGCCCGGGCAGCGGCGCTACGGCCTACTCTTATATCGATTTCCAACTGCCAAGGGAATTTTTACGTACACTCTAATGTGTACACGGGACCTCGGTTTTTCGTCCCATCCGAAAGCCTAGGCAGCTTTCCTTGTCAGGCCCTCCTGCATCACTGACAAGGGGAAATCACGTCGGAAAATCCAGATGAACTTTCTCGGCCAATGCAGGGATCGAACACCCGACCTCCAGACTAGCGAACCAGCGCCTTATCCACTTAACCACCGTGATCCCTTGTTGAATATGAATGCGCTACCTAAAAAAGTTATCATCCAATCTGTATTAAAAGTACATCATTTTAATGAGAAAAACAAAGAAGCCTATTGAATTTCGTCAGATTCCATTTATAACTTCAAGAGTTTATAACTTGAACCTTGTGAACGCCCTACAATTACTACCAACAAAAGTTATCATCCATTCTGTATGAAATTTATATCCATTATTTAGATTAGTAAAACGATTTTCTGTCAATATCTTGTACAGTTACATGTATGGCCCTTGTTTCACTTTGTGAACATTTGATTTGTATGAAATTGATATCAGTGTATTGTAATGCTCACATTACCTAGTGCTACAAATGCATAAATGTGGGACAACCCTTGTCAACTGCTGCAATGATTTAGCTTCTTTTGGCGTGCGTGCCCCCCTCTCTCAGCCCAAGCAAGACTGATGTATCTGCTTTTTAATTGATGACATAAACATGATTTTTGCATTGTCTATGCCCAGGCAATACGTCAAGGCTCTGGGAATTACACCAAACCACTAATGTATGAGGCACTCTAATGATTACCATTAGTTACAATGTATGGGCCCCCCCTCGAAAAAATCCTGGATCCGGGCCTGTTGTGTTACCTGGCAACCTACCTTTCATTACCCCAGTTGGTGCAGAATAGTAGGATGTTAAACCCCATCGTTTCATTTCTAATAACAGAGAACAGGTTGATCCCTGCCCACAATTACAGTACTGTTGGGCAATCTGGCACATGTACATCAATTAAGGTCAAAGCCAACCCTCTTACATGTATAAGAGGTCCTAAATTTGATTCTGGGATTGGTTCTTTAAATTCCAGTGGGATTTTACAGTGTAGTTCCCTCTTTTGGGTGTTTCTGGAACAGAATATGTTACTTAATAAAGTTCAAAATGAAATGAAATGAAATGGGGTTTAACGTCCTACTTTTTTGCAGTGACTGGGCTAATGAAGACTGGCATACACTATACACCATACAGTGTGCTATGATGATTATTTTGCCTGGACAGCAACACTACAGCTACTCTTTCGCATGCCAATTTGTACACAGGTTCTCGGGTTTTTTAACCCATTATAAAAACGACTATACATTGTCCTGGGGGCCATCCATAAAGTAGGTACGCTCAAAATGGGTGAAATTCACACCCCCCCTCTGTACGCTCCTGTCATACGTTTTGCCAATGAATTGACATACCTGTACGTTTTTGGCGTGACCCCCCCTTCAAGCGTACGTACTTTATGGATGGCCCCCTGCGTGGATTTTTTGGCCAACCTAGAAATTGAACGCAAGGACTACAGGTTAAGAGAGCCAACCTCTTACTCACTGAGCCATTGTAGCTCCCTAATTTTAGTTCAAAGCCCTCAAACAAATTTTTTTTCGAATAATGATTTTTCTACTTTTGTTTTTTCAGGTTCATATTCACCAGACACGAGTATCAATGCATTTTACAATGCTGTGTTAATATTTCTCTCTGATCGCGGAACGAACTCAAAGTTAAATGACGTCAGACTAATATTAAACGACGATGTAATTCATGAATTTGCAGTTGACTATTATAAAACATGCTATGAGATGATATTAACTAATGGTATTGAAGGTGCCATTGCCGACGCTGTGAATAGTTACTATGGTAACAATACCTGGGAAACGCAGCAGAATTTGCTAAATCAGTTCGCATCGTGGAATAATGACGGAAGTGGTGGTGGAAGCAGTAGCAGTGGCGACAATTCATCTCAAAACTCATTCCGCGGCTCAGCTGTGAAAAGACCAAGACTTTAGAAATGTTATCCAGTGATATGTTATTATTTTAGATTTTTTATCCAGTGATGTGTTATTGTTTTAGAGAATCTTGTTTTAGACAATCTTAATTTTAAAGTTTAACGTTTTAATGGAAACTTTTTAATTTAATAATATCTAATAATGATATCTAATGCTTCATTTTAAATCATTACTAGTACAGAGAGAGAGAGGAATGGGGTTTAATGTCCACTTGACACAAACTAGGTCATTTCAATAATTCACTTGTACGTATGGGTCTTTAGCAGTGGGAGGAAACCGGAGGACCTGAGCCTGTCATCAAGTCAAGTTGTGTGGTTTTAATTCCCATCCTTTCCAACCTCATGGGGTTTTCTGGGTGCTCCGAACTCTTCTCACTACTGAAGACCCCCACACCCCCACACCCCCATGTCAGCAAAATATTAAATTAAAATTACCTGAAGTGTCGAGTGGACATTAAACCTCATTTCTTTCTATCTTTATGATGAATGTCATAATTTTTTAAGCACATGTGTAATATCTTTGGTAATATTTTTAATTAAAAACAGAAATTAAAATTAAATATTGGTCCATTTTAATCAATATTGAAACTATAGGCTCCTAATATCCAACATTTAAGACACAATTAACATTTTATATTCATTACACGAGTTTCAGGCACCATACAGACAATGAGGTAGCAATAAATAATGCTGATTCACAAATGTCATAATAATAATAAAAACAGAGTGGCTATTGTTACGCCAAGATTGAGCAAAGTTAGTTTAGAACAAATTTCAAAATGGCTGCCGATCTCCCCAAAACAAGCTTTGAAAAAGAAGCAGTATTTTCATTGTTTTCAGAACTGAAGGCAGCAATTAAGAGATGGGAAGTGTTAGGGCAAGGGTTAGGACTATTTTCACTTCTTTTCAAGTTTTAACTTTGCCGATGGAGGGCTTTGTAAGCATAGTCGTAAAAATAGCCACTGCCTTATAAAAAACATGTACATGTAGAATGGACTCAGCAGATGTACACAGGCGGTAGCACGATTAACCCAAATCACCCAAATCTACCCAAATCAACCATTATTTCAACTCATATAATAATAATTTATATCTATATTGGATAATATACTGTTCTTTATGCCAAATTTGAATTTTTAATTTAAAATCGTAAGGATTTTGTTTCAAAAATATCCCTCAAAATGCAATTTACAAACAAGTGATTTCGTACAATACACGAGTTATATGTCCCTTAGTAACTACTTCCAAACTTGCTTGGAAATCACATGTTGAGGGACATTTTGACACCAAAACCTTATGACTGTAAATTAATTATGACAATTTGGCAAATATCAATATAAATTATTGTCTTATAAGTTGAAATAATTGTAGATTTGGGTAGATTTGGATGGATTTGGGTGGATTTTGGTAAATCGTGCTACCCTACGCAATTGTTGTTCAGTTAGAATAAGTCATACACTTCACCGAACATATTTGATTACAATTACAATCATTTGTTTAAAAATTAAATATGAATAAATTTATTAACTGGTACAAAACAATAGGGCCATACACTCTTTAATTAATATTTTTAGTTATTTACGAATTGTTTGCTGTTTTTTTGTTATTGTTGTATATGTAAATATGTTGAAAGAATATGTAAATTTGTTAAATATAATATATTGATTTTTATATGCCCCCATTAAAATGTGGTTGTATTTTGTTGTCGCACCTGTCCGTTGATCTGGTCAAAGTTGAGATCTGATAAACTTTAATTTTATACACAGTGTTTAATAATTATTGCCAGAGTTATGGCCCTTGATCAATTTGAAAAACTTGTGACTAAATCTTGTGGATGCTCCAGAGGATAAAGTTAATGCCTGATTGACTTGATATTTATACACAGTGTTAAAGAGGCCTATTGTTTTTAATAATTACTGCCATAGTTATAGCCCTTGAATGCCTTGATATTAAATGTTTTTATACTAAACATTAGCATAGGGCAGAACTAGAAGCTAAATGATCGGAGTTGTTACTCAGATTTTAGTGTCATGTAAATATTTACTGACAAAAGAAAAAAAAAATGCGACAATCCTTGTTTTGACTCTCCGGCGACATAGCCACTGTGGGCTTAAGTTTGGTAGCCTGGCAACCTATCTTTTAATTACATTATTGTGTACGCCATGAAATAATTATATAGCCGTTTGTGTTTGAAGATAGATCATATTGTTCAAACCTTCAAACAGTAACAGAGTTGGCTTATAACCAAGAAAGAATTAGGCTTATTATCCTATATTATATATATATAGATATATGCCCCCATTTCTTTGTTTTCCTATAACGCAGGGGTGGGGGAATGATAAGTCTAACAATAGGTGGGGGGGGGACTATTTGCCTGAAAATTTCTTTGTCACCCAAATTGTAAAATAAATACTGTTTAAACCAAATTGTCAGAATGAATCAATTTTAACTAAAACAATTTTTTCCACAAAGCTGTTTTTGTTAATTTCTTTTAATTATTTATGCAACAATAGAAATTTACCATATATTAAGAAGTTTGAAGTTTGTGACCCAAAAATGTAGGCTTATTTTGCTACCCTTGTAAAATGACCAGATAAAATATCGAATCAGTGGGTTCACCGAAACTAGGTACATGTATGCATACTAAGGCTTCTTAAACCATCTTAAACAATGAAAATGAAATAAAATGGGGTTTAACTTCCTAATGTTCTGCTCCTAAACTGGGCTAATGAAGACGGCCAAATAGTGTGCTTTGAGGGAAGGAAATGTTTCCCTGGAAGCGGCGCTATGGCCTACTCTTATATCGAATTCCAACTGCCAAGGGATCTTTTACGTGCAAGCTAGTGTGTACACAGGCCTTCAGTTTCTGTCCCATCCGACAACTAGACAACTGTAATGGTAAGCTGTAACGGGTTGAGATAGTCTAAGAAATATGAGTTTAACAGTGTTTCGGTGTATCCATGGATATATATATAGGTTTTAATGTATCACTTTTCTCTAATTGTCTTAAAGCCCTAATACCACTGTTGTTGTAACTGAATAATATGTCCCAAACTTTATTCTAGTCAACAAATTGTACTATTTTACAATATTTCAATTAATTAATGATACAAATTTCATCTTAACACACCTAATTGAAAAAATTGGAAAAATTTAACTGTATGATAATGAAAAGCCTTACGTAAACACTTTCAAATGTAACATATATTTTTAAACATATTTTCAAACCCTCTGGACAAGTAAAAAAGGATGTAATGGGTAATTTACACAACAGGTAGGACACTTGGTTTAAACAGTATTTATTTAACATATAATGACATTTACAATACATAATAGATAATATGGATTCGGAAACAAGCTATGAAGCTTATATTAATCCGTCTCCAAGATAATAAAAACAAAACATGACATGTCTAAATTGCATGGAAAATATAATACATTGTGTAAAAAAGTACATATATAATATTGTGTCATTCCTGTAACTGTGACTTTAAAAAGCACATCGAGTTACAGCATCCTCATCCTTGGGGTAGGACACTTAAACATCTTGTAGTTAGAATAAGGCTGATTTTTTTTTTGGGACATGTCAAGCCATGGGTCAGAGTGTTATTGTCCCTTTAAAGGAATTTATGGTAATATAGGGAGAGGTAAAACAAAATTTTGAAATATATAAAAGGGACACTAAATAGGATCTGTGTTTTAATCAGATTGTACATGTACCTAGTGCTAAAGGATTAACAATGTGTGTTTTGTGATTGTCTGTTGTTATGTATATTATAAAGTTGAGCAATGATTGGAAACAGGTCAATATGTGTTATATAATATTATGTAATATATTACTGTATGACTCTGTACACCCTGGCTCCTGTCAATCAATTATTTAATACATTGTAAAATCAACATGCTCTCAGCTTGTTACCTAGGTTACCAAATAAACAACTATTATTATCAAATACTTTATTTTCACACTAGGGTTGATATTCTAAACAATATTTGAACTGCTAAAGAAACAAACAAAACTAGGATTTAGGATGTATATGGACGTTATTCTACTCTTTTTTAACACCGGTAGTTGCAATCAAATAAGACCTCAGATTTTATCCCATTCGATAGACTATATAGGCCCCAGTTTCTCTGAAAACTTGTAAAGTGTAAATTTAAGCTTTTGTTCCTCAGTGCTGGATTATAAACCATTAAGCATGTACTTTCACTTGATTTTTATATTTGTTTATTTTTTGCAATGTCTATTTTCTGTCTTGTCCGCAGGTTTATCTTGTAGATTTTTATTTTGTGTATAGTGCGGTCCTCCTGCACTTACTATTAGAGCATCATAATAATGGGGGCACCATAGAACGTCTGCTTTGTAAGATGCCAAATTTAAAATATTTAATTTAAAAATTAATTAAGAATTTTCAATTATTTTTTCATTATTTTTGTCTTTTTAAACTGTTAGCTGTTTTGTCACAATCATGTGCTTGGCAGTTGTTAGTGGGAATTATGGTTTATATTTTGAATTACATAATTATGGGACATCAACATCTTTTGAGTATTAAATGTTATATCCAAAATATTGTTGTTTGCGATGGATTAAAAATTATTCAAATGATGATCAGAGATTGTAAAAAATGGCTTTTAAGAAATACAAGATAACAATTTGATGAATATTTTGTTATAGATTATCTATCGAGGAATATATATAAATTATTCCAGATATAAAATAAATAATACTCATCAAATCATGGTTTCTTTTTTATTTACTTTAACAAAATGTTACAGAGAGAGAGAGAGAGAAAGAGAGAGTTCAATTTTATTTCAACAATTTACTTGCAGGGTAGGGATCTTTGGCAGTAGGAGGACCTGAAGAAAACACATGAGGTTAGACAGGCGACCCTACTCCTTGTCACGTACAACCAGGGAATCCAAACCGCGCCACTTGACTCAATGACAGACCCTATGATACAGTGCACACCTGCTAACCATTTGTCCATCCAACCCCCCCTGTTCACTTGAGAGTCTCAGTGTGAATACATTTACAAGAGAGGGTACCCACCCCTAACAAGGGTGGATGCCCAAATGGTGTATATATAGTCCACGAACACTTGATAAACTCCAGGGAAGCAATTCTTGATGGGGGGGGGGGATTCCATTCTATAGGTACTTATAGGCGAGGGTCCATGAGCCGCAATAACCTGGAGAGAAGAGAACTTACAACCAGATTATTGGTGTGCACCTAAAAGATCCCTTGGAAGTTGGAATTCGATATAAGAGTGGACCGTAGCGGCAAAATTTCCCTCATAGCACACTGTTAAGGAGCAAAACAGAAAGGAGTTAAACCCAATTTCATTTCCTTCTATTAAAACCATTTTCATTAATACCATTGTCCTTCATCCAACATAATCTGGCTCTATTTGATAAAGGGTTGTACGCCGAAACACGTCCTGGATTAAACCGTTATATTTTACACAGTCTTGTCAGGTTTGTTGTTCAGGGGTTAATTTATTTGGATTAATTTACACAATATGGTGATAGCCTACATGTAAATTGACATGTTAGTCTATAAATTTTCAATGAGAACTTTTATCTTTTATCCCATGGCTAACAGTAGGCCTATAATATCTCCCCAGGACAATCAGGTGTTTAGACAGGTAATTACTAATGAAGAGAAGTAATTAATACTACTGGATATAAATCCCTGGTAATCCCAACACTCACTTTATTGTGAGGGTCAAAGGTCAAACTGTTTGAAGTCTGTCCTTGTTTGAAGAATGCTATGAATTTGTAGGATGGGTTTCAAGAATATTGTTATATCCTAGTGTCAGTGAGGATATTTATAAGTAGTGGTCATGGTCATGTGATTGTTAGGCTCTTCAACAGAAGTTGTTACTATAATTACGGTGTCTACTAAAAATAAACAATGTCAACGCACATCCCCATCCCCAATCCCCCTGCTCAGGATCAAATTAGAGGGTCTGTTCCCAAAATAGTCATAAATATTGTGTACATTCTTTAATTTATCAAGTTTTATGGAGTAGGTTACCCAAACATCTACACATGCCTACTCTTATTATTTCAAATTCCAATTGTCATGGGTCTTATACGTGCATGCCAATATGTAAACAGGACCTCGGTTTTTGTCCTATCCAAATGACTAGACACAGGCGAATTTTGTCCTGCATTGATGACAAGGGTGAACTGGCATATAAATCGTAGATGATGTCACTATATCATCTCTCTCCCTGAAAGATCACGGTGGCTAAGTGGATAAGGCGCTGGTTCGCTAGCCTGGAGGTCGCGTGTTCGAACCCTGCATTGGCCGAGAAAGTTCATCTCGATTTTCCGAAGTGATTTCCCCTTGTCAGTGATGCAGAAGGAGGGCCTGACAAGGACAGCTGCCTAGTCGTTCGGATGGGACGAAAAACCGAGGTCCCGTGTACACATTGGAGTGCACGTATAAGATCCCTTGGCAGTTGGAATTCGATATAAGAGTAGGCCGCAACTCCACTGCCCGGGCAAAATTTCCCTCATAGCACAGGCCCATCTTCAATTAGCTCAGGTTAAGTGCATAGCAGTAGGACGTTAAACCCCATTTCATTCATTCATTCTCTCCCTGAAACCAGGTAATTGGTGAGATACCAGAAAAAAACATGGATTATTGGTACATTGAATTTCATATGACTAACGACTATCAATACTCACGAGATTAGATCACGTGAATAAAGTTGTATTCTATATGGGAAATTCTGAACGATAATTAAAGGTATGATGGAGTGTCATATAATTTTTAATAAGTAAATTGAAACCGCGTTGAGATAAGATATAAAGCAGTAGGCTATCTAAAAAAAATTATTAAATGGGTGACTGGTTTAAATACCCGACCAACTTCACCAAGGTCATAAGTTTAAGTTGAGAATGTTTTGAGTAATTCGGCCTTTTCATTTTTGTCGGTCAGTTCATTGTTGTGTTTTTGTTAAGTGTGTTTTTTTTCTTTGAGAAGCCATTTTCGTGAAATCTAAAACGGCTTATGCAACACATAAAAACGGTCAGCAGTTTTCAAAAACCCAGAACGCAGAAAATTTGACAGGTGACGTAGCTAGTACCACGTGGTTTTGTTTATTTGCTGCTATTTTTAGGATTTACCTAATCGCAGGATTAATACGCGTTATTATGCGAATGGGTGATTGTTATTGTGACGTCACTCGGTGATTATTGTGTTATCTTAAGGTATAATCGCTATATTTATAAAGTCTAACGTTGGCAACTGTATTTATATATAACTTTAGTTGTGATATCGAATAAACGTAATCGTGTGTGTGGAAACAACACTGTTCACAGGGAACTATTTTGCCTCGCAATGATATCTAGAAAAGGGTGAAATATCGTAGCCATATTGAGGAAGAAAACAACCTTGCAACAATAATAATTTATTCTGAATCGTAAAAACAATATTTCATCTGCAGACATGAAGTGGCAATACAAAGAAGAACATCCCTTTGAAAAGCGAAGGGCTGAGGGAGAGAAAATCAGAAAGAAGTACCCAGACCGTGTACCAGTATGTATAAAAATGTCACTTTTGTTTTGTGTTTACAAAATGGAAAATCGGCCATATTATTTTGGCTGGGTCAGCTGACAGAAAAATGGCTTCCAAAGAAATTGCGATTTGTTTGGATTCATTGTTATGATCTCTTTGGGAATATAATTTAAACCCCTGATCACTGTATTTGATTATCGGCCCATCACTAGCGCAAGTCGAGAATGTTCAGACTTTCCACTTTGAACTTTTATATTTATTATGGAATTAGCCCAGAAATTGATTAGATCTAGGCTAGCTGAAGCTAAAATTTGCATAAATTTCTAGTTGTTTTCCAACACAAACTTTTGGAATATTTTGCCCTAGAAGTTCTTGATCTGCATCCAGTAGATCTAGATAAATTATGGGACAAAACGTCTGTTTTGTGTTTCAGTGCACAAAATAAATAATGCTGACTCTTGGTTGACCTGTCTAAAAATAGCTATTATTTAATTAGGCCATCTCCTTGGTTTGCCAATTCTTTGTCAAACTGACAATCTGAATCAGCAATACATGTATAATGGATTGATTTAGTACCTTATACTAGAAACCTTTCTCTGTCTTCTTAAAGGACCTAAGTCCGTAACTCAAAATCCTCCAAAATCTTCGACACCAAAAACACGAATTATCGGTCAATTTAAATCAACATTGATGATGTAAACTTACCAGAAAAAGATGAGCTTCTGATATCCGATATTTAAGATAAAATAATTTTTCTAACATTGGTACACGAATCGTGTACCATATTGCGCTCCGGTCCTAGTTTTATTGAGAGACTCGAGGGACGAGGCTAGACACATTGCACTGTATCACACTGCATATGTGGACTGGAATAACCAGGCGCTAAAAAAAATGCACTGGGTTGAGACTGAATGGCTTGTTTCGCCGAACATAACTGATTTGAAATTGGAGTAAAACGGAAGGCATTTAATGTAAATCAGTTTATATACTTTCATATTACAGTATTATATGAGTTTCGACCCAATTTTGTCAATTTCTGGATCCCAAATATTAGCGATTTAGCTCCTTTAAGCCCATTTGGTGCAGAAAGGTTAGATGTTATCATTAATGCCCATTTCATTTATAAATAGAAACCGATTGAATGGTCACATTTCTGTTGACATAGTAATACTTAAAGGAGCTGAATCGCTATCATTTTGGACGTAAAAATTGACAAAATTGCGTCGCAAGACATATAATACTGTAATATGAATGTATGTATATAAGCTGATTTACATTCAATGGTTTCCATTTTAACTCTAATTTCGAAACAGGTATGTTCCCCGAGTGTCTTATGACAAATGGGGCTGCAATTTATCACAGCTTCAATGTTGAAGATTTTGGATGATATTGAAATAGAGACTTAGCTACCTTAATGAAAGCACCAGATTGAAAGCCTACGATTAAGTTACCCTATCTCAAATTAAAATATTTATTTTAACTGACTGGCAGAGACTTCTAAAGCTCTTATGTCTCTTTAATTTGTGAAATATATTAATAGCTAAACTGGAGGTCTTGTGTTCGATATTGGTGTTGACTTTTAAAGTTTATTAGAGTGTTTGTGCATGACGGCGGGTCTGCCAGGGGATGTCTAGTTGTTTTGATGGGACAGAAACCTAACATCTTGTGTACACATGGGTGTCCTTTTAAAATAGCCCTTGACAGTTGGAATTCAAAATAAGAGTAGGTCTGGTAGCGCCACGGTCCAGACAAAATTTTCTCATTGCACACTGTATTGAATATGCCAGTTTTCATTATTCAAGTCGATACAGACAATAGGACGTTAAACCTTAATTTATTTAAGAAAAGTAAAATTATAATACTGTATGCCAAGACATTCTGCACTCAAGTCTCGCTATCCGGCATAGTGTGGACTGGAAGGGAAGACAACTCTGTTTGGGAGATTGATAACAGGATTGTTTTGTGTTTTCAGGTTATTGTAGAAAAAGCCCCTAAAGCCCGAGTTGGTGATCTTGATAAAAAGAAATACTTAGTTCCATCTGATTTAACTGTTGGACAATTTTACTTCTTAATCAGAAAGAGGATTCATTTACGCCCTGAAGACGCTTTATTTTTCTTTGTAAATAATGTGATTCCTCCAACCAGTGCAACAATGGGACAGCTATACCAGGTGGGTTGTTTATTTATAAATCTGTGATGGGTCCTAGGTTCTCTCCCTCTCTGTGGTGGACGAGAAAGATCCCCAGGGTTGTCATATATTGTGTACTGGAGGGATATTTTCATGGTTTATTTATTCCTATTTGAGCCTCATTGGCTCAGAGAGAAACTCCCAGGTTCCTTCTATGTGTTGGACGAGAAAGGTCCCCAGATTTGTCATTTATTAGGCTTCTTCCTGAGGTATGTCAATCATTGAATCAAGTGAAATGGGTTTGATTCTACTCTTGAACATGACGAGGTGTTGGGTCGTCTGCTTGAACATGTGCAATTTCTCAGGGTTCCTCAGTTTCCTTCCACTACTAAAGACCCCTACACACAAATTATTGAAATTAAATTGTATTATGTTTTGTCCTGAAATGGCCTAGTTTTTGTTTGGGGGGATTGCCGAGTGGTTAGCATGTGCGCGCTGTATCATGCAGTCTGTCATAGAGTCAATTTTTTAAAGCTAATAAATACAATACAGGTTGAAAGGTTACAAGTGTCAAAACATTTTTTATCTGTTTCAGGAACATCATGAAGAGGATTTTTTCCTGTATATTGCCTACAGTGATGAAAGTGTTTACGGAGCGTAAAATGTATGGAAGGATTGTGGGTACGGAGAGAGGGATGTTGTAAATAAAACAATCGTCATTTATTATTATTATTATTATCTTGTTTATTGGGCCGATTGAATCGGAACCAGTGAAATGTTTTAAATTTATTTGGTGATATTTAATTAAGACTTAAAGAGTTTCCTTACACTACAACTAATTTCAAACAACATAGAAACTTCATCCTAGTTTATATTCTTTTACTAGAATATTGCCAATTAACCTGGAATTTCAATTATCTGATTTTTGTATGATTTTTTTTCGAAAAGAATCCCTAAAATTTTACATAAATGATCCCCAAATTTGTATTTTTAAAGTGCGAGATATGTATATGTAGCCAAACTGCCCACCCAATTGGATAAGACATGACAATTGGAAGAATTTTTCTGTGTTTTTTTCTTTTCCTGTATATTTGTAGTATGTACCGGTAAATATAAATTAAATATGTGTATATTATTAGTGGAAACTGAATTATACTATCTTGAAATTGTGAAAGAAAATTCTGCTTTAAATATTGTAGAGCTTTCCCTTACCCTATAAAAGACCTCATTTAATTCGTCTTAATAGCTTAATGGTTGAAAAATAAGTTCTATGAAATAATGAATCTGAAAAATTGAAAATAGTTTTAAACATACCAAAGTCTTGATTCATGCACAAGTATCAACGATTTGTCGATATTTTCTTCTTCAAATCGGCTACAGTTTGCACCAAAAAACCTCTCGATAGTTTGTGTTTCGACTCTATTCAATGCTTTAGAAATAAAGGGGAGATAATTTGTAGATCATTATGGTATTCTTAAAACCTTAGAATATTCTGCTTGAAGGGCTGGTATATAGCTTCACCCCTTATAGCTTATTTAATTTATTTTAAAAGAAAATTATCTTCTACATGTAGATGTTTTTACTTTTTTTTCTCATGTTTTTTTAGATTTATTGTATGTATTTTTTTGTCTATAGATTATAATAAGTGTATCTCAATTCTGTGTTGGGTTAGTTCATTTTAATAAACCATGTAAAAACATCCATTTAGATTTTTTATTTAAAGATGCATCCCTGGGTACAAACTTTGTGATTTGATAATATATTTGGACTAAAACATATTTAAAGTAACCAATCTATCAAAACTTTGCTTCAATAATTACCTTTTCAAAACATTGTTTTCGCCGTAAATACCTATAGCTACAAGTAAGCTGTTGTTAGGTGCAATGTCTGCCAACTTAGCTTCATTGTGGGAGGGTCCATTTTACAGAATGTATCTATCTTTACTTACTGTACATTTACCATACTCATTGAGGCCTGGGTAAATTCTTAATTATTTATGTCAACTTCTTTTTCCAACGTTTAAATTGCAAAGTCATTTGTACGTTGACAACCCTCAATGTTCCCCAAACTGCCTAGCCATTTGAGCAAGAAATAACAACTGCTCCCTGACCTAATCTAGCTGACAATAAGCCAGCAAAACCTGTCCGGTTGACAGTTAGTAATTCACTGTCAATATTGTCCAGTGCTTGCTCCATGGATGTTTTTCGTGAAATCCAGTATTTTTCCAGTAAGATTGGGTGTCTATACTTTCCATATATACAAAATTTGCCACACTTTTGTCGGAAATAACTACCTGATAAATACTTTGCTGGGAACCCATCTTTAAGAAACAAGTTTGAAATTAGAATAATTTGCTAAATGTGTATATTAATGAAGAAATTCTTATCATATATAGATTCATTTCTGTTGAATCATATAAAAGACACCGTTAAGCGGTCAAGAAAAGTATATTTTGGAGAGAGATTAAGGGGTTTCAATGTTGTCGATGCGACACAAACTAGGTCATTTCGGGACTTACATATGGTTAATTTTATTTCAATAATTTGCCTTTGCGTAGGGGTCTTTAGCAGTGATAGGAAACTGGAGGACCCAGAGAAAACCCACGAGGTTGGAGAGACGACCCTACTCCTTGTTGTGTACAACTGAGTAATCGAAACCACACCTGTTGACTCCATGACAGAGCGCGTACATATTTACCATTCGGACATCCAACACCCCACCCCCAAGTATGTTTGGTCAAATGGATGATGGCCTGGGCAACCAAAGATATGGAAATAAAATGAGGTTCAATGTCCTACTTTCTGCTCCTAAACTGGGCTTATGAAGGTGGGCATACACTAATACAGCATGTTAGGAGGGAAATTATTTTTTTTCCAGGTAGCAGCGCTACAGCCTACTCTGATATCAAATTCCAAAACTAGATCAAAACGCTGCTGCATATCTAACCAGGGAAAGGACATAGTCATGCAAGCATTCTCAGCTAACTGGGCATATGAAACACCACATACATGGTGCCCTGCTATGTCCTTCTTTTCTGCACCAACTTGGTTGAACAGGAGAGGTGCATCTGGATGTGCAAGCATGAAATGAAATGGGGTTTAAGGTCCTACTGTTCTGCTCCGACTGGGCTAATGAAGACAGACCGAGCATAACAGGATCTGCACCAGGAAAGTAAATAAAGAGTTGATAACAGTTAAACATTTTTTTATAAACATTTATTTCATAATAACTAACAAAAACATTGAAACAAAACAAGTATTTTCAACACCTAGTTGAACCCCAAAAATTCTATTTTGGTCAAGATAATATGTTCGTGTCTGATTTTGACATTAATATAATTTGATCAACTAAGATTTAAAACCTATTTGATTCTGATTTTAAAATTTGATCCTGACAATTATATAAATTGATCAAATAAGATTTAAATCTATCTGATTCCAACATTCAATTTAGCAAGATTGTGCAGCTTTTATATCAAAATCTTACATAAGGCATCTTTAATATGATTTGATTTACCTGATCCAGGATTTTGTCGAGTGGGGGGGGGGGGGATACATTTGAGCAAAGCGAAATCATCAGAGTGCTGCATGCATTAGTGGTTTAGTCTCCAGAGTCTTTGTCGCCCAGACACTCTAATCTGGGAATCCCATTGCTGGTCTGAACAGTGATGACCAGTCTCACTGGGGCTTGGGGGGGGGGGGGGGCGGCTCGGCCTCCTGGATCTGCGCCTGGGTTTATTACAGATGCATTATGTAAGAACTAAATCTGCCTACTGCTTTAGGCCTCAAATGTTATTAATTAGACATTTAGTCTTATGACAACTCTATGCTTGTGATTTGTAATGGATTGAAACATGACTGTCTTTTCGTTGTTTAATTAAAAAATGGTAGCAATCAATGCAAATTGAGACAACATGAAATGTGATTGCCATTTCATAATTTGATGCATATTAAAGACAACGATAGCAATGCTTATCGAGACTACACTAAACTTCAGATTCTGATAATGTCACGCATGATAAAGCAATTTGACTGAAATATTCAATATACCCTGTTTTCATTATCTATTTTCAAACAATTATAGATAGAACTGTCAGCTCTTAATTTAAAAAGAGAGAGAGAAATGGGGTTTAACGTTATTTCGGGACAAACATATGGTTTAATTTTAATTCAATAATTCACTTGCGAGTAGGGGTCTTTAGCAGTGGGAGGAAGGTGCCCCTATCTCCATGCCACATACGCTTACACCAGGGCTCGGAACCACAGCCGCAAGCCAGAGGTGGCCGGCCAGCTATAGGTAGAAACGCGGCACTCTAGACCACCAGGCCATCCCACACCCCCCCTCTTAATTTAAATCTTAAGTACAAAAACGCATCTTCAAAGCAGACATTTATATTGTCAAATATTTAATCACTAACTAAAAAAGGAATATCCGAAAATAATAATTTTGGCATCACAATTTTGTCATGGAAATAATTTTTTTTAAATCCATCTATTTAACTAAAATAAAACAAACAAACAACAATGACTTAAATACTGTAAAAAAAAAAAAAGGCATCTAAATTCAATATTAATCCTTTAAAGAGAGGGAGATGAGGTTTAATATCCACTCAACACAAAC
Source organism: Patella pellucida (assembly GCA_917208275.1). NCBI lineage: Eukaryota > Metazoa > Mollusca > Gastropoda > Patellidae > Patella > Patella pellucida. The sequence goes on along the minus strand of OU795042.1, from coordinate 66,446,831 downwards.
TAAAAAAAACCAACAATAACTTAAATATTGTAACAGAAAAAAAAGGTCCTCTAAATTCCATATTTACTTTTGGATGGAGAGAGAGAGAGGTTTAATGTCCACTAAACACAAACTAGGTCATTACCGGAGAAAACCCATGAGGTTGGACAGGCGACCCTACTCCTTGCCACGTACAACCAGAGATTCGAAACCATGCCAGTTGACTCAATAACAGGCTTTATGATACAGCGCCAACATGCTAACCATTTGACCATTCACCCCGCCCCGTAATATTTTAGGTAACCATAGTAATCAATATTTACATGTGCTAAGTGCTCAAGGGTAGAACCTTCAGCAAAATGCCATATTATTGTAAAAAGACAAAAATGGTTGCCAATGCAAGATACACCCACATATAGCAAGAGTGATTTTTCGAACAATCATGGGCCATATCCAGGAAGTTATATGGTCAGATATGAACAACTATCAAAAGGAATCCAAAACTTTGGGATTTAAACATATATTTTAAATTTTAACAAACTCGGATAAAATCTGTTATCTCTAGAAAGTTCACAACCTTGGCATTACAACCTTTTACAATACTTGCTTTAAGGCAGCAGCAAGTTTTGGTCCGATTTTTCTGAAATTCAGACTCAACCGTCATCATAGACTGGGCCAAACCTCAGCAGACTCCAGTACTCTTATTAACAGCTGCTATTTTCAAAGCATTTCTAATCCTTGTATTGTAAAATACTGGAGGATATTTTTTAGAATTATTAAATTATCTTGTATATAAATTTTTGCTTGAATGCCACTATCTTTTTCTGACTCAAGGTACAATGTCATTGATACACAATTACTGAGTTTGATACTGAGCGACGTTTCAACGAGGATACTTATCATTTGCTTGATAAAGACAAGAGTATCTTCGTCGAAACTTCGCTTAGTATCAAACTCAGTAATTGTCTATCTATAAAATTGTACCTTGTGTTAACATGTTCAATTACTAAATGCCAATTGAAGAAATATATCTTTTTTCTGGTTTTTAAACTTAGAAACTTACAGAGAGCAACACAAGAGAACTTAAGTAAAAAAAATAGCCCCTATTTTGGGGGTCCCAGCAAGTTTGAATACTTCACTCACATTGATTTCATTTTCTTTCCAGGGGCAGACGACTCTGTTTCTTTTTCGGATCTCGATTCTAAAAATCTTTTACGATAATTTCGAATGTCTTCCATAGTAGAATAAATAGAATTCTTCATAACGGTTGCTTGATTTGTATCTGTCGGTACCATTCTCGTTCTTGACACCTGATTGGATTCAACAATAAATTTAAGCTTATTTTCCACGAAGCTTAAAACGCGTATCATTTTATTTTGCATGGTCTGACGTGAATTGGATAGTTTTTGTTTATAAGCGCAGCTTTGTCTGCACCATAAGGTGTCAAGGTTGGGAGAGTTGATTGGTTCACTGGTCGTCAATTCAGAGTCTGTTGTATTACACAATGTGTCATTGTCACGACCTTCACAGTCAAATCTTGGAGACTTATTACCAGTTGTGCCTTTTCTTGGAGTGCTATCGATAAGGTTATCACCTAAATCTAGTTCCTTTTCTGAATTTCCTGTATCCATGGATACACTCCTTTGTGCGTATTTGTTGTTGATCCTGGTATAAGGGTTGCAACACAAATTGTTTGAACTTTTTAAAGTTTCACCTTTATCAATATCAACAGCCTGTTGTTTCAAATACAACAAATAGCCATCAATTAATGAATTCCCCTTTCTGGAACTTTGCAGTTTTCTTTTACCAGAAACAACCAAAGGATCATCAGCTTCCAAAAGCAGATGGGTTCCTGTACTTTGTTCATCAATTCTGGTGTCCATTACTGAGTCGTTAAGCCTTGGTACTGGTATGTTCATGTTGGCAATGCATGGTGATTTGGGATAGTCGTTAAGCCTTGGTACTGGTATGTTCATGTTGGCAATACATGGTGATTTGGGATAGTCGTCCTTCAAATTATATAAAACCTCACTGTTGGGTTTTTCCCATGTCTGTTGTCTTTCATCTACAGTGTGCTGTCTCAGTTCTCGTGTGCAATGTCGCACTTCCTTGGTGCGCTGTCTCAATTCTCTGGTATGATGTTGTGCCAGTTGACCAGGTCCCAGGACCTCTTTGGTGGGTGGTTGTTGTTTATCCTGGCTGTTGAAATGAACTTCATTAAGTAAGTCACCATGGCCGTTCTGTATTTCTTGAATGCTGTTGTGTTGTTCATCATGGTGACTTTGATGTATCTCAGCAGCTACATTGATACAGTTGCCTTTATCTTTGTTTGCTCGTGGATTTTCTATGACAGAATCAAGAGTTTCTAGAAATCTTTTATTCAGAAATAGACCAGTTTCACTACGTAGCGACCCATACATCTTGGAGAATTTCTGTAACCTTTGCCTTAACTGTGCCACAGTATAATATTGTGAAGTTTGAGAGTACGATAAAACTGTCACCCAACACGCGAAAGCGTTCCACGTTTTATGGTATTTTATGCGATAACGATTTAGCTGTAAAACCATTGCATTGGTTAACGTGATTTTTTGTGGATAGTTGTCTACATGGGCTTTCAGTTGGCTTCTGTTCTCCAGCATGGTTTCCGTTATTCCAACAGATGAAAGTTGCTTGATGAATTTATTACAAAAATTGGGACCGTGACAATGTGATTCTGTGAGATTTCCGCACTGAATATGAGGGGACATTGGTATCGGCCATTTTTCCAATTCTGTTGCATTAGTCTTGTGGTTTGGGCTTTGCACTATTTCTGAAATTCGAACAGTTGAAGCAGGACCTATTGGATTTCCGATATCTGAAGTTTCTGAAACTGTGGAAGACGAGTTTTTTTGATTTAGAGTGTTCATTGTTTCAGCTGTGGAAGAAGTGATTTGTGGATTTGCAATGTCAATTGTTTCAGAAACTCCATTAATGGAGCTGATGCCTTCTGTTGAAACTGTGCAAGAAATTCTTTCCAGATCTGGGCTGTCAATCACTTCTGAAACTCCAACACCAGAAGAAGTTCTTTTTTGATTAGGAGTGTCCGTATTTCCTGAAACTATCGTTGTGTCAATATCAATCATTTCTGAAACACTAAAGGTGTCGACATTGTCGATAATTTCAGAAACTATTTTTGAAACAGTTCCATAAGCGCTGGATTTCCTTTTCAGCATGTTCATTCTTTCTAACGCACAAGAACTGATTTATTGACTTGGCATGTCCATTTTCTCTAGGATTACAACTGGAGAAAATAAATTTATCTCTGATCCATTTTCTTGCCCCTGTTGTTCACAAAGTTTTGTATTTGAGGACAATACAGTTGGCCAGTTTCTGTCACTAGTATTATATCTATCGGTATGGATATCTTTTGTTTTTCCAGAATTTCTAATTGGAGATGAGTAGCCACAAAGACCCCATTCTGTTAGCTCAATATTCGAGAACGATGAATAACTAGAAATTATTGAGTCATCTGGTTTATCTTCACGACCATTAGCAGGTGCTTGCTGCTGTGCTGCTGAAGAACTAGAAATTATTGAGTCATCTGGTTTATCTGCATGACCATTAACAGGTGCTTGCTGCTGTGCTGCTAGGTACTCTGCAGCTAATTGTTTTTTATGTCGAGGCCATCGGACTTGAGTTAGTTTCACATTTGTTGGATCCCTAAGGGGAACTTCTTTATTAAATGTAGGGCTTTGAAATGGAATTTTTATTCTCGTAGAGGAATCAGTTGAACAATGTTCAAGATAGTTTAGTGGACCTGTATCTATTTCTTCATTATGGGCCAATTTCTCATGTATATCTTCTGCCTTTCGAATTGATCCATTACCAGAAATGGCAACAGTTTCACTTTCAGTAGCACAGTTTTTCTGTCTAAAGCTTAGAATATTTTTATCTTTATTGGCAAATAATTTATTTTCTACATTCATGAAGGCATCTCTGTTTAAATGGAGGACTTCCTTACGGACATTCACTGCTGTTTTGATTTGAAATCGTAATTGGTCACATCCGATATTATGTTGCGTAAGAAAATCGCAGGTCAGAATATTTACTAAGTGATAAATTTTGGTGAAGGGGATATTATTCTTCAAATGATGATAATTCAAATCAACCAGGATTCCATTCGTAATTTTTATATTATTCCGTCTCTTCTCAACAAAACTCTGCAACTCAGTTTTCTTCAATAACAGATCTTCAGTAATATTCTCCGCGGCAAGATAACTCCCAATTTTTATGCCAGAATTACATCGCCTAAAAATTGGTTCAATGTTAAGAAATCTAGGTGGGGATCCAAAAAAGTCTTGTTTACAAAATTTTATAGTTTTTTCAAATAAACTTTGAATGCTGCTTTCGAAGGTTTTATAATTTACATCTTTAACGAACGTGAATAAATCCGAACAGGGTATCCACTGTACGAGTTTCATTAAGTAGATCTGTAGAATGGTTTTATTATCCAGTGGTTTATTTTGTTTTATTGGTTTAAATAATTCCTCTCTGGTTTCAGGACTACATGGATAAACTTTTCTCCAGCGACTGTAGATTAATTTAATTTCTGCATAATCTTCATCTACTGTATGGATAAAAAAGAAAAGGTTATTTAGGGTTAGGGGGGTAGGATAGGGTTAGGGTTAGGGTAACTTTGGGGGGGTTAGGATTAGGGGATTATGAATAAATGAAATGGGGTTTAACGTCCACGACGCTTCTGCACCTAACCTGGGCTAATTGAAGACGGGCATACGCCATACAGTGTGCTATGAGGGAAATTTTTGCCCGGGCAGCTACTGAATTCAAACTGCCAAGGGATCTTTTATGTGCACACCAATATATGTACACAGGACCTCATTTTTTGTCCCATCCTAATGACTGTACACCTGTCATGTCAGACCCTAGATCTATTTCTAAAGGTCATCTCCAGATTAGGTCAAGGTTCGCTGAAATGGACATAGAGTTAGGCATGTGATTGTTGACGATTCTAGTTTAGGGGAGAGAGAGAAAGAAATGGGATTTAACGTCCACTCGACACTAACTAGGTCTATTTGGGACTAAATGGTATTATTTTATTTCAAAACTCAAGAGGCTGGACTGGCTTCTAGTTTAGGGTTTGGGTAAGGGTTACTTACATCTCTTGACTTTTGACCTAATCTGGAGATGACCTTGCCTTAAGAAATAGATCTGGTTTAACCATAAAGTAGGCCTACCCCTTTATTTGCACCCAATTCCATTAACTAGACAACTATTAAATCCTGGATTTAATTATAATACTAGCATTTTGTTGATAACTTAACTGCTTGGCCTACTACCAAATATGGTGATTTTTTATCAACTCACTTTTGGCGCCAAAATTAGGCCTACTTCCAAAGACGTCGAGTCCACGTATGATTTTTTTTATGACATTATTTTGTAATAAAATCATCAAACTGTCTATTTATTTTCTGCTAACAAAGATCGTTCTTCGTGTTCATATGTGTTTTCATCTAAATTGACATTAATATTTCAAACGGAACCACGCGAAACACAATGATAAATAAACAAAACTGACATTGAATTCATTTACATTGGCCATGGAATGGATGGTAAATTAGCATAAAAAATGGCATAAGAACAAACCATATTACGCACTTATTACAAAAAGTCATCAACTAATAAAAACCTCAAAGGAATCGGGATATCTTATAAAAAAAATAGCATGTCTTTTGACCATGTCAACTTACAAATAAACGGCAAATAAAGCTTCAACCAATTCGGTACATTGGCATTTTCCAAAATTGCCTCCATTTTTTTTATGGTAGCCTGCTATTACTGGCTGGATAATCCCCCTTCTTTTTTAGTTGTTCCCCCTTGACCTAAAAATGAGTGAAAATACCAAAAGAAAATAATAATTTCTTATGGCTTTACGCGTGTGTAGGGCCTAGGTGACAGCATAATTCGCATATCAAAAATTGTTCTGGTTTTAAGAGTTTGATTTTAAAGATAGCCTATTCACGGAAGCTCATTCCCATCCGAGAATAAACATGAAACCATTTGATCTTGTAATTTAAAAGTTATAGGCCCCATTTTATTAATTTGAATAATAAAATACGGCCTACAAAACTGCAATTTTCTCCCGGGGCGGAATGGGTGGCAGACGTTCGGACGTGGTCATAGGGCTTTTAGCGTACGGGCTCTGACGATGACAGTTGGTGGCGGGCGGAAACCGAAATGCCCGAAAAAAAAAAATCGGGTTTAAAGACAGCGGCGCCGGTCTTCCTCGCCGGCTTACCTCGTATGAACCCCAGCCCCCTCCCTCGACATGAAGAAATTTTTAGAATATTTAATGGCTGCAAACACGTTTAACTGCTATTTTAGCCCGTTATCAAAGTGGTCTAATATAGCCTTATTAAGGTGGCTGACTCGAATTCCAATAAATAGTTTACAGTCCACGGAGACGAGACCGTTGGGAGCACATTTTGAAAAATTTAACTGCTGCAAACGCGTTTTCCTGCTATTCCAGTCTGTGAATACAACAAGTTCAATTAAGTCCAATATAGCCTACCCGACTGACCCGAATTCCAAACAATCAATCAGATGCGTTTTCTGCTATTCCAGTCAGTGTGAGCAACTCCAAAAATATCCAATTGTTTTGTAACCGAAATCCCGAACTAATATCCAACCATCCAATCAGACTGTTGCAGCTGCATTTACAAATAATAATCGATTCCCGAAAAATGTCGCACAAAGTAGAGTGGCTCCGGACAAGATGTGTTAATCCATAGTAGACCTACAAATGCGTGATTTATTATGGTTCGATGACAGTCAGGGAAGCAAAACAAGAAATGCCCTAAAAAAATTCAGGTTTACAGACAGGTGCGCCGGTTTTCTTCAAGAGGTGAATAAGCAGAGCTGACCTTGTATGAAACCACAAGAAAATTTTGGGAAAATTTGTCGGCCGCAAACGCGTTTTATTGCTATTCCAGCCCGTAAAGTTAGTGTTTTATTAAATTTCGGGCATTTTATTTTGCCAAGTAGATAAAGCAATTTTTTTTCACTTTACCCGTCTGCCCAAAAAGTCAGCTTGCCCGAAATTTAGGGGGGGGGGGTATATAGCTATGGACCTTTAAGGAGAAAATATATCTATGAGTGGGGTGCTAGCTGTGGGTCCTATACGCCTCCCTTAGATGCGATTCCTTTTTTTTATATTCTTCAAAAATTCTCTATGTTTATTATGAAACATAATCCGTTGCATGGATCGCAAAACCTCATATCGACAAATTTTTCAATCGATTTATTATTTAATTAATAACATTTGACAAACAAAGCACGTGCATGCCAAAATACGCGGGAAAAGTCAACCCTTACTTTCCAGGGAAATTATCTAAACAGAACACACCATGCTACATTCTTCTCATCACGATGACGATGCGTTGACATTATCTAGAAATATTGGTACCATGATCAGGACTCACACTGTCAGTCGCCAAAGTCGCAATTTGATTAACTATGGAGGCTCTTTTTAACCGTCGGTAAGCCTACTATAATACGTATAGGCCTACACGCAATTGTAGCACAACCATGTTTTTAAAACGGCGCCAAAGAGAGGAGCCAGTAATTTCCTTCGTCGCGGCCCCCAATTTTTAGAATTGGACTTAGAAATAGACGTGCCGACTGACTAAATATGGCTTCCAATATATCTCCATAAAAACTCAGGAACACAATGTTCCACTTAAATACATTTTATATCATGCACCCGGCCCAAGTTCACAAAGCCTTCTCAGAATTAAATTAACAAATTACTCAAAATTTTTCAACTTATTTTAACTTAATAACTAAAATAGCCCCTTATAAAACTTCAGCTGTTTTAGTGTAGCCTATCAAATACACCAATAAGAAATACTAGGTGCAAAGTGTTGTGTTTTAGGATCAAAAATATTTCTCATAAACAGTGATTGAGAGTTGAGTAAATTCTTAAATGAAGTCTTGGGAATGCTTTGTGAATTCGGGGCCAGATACATAAACACACGTGTAAGTCCAGATAAAAACGAAAAGTCTTTCGGTCTCTCTCAACTGCTGGAAACGTTACATCATGTCTTCCTAAAAATGCCAATGGGTCTTCCCACACAGATACCCTTGAATTAGCATTCATAATTTGATTGGTTCCATATGCGGAGAATTCGTCAAATATGAATTATGTAAATAAGGATTGAAAACAGTGTCATATATTTTATGGTTCGACAACGTGCCTGGAATCAAGATGGAATTATGCCTCTGCTAAACATCGTTAAACAATAGTGTTTTCACCCCCCCTCAACAACAATATTTAGCCTAACAAAGTGCTTTTTTGGCCCGACTGTTATCATATGCATATAACATTAGATCTGTAGATTCCTAATCAAATGACAAACAACAAGTCAAAGATGTCATCATTTTATTTTAAAACATCTAAAAAGGATTATGCATTATTCATTTGACAAACAATTACAATTTATTATAATCTCTACAGTAATTAATAAAAACACAATTATAACAATTATTACTCTCTACATCAAAAAATATATAGGATCTAAACAGAGTTATAACAATACTTTATGTGTGGTTTAATGGTCGAGATCGAGACATTGCGTAATATATTATTACGCAATGTCTCGCTCTCGAGACGATTAAACTACTTAAAATACAGACACTCCGCACGTGCGTTTACAGTGAAAAACGTCATGCCAGTGTAATATTGTTATAATGTACGCTTGGCAAGTTGCCCGTACTTTATTTGAAATAATGGTACCCCAACATCAAAGGATGACGTCACATCTGTAATTTAATATATTACTCTCTACATCAGCATATATCTAAAGGATCTAAACCTCTTTTGATTTAGGTCAAAATAAAACGCTAAACTGGCTTGGTCTAATGTGTTACATGTATTTCCACATAAATATGATGTGTTATTTATAACTCCCTGGTGTGCTATTGCCCTATAGGATGTGTTATTTCCATTCCCGGTGTGTTATTCCATCCAGGATGTGTTATGATGTGTTCAAAATGTTCAAATCTAAATGATTAAATTTTCTGATACCACATCACCAACCAATCAAACTATTTAGTTTCAAGGAAATCAAAGAGATCTAACTTTAACTTTATAGTCAGATTTCACACTGAATCAGATTAGTCTGGTGTATCTAAAACTTTAAACCTTTATATAGTTTTAAAAGCTAAAAATCTGAAAATTATTTAATTATCCTTTCTAGAACACCTGATACCCCCTTCCCAGCCGCAAAGTAATCTATTAGAGGCATTAAATTAGTAACTGGATAGAGCAATAGACCATAATACATAGGCTACTTATGGAAGAACAATTACCGATACATTTAGGCGTTTTCAAGCAAAACTAAAAATATCTATTGCACTTCTAATTCTATATAAAATTAATACAATTTCATAGTTAGCTGTCTCTGTCCCAAAAAATAACTGGAAATAACGTTTTTATCAACTTCTTAAATATATACACATACATAATGAAATATAAAAAAGTGAAATGACATCGCTAAACAAGAAGTATATAAATCAAAGTAATTCACAGGAATGGTCCCAAGTATTCTTTAATATAATACAGTACCAATATTCTTTAAATATGAAATGTAAATATCTTTTGTTATAAAAAGGTTAAACAGAAGTATACTAATCAAAATTAGGACTATGTACAGTTTTAAGCATTTTGTAAAATAATACGACCCTCCTGTAATAAATGAAATATAAAAAGACAACTGACATTGGTGATATATCAAGGTTATAATCACCCAATGGCCTGTTTCACGAAATTTTAACTAAGATAAAATCCAAATTTCAGTTATTTGATTGGATAATATTAGAATGATTTTAGTGCTTAGCCAATCAAAATTGAATTATCTACTAACATTTGAATTTATTATGAGTTAAGATTTCGAGAAACAGGGCCCTGTATATTGACCAAAGCAACTTCAATAGAATTGTCCGAAACATTCTTTAAAACAATATGAGTACTGGCAGTACTCCTGTAAAAAGGCCACATAACAAGAAATCTATGTACAAATGGAACACTGTTGATGCACGTAATATAAAAAAGAAAAATCTGAGTAAAATACAGATCTATATTTCGTTTCATTATTTTTATACTTTCGATGGCCTACACTAGGTGAAGATTTGACTGGTTGAAGTGATAGGTTGCATCAAGGGTCAAACAAGCGGCTTTTGACCATATGACGTGTCTAGGTGTTTACCCACAGTTCCACACAGTAAACGCCAAGAAGTCGCTGTAACAGAACGTTTCATTGGCTCCTGACATTAATAAGAACGCCTATTATTACATGTACATAACAACTATTCCAGATCTTAGTGTAAAGACAAGTAAAACGAAATTTGAACTATAAAAAACGAAACGAAATAGGATCTGTGTTTTTATCAGATTGGAAAAAAAGAGAGGTATAAATTGTATACATATATATAAAGTATTTAAAACCACCATGGGAAATATTTTTCAACATGTGACAACAAGTAACAAAAATATCCTGTAATAACAAGGCAATTTATTTTATACATGTAAATAATTATATAAATATTATACAACAGCCCCCTATTAATAACACCACTGTGATAAAAATGGGGTTTAATAAAGGTCTCTGGTTCTACATAAATTACACCACTAATTGTACAGATCGTGTGATAAAAATACTGGGGAAGGAATAGGGTTTAATAAAGTTCTCTGTTTCAAAATTAATTACACCAGACCACTTAAAGGACCTAAGTCCGTAACTCAAAATCCTCCGAAATCGTCGACATCGAAAACAGGAATTATTGGTCAATTTAAATCAACATTGCTGATGTAAACTTACCGGGAAAAGATGAGCTTCTGATATCCGATATTTAAGATAAAATATTTTTTTAACATTGGTACACGAATCGTGTACCATAATGCGCTTCAGCTCCAGTTGTATTGAGAGACTCGAGGGACGAGGCTAGACACATTGCAATAAGTCAGACGGAGTTAGTAGACTGGAATAACTAGACGCCCGACTTTTGCACATTATTGCTGGCTTATTTCGCCAAACATAACTGATTTGAAATTGGAGTAAACACGGAAACCATTGAATGTAAATCAGTTTATATACATTCATATTACAGTATTATATGCGTTGCGAACCACTTTTGTGAATTTCTAGGCCCAAAATGTTAGCGATTTAGCTCCTTTAAACAGATCGTGAGATAAAAATACTGGGGAAGGAATATTGTTTAATAAAGGTCTCTATTCCAAAATTGTTTTTACAAATAACTACCATAAATGTAACTGTATTTATTGTGTGTTAGGGTTCATATTTTGGAAATACCTAATTTTTTGTCATGTAAATTGAATAACAGTTAAATTTGTGTGTCCATTTCACTGCCAGTTAGACTGAACATGTAAATGTGACTGAAATAAGGGTTTTTGATTTTTTAATGCATCACTTATTGTCATTTATTTATTATAACAGTAGTTATATTATAAGCCTTGTTATATATTATAATTATATCGTATGCAGTTATGAGCAATATATAAAATATATACCATTAGATAATTTACAAAAAAATACTTCTAATTATCATGTATTCACTTCTATAAATAACAAACATAATAATAATTTCATAAATATTACTTTTACCATGGACCTTATATACATTATAAGGTCCATGCTTTTACAAAAACAGCAGTTAATAAAACTTTTAAGTACAGTACACTAAGGCATTACTAAAACATACACAATAGCATAGGACACATTCCATGAAAAACAATTACATATTTATAAGAAGGCCACATCTTGTCCGAAACGATTACACTAATAAATTTGTTTATTACTACCAAGGAGTTTGTCTAACCTTCACTGGGTATAGGAGTTGCTTCTAAACTAAATTTATCGTCTTCCGGAACCCTTTATGTATCGCTGAGATCCCAGTTCAAATACCCTCCTACTACTAGTCTCCAGGGGCGGGTTGCTCAAAGCTCCTGTTGCTGGAAATAAAGACCCCGAACATTCTATGGTGCAAAGTTTTCCTGCTAATATTTATGCTAATATTTCTAAGGAAAAAGTAAAGTATTCTATAGTGTTTTCTGTACTATTTTAACGCTAACAACACATTACCAAAGTATGTTCGTTAAAGTTTAACGAATCGTTAAAATAACTTAATTTTGAAAAACCGACCCCTGCTAGATAAGACCTACTTTACGAGAGTTGTTGTCCTCTTCAACTGTCAAGTTTAATAGAGAGAGAGAGAGAAATGGGGTTTAACGTCCACTCAACACAACTAGGTCGTTTCGAGATTAGGATAGTGTCCTGTGTATTATATATACTATACACAGGAAACATTCCATGAATATAATTACCCTGTATAAGAATAATGCCCTGAGTATTTCCAGTATAAGGACACATTCAATGGAATACAATTACTGTTTATTAGTGAAGTCCTAGTTTGTATAAATAATTCATAAAGGTCTCACTATAACATGGGTGGGTGAAGTCATTTGACACCAAAATTAGTGCTATAGGGAAGTCTTAGTATATGATATATAGGGTTCTCAATATAACCTAGACAGACAGACATGCAAACCACTCTTTTTTAAAATAATCACAACTGAGAATCAGAAAATGAATTTGGTGTGACGTTAATGTGGTTTAAACAAGCACACTTGTTATTGAGATATCCAGACCATAATCAAATCTTGATATCATTGCTAGCCTGCGATATTTACTGGATTAGAACACGGTATGCTGCTGTTGATTAATTCAAAATTTGGACAATCGAGACTGTTTTTTTTCGTCCCGACTTTAGTAATGATGATTAAGACTAGGCCCAAAATTCAATTGCTAAATTGTCGGTTCAGGGTGGATCAATTTGACTGGAATTTCCACCAAATTCTCTTTACATTATCTAGTTTTTAACTATTATAGCGAGAACTGTCAGCTCTTTATCTAATCTCCCATAACGTATCTTTAAGGAGCACTACCAATCGAGGAATAAATTTAAAAACTAAAACTTAACAGATGAAAGAGAGGTAACATTATATTACTGCTGCGTTTTGTTAAAATAATGTTAAGGAGGAGGAGGGGCCGAAGCCCTTGTAGGAAGCTGTACATGGGGTGGGGCAGGGGTGGAATATGGTGGTGGCCCCCCTTGGGGCGATGCATTATATTGATTAGGGTATCCCCCTTGAGAGGGGTAAGGGGGAACATTAGCAGAGGTTTGGTTATATTGGGGAGGGTGTCCCCCTGGAGAGGGGTAAGGGGGAACATTAGCAGAGGTCTGGTTATATTGATTAGGGTATCCCCCTGGAGAGGGGTAAGGGGGGACATTAGCAGAGTTCTGGTTATACTGGGGAGGAGCAGCATGAGCTGGGGTTTGGTTGTATTGGGGAGGTGCACCCTGAGCTGGGCTTTGGTTGTATTGGGGAGGGGGACCATGAGCACCCTGAGGAGCTGCATTAGGTACTGGTGCTCCAGACGCTGGGGGTTGGTAAGGGGGTGGGGGTTTAGGTACAATTCCTCGCTTCTTCATATATCGTGTAACTTGATCGGGTATTTCTGCTAAAACTTCTTTGGCCAGATATCCTTTACTCATCTGTATATTATTTCCATATTTACCACCAATAAACTCACGGAACGGCACAAACTATAATACAAAATACATGTACAAAATAATGATTAGACCATAATAATCATTCACAGAATTACAGGCACTGCAAAATAATGAACTGTTTTTAGCAGTCAAGAATTAACTTAAAACATTTGCTTCTATTCACTAGATTTGATAATTGTTTAGTTTTTGCAATGTCTGTTTTCTGTCTTGTCCGTAGGTTTATCTTGTAAAAAAATTTGTATTTGTTTTGCGTGTAGTGCAGTCCTCCTGCATTTACTATTAGTTCACAGCTCTTAGAGAGCTTTTGAATATTCAAATTGTTTATAATCAGAATACATTTTTAATTTAGTATTGTATTTCTGAATTACTTACATAGAACAAAAAATAAGGACACAGTCATTTTTTAGGCAAGTAATACAGAAAGGAACTAAGTCAAACCAGATACTTCTTCAATCACACTTCAAATTCAGAATTGATTAGTCAAAACTGATGTGCCTTAATCTCTCGATGACCTTGGTCTGATTTAGAGAGAGAGAGAGAGAAAAAGAGAGAGAAATGGGGTTTAACGTCCACTCAACACAAATTAGGTCATTTCGGGGCTAATATATGGTTCAATTTAATCTCAATAATTCGCTTGAGGTAGGGGGTCTTTAGTAGTGGGAGGAAACCAGAGGACTTAGAGAAAACCCACGAGGTTGGACAGGCGACCCTACTCCTTGTCAGTGATTTGTTAATTGATGCGTATACTATCTCCCTGATAATGTCTGTCTAATAGACCGTTAACACTGTCCATCATGTGCATTTTACATACCCATAGTCGATATGCTGATTACACTATTTTGCCTGATTATACTATTTTGCCTATTTTTTTTTTATGACTTTGAACTTTGTCTAATGGCTTGGATTGTTCGTACTTGGTTTATTTTATTTTTAAAACAACTTACCTGTACTATGTCTTGTTCTGCATATTTTCCATTGTAACCCAGTCTTTTATTATCAGAATCTAATTCATCCATAGCTTTAAAAAAACAATTATACATTATTATTATTCAATGTGTTGATTTGGCCTGTGTGTTCTGTTTTGCTGTTATATGTGTGAGATAGTTGTATTTTATGTTTGCTGTTATGATGCTTTGTTTAATAAAGAATAGAGTTTCAGCATCATGGCTCTTCCCACATACATATACAGGGTTTAACCCTTTCAGACTACAATACGTAATATTACGTCATAAAATAAACCACCATTGCGACTACTGTACGTATTATTACGTACCCTGGAGAAATTGAAAGTTTCGGGAAAATTTTACCTTGACCTTTTGACATTTCTGATAGGGGTCATAACTCTGGTTTATTTATAACTATCCAGACGTTTTTTCGATCTTTTATTAAATGGCTAAAAGAATTGTTGATGAAATTTTAGCAGATCCGTAATTTTTGGAAAGCGATGACGACGTCGAGAGTGACTTAGAGCGGGATAGCGATGAATACGTCTGTTTTGACAGTGATGCAAGCAACAATGACTCGAGGAAAATGTAGACGTCGATATCGCTATTGCTAATGTAAACAAATCTTTTCCCGTTGTTTTTACGGCAAATTCTGAATCCCTTGTGTTGGAAACCGTATGATTTATAAAATCTGTTGCTATGGGAACCATAAAAATTTAGTCTTTCTCCCTCAATACCTGAACTTATTTTTTTTTTATTCATACAATAGGAGTAAGTATGTGCACTACTTATGTCTATGAATGAATATCTGACAGATACCTATTAGAATGGTTTTTAATGTTTTTCATGAAATTTGTCAAATTACCAAAGCTATATTTTTGTAAAATTAGTTATATTTTTTTACTCATAACTTCTCACATTTTACATTTATTATTGCTACTCTGATGTTGAAAAATTATTCTGTGATAAATTTTAACATATAGTTTGAGTTTACATAGAGATTAAAGCTTTTTTAAAATTGTAATGTTTCACTTCACATTTTTCTCCTTTTTTCCCTGTTGTTGTCATGGTAACTGTTGGAATACCACTGAAGTGTTCATATCCAAATTTGAGTATTTAGTACATTGACCATTCTTAACCCCCCAAAACATAGTTTTCACATGCCATGCTCACTGGATACTTTACATTACCATGAAATGAAAGTCAGCAGTAATTTGACCAAATTTTGCAAATTAATTGGATTCCATGGGTACTTTCCTATTCTGAAAAGTGTAGTCTGAAAGGGTTAACGTATCAAAGATGAAATTACTGAATTTATTAAAACTTTCTGCATGGTGATCCGAGCTAAATAAAACTTTCATGATTATTGCATATTATGAGGTTGTATTCATAGTAAGTTTATAAAATATTAATAATTAACAATAATGTTTTTTTCAAATATGCATTCAAGTATCTAAATAAAGTCTTCATAATTTTATACAGGAATGACTTTCCAGACTCTCCACTGGCTTCTTACAGGAGGGGGATCACGGTGGCTAAGTGGATAAGGCGCTGGTTCGCTAGCCTGGAGGTCGAGTGTTCGATCCCTGCATTGGCCGAGAAAGTTCATCTCGATTTTCCGACATGATTTCCCCTTGTCAGTGATACAGAAGGAGGGCCTGACAAGGACAGCTGCCTAGTCGTTTTGATGGGACGAAAAACCGAGGCCCCGTGTACACATTGGAGTGCACGTAAAAGATCCCTTGGCAGTTGGAATTCGATATAAGACTAGGCCGTAGCACCGCTGCCCAGGCAAAATTTCCCTCATAGCACACTGTATGGCGTATGCCCGTCTTCAATTAGCTCAGGTTAAGTGCATAACAGTAGGACGTTAAACCCCATTTCATTCTTTTATTCATTCTTACAGGAGAAAAGACAAACTAATTGAAACTTTGACAATATTTTTTTACCTTCAAAATCAGCATTTCCAACACCAACAATAATGATTGACATAGGAAGACTTGATGACTGAAAAAAACAAAATAAAATAACATTTTTGACCATTAAAGGAGAAATCTGGACAATGCATGTTTTTAAAAATACCATGTGTTATAATAATGATCATGTGAATAGACTTTGGATCTATAAGTTTACCGTAGATTGTACATGGTCTTAAACAGGGTTTTAACTTCAACATTTTGTCTGCCCATTGATATTTAACTCATCTTAGAGTAGGATGATTGTTTTTTTTTCGATGGAATGCCCATTTTTAGCATTATCCTCTTTTTTTAAAAAGTGTTTATAAATTTAAGTGTGTTTATTACAGCATTTAAACTGACTGACTGGTAAATTTGTTCCCACACCAGTCAATTTATTAGCTAGTCAGTCAAGACTGGCAATTATGGCAAAAATGACAGCCCAAGACACTTATGTTGTCAAGAGAGAGAGAGAGAGAAAGAGAGAGAGAGATGGATGGGGGTTAATATCCACTCGACACAAACTAGGTAATTTCAGGACTAACGTATGATTCAAAATCATTTCAATAATATGCTTGACACTCATGTTGTCAAGAGAGAGAGAGAAAGAGAGAGAGAGATGGATGGGGGTTAATATCCACTCGACACAAACTAGGTAATTTCAGGACTAACGTATGATTCAAAATCATTTCAATAATATGCTTGCACACTGGGGTTTTTTTGTAGCAGAGAGAGAAACTTGAAGAATTAGAGAAAACTCACAAAGTTGGACAAGCAACTCTCCCTTTAAGTAAAATAGATAAATTGTAATATGTAAAGAACTGAATTTTACTTGAAATAATTAGTTTGTAAATTGTATTTATTTTCGTATCGTTTTATTGTTGCATTTTGTTTCATTTTTTTTTGGTCAGTCCGAATTTTGTATTTTACCCTGTGTGTGTAACTCTTTTTGTGTTTTCTCTGCTGTTTAGGTTTATACATGTACCATCGACATCGCCAATAAATACATCGAAATTTCTGCAAGTGTTTTGTTGCAAGAAACAAGACATTTACATGTGCTTTTTAACATACTATTACCTCTACAATTGATTTCACAGTTTGTGGCATATCTGTTATTACACCATCAGTTATAATCAACAACACAAAATAACTTGATCCATCTCGTATTGGTGCAGCAAATCTGAAATATAAATAAACAATCCAATATACTTTCTTATTCATTCAGTGGCTTATGGGATTAAGCTTGCATTGGTGAACTTTGACTGAATGAATCCTAGCACAGATTTAAAAACCCTTTCAGATTTTAAGTTTATGAAAACTAATAAAAACGAAATTTGAAAAACCAAAAGTGAATAAAAATTATGGCCTTGTTTATCAATTTCATGATTAAAACTTGAAAGAAAAGTTGAGCAGCAAATCGGATCTTAATCCAATAAATATCAGAGGCTAGTGTTGAGATTGCATAGAGGGCTGATTAATGATTAAGATAACATTTCAGGCCTAAAGAAAGACCTGCAATAGGAAGATTTAGCTGTTACATAATGCATGTTTAATTTTATGTTTTTTCTAATGGACGATGCAGACTATGACTATGTGAAGATATGACTAACCTTGCCACATGATTTATAACGGGGGAGAAGTTAGTTGGTCCGTATAATTCCACTTGTGGAAGACAATTATGATACGCTTGTAAGATACCATCAACACCGGCACAGTACGGATTGTTAGGATTAAAATTCTACAAATAAAAAAAATATTTATACATTTCTATACCACTGATAAATTTATAAATATCATACTTGTTGATATAATAGGGGAGCTTTGAAACATCCTTTGGGCCGGGTGATAAACCATAGGGGAAAGAGGGGGGTTGATGCTTCAGGATAGAAGGCTTGTTCCTGAAGCAAGACTGCAATTTTAACAACATCTGGAAGTTGCTAGATTACATTTCCAAACTTATAGCTACGTTATCTGCAGATACGGGAACAGTAGCATCCAATCAGCAACCTTGACAGAAACCTTGACATTGAACGAACCTTGAACTTTGCAACTCGATTATGACAAGTACGAGACTTGGTATTTGCGATGATCAAGGAATCTGATAGGCACCCAAGCAGGTTGAGTATACTCAATCGAAATTAGTGCTGAAATATACAGGGTATTACATGGAGGCCTTGATAAGATGTACGTAGCAAAAGTGAGATCAAGCCTTCTATTGGAGATGGACGGGTGCGGGATGGGAACACTTATACATCATGGCATTTTGTCAATAGTCATAAACACTTTTGCTTAGTGTGGCACCAGGCAGGGTAAGCTTACTCTTCCGGACACCTGTTACCACTGTTTGTCGTATATTTTGTACACGGTGAACAGTCCATATGCTGATTACACTATTTGCCCATTTACACTATTTGGCCTATACCGTTTTTTATATTCAAATTTTGTCTAATGGTTTGGATTGTTCGTACTTTTTATTAGGTAAACCAACAATTAAATTATTGAAAAAATCTAACTCACCACAGCAAATTCATGATGAACTTTACCATCTGTCATTCTGGCACCAAATCCTAACACAGGAAACAACTTATCACTGAAAAACAAAATATAAATAACAGCAAAATTATATTACCAGAGATAGAGAGAGGAATGGGGTTTAACGTCCACTCGACACACACTAGGATATTTTGGGAATAACATATGGTTTAATGTTATTCCAATAATTTGATTGCGCGTAGGGGTCTTTAGTAGTAGGAGGAAAACGGAGGACCCCAAGATAACCCACTAGGTTGGACAGTCGACCCTACCATTGTCATGTACAACTGGGGATTCGAAACCACAGCAGTTGACTCAATGACAGGCTTTGTGATACAGTGTGTACGTGCTAACCAGTGTTGGGATTTCAAAAAATTTCTTGTCGGACATATTTACCCGAAAATAAAGGGGCATTATTTAATAGTAATTTAAGCAGACGTTTTCAAAACACAGTTAAGAATCACGTGTGAAAAAAATATATTCAAATTCATATGTAAAAACAATTTTAATCTTCTTCATGTTAACCACGTGTTTTCTGCACTGCACCTTGTTATATTTCATGTTTAAAACCCGTTCGGTATTCAAATTTATGTCAATAATATTCCTACATGTACAAAATAACATGACCTCAAACTCCCAAAAATGAGCGTATTTTTTGTAACCTACGTCAGTACATTTTTCAGCAATGTCAGACATTCGTCTGATACTGCGTTTCATTTATATACAGAAAGTAAAAAAATGACATGTAAGCAGTAGTTTACTAGTTAACGTCGCTCTAATGCAACGAGCGAGTGACACCAACTGCTAAATAATTGCACTCGACTGTAGCTTGTGCTATAATCTAATTCTAAAACAATTAACTACTTACGTCATTCCAATCGAAATATACGTCAACATTTATTAGCGTGTTTATTTACTTTTTTAAAAACATACAAAATATGATAATAAATCCGACAATGTGCCATCAATATATAATCTTTTCTCGGACATCAGGCTATCGGCGATTATCAATGCTCAATAGAGTTCAAGGGTGAATGTATTGCGGTCTATTTTTAGCGCGATCTATTTTTAGAGTATTGCTCTACAGGTGCTATACATCTCTTAATTTCTCGCGAGATTTTTACTTTTATTTTAATTACTGTGTGAAATATCTTTATTTAACTTCGGCTTCCACCGAAAATATATCACAGACAAGTTATAGGATACAATGAATGTTGATTTGAGGTGTTATATACTATCAGGATATGTGACATATATGACTAATTTCTAGTGTTATTGCCCGACACAACAAAGGAGATTAAAACGTGAGACAATGAAGAAACCATGTGTTTATGATTAGATTGATGAACTGTCCGACAAAGGAATAAGTCAGTCAATCAAGGCAGATTAAGTAGTTAATCAAGCCTCAAGGTAGGTTTATAGTCGGTATAACACGATAAATACGTTGATCACTTAATTACCTAATCAATCCAGCATATTGTCAATGGTAATCGGGTTGAGTGGCAGTTATACTCTTAGTACTAGTCAGTACACTTTATATTAAATTTGTAATTTTGAATATTATTCACCATGTCTTGATATCTGAATGGGCATATTCACGGTCTGACAATAGAGTGCGTTTGGAAAAAAAATTCGGAATATACGGCCGAAATCCCAACACTGGTGCTAACCATCCCCCCCCCCCACTTATATTACCAATATATGTAAATAAAGCCACACTGTTGTAGCAAATGTCAGGAGTCTGCATATTCTGCACACAAGAGTTTCATCTACTTCATACTTCGAGAATAGATCTCTGCCCTAAATGGCTGCTATATCTAAAAGTTAGTTTACTGTTTGGTAATGCAGTTCTACTCCATTTCAAATGTTTGGTTTAATCCAGATACCACAAAATACACCTGGTCTCAAATTCCAGATGAAGACTGACGGATTTAAGTTGTTTGAAAACGTGTCATAAATACTGAAGTACTTGCTCGGACCTTGACTTGAATATTTTAAGGCATTTTAACACAAAATTAAGCAGTTTTATTCCCAAAACAAATATCGGGATTATCCCTTTAATATTTGTGATCCTTTGAAAACTCTTTGTAGAAATTATGCTATATATAAAAACTTAAAGACCACGGAAGACAAAAAGATAGTAAGCTGGCACTGCCAGGCAGGATACGCCCACATTTTCGAGAGATGGCTAGAGAACAAGCAAAACCGAAAGTGATTTTTCCTACAATCAAAGGCTATAATTCATTAAATTACAATTTGATATGCGCAAATATCGAAAAGAATCAAGATCTTTAGGTTATAAACATGCATTTCAAGTTTCATCAAAATCGAATCAAAATTATGACCTATACTGGGTCCACAACCTTGATATACCATATTTTAACACTATTGAGTACAAATGGCGGCCATTTTGTCTGGCAATTATGGTCCAATTTCCCTGAACTTCAAACTCAACCTTCGGTATGGTGTAATGGTGATAGAGTCAAGCTTTTTTTCAATCGGATAATAATCATAACCTCCAGAGGGACCATAGGCAATTTTTCGGGCAATCAGGGGCCATAATTCAGAAAGCTACGATATGATATGCGTAAATAACGAAAGGGACCAAGATCTTTGGGTTATAACCATGCATTTTAAGTTTTATCAAAATTGAATCAAAATTGTGACTTATACGGAGTCCACAACCTTGATATACCTTTTTATAACAGTATTCGCGTACATGCGGCGGACATTTTGTATGGCAATTTTGTTCCAAATTTTTCCGAAATTCAAACTCAACCATCCTTAGGGTTTAACGGTGATATAATCAAACGATTTTTTAAATCGGATAATAATTGTGACCTCCAGAGGGACCACAAGCTAAACAAAGACGATTTTGCGTATAATCAGGGGCCATAATTCAGGAAGTTACAATCCGATATGCCCAAATATCGAAAGGAACCAAAATCTTTGGGTTATAACCATGCATTTCAAGTTTCATCAAAATCGAATTAAAATTGTGACCTCTACAGGGTCCACAACCTTGATATACCATATTTTAACAGTATTCGCGTACGAATGGCGGCCATTTTGTATGGCAATTTTGGTCCAATTTTACCGAAATTCAAACCCAACCTTTCTTAGGGTGTTACGGTGATATAATCAAACGATTTTTTAAATCGGATAATTATTGTAACCTCCAGAGGGACCACAAGCTAATTAAAGACGATTTTGCGTATAATTAGGGGCCATTATTCAGGAAGTTACGATCTGATATGCGCAAATATTGAAAGGAACCAAGATCTTTGGGTTATAACCATGCATTTCAAGTTTCATCAAAATCAAATTAAAATTGTGATCCCTACAGGGTCCACAACCTGGATATACCATTTTTTAACAGTATTCGCGTACGAACGGCGGCCATTTTGTATGGTAATTTTGGTCCGATTTTGTATGGCAATTTTGGTCCAATTTTACCGAAATTTGAACTCAACCTTTCTTAGGGTGTTACGGTGATATAATCAAACGATTTTTTAAATCGGATAATTATTGTAACCTCCAGAGGGACCACAAGCTAATTAAAGACGATTTTGCGTATAATTAGGGGCCATTATTCAGGAAGTTACGATCTGATATGCGCAAATATTGAAAGGAACCAAGATCTTTGGGTTATAACCATGCATTTCAAGTTTCATCAAAATCAAATTAAAATTGTGATCCCTACAGGGTCCACAACCTGGATATACCATTTTTTAACAGTATTCGCGTACGAACGGCGGCCATTTTGTATGGTAATTTTGGTCCGATTTTTCCGAAATTTGAACTCAACCGTCCTTAGGGTGTAACGGTGATATAATTGAACGGTTTTTCAAATCGGATAATAATTGTGACCTCCAGAGGTACCACGAGCTAAAATAGGTGATTTTTCGGACAATCAGGGGCCATAATTCAGGAAATTACGTTCCGATAGGCGCAAATATCGAAAGGAACCAAGATCTTTGGGATATAAACATGCATGTCAAGTTTCATCAAAATCGGTTCAAAATTGTGACCTCTATAGGGTCCACAAGCTAAAAACGTGATTTTTCGTACAATCAGGGGCCATAATCCATGAAGTTTTGATCCGATACGTGCCAATATCGAAAGCAGCCGAGATCTTTGTGGGATAAACCTATATTTCAAGTTTCGTCGAAATCTGGTAAGAATTTTGACCTGTAGAGAGTCCACAAACAATTGTGGACGGACGGACGGACGGACGGACGTCCGGACGGACGGACAGGGGCGACGACATAATACGTCCACATGAAAATGTGGGCGTATAAAAATCTTAATTGAATGTGCTTATAGCCAATGGTTACCAAGTTCAAACCAATATGATTAAAATTTATTCAGTTATTGAGGTTTAAGTATCCGAAAGCCAAAAAACGGTTTTCAAATTTTCAATTACAACCTTAATCCGGTTGATTTGCTGGTGAAGTCACATGTGCACAGGCACTACACATACTATAGACATTATATATAAATACTTAATAGTTACCTGTCATAATCTTGTACAATTTCCCCGACAGCTTGTATAGCAGCAGCATATTGATTGGGCTGTTGTGGATTTATAAAATGTAATGATGATGGCTGCCGTGGATGACCATTAGACGCTGTAAAATCTATAGCCACTGTAAAATTCATCTGCATCCTGAAGAAATATAAATAAATGAAATGGGTTTAACGTCCCAATGTTCTGCTCTGTACTGGGCCAAGGAAGATGGGAATACAGTGTGCTATGATGGACATTTTGCCCGGATAGCACCACTACAGCCTTTTCTTATTCCAAATTCCAATTGTCAAGATTTCTTTGACATGCACTCAGAAGTGTAAACAGGGCCTCGATTTATCGTCCCATCCAAACGACTGATAAGAGGGGAACCACGCTGGAAATCCAGACAAACTTTCTTGACCAACGCGAGGAGCAAACACAAAGTTGAAATGAAATGAGAATGAAAAGGAGTCTAATGTCCTACATTTCTGCACCAACCGAGATAATGAAGCCATGCAATGTGTTATGAGGAACATTGATATAGTCTAAAATCTACTCACTCTCCCTTGATATAGTCTAAAATCAACTCACCCTCCCCTTGATATAGTCTAAAATCAACTCACCCTCCCTTGACATAGTCTAAAATCTACTCACCATCCCATGATATAGTCTAAAATCTACTCACCCTCCCTATGATACAGTCTAAAATCTACCCACCCTCCCATAATATAGTCTAAAATCTACTCACCCTCCCCTTGATATAGTCTAAAATCTACTCACCCTCCCTATGATACAGTCTAAAATCTACTCACCCTCCCCTTGATATAGTCTAAAATCTACTCACCCTCCCCTTGATATAGTCTAAAATCTACCCACCCTCCCCTTGATATAGTCTACAATCTTCCCACCCTCCCCTTGATATAGTCTAAAATCTACTCACCCTCCCCTTGATATAGTCTAAAATCTTCCCACCCTCCCCTTGGTATAGTCTACAATCTCCCCCCCCCCCCCTTGATATAGTCTAAAATCTACTCACCCTCCCATGCTATAGTCTAAATTCTTATCCCCCCCCATGATGTAGTCTACAATCTACCCCCCCCCCCTTGATATAGTCTAAAATCTACTCACCCTTCCCTTGGTATAGTCTACAATCTACCCCCCCCCCCCTTGATATAGTCTAAAATCTTCCCACCCTCCCCTTGATATAGTCTAAAATCTACTCACCCTCCCCTTGGTATAGTCTAAAATCTTCCCATCCTCCCCTTGATATAGTCTAAAATCTTCCCACCCTCCCCTTGATATAGTCTAAAATCTACTCACCCTCCCCTTGGTATAGTCTAAAATCTACTCACCCCCCCCCCCCTTGATATAGTCTAAAATCTACTCACCCTCCCTTAATATAGTCTAAAAGCTACTCACCCTCCGATGATATAGTCTAAAATCCCCCCCCCCCCCTCTTGATATAGTCTAAAATCTACTCACCCTCCCCTTGGTATAGTCTAAAATCTACTCACCCTCCCTCCCTTGATATAGTCTAAAACAGCGTTTCTCAACCTTTTCTCACCGTTCACCCCTAAATTAATTCCCAACCGACCCATTTACCCCGCGAGTTTTGAGGAGGTTACTGACCGTCGTCCACCGAGGAGGGTTTGGGGCGGGTCTCCCCCAGGAAATTTTTAGAAATTGGAGCCTGCAAACGTGTTTTCCAGCCATTTCAGGTCCTCTTCCAGGCGTTTCAGAGGAACTTGAAAATGGCGCTTTTCTATAGAAGCCATCCGACATGAACCACGGATCCTTGCACGGGCCTGCACCCCCTGCCCACATTAACAAAACAATATTGAATATGGAATGAATACAGATCAATGAACACCAAATTTATATTTTAATGAAAATAGTTGTTTCCAGTTCAGTGCGAAATTTGCTCCTGGGGATTGTCACATATGACCATTTTTGAAGTTACACTGGGAGTGTGGTCATTCCCCCCCTGGACGCAAGCCATTCCCCCCTTGGGGGTGAATTCACCCCAGGTTGCGAAACGCTGGTCTAAAATCTTCTCACCCTCCCTTGATATAGTCTAAAATCTACTCACCCTCCCTTGATATAGTCTAAAATCTACTCACCCTCCCCTGATATAATCTAAAATCTACCTACCCTCCCTTGATATAGTCTACAATCTACCCACCCTCCCCTTGATATAGTCTAAAATCTACTCACCCTCCCTTGATATAGTCTAAAATCTACTCACCCTCCTATGATATAGTCTAAAATCTACTCACCCTCCCTTGATATAGTCTAAAATCTATTCAAACTCCCTTGATATAGTCTAAAATCTACCCACCCTCCCCCTGATATAGTCTAAAATCTACTCACCCTCCTATGATATAGTCTAAAATCTACTCACCCTCCCTTGATATAGTCTAAAATCTACTCACCCTCCCATGCTATAGTCTAAATTCTTATCCCCCCCCCATGATGTAGTCTACAATCTACCCCCCCCCCCCCTTGATATAATCTAAAATCTACTCACCCTCCCTTGATATAGTCTAAAAAGGAATACACTTGAGTAACTTTTGAACTTATCAGATGAACCTGGAAATATATACATGATAATCAGTAACTCATTGTCTAAGAAAATAAAACTTAGGGGGTCGCAAAATTGTGTGTACTAGTTGTCACGTCCAACTGGGGATTCGAACCCACGCCAGTTGACTCAATGACAGGCATTATGATAAAGCATGCACGTGCTAACCATTTGGCCACCCAACCCCCCTAATAAAGACAGGCATACGCTATATGGGCAGTTGCGCTATGGCCTGTATACTCTTATATCAAATTCCAACTGCTAAGAAATCTTTTATGTGCAAGACAATAAATACACAGGACCTCGGTTTTCCACCCCATCCGAACAACTAGACAGCTGTCCTTGTCACAGGTCCTCTGTCCTGCATCACTGACAAGGGGAAACCATGTTGGAAAATCCTGATAAAATTTCTCGGCCAATGCAGGGATCGAACACGAGACCTCCCCCGAAGACTTACCTGCCCAGAATTTTGGTAACTTTTCTTTTTAGCTTTTTTTTTAGTATTTACAACCTAAAATACAAATATTTCTAATAATTAGTATTTATTAATAAAATGCAATTAAATGGGATTTTCTGCACCAACTAGGCCAAGACCATGCATTGTGCTACAGCCTACTCTTATTCCTAGTGGCAAACAAGGAACCTTGTTTTTTTTTTCATCCCATGTAAATGAGAGACAGAGAGAGGTACCAGAAAATAAAGATCTGGGGCCTGCGTCTGTTTCACGCAGTTTTAACTAAGATAAAAGATTTCGAGAAACATGGCACAGTACTGATACCAAAATGTCTAGAGTTTGGAACCACGCTTTTTATCATCCCATCCAAATGACAGACACATCGATGTACCAGAAAATAAGGATAAGTAGTGAAATCAAAATATCTAGATTATGGCTATTAAATTGTTTGAAAGTATGGTGGGTGGTAAGCAGCCTTTTTTCAATAGTTTGCATTTCAAAACTTACTGGATAAACATTATGTGTCCCTGGACCTTTTTCTAATTCTCTTACATTGGTTATAAATTCTCCAATAATCTCATGCCTGAAATATATAAAAAAAAAAAACAATCTTACTCCACTATCTTTATGAAGAAGCATGCTACAACATCATCCATTAGTCTTTGAAAGCTAAAGGGGGAATTACTCATTCCTTAAGATACATTATGGGAGATTAGATAAAGAGCTGGCAGACCTAACACCTATATAATTTAAGAGGAATTTACTAAAAATTTCAGTCAAATTGATCCATCTGAACCAAGAATTTAGCAATTGAATTTTCGGCCTAGCCTTGATCATCATTATTAAAATTAGATTCTATAAAAAACAAAGTCTTGATTATCCATTTCATGATTTAATCATGGATGACACTGAGAGTTGATTAATGTCTAATTAATAATTTAGATAACATTCCATGCCAAAAGAAAGACCTGCAATAGGCAGATACAGCTCTGGCATAATGTATGTTTAAAAAACTAGCAATAAAATCACATAAATACAACCCCACAAAAATTTAAAACCTGAACTAATTTATAAATTTAACAAAATCAAATACTCACGATCCACTACTATTCCAATCATAGCACTCAACTTTCACAGATCTACAAATATAAAAAATTAAAATTACAATAGAAGTCAAATGAGACAAACTTGGTTATTTCGGGACTAACATATGCTTCAATTTTATTTAGCAGTGGGAGGAAACTGTAGCACCTGGAGAAAACCCACGAAATTGGACAGGCTATCTTACTTCTTGTCACATACAACAGGGGAATTGAAACCACACCAGTTGACTTAATGACAGACTTTATGATACAGCGCGCACATGCTAACCATTCAGTCATCCAACCCCCAGAAAGGGATTTTGAATCCTTTGCAAATTACAATATTGTGAAAGTTGAATCTCTAAAAGGAATATCAGTCCAAAAAGTCAATTCATTATTTACAAAGATATGATGAATTGAAATTCCACAACATTGAACATCTTCTGTAGATAAAATTAAAAAAACACCACTACCCAGTCAAACAACACACTATTTATGGAATAACAATTACTATGGTTTATTTCACTGCAACGTTTCAACAATATTTCACAAGTCGTTATCAAGCATATAGCACAAAATAAAATAGTGTGAAATCTTGTTGAAACATCGAAGTGAAATAAACCATAGTAATTGTTATTCCATAAATAGTGTGTTATTTGATTATGTTCCGATTACTAACTGCCTTTCAAAGAAAACCACTACCCAGTGTAGTGTAGAAATTTTAGATGGCGCTCCCTATGAATCCAATTAAATCAAAGCCGTTGATTATATGATTTTATTATTAATTAGAATTTTCTATATACATATATCTGAAAATATTAGCATAACTGTAAAGCTTGACTTTTTTGAAAATATAAAAGGTACGCCCACACAAACTGATCTATTAACATTTTTACATTTTCAAGTAATGTTTCGCTTATCTGAGGAGATCCTCAGAAATAATGTCTTTATCTATCCCCACATCAATTTATACAATTAATTTCTTGCCCCTCAGAGTAAAACAACAATATGTAATAAATTACCTAATTAGTACCAGAGTTCGGAATGGTCTAGAGTGTCATGCTTTGACCTCTAGCTTGCCAGTCACCTCTGGCTTATGGTTTCGGTCTCTGATGTGAGCGTATCTGGCACTAACATTATTGTCTGCTTTGAACTGCACGAACAAACCTGTGACTGAACTTTTCTCATAAAGGGTGTTTTGGGCCGAGTGACAACATCATAAACATGCTGTTAGAACAAGTCAGTTTATACAGTACAGATATTAGAGGCTGTGGGTCACTCTACAATGGAAATAAGACAACTTATCTGTGATGTCACCTGCGGTAGAAGTGGATTTTAAACACTTAGAACAACAACAACCCTCTCCCCCAAACACAAAGATTATCAATATGTAATTAGTACCAACCTGTCTTTATCACCATTACATAAGGCTTGTAGCGAAACACAAAATGGCCGCCAAGTTGGGTTCAAATTACTCTGTATTTCTTCAGTTTTGTGACAAATAGTAAAACTTAAAAGAAATCACATTATCATTTTTACAAAATATAACAATCAAACAATTTCTTGGGTACAAAAACTTATCAACTATGTATAGATAGAGCTGAAATTGGTAGATTAGGAGCTGTGGTGGCTCTGTAAGTAAGACGTTGGCTCGGTAATCAGGTGGTCTGGGTTTCGCCCATAGTGCTGGCCAAAAAAAAGCTCTCTTTCTCTCTCAAACACAAAGGTTTGAAACAAAGCAACGGCCAAGAAAGGATTGGACAGGGGACCCTACTCCTTGGCACATACAACCAGGGAATCGAAACAACCCCCCTGTAAAATCATAAATACATCTGAAGAATGTATAAACCATAATTATAAATACCTTTGATCTTCATTTGCTCTGTAAAAAACTAAAAAAGGGTCAGATTTTCCAAAGAAATCCTTTTTATCGAGATTTGTGGCTTTAAACTGCATTGTGATTTCATCCTGAAAAATATAACACAGAAGAAAGTATTAAATATAATTAATCAAAGGAACGATTCAAATTTCAGAATAATAATTTTTGTAGAGTGGTAGCCCCTCAAACCAGTAGAAATAGATAAAGTTCTTTGGTGGTTTTGAAGTAGTGTTTATTCAATAGACGTTTTGGACTATGGTGTCCTTCCTCAGTAATCGAAGGACACCATAGTCCGAAACGTCTAGTGAATAAACTCTACTTCAAAACCACCAAAGGACTTCTACGTTTCCTGAGACCCCTTACGCATGGCTGAGATCCCAGTTTAGATGTCGTCCTGTCACTAGTTTCCAGCTACTACAGACCTTTTGTACCAGAGTTGTTGTCGTTCTACTCTGCCAATAATAATTTTTGTGTGCTTGTCAAAGAAGATATTTCATATATTTTGATATATACACCTGCATGCCTACGTATTTTTTAGGTATTGATATTCACATTTGTAGCAATCGGGCCCGTCGGAACGATATTGATATGGGGGGGGGGGGGGCTGCGAGCAAAGGTAGCGAAATCCAGGGAGTCCGAATACTTTTGGTACCACGCAGGGGATATAGCCCCCCCCCTCCGGACGGGCCTGGCGATACATGTCAATAAAAAATTACTTTCCATCCAACAAATATTATAGTCTTACCTTGTTTGTACTCACTTCTTCAACTCGAACTGCAAAAAAAAAATATTACGGGCTATAAACTTAATCTAAACTAATTTGTGACTATCACATGGTTCAATTTTATTTCAATAATTCACTTGCGCATAGGCGTCTTCAGCAGTGGGAGGAAACCGGAGGAACAGGTGACCCTTCTCCTTGGCACGTACAACCGGGGAAACAAAACCACCCCAGTTCACTCAATGACAGTCCTTATACACAGCGTGCACATGCTAAACATTCGGTCGTCCAACACCCATATTCCGAGGAATCAATGCTGGAATAGAACACAAGGCTGCTTAATTTAATACAAATTTCAATGTAAAGAATCCACAATGAAAATCTGTTGAAATTCAGTTGATAGTGGAAGCAGAAAATACCACTGCTCAATTGAAGTGTTCACATAAGCTTACACAAACAAATTCTTTTACTTTAGAAAATAACTGTAAATAAACTAAAGTTGTCATACTTACTGCTGATGGTTCCAAAATTCCCATGACCTTGACCCCTAAAACAATAAGACCCCATAGAGTTATATATAGAAACTAGAGTCCGCACTCATCACGTGACTCCCATGACTACAACGTTAAAGGTTTGTGCCGGAATGGAGCGACGGCTGCCATGTTAGTTCCGGGGAATATGAACGTAAATACCCGGATGTTCACTATGTTATCGCATCAATCCATCTGTGTCAAACTGTTTTAAAACGTGCACAAATATTAAATTTTTAAATTTTCTCACCCAAAAATTTTATTGTTTAATAAAAAGAATAATAAAGTTCCATGGATCGACTTATCTCCGGGCCCCTCGTTCCACGTAAAGGTTATAGAACAATTTAATTTGATATGTCGAAATCTCGACCGCAGTGTCTCTAGAGGCCTACTTTATTACCTTTACTTACCTTCGCTTTCTCTTTTATTAAAATATTGATCTTTTAAATTAGTAAATATGTGTTCCAATACAGTAAATTTGTTAAATTGTTTTAGAAATTTTCGGAACTAATTAATAAAGAATGTAGAGAAATGAAAGTTGTTTTTTTTTAACAATATAAGTAAACAAAAATCAATAGCCCGCAGAATTAGGCCTACCGGTATTTTTATTTATTTGTTAATTATTTTTTTAGGAAATTAGGGAATGAAAAGTGAAGAAAGATTAATAGTAATAAAAGCGTACTTAAAATGTTGTATTTATATTTACCGGTATTTATTTATTTGTTAATTAGGGCCTATTTTTAGAAATTTATTGAACTGAAAAGGGAAGAGAAACTAAAAACAAAAACAGTCTACAGAAAATGTTGTATTTTTCTTTAATTATTTATTTATTTGCTTATTTGTTTTAGAAAATTATGGAATGAAAAGTGACATGTCATTGTCAGCGATCTCGTTTTTTACTTTCACTTTCAATTTAATTTCCAGGGGTCGGTTGCTCAAAACTAAGTTATTTTAACGACCCATTAAACTCTAACGGACATATCTTGGTAACGTGTTGTTTGTTAAGTTTCCATTAAATTTACTACAGAAAACACTATAGAATACTTTTTTTTATATATGCATAAATCTATAGGATAAATTTGCACCACAGAATGTTCGAGGCCTTTATTTCCAGCAACAATCTTTCTCTCCGTTAAAGTTAACGGAACGTTAAAAGATAACGCAGCTTTGAGAACCGGCCCCAGTATAATATATGATATTTTAGAGTATGTCGCGAATGTGTATTCTACGGTAAATTGAAATTTTACTACATTGTAAGTTACTGTCCTAAAAACGGGACGGTCTTCGTCAGCTGTACACGGGACCACGGTTTTTCGTTCCATCCGAACGAGACGCTGTCTCTGCAAGGTTCCCCCAAAACAAACACGCTCATTACTCCACCTCATATGCAAATAATTAGACCCTCGTGCAGAACAGTAGTACGTTAAACCCCATTTCATTTCATAAATATTGTTTTCATTCTGGAAACATATTTCCTTTACTGTTGTTCTATATATATTTATTTCTCTACAGACCATTATAACTTCTCTTCCCTTTTAGTTCCATAATTTTCCAAAATAAATAAATAAAAAAATAATTAACATTTTACGTTTAAATCTGGGCTTCTTAATCAATATATAAATAGATAAATAAATAAATAAACCGTTCTAGCAGAAGTTTACTTATCGAATTTATTAGTCATATTTACTGTAGAATAGTAGGCCTAGAGTACGAGATCGCTGACAATGAAATGCCATTCCATAATTTTCTAAAGCACTATAGAATACTTTTTTTTATATTAGCATAAATCTATAGGATAAATTTGCACCACAGAATGTTCGAGGCCTTTATTTCCAGCAACAATCTTTCTCTCCGTTAAAGTTAACGGAACGTTAAAAGATAACGCAGCTTTGAGAACCGGCCCCAGTATAATATATGATATTTTAAATTATGTCGCGAATGTGTAGCCTAGGCTATTCTTTCTACGGTAAATATGACTAATAAGTTTACAAATTGAAATCTTACTAAGTTACTGTCCTAAAAACGGGACGGTCTTCGTCAGCTGTACACGGGACCTCGGTTTTTCGTCCCATCTGCAAGGCTCCCCCAAAACAAACACGCTCATTACTCCACCTCAAATATTAGACCCTAGTGCAGAACAGTAGTACGTTAAACCCCATTTCATTTCATAAATATTGTTTTCATTCTGGAAACATATTTTTTCCTTTACTGTTGTTCTATAAATATTCATTTTTCTACAGACCATTAACTTCTCTCCCCTTTTAGTTCCATAATGTTCCAAAATAAATAAATAAATAAATAAATAACATTTTACGTTTAAATCTGGGCTTCTTAATCAATATATAAATAGATAAATAAATAAATAAACCGTTCTAGCAGAAGTTTACTTATCGAATTTATTAGTCATATTTACTGTAGAATAGTAGGCCTAGAGTACGAGATCGCTGACAATGAATTGCCATTCCATATTTTCTAAAGCACATTAGCAAATAAATAAATAAATAAATGAAAAAAATACAACATTTTCTGTAGACTTTTTTTTAGTTTTTCTTCCCTTTTCAGTTTCTTTAAATTTCTAAAAATTATTAACAAATAGATAAATACCGGTACAGATAATTCTGCGGGCTATTGATTTCTGTT
The DNA here is from genome assembly GCA_917208275.1 of Patella pellucida. NCBI lineage: Eukaryota > Metazoa > Mollusca > Gastropoda > Patellidae > Patella > Patella pellucida. The sequence continues at coordinate 66,413,377 of OU795042.1, read as the reverse complement.
CACTTTTATTGTTAAAAAAATCAACTTTCATTTCTCTACATTCTTTATTAATTACTTCCGCAAATTTCTAAAATAATTTAAAAAATTTAGTGTATAGGAATACATATTGTTGATATTGTAGGCCTACTAATTTAAAAGATCAATATTTTAATAAAAACTAAAAAAGAAAGCAAAGCCGAAGGTAAAGTAAGTAGGCCTAGGCGTAGAGACACTGCGGTCGATCGCTGACATGTCAAATTAAATTGTTCTTTAACCTTTACATGGAAATAGGAGCCCGGAAATAAGTCGGTCCATGGAACTTTATTACTATTTTTATTAAACAATAAATGTTTGGGTGAGAAAATTTAATATTTGTGGCTTTGGACACGTTTTAAAACAGTTAGACACAGATTGATTCATGCGATAACATAGTAAACATCCGGGTATTTACGTTCATATTCCCCGGAACTAACATGGCGGACAAGACCCCATGTCGGCACGCTGTCACGTGATCAGTGCGGACTCTAGTGTCTATATATAACTCTATGTAAGACCCTCATATATATAACACAAACCACATTACAGTAAGACACTCATAGAACTTGGAGTTTGCACATGCAAATATATGAACTGCTTTATTCAAAATGCATAATTCTATTCACGCCCTCCCTGTTTTAATTTTTTAAATTTTTTTTGCACCTATCCCAGATATTTATAACAATATTTATATATTTTGACCATGCTGTCGTTTAAAATGAAATTAAATGTGGTTTGAGATCCTACTCTTCTGCACATATAGGGCTATTGAAGATGGGCGTACACCATGCAGTGTGATATGTGTGATATTTTGCCCAGACAGTGGTGCTATGACCTACTCTTCACCATAAGCCAACTGTTAAAAGTGCTGTTACATGCACCGCAATGAGTACATGGGATCTGGGTATTTGTCCTATCCGAATAACTAGATACATTCCCTTCCATGACCCTCTCTCCTGCAATACTGACAAGAGGGAAACGAGGACTGATAATTCCGAGAAACTTTCTTATATAACTCCGGTATGAAACCCGGAACCTCCTGATTAGTGAGGCTAGCTTAAATTTTTACACTGAAAATGGCTGCCATTTATTACCTTTTTCGTAAATCGCTATTCATATATAAATACACAAGTATCACCTTACTTTAGGGGTTTGTTCGTAGATCCTTGGGCACTGACTAATTCTCCGAGAGAAACTTCATAGATTCCAAGGTAATCCTGTCAATATAAATAAAGATATTCTAAAAAGGGGTGAAAAAAAACTTACTTCAAAGGTTTTTCAACTTTTCCGCCAGGAGAATTTACTACTTCCCCAAGACTAAGGTCCGCACAGCCGAGAAAATCCTGCAAAATATTTGGATGGTTCTTACTTAGAGGGACAATAACATTCTTGTTGTAACTGAATAATATGTTCCAATCATAATTCTGGTCAGCAAATTGTACTATTTTACAATATTCCAATATATTGATGATACGAATTTCATCTTAACATACCGAATTTAAAAAATTGGAAAAATTCAACTACATGGTTTGAAAAGCCTAACTTAAACCTTTTCAAATGTAAATTAGATTTAAAAATATTTTTTAACACTCTGGACAAGTAAAATTGGATTTAATGGATAATTTACACAACAGGTAGGACACTTAAACATCTAGCAGTTAGAATAAGGCTATTTTCTTTTTCTGGACCTGTCAAGCCAGCAACAGTGTTATTGTCCCTTATTAAATATAATGTAAAATGGAATGGGGTTAACTTCTCGTAAGCGCTTGTGGATTGCCGAGGAGTTGAATGCATGATTATAAGAGCTGTTGTTGCGTCAAGTGGTGTGGTTTATTAGATGCCTCTCTTGTCCTTGACAAGGAGTCGTCTGTCCAACCTTCATCCTGAGAAAACTTAGTGAACCCGTGGCCAGCTCTTTATCTAAATCTTTCATAATAATGCATCTTTAATTAAACAACTTACATGATCATCCAGTCTTACACTCGGTGAATCTACATCATACCTGAAAAAGAGTCATGATAATAAAGAATAAATATCTAGGAAATTACTATGCCACTTACTGTACACATGGAATGAAATGCAATGGGGTTTAACATCCTACTGTTCAGTTCGACTAGGATAATGCTATACAGTCTGCTTTGAGGGAAATTTTACCGGACAGCGGCGCAATGGCCTACTTTTATATCAAATTACAGCTGCCAAGGGATCTTTTACATGCACGCCAATGTGTACACAGGACCTCAGTTTTATTCAACCCATCGAAATTACTAGACTTAACTAGACAATTGTCCTTGTCAATCCATCCATCCTGCACCACTGGCAAGGGGAAAACGACATTAGACAATCCAGATGGAACTTCCTTAGCCAGCACTTGGAACGAAACCTGTTGTGACGTCCAGGCTAACGAGCCAGTGTCTTATTCACTTATTCTTATTTCAATACTGAGTAGAAGATGGAAACTTGAGAAGAATGGAATCAAACTCATGACTTTGAACACAGACTTAACAATATATGTGAGCTAGAAATAGGGTTTAAAGTCCTACTTTCCTGCATCACCTGTGGTGCGCTGCGAGAGAAATGTGGCCCAAAAAGTTCCACTACGGCCTTCTCTTATTTCAAATTCCAACTGTCAAGGGTTCTTTTTCATACATGTCAATGTTCACAGTGGCTGATTTTTTTGTCCCATCAGAACAACTAGACACTGTCCCTGCATTAATGACATAGGAAAACCACTCTACAGAAAATCCTGAGGAATTGTTTCAGCCAACACCAGGAGTGAACCCAAAACCTTATTTGTTAGGGCCAATCTCGATAATATTTTTGAGAATAAAACGGCTTAATTTTGTGTTAAAATCTCTTTAAATCCTTCACTTTAGGGTCGAACAATTAACTCAATATATGTGTGAAACATTTTAAAACAACTTAAACCCATCAGTCTTCTGTTGGAAATGGAAACCGGTGTTCAAAGTTGTATTGTATGATAAAACCAGGCTTTTTTTTGATAAAAATAACATGTAGGTGAAATTTCGAGCATGTGGGTCATGCACTGCATAGACCTCTAAATTAACAGCAATATATTTTCAGGTCACCCAATGAAAAAATTGACCTGAAATCTTAAAAGCGGTTTATTTTGTCGCTTAAATTTCATACAAACACAGACTTTTATTTTTGAGACTCTGTTTTGTATGTAAATCAGATAATGTTTTGTATTTGTATTACTTACAGTTCAAATCTCAATAATTGTCTTTCTTCAAAAAAATATTGCACAATAAACTTTTTAACAAAATCAGGATTTAATGTGTCTTTTATGTGTTCTGTTCTTCCAACCTACAAAACAAAAAATATTTATTATCGTCCCAATCTATTTTCCAGACAGAGAAGAATGGGTTCAAACTTCCCAATCATTTCAGGAAACTAGTAATTTTATAATCCTTGAGCAAAATCAATTCAAGACACAATTTATATACTGGTATTATTTCAGTTTCATTTACATATAGCAAAACGTTCCGTAAAATCTTCTCTTATTGTTATCCAGCACATTTTGCTATAGGTGTTGTTTTTATTTGTAATTTTGTCTTTTCATTCTTTGAAATATGTGAAAAGTATTTTTAGCTGTGGCTGATCAACATTCACTTAGATATGGACCAACTTTATTTATTATCTGGCGCCAAACAAAGCTGAGGGGACAGATAGCAAATTGAGTCTGATTCTTCGGTCTTTATTAATGAATGAATGAAATGGGGTTTAACGTCCTACACTTCTGCACCTGACCTGAGCTAATTGAAGACGGGCATACGCCATACAGTGTGCTATGAGGGAAATTTTATCCGGTTAGCACCTGAATTCCAACTGCTAAGGGATCTTTTACGTGCACGCGAATGTGTACACGGGATCTTGTTTTTTTGTGCCATCCGAATGACTAGACAGCTGTCCTTGTCAGGCCCTCTATCCTGCATCACTGACAAGGGGGAACCACGCTGGAAAATCTGGATGAACTTTATCGGCCAATGCAGGGATTGAACACCCAACTTCCAGGCTAGCGAGCCAGCACCTTACCCACTTAGCCACGTGATGCCCCTGTCTTTATGAATGAATGAATGAATGAAATGGGGTTTAACGTCCTACGCCTGTCTTTATGAGACCTTGTACTTAGTACACACATTGACCTATTATAGTACTCAATCCTTTTAGAAACTTATCAGTTTCCACCGAAAAAATTTGACTAGCTGTACCTTCAAAAACATGTTTTCGTCAATCAATATCTGGTTCTCTCAGATTTTAAATTTGTGTAAAGTAAAACCAGAACGAAGATTCAAACTTATAAAAATTAAAAAAACATAATAATTACCTCTCGATACGATTGTGATCTAAAATCTCTCATCTTTAAAACACACAATGGATCCGATTTAGAAAATGTGTCCATGTCTCGTAAATTTCTGGAAAATAACCCAAAATAAATAAAAACATGGGTTGCCAGTCAAAAAAAACGTAAGTAGTATAACGGGGGAGGGAGAGAGAGAGAAATGGGGTTAAATGTCCACTAGACACAAACTAGTTCATTTCGGGACTAAAGTATGGTATATTTTTATTTCAATTATTTACTTGCGGTAGGGGTCTTTAGCAGTGGGAGGAAACTGGAGGACCCAGAGAAAACCCACGAGGTTGGACAGGCGACCCTACTCCATGCCATGCACAACCAAGGATTCGAAACCACGCCAGTTGACTCTATGACAGACTTTATGATACAGCACGCGCATGCTAACTATTCAGCCTGCCATCCGACCCCCCTCGTCAGTGGTAGTAAATGAAACGAAATGTTGTTTTAACGTCCTACTGTTTTGTTCGGACTGGGCTAATGAAGTCGGGCATATGCCATACAGTGTGCTATGAGGGAAAATTTTCCCGGACAGCGGCACTACGAACTACTCTTATATATCGAATTCCAACTGTCAAGGGATTATTTACTTGCACTCCAATGTGTACACAGGACCTCGGCTTTCCATCCCATCTGATTGACGAGACAGGTTTTCTTGTCAGGCCCTCCATCCTGCATCATTGACAAGGGGGAACCACGCCGGAATGATGCAGAACAGGTCTATGTCACTCCCCAGCTCAAACTGCCCTTATGCCCAAAGCTTGAGCATCTGAGCAGCTCAGGTGTAGCAGTCAAGTCTGAACATACAAACAAACGCCAGACCAGGCCTTCATGTTTAAAAAAAATTTTGCGGAGCCATAAAAAGCTCCTGCCAATTTCAAAAATGAGTAACAGCTCCTGTAAAAAAAAATTCTTCGTTATTATTAAGGAGAGCCAAATTGTATTTATGCTTAAGTCTTGTTTAAAATGTTGTGAATATGTTTAGTGAATATGGTAGCATCAGAATTATTATCATGGAAACTGGTAGCTTGAATGTATGCAGTTTAAAAATAAACAAAAACTGAAAGTAGTTTATTAATCTCCATATTTAGAAGAGCGAATTAGGTAATTTGCAGGAGTCTTTAATGACTCCCGCGAAGGAAGATTGAGTTGCGTCCAGGGGAGCAGGAGCGAAAGCTCGCGTTAAACGTAAAGGTCTGAGTTAAACGACAGTCACACATATCGATAATTGTTATTTGACATAAAATGGGAAAGGCGACCAGTTTAATTAAAAAGCTTTCTACCGTACAGTATCCATGGCAAAATACCCAATTTTGACCCTTTCATTATATTTACCTGCAGGATACACTTATTTCAACCTGTGTTACAGGAACAGTCGCCCGTCCTGGATTAAACGAATTCATCTTCTTATTCAATATGTTTCTTTATCTTTTATAAAAACTGAAGAAAAAAAGTTTTAACCATTTATATTTAAATTAGAAAAATAAAGCATTATCATCTTTTAATTCTGTTTATTCTGAAAAGTAAGTTTTATATTTAAAGATACATTATATAAGATTTTAATAAAGAGCTAGCAGTTCTTACTATAATAATTAAAAACTAGATAATTTTAAGCGAATTTGCTAAGAATTTGGGACTAGCCTTGATCATCATTACTTATGTTGGTAAGATAAGAAACAGTCTTGATTATCCATTTTAAGTATAAATCAAGAATGAATGTTTATCAGGAAATGGAATTGTAATCCAGTAAATGTCGCAGGCTAGTGATGACATCGAGTGTTGATTATGATCTAGTACAGTCATTAGTTCTGTCAAGAATAGACTACTGTAACAGTTTGTTGTCTGGGATTAATCAATCAAGTCTCTATAAACTACAGAAAACTCAGAATACAGCAGCTAGAATCATATCACGAACCAAAACATCATGTCACATAACACCTATTCTAAAATCCCTACATTAGCTCCCTATTCCAGCTCGCGTCACATACCAGTGTCTACAAAATCTTGCACCCAGCTATTTATCAGAACAGTTAATCAACCAAATCGATCCTTGAGATACTATTACCAGAATACTCTTGTCGTTCCACACTCAAAACTGAAACATTTTGGTGACAGAAGTTTTAGTGTTGTTGCACCTAAATTGTGGAATAATTTACCACTGAATATCCGAAACAGTGAATCTTTGATTACTTTCAAATCACAGCTGAAGACTCACTTGTTTTGAGAATACTACGAGAATTAAACTTTCTATTCACTGTTTATATAAATATTGACTCATTGCGCTTTGAGCATGCTTTTGGATGGATTTGGCGCTCTATAAATGTACATTATTATCATTATTATTATTATAAGTTAATTAATGTTTAATTAATAATTTAGATAGCAGAGAGACCTACAAAAGCCAGAATTAGCTTTGCATAATGTATGTTACAGTTTAATATTTGGATTTGAAAAAGAAATTGCTTTTATTGGCATCATGAGTATTACAATGGTATGTATAATGTATGGTACTATGTGTTTTGTGTATGGAGTCAATAAAATTAATGGCGATGAGCTCCTTGTCATTCCACTGTGATATTACACATCTTTGTCATTATAGTTTAATTATTATTACATAATATATTTATATAGCGCTCCTTTCATAATAAAAATGTTCAGATACACTTTACAATAAAAATAACATAACACAATGGATAAAATCACAATATCAATATTAAAATATAGATAGGTTTGGCAAAGTGGGACAAATTTTCTCGGCCCCCCCCTCCCCATTTAACCCTGATACTACCCGTACATCAGATGTCTCATAAATAAATGATGGTTGTTCAGTGTGTAGCAGTCTCAAGATCTAGAACAGAAGGTGTTCAATATTTTTGACAGTCATAAGCCTTTTCGACACATACTGCAATCTTAAACATTATTATTAGCAGGCTATTCAATTTGTTCAAATACTAAATGATGATTGTTCAGTGTGCAGCAGTCACTGAAGCACAGGTCTTCGACATCTAGGAGGCCTAAGGCCAAGGTGTTCATAAGCCTTTTTCCTACATGAACTGTAATCTTTAACATTATTAATAGCAGGATATAAAATTTATTTAAATATTAATTTTTCTTCTCTAAAATTGGTATTTAACATTATTAGCGCTATTTTTTGAATCAAACATAATGACCAGGCTACAACGTCAAATTAGAAATATGTTAAAGTAAATTTACAAAACACAAAGTCTAAAATGAGAGCCATTTCCTCAAGGATTGTAACTTCAATGATTAATTAAGTACATCTATATTCATACTACATGTACCCTTGAAGAAAGCCCTTCCTGTTCAATTATTCAATGATGAAAATAGTCAATGCTTAGGCCAACCGGTTGAATTTTCTGTCTCCTGGGATTGTATCGTAAGGGTCATTGAGTCATCTAGCGTGGTTTCGATTCCCTGGTTGTACCCGACAACCTCGTGGGTTTTCTGGGGGTTGTCTGATTCATTCCCACTGCTGAAGACCCATACGCTCAAGCAAATTATTGAAATAAAATTGAACCATATGTTAGTCCTGAAATGACCTAATTTATGATGAGTGGATGTTAAACCCCATTTCTCTCTCTCTGTTCTTCAGCATCTTGGTAAACAAATAGCCAATTGAATCATGTAAAACTAAAGCATGTTTCGTTTCAAATTTCAAAACTTAAAAATATGGTATTAAAAGCTTTTGAACAGTGCATCCAAGTACCAGTACTTTTAGTTTTAAAATTAGTCTTTTTCCTGTTGAAATAATAAGAAGTAGATTTTATAAGGTGTTCCAAAACAACAGAAAATAAAATTGGTTTGGCCTGTAAACACTTGTGAACATATTTACTTTGCAGTGATGTCACAATCTACCACAAAATATGTCACTTGATTGATTCATACTTTTGTTTTTTTGATTGATGTAAAAGCTTTTGAAGAACAGAGAGAGAGAAATGGGGTTAAACGCCCACTCATCACACACTAGGTCATTTCAGAGCTAACAAATAGTTTATTTTTTTATCAATACTTCGCTTGGGAGTAGGGGTCTTTATCAGTGGGAGGAAACCAGAGGACCCAGAGAAAACTAACGAGGTTGGACAGGCAATCCTACTGCTTATCATCTACAACCGGGGAATCAAAACCACGCCAGTTGAATCAGTGACAGACTGTATGATATAGCACACACATGCTAACCATTCGACCCCCCAACCCCCCTGCAGCCAGTTTCGTGAAGAAATAAGAAGCAGAATTGACCAGAAAATAAAATTGGTCTGGCCTGTATGCAGTTTTGTACATTTTTGAATTCGCATGGATGTCACGATCTAGCACAAAAAATGTCACAAGACTGATTCATACTTTCGTTTATTATGGTGTTTTTTTTTTATTATGTCCATGTTCATTATTATAGTTAATGTAATAGTAACACTAATAATAAAAAATAAATTTTTTAATGAGGCAATTTATTTAGTTTGTGACAAACTAGTCTTCCAAAAGTCTCTCCTACAAAACATATATTCGTGTAAGTTATGGGAAGAATACAAACATTTATAAATAAAATAAGATGAAAGCTGTTTAAAGGAAGAAGCTTTGGTTAATTAATAATAATAATTTCATTAATAGTTTTATTTAATAGTATGAATCACTAAGAGTACATGATGAAAAAAACCTAGAAAAAAAAACCAACAAAGAAATGAAACAGAGTTAACATCCTACTTTTCTGCACCAACATACATCATACAGTGTGTTATGAGGGAAAGTTTGCCCTATATTGCATTCCAGTTGTCAAGAGTTCCTTAACGTACACACAGGACTTTTGGTTTTCCGTACAATGAATTCGATTGCCTCCATGCTGTACTTGAAAAGTGGAGGGCCCTATTATACCACTGACAAAGAGAGAGAGAGAATTGGGGTTTAACCTCTACTCAACACAAATTAGGTCATTTCGGTACAAACATACATGTATCATTTTTTAATCTTATTTCAATAATTCACTTGCACGTACATGTAGGGGTTTTTAGCAGTGGGAGGAAACCGGAGGACCCAGCGACCCAACTCCACAAACAACACAGAAAAGATAAACCTGTTGACAATCATTTGCAAATATGTGTTCATTATTACATGTAGTTTACTGATTATCCGTTGGACAAGCCTCCAGAATCCCTTTTTGACTGACTACGCTAACAGCTCCCCTGCCCCACACTCCACTCTAAACATCTACAACTCATATTAGGTAATTTCAGGACTAACGCATATGGTTCAATTTCATTTCAATACAATTATTTTGATTGCATATAGGGTTCTTCATCTGTTGAAGGAAACAGGATGACCTGGGGAAAACCCATGAGGTTGGACATGTGGGGAATTGAAACCACGCCACTTGACTCAATGACAGACCTGATGGTCACTGGTCACACACACAAATGTTATTCGTATTTAAGTATGGTAGATAGATTTATCTAGCACTAACATATCGGTACAACATAATAAGGGGCAGTACGTTGATCCGGCTACCTAGGGTTAGGGTTAGAAGTCAAAAGTAGCGGGGTCAACATACTATTACTAGGAAATAAATCCATAAAATTATATGCTTTATTTTCACTTTGGGGCGCACCCTTTCGTATTTGTAGGCCTATTGTCCTTTTTACAATACTCATACATTTATGTTATTCAGTATTGTTATTGTTATTTTTTCTGACAGGCATGAAAAGAGAAAAAAAATTGAAAAAATGAATAAAATATAATCAACATTGTTCATCATTGATATTGATAATAATAAAAAAAATATTCATTTCATAATTCTATACTTACCACTGGCACTAAGACTTTCCAATATCTAACAGGTTATGTGAAGATTATTTCAAAACATCTTGCTAAATAATGACATGTCACTAAACTTATAAAATACCCACCCGGTTGGTAATTATAAGAGTAGCAGTATTGCGTAAATCGCCCTGAATATTATTATAACTGTACTTTTCCAACTTACCATTATTTCATTTAGTCTAAGGGGAATAACTCTATTTACCCGACTCGGGTAGAATGGAAATTTATCCCAAATAATGAGAGAACATCAACGCCCGTGGCTAAAAATATGAACCGTCTTTGGTTCTAGATAAAAAAAAATAATCAACAGAAAATAGCCTTTGAGATGTTGAAAAAAATATAGAAAAGCAATAAATAAACGAATTTAGTTCGGCATCTTGAATCAGGGGACATAATTAGCAGTCTTAGTCCAACTCTGCATGCTCTTTAGTCTGTAAAGAGTAAAAACGGACATACTACCACAAGAATGGAGGATTTGACAGGTTATCTTGTAGGGATCGGGGCTATTTTAGTTTGTTTGGGATTTACATTATTAGCTTTACTTGTATATTCTGGCCTTTTTGAAAATGCTACCGTCGGAGCTGGACCTCCACCCATAGGCGAAGTGTTCATCGCTTATCGATTCAGTAGAGGGCCTTACAAAGAGGCTGGTCAGATATTTACAGAATTGGCTCATATGGCTCCTGACAACAAATCTTTAGGAATATATTATGATGATCCTAAACGGGTAGGTAACAATTAATCGGTTGATTTAAAAAAACATTTAATGCTACAGAATTATTTCTGTTTGCTTCGATGCAGTTCAGGATTTTGACTGACAAGTGACATCTCAATCTGTTTATATTAAAATGACAAATCACCTTTTTTTTGACATGACATTTTGGAATCCTGGCGTATTAAACACCGGGCTAATTCAACACCAGAAAAATAGGCGTATTCAAGACCAGTACATGTATATATTGTTATTTTGTATTTTAAACTTCAAATTTATTCCCATGTCCTTGAGTACGTCAAGAACCAATGTATATCAAACCGAATGTTTAGTGCGAAGAGATGGTCCGTGTTTATGCGCCCCGTTCGCCGAATAAAGACGTTGAGGGTTGGCATAACCGAATCAACTCTCGACTGAACACTCGGGGACCGGTTCCATTTTATTTATTACTTGTTTTATATTATGTAAATATTGTCTTCGAATATGAAATATTTATTATGACTATTTAAGATATATAATAAATATCTTGTTAATCCTGCTTTTGTCTTATAATATACTGGTGTTGAATACGCCAATTTTACTGGTGTTGAATTAGCCTGGTGTTGAATACGCCTGATACCACATTTTGGCCCTTCCAACATTTTATCTTTCACACATTTAGGCCTCAATAAAAATATGTTTCAACATTTTGGACTCGGCTGCAGCAACTTGACAATCAGTTGCCCAATTAAAGGTCGAATCAGTTTGTTTATAATATAAAACCAAAACAATTTTATAAAAATAACATATGATGACATGCAGATAAAATTTGCCCTTCATAATCAAGTACAAAATATATGAGTCATGCACTGTATAGACTTTAAAAGGTTGTTTACGAAAATATGTTTTATATAATATGTGTTCCTTTGTATCTGTAATATTTTTGAATATATGATATTAAAAATAGCCGATGAATTATTTAAAATAGGCTAGGCTACCGGGTAATTCAAAACATGAAAAAAGATATGAGCATGACACATAGTTACTAAAGAGCTCCACCAAACAATAAAACATTCTTAAATATCCGGAAACCATGAACATTCAATATAAGGCTGCTTTATATCAAAAACATTGGTGAACAATCATGGCTGTGATTGGTCGATCAAGTTCGTTTACTATTTGTGATCGGCTCTAGCGAAAACAGGCGCTTCTCGCTGGTGGCTATTTTAAGCTACGACCAATTTAAGTTGCAAAATCAATTTTTTGTATGAAATGTGTTTTGGCCAAAAATAGATCGAAAATACATTTAACTTTCATCCCTGAAAAAGAGAAAGTAAGATTTCACTCCAAAATTGTATTTTAGAAGAGATTTGTCAAGGTATACGTTCAGAAGTTATTGTTTTTATCCAATAAAAAGTAAAAAACTCCACCAAAATCGGACATTGTTTTGAATTATTTCGCTTGGCTCAATTGCTAAATAACTTCTATCAAACTCCGCCCACTGACGTCAACTTTCCAAATATGGTAAATTCATGCATATTCAATAAGATCTAATGGCGCAAGGGCCAGTAGTATCGAAGCTTACAATCTGTCTAGAGCTGTTAAGAATGACCCTTTGTTGCTAGGTCGTTGTTCTTTCAAAGACGCTGATGTACTTGTGTTTTCTCGCAGGAGAGAAATGGAAGCAGGATTTAAACCCATGCAATAACATTGCTTGCCTTACTTCGAGCGATATATGAACATAGTGTGAAAATAATAACGTCTTCCGCAAATTCTGCCGTAAGAATAGCTCGTATGCTAAATTCCATCCGGGAATTTGGCATTGGAGATGAAGAAGTTATTGGTGTGTTTGAAGATTACTTTTCGGCTTCGTGAATCGTATGATGAAGGTAATTATCAATAGACACCTGGACAGCAAACAAACTCGGTAATAGTGTCAATGAAACGTTTATAAATATTTTAGTGTATCTCACGACTGTAATTATCAAAGTATCAAGTATATTTAAGTAATTGGAAACTTTCGCTGAAAACCACGTGGTAGACCTGATTATCCGGAACTTGTGTAGCCCACCGCCATATCTCAGTAACTGTGAACTGTACGACTTGTCAAGCCTATAATAAACTGTTCCAAATTACTTTAGAATTAATCGTATAAGTGATAATTTTATAAATTATATGGTGCCCTTCCCTTGCCTGTGACCAACTTTATTTGTTTATGTTCAATCATTAATCTAGTGTCAAGTAGCTTAGGCAGCCAATAAGTCGTTGTACCGTTGATTTGAAACCTTGTTAAATCAGAGTATTTTGTGATATATAATTGATCTGTTTACATTGTTGTGTTGTGGAAAAAAGTAATTATTCTTTTATAAACGGCTAAAAAAAAAGTACCCCTACTCCCCCCCCCACCCGGCCTTCCCCCCACACAAAAATTTAATTTGACATCCAGTTTTCTTAGAGGGGTCCTAGTGGAGAAAAGTAATTATTTTTTTAAACGGTTTAAAAAAAAGACACCCCCCCCCCCCCCACCACCCGGCCTTCAACACACACAAAATTAAATCCGGGATATTTTCAAATTCAAGATGGTCGTTCGGTTCAGCTGTTGCTATGGTAACAGTCGGTGATGCTCATATTATTATGCCAAAAATGTGTTATTTTGTTTAAATAAATTTTATTCACAACGGAAAAACGTAATTATTTTTTTATTAAACAGTTAAAAAAAAACAAAAAAAAACACCCCCAAACCCACCCACCCCTCCACCACCCGGCCTTCCACACACACAAAAATAAATTCGGGATGGTAAATCAAATTTTTGAATGTGTTGAATTGATTTTGATTTGATTAAACGTCATTACACATTAGGGCAGACTTTGGTGGAGTTGGCTTAATTTGGGACATTTTCAAATTCAAGATGGTCGTTCGTTTCAGCTGTTGCTATGGTAACAGTCGGTGACGCTCATATTATTATGCCAAAGATGTGTTATTTTGTTTATATATTTTTTATTAACAACGACGCTGTGTAATGGTTTTTTTTTTTAGGTGTTGGATTTGTATTTCAAACTTTAACCCATATTTGTGATTTGAGCAGGATCTGAGAAAATTGATAAAACTTGGTCATTGTTTGACTAATCATTTTATTTTTATAAAATATGTATAGGACTCTCATATGAAGAGAAATGATCAGAGCTATGACTGTGACAATTTTCAAGTCATTTGATTGATTTATAAGCTTGGTTGCTATGGACTTTTGAATGAGATAATACTTTCTTCGATCTTAATATGGCCATTTTCTCAATTTCTCAGTCTGCTGAGTTCTAACCCAGAAAAGGGTATAACTTACCGAATTTTTATCCGATTTCAAAAATTTATCCAATTTTAGAAAGCTCTTGATGTGCAGACTCCGAATTTATCAGAATCTAAATTTTGAAATTTTGCAAGAAGAGCCTGTTTTTGCCAGAGCCCCTCACATTTGTTACAAAGTAAACCAACAAAGCATTACTAAATATACGCATATTTCCAACATAGTTTTATTTATTCTTTAATTTTTATTGTCCGGAACTGATTCGGAAACCTCAGCATTATTCAGTCTGAGCAGTCGTTGAGTAGATGTAAAACAAAAAAGTTGTTACCGTAAGTAAAACTGAAAAGTAGTCAGATTGGAGTCCAAATAACTTAACATTGTGCTAACCTTTAATTTAGATAAAAAATAAAATTTATCCTAGGTGAATTGGATTTATTTAGGCACATGTATATGTTCTTCGGCAACAATTTTGTACAAGAAAAAAATGGATCTCTTCTCTTGCTGCATACTGACATCTGAAAATAATGATAAGTCTTGCGATACTACAGAAAACTTTCAGCATCGAGCGGAAACTAGAGGACTTGAGAGTGAAGACCACCCACTTGACTCAATGACAGACCTTATCATATAAAGTGCACATCTTAAGCTTTTTGGCCACCCAACATTCCCACATTTCATAGCACAAACTTATCTTCAATTCTCTACATGTACATGTATCTCCTAAATGCTATACTATCTCAAGCTCTGAAATCTTTCCTCACCCTTCCTCTGAGACAAAGCATTTGAACTAATGTACATATTTAAACCCTCAACCAGGGAATAATGTGTAGAACTACTCCTTTAAAATTTGGGATTTTGTTTTCTTTGCAATCTGATTAATAAAACACAGATCTGGTCAGGTCCTATTTAGTTTCATTTTTTATAGTTCTAAATTTCATTTTACTGGTTGTTAATACACTAGAATCTGGAAGAGTTGTTACATATAAACCACATTCTGGTTGATGTGTGTGGTGTTCAAAACTGTGGGTATCACACTTGAAACATCAGCGCTGGTCGGTTAATCAAATGTCTGATGTCACAGTGTCAAAAGCCACTCGTGTGACCCCTGTTGTGACCTTCCACTCCAACCGGTCAAATCTTCATGTAGTTGGAGGTCATCGAAAGTACATAAAAAACAAAACAAAATATAGATCTGTAATTAAATCAGATTGTTTTCTCTGTCAAATAGTAGTTAGGGGGGTAAATTTAGAGAAAAACGTGTGGTACACAATAAAATGTGTGCAATTAAAAAATCATTTTGCATATTTTTTTTATAATATTTTTTTTAGGTTCCATCTCATCTGACTAGATTTATTGTTGGATCAATCCTAGCCTACGATGACCAGAAAGTAGATCCAGATACCAAGAAAAAATTTGAAGAAAATGGATACAAATTTATGCGATTACCGAAAGTCACGAATGTTGTCAAAACATCATTCCCACATATTAGTTCTTTTTCAATTTTTATCGCCATATTCAAAGTTTATCCACTGATGGGAGATTATGTACAGGTATGTCATTGTCAACTGATGTGTTATCAATAATTGTGGTAACTGACGTGGTTTCGAATCCCCGGTTGTACGTGACAAGGAGTAGAGTAGCGTGTCCAACCCTGTGGGTTTTCTTTGGGTCCTCTGGTTTCCTCCCACTGCTACAAACCCCCGACACGCAAATATATGTTAGTCCCAAAATGACCTAGTTTTTGTCAAGTGGACCTTAAGAACCTCATTTCTCTCTCTTTCTCTCTTTCTTTGATCAATAATTGGGGTGACTGAGGATAAAAGTATTCTGTGTGGCCTTTCGACCATTTATATCACAGCGTGGTATAAATGGTCGAGAGTATGAGTGAATGAAATAGAGTAAAACACCTTACAGTTTTGCTCGACTGGGCTAATGAAGAGGGGAATACACCAGTGAAATTTGTCCCTGGACAGCTTACTGTTACGTGTACACCAATGTGTTCAAACCAAATGACTATACTTTATCTGTCCCGCACCACTGTGCCTACCAGGGTTTACAAGAGACCATTTTTTTTTTGCTAAACCAAATGACTATCCTATACTTTGTCCCCTGCCAGTCTCTCTGTCCTGCACTACTGTCAAGGGATTTTTTACGCTTTTGACCAATGTTTATCATTCAAAGTTTGATATTATTAATTATAGTTTAAATAAATTAATAATTCAGATATTTTGTTAAAATTTGTCTGACGGCTGAACTATGGTCTACTCGTACTTAAAATTTCAACTGTCAAGGATTCTCTATTACATGCATGCCAATGTGTGCATGGAACCTCAACTTTTGCATCCCATACAAATGACTAGATACTGTATTTGTCAGGCCCTCCATCCTGTACCACTGGCAATGTGAAAATATGATGGAAATCCAATTGAACTGATGCTAGTAATGAAATGAAATGGGGTATAACGTCCTACTGTTCTGCTACGAACTGGGCCATACAGTGTGCTGTGAGGGAAATTTTGCCCGGACAACGACACTACAGCAAACTCTTATATTGAATTCCAACTGTCAAGGGATCTTTTATGTGCACGCTAATTCCAAATGACTAGACAGCTGTCCTTGTCAGGCCCTCAGTCCTGCGTCACTGACAAGAGGGAACCACGTAGAAAATCTGGATGAAGTTTGCCAGCGTCTTACCCACTTAACTACTGTGACCGCACATACTAGTAATAAATAGTTCTCAATATAATAACGCTAATGCTTGACATCATTTTATTTTCAGGATAATAAATTATGTGCTCATCCTTATTTGGAAATTTATGATGGAAAAACGATACATTTTATGGCTCCGCTTGCTAAACAAGACGAGTTCTATCTTCCTGAAATGAAGAAAATGGGACCAGACGGTTTAGTAATCATGGAGCCAAGTGAACTATTGCCTATCGATAGCAACACTAATGCGACACCAATTCCTGAAATTCCAGAACCTGTGGAAGAAGACACAAATGAAGCTGATGCTGTAATATCGGAATTAAACGCTAATACAGAGGACACGAACGGTGCCGACTCTGAAGCAAGCACAGGGTCTTCCTTTGAAGAACTGAAGTTAGATGGAGACGATCAGCAACAAAGGAAAGAAAAGGCTCGTTCTCCAGACTCTACGACAGTTTAGATATATTTTTTATCTTGTCAAGTTGAACTCTCTGAAAGTCTCTGTGCGTCATTTTGGCATTTTTGGGAAAATATCCAATTTTTCACCACTTAATTCATGCTAATATGTACTCAAATTGGGGATTCAGTTAAAGTGGTATAAGGCAGGTTTAGATAAAGCGCTGACAGTTCTTGCTATTATAGTTAAAAAATATATAACGAATTGATAATATTATGCTGAAAATTTCTGTCGAATTACTTAACTCTGAACCAAGATATTAGCAATTCAACTTTTATCTAGCCTCGATCATCATTACTAGCGTTGGTAGGATAATAAAAAAAATCGTGATTATCTTTTGTTACATTAAACTATCCATCTCAAAATGTATTCAAATCCACTAAATATCGCAGGCTAACGATGACATCGAGAGTTGATTATGGTCTGACTAAGTTAATTATTGTCTAATTAATAATTTAAAGACCTGCAATAGTCAGATTTAGCTTTTGCATAATGTATGTTTAAGAAGGTTATAATATCAAAATATCAACAGTAGACAATTTCCCAGCTTAAAAGCGGCCCATTATATAAAAGATCCCTTAGGAGGTATCTTCTGCAGTGGATGCAGAGCAGTGAACAATTTTCAATTCGTCATATCTTTATAATTATCAGGGGCGCCGGAACCTGGGTACCAGGGTATACAAATGGTAAACTGTCCTTTTCTGGGGTATATATGTATTCCCATGCCCTAATGATGAAAGTATTCAACCTTTTTACTGTCTATTCATTTTTAAATAATAGATATGTAATTGCTCTCTGGTCGGTCGTGAATCATGTATTTTTATGTTGGAATTTGGAATGCTAGAGGCGCTCTAAACAGCGTTTCTCTGCATTGACAAATTTCTAAATTTTGGTATTGGCGCTCCTGGTTAATACTGAATCGAATGGAATCAATTTCTAACTGATATTCCTTTTAGAGATCCAACTGTCACAATATTGCAAGGAATTAACTATCTCTCAAATGACGTTCAGAGTTTAGAGGTTATATCCTCTTTGTAATTTTGAAGAAAGAATATTATAAATCTCTCAAATGACGTCTAGAGATATGAAACATATGTATATTGTTATTTTATGGTTATTTGATTAATTTGGTATCCAGTTTAAGGTGGTGTTGGTGGCCTGTAGTTTAGAGCATTTTCAAAAATGAGCTACAGAACTTGCAAAGTAGAAAAGATCGCTTTGTTTAACTTATTTCCAAGGATCTGGGGTAGTCATTAATGAAACGTATCAGGTGTTTAAGAGTTAAAGGGACAATAACACTCTTGCTGGCTTGACAGCTCCAGAAAATAAATAATACATGTAGCCTTTTTCTAACTAAGTCACATTGAAAAGGTTTACGTTAGGTTTTCAAATCATTAAATTCGGTGTGTTACGATGAAATTAGTATTATCAATTATTTGGAATATTGTAAAATAGTACAAACTGTTGTCCAGAATCAAGATTGGGACATATTATTCAGTTACAACAAGAGTGGTATTGAGTCTTTAAGCACTTTAATGATTGATTTTGAAAAACTTATATTATATATGAAAACATAAATATTAATATATGCTTGTAAGCAAACTAACATCGTTTTCTTTGGTTCATAGGATTTTTATTTACTTAATTTAACATCGCATTTGCTTGGGTCAGGGCTCTTATTTAATTAATATTTGCGATAATTTACTAGTCAGTCGCTTAATTTACACAACATAAAATTAGAATTGTAACGAATTCACCTTAAATGATGGGATGGTTAAATTTATGCCTCGAAAAAATATCTTGGTAATACTAATATGAGGTTAACAAATAGTCATAAATTGACAAACTGGCAAACTTTTAGAGTGAAAACCCTAACATTAGGATAACACTTAAAAGATGGGGAAAATTATCAATAAATATATGTTATTTGTATTATCCATTATTTTGAAATTATATATTTTTAATTTTGTTACGTTTCTTAGTTGCCATTTTTTCTTTTGCATTTGCTTGTAGAATCAAATTTGTCTAATTATCTAATTATGTTTGCTGTCAGGTCCACGGGTGATGATTCTTTTTAAAGTCTCTGTGTGCCGTGTGCCATTTGCATTTTTCGTAAAAATGTCAACTTTGCTACAGTACTACAGCTTTATCTAGACTGAAATTGAATATTTACATTTAATTGAGAGAGAGAGAGAAATGGGGGTTTAACATCCATGTGACAAAAACTAGGTCATTTCAGGACTACATTTAATTAAGAAAACAAAATCAATATATCATTGGTTGATAATCTCCTGGCTTGAATTCAAGCAGATTAAAGAGGCCTATCAAGAGATTTTAGAAACGATTACAGGTGGTGCTTACTGATGCTGAATTGAAATAAAATTGAATCATATGTTAGTCCTGAAATTACCTAGTCTGTGTCGAGTGGACATTAAACCCTATTTCTCTCTCTCTGTCAGATTGACTCCCTATGCGCAAGCAAATTATTGAAATAAAATTAAACCATATGTTAGTCCCGAAAGGACCTAGTTTGTGTTGAGTGGACGTTAAATCCCTCCTTTCTCTCTCTCTCTGATGCTGAATGTTGGTTTCAATTCCTAATAATGATAGCTTTGTAACCAGAATTGAACCATTTTTGGGGGTCTGATGTTAGTGGGCGGGGGGGGGGGCGGATGGCTGAACGGTTAGCATGGGCGCGCGCTGTATCATTGAGTCAACTGGCGTGGTTTCGAATCCCTGGTTCTACTTGGCAAGGAGTAGGGTCTAGTCTAACCTCGGGGGTTTTCTCCGGATCCTCCGGCTTCCTCCTACTGCTAAAGACCCCAATACGCAAGTGAATTATTGAAATAATATTAAACTATATGTTAGTGCCGAAATGACTTAGTTTGTGTCGAGTGGACGATAAACCCCATTTCTCTCTCTCTCTCTCTCTGATGTTAGTGATACAAGTTTCACAATATTGCAATCTAATTAAAACACAAATCCTTTTTTGTTTCGTTTTTTTTATAGTTCTTCTTGGCTTGCAATGCCCGGAACTGTGGGTAAATCACTAGAAATGTCAACACTGATTGATTAATCTATGCCTGACATCATAGGGTCAAAAGCCGCTCATACAATATTTTAAGTCCTGAATCGACGATTTTTAGTCGAAACACTAAGTATACTTCAAGATTTTTGTTACATATTTATTATTCTGCTTTCATCTAATAAAAATGAAAAAGGTTTATTTAGTATGTGCGTGTATGACAGTTGTAAAACAGAGTAGAACCGCATTACAAAACAGTATACTACTTTTTGAATATGGCGGTAATTTAAGGCAGAGATCTAATCTCGAAGTATGAAGTACATGGATCTTTGACTTTGTGTGCAGAATGATGTTGATTGCGGGCCTCATTCAGAAAAATTTAACCTAAAATATTTTAAGGATGCAAGCATTTCATTGGCTAATCACTAAAATCCTCATACAAGTTTTAGCTCTTGACCAATGAAAGAACTGAATTTTTAAGATATTTTAGTTTTAAAGGTTATTATTATTATTATTATTATTATACAATGTAAAAATTAATGGCCATATCAAAGTGCATCCTCCTCGCAGGGTTCCGTTTGATTAGAGCTAATCTGACTACTCCCTGCTGGACTGAGTGGGTATTATTGTCACTAATTATGACTGGCCAGTGGTCCTATTACTGACCAATCACTGAATTCGTTACAAAGGTATTACCTTTAAAACAAGACGTTTAATTAGGACAACTGTGTTTACGTAACGTTACGTCATGGCTGCATGGTTTTTTTATGCTATATTAACCAGCGCATAGCAGGATATTGCAGCAAAACTAATTGCGTGACAAACGAGACTATCGGTATTGACTTAAAGTAAACACTACGGTATGGTAACAAACAGACTTTCAACGTTTTTAATAACTTAAATCTTTGTCCAAAATATTAAGGAAGACCCAAAATTAAACGACGGAATGTCATGTTACTGTACGTAAGTAGTAGATTTGATTGAACGAGAAGAATAGACACATTAACTTAAATGTCAAGAATCCGAAGCGAATCCAGCAATGGCCAGAGAGGAATTTCTCGGGCCGTTGCTTCAGGAATATGATCAAAGTGATATTATGTAAAAATTAAATTGCGATTTCATTTTGTAAATGTTTATTATTGAATGTTATAAACTATTGTTTTGTTAGTCTCTATCATCCAGAAAAATATTCTATGAATATTAGTCTGGATGCGTTGTCAACATTTGACAAAAATTGGCTTTTCATTAACAACGTCTGAGGGAGTTAACTCCTCTTAAAAAATATGTTGACGCCATGACTTGGCTAAAGAGACTGGATAATAAGACATATTAAAAACCAAACTCCCGGTTACGCATGAGCAATGGGCTTTACGCCAAATATTGAGAACGGTCCCAGACCCTCTGTATGTTGAAGACTAGGAGGTTCTGGATGACTGAGACTATTGTTTTGTTTAAAATACTATTTAAGACATCTCGATCTATTTTAAAGTGGGAGTAGCCTTTGCATGACAATGAGTAGGGTCTCCTTTCTAACCTCATGGGTTTTCTCTGGGTCCTCTGGTTTCCTCCCACTGCTAAAGAATCCTATGAGCAAGCGAATTATTAAAATAGAATTGAACCGTAAAGAAGTGTTTGCTAAGTCACAGTTTGAACTACTCCAAAAATGGTGATCAGTCAGAGAGTTCTCTAGTCCGCGGGTTGGGGTTATTGTGGTGGTTCAACCGTTTCTTGACCTTTTGACCTTGACAAAACGTCTCAAATCTTCAGTGGGCCCTGCTTGTTCTTTTGATACCCATATCTATTATGTGTGGTTTAATGGTTCGAGCGAGACATTAAGTAATATATTGAAACGCCACAAGGGACGTGGTCCTGAGCTGTTTCAATATATTACGCAATGTCTAATGTTATAAGCTCAAGACCATTAAACAACTTAAAATACAGACACTTGCACATGCTTTGTAATGCATTATGTCACAAATTTCAACTAGTATAAATAACGTACGCTTGGCACATTGCCCGTAAAATTATTTGAAATAACGGTACGCCAACATCAAAGGATGACGCCACATCTGTATTTTAATGTTTTTTATATAGCAGCGGACTAGTGATGAACTCACAGACTATCAATGAACCCTAGCATAATTCATTGAGGAATATAAAGTACTAGCGGATGACCCGGCGTCGCATGGGTTTAAAGTATTATAACTCTGAAACCAGAAGCAGTAGTCCCACGCCACCTAGCCAATGTTAATCCCTAGTACGAGCTACCCCTATACACCAAATTTCAGCCTTGAGACAGCCTTAGTGTAACTGATAACATTGAAAAGACAAACAAACGAATGAAAGTCACAAATATTAGTATAGATAACAGTTAACTAATTACTACTATAGGCTACATATCTTTACTTATACAGTTATAAATCTATGAGTGGCGAGTAGTCGTCCTAAATTTCTCTCATGACGCGGCTAATCTAGTTCAGTTCGAACTCATCAGGCTTAAAGGGACAATAACACTCTTGCTGGCTTAAATGCTCCAGAAAATATATAATATCCTTATCTAAGTACTAGATGTTGTGTAAATTATCCATTACATCCTATTTTACTTGTCCAGAGGGTTCGAAAATATATGTTTAAAAGACAGGTTTTTTTTTTAAGTGTTTACGTTAAGATGTTTAAAACCATTAAGTGGCATTTTTTAAAAAAAAGGTGTGTTAAGATGAAAATTGTATCATCAATTAATTGGAATATTGTAAAATAGTACAATTTGATGACCAGAATAAAGATTGAGACATTTTATTCAGTTACAACAAGAGTGTTATTGGGGCTTTAATGGTGAACAGGTGGAAGAACTTGATGATTGTTAATCCTTACATAATATAGATACCTAATGCATTTTAAGTTTTTTTGTCAAAATCAAAAGGTGTGAGGTGTTTGTTTTTGTCTTTGTTTTTGTATTATGCTTAATTAAGGCTTTCTAGTAATTTTAATATATGTATATGATATGATTTATATTCAATATCTATTCTCTACTAACTTCATATTTTTTCATTATTTTTTAAGTTCGAACAAAAATACATGCCAGTAATAAGAATTCAATAATGTGATAATCTATTAAGTTTTGCATGGATCTTATATAAAATATACAAAACAATTAATGCTACTTGATTTATTTTAAAAAGAATAATAAATCTTTCTCTCCATAACTTGTGTTAATTTTTTAAAAATAAAAAAAGTGTAATAAAATTATTTGTTTGACTATTCTCTCCATGACATTAGGGCTAGTAGTGTCTCTATTTATAGCAATTCTTTCTGTTACCCCCTTTTTGTATGGAAATTCTTGTTTGAGAATAGAAGAAGAGTGTTTGAATTTCTATTTTCTGCCAGTTTGAGTGAATATTCACCACCAGAAAAGGGGTGCTCATGGCATACTATAACATGACATCACTGGGCCAAGCAAAATCGAAATGCTAAACCTCTTTCAATATTTTTATCAGATGTTGGGCTCATTGTGCTTAATAAGAATGAGACCATTGGGATGTTAAAAACAAGATGTTTATAAGCCAAGGAATGTCATATGCTTAACATTGAAGTCAATGGGGGAGACTAGAGTTACTAGTCTGACTCATAGACTATGGTGGTCTGACTCCATTAGAAGTAGGTACAGAGGAGTTATCTCCACTTGACAGGATCTCGAGGCGCTAGCAGTAATGGCGGAGTTTGTAAATAAACTGTGTTGACTTGCCGTTCGGCGTTCTTGGATACCAAAATGAAGAAATTTTTCAAAAAAATAACGAAAAAATCTCCCTCCAAGGAACAGGGTACTGCCGGATCCCCACACTTGGGGGGAGGAGAAGGTGCACAGGCTTCGGAAGCGTCAAATCTAGGTTCTTATATGTACGATGTCAGAGAAAAAGACCTGGGAAAACTTCACAAGGCCGCTTGGACAGGGGATATAAATAAAGTTCGACAGCTAGCTAAGAAAGATCACAGTCCACTTGATAAAGAAAACAGGTAGGCTAAACAATAAGTAAAGATAAGTTAAGAAAAAAATATTCACGTGAACATACTTTGCTAAACTGGAAAAATAATTTTATGTCCACCAGCAGAGCAAGAAACATGAATTGACATGCCCGTGTGACTGAATTCATTCTTTTTATGATTAATATTAACCAGAAAATCATCCCCTGCGGCTTGCAAATTGTATGACATATTATACATATTATCAAATCTGAGTAGGCTATTTTATATAATATTATATGTCAATATATAATAAAAATAAATTGTATGTGTAGGCCAGCGAGGATGCACTCACACAAAGATTTTTAGAATCTGATTCTAGGATTGGTATCTACACATTATTTATTGATGATTTGATTGATTAATTATTTATTTCCTAATTAACAGAACACCATTGCATCTGGCCTGTGCTCGGGGTCACGCTGCTGTAGTACAAGAATTACTAGAATGGAAAGCAAGGACAAATTTAGGTGATAATGATGCCAATACACCATTAATGAAGGTATTATTTTATAGTAATTTACATATTGATTGGACATTTGATAGAACCAACTGTCAATCATACAGACACCTTAATTAGCTTCTGGCTGCAACTCTTGAACATTATGCTTAGGCTACCACATAAAGTGCTTCAGGTTTATTCCTGTACATGTCTGTAGCATATCGTCGGTGGGGAGTTAAAAGGTCGTATGTGGGTTTTGCGAAATTGTCCAGGAGAGCCAAATAACACAACGAGGTTAAGAATCAAAATGTCGAAAAAAAACGTCACGTCAAAATGTCGTATGTAAAATGTCGTATTTCTGAAGCTTTTCTCAAATATTTATTTACAAAATGTATGTATGTAACGATCGGAACGTATCAAGCTCAACATCTAGTGCAGAAATAAGGAGTGAAAGCTAGTTATTTGCAATTTTATAAAGCAAGGACGTATGTCCTAAAAATATTTACCTTCACCTGCTTCAATTTCATAGATTTTATACAGTAGAGCCTCAACAATAATTTCAATAATACATATTCAACCATTAACTGATACTGGCCATATTTCGTTTGATTGCAATGCTTTGATTAGACACAAAGTTGTTTTTTGTCAAGAAAATACAACATTTTCACTTTAAAATTTAAAAAAAAAAATTAACACCCGATATACGACTTTTTGAAACAGTATCTATGGAGACTATAAAACCTCTTTTTATTGGCTTAGAAATACGACTACCAGATTAAAAGATGCGCATGGAAATTCTCATTTCGAAAAAGCAAAAAAGTGAATATCGCAAAATACGCCACATACGACCTTTTGACTCCCCACCGACGATATAAAGCTTACATGTAGGCCTACGCAACATGTAAGCCTAGAATGATGGAAGTTTTATTGTCAAAAGTAAAGACATCTATGAGGCCATAATTTAAAGATTGTTTGTTTGCCCAAACGCTACCGACCCCCCCAAAAAGTTGCCTACCGGTACTCAAATTCTTTTATTGCCGTTTTTGAAGAATTTTTTTTTAACAGCATTATAAAATTTATTTTTATGCTTGAGATTGAACAGCCACTGTCATCTATACATATATATTAGTAACACTAAACTCGACACGTCATTTCGTAAAATCTCGTTATTTATCGTCAAAGTCTGGTCCTCTCCCCCCCTCCCCCCAAAAAAAGAATTTGCCTACCTACCTACCTACCCATACGGTACCTAATCATCATGAGTTGGGTTTAGGCAAACTGAAATATTTTTAATCCTGGTCTGACTCTAATAAACAGAACAAAACCTGAAACATAATTATTACTTTTATTACTTATTCGTGTCTGTGAAGGGAAAAGGCTTTGAAACTTTTGATGACAGATGTTTTATCAAGATTTTAATTGAATGTTAGTTTTTCAGTCGAGTGATTTCACTGATTTGATTGATTAAGTGATTATTTATTTATAGAAATGAAATAAAACTTTTCCCAGAGACAGCGTAGTCTCAGCTTACAGTTAATTAACTTCTTTACTGCTGTGAATTAAAAGTTAGGATAAACCGGATGAGTCATAAAGCATTGTTATTAATTATTAATATTCTAATAATAAAACTTTGGACTGAATGGGAGACATCAGACAATCAAGAAATTCAATAGGCAATCACGAAGTACAGGAATAAATTATAGGCCTTCATGTAAATTAATTTGGAAGTGTTTGTAAGGCAGCAGCATCTCACTTTGTGAATGTCAAGAAATGCAAAAGGCAATCACAAAGTGCAGGAATAAATTATAGTATAGGGATTCTTGTAAATTTATCCGGAAGTGTTAGTACGACAGCAGCATCTATGTAAATGTGTGTCACGGTGTGTGGGATCTGAGACTGTTAAAGTTACTGATTTCCATTTGCATAATCCGGGCAATAATCTTTTACAGCTTAATCCAATGCTAAAATTTATTTGGATTGATTGTTTAAAATTCAATTAAGGGAACGAAATCAAATTAGGAGCTGCAGATAATGAAAAGGATTATAAAGAGAGATTTCAGCAAAAAGCATAGGTGACACTGGCATGTTCTGATTTTAACTTGTGCCGTAAATCATCTGCAGAGGATACCAAATAATGAATGGAATTTAACCCTTTTTGGACGGATATTCCTTTTAGGGATTATCTGTCACAATATTGTAATTTGCAAGGGATTAAGACCTGTCAAATGACGACCAGCGGGCTTTATTAATTAATTTTTGCAGTTGCACACTTAAAGATTAAGATTAGAATATGTTCTGAAATAAAATGGCCAAAATGCATTCAATGTGGTTGCAGTAAAAGAGAGCATAGCTGTTCCCATCATGCAGAATTCTTTATTACAGAGTTTTAAAAACATGGACAGTTGAATTTAAAAATCTAAATACAACCTTTTCTCCAATTTGAGGTGGTGAGCTGTCACTTGGTTTGAATCAGGTCTATAATAAGATTGTTGTTTTTGTTAGTAAAAATGGAATAGCAGGATCTGAGAGAGAAAAAAAACCCAACACATTATGTAATTCATCAAGGATTTGAACAATGTAAAAGACTGAAAAAGCATCATTGCTTTTTGAATAATTTGTTGTTGTGCAGTTGACGAGATGTTACAGTGTAATTAAAAGATGGAGAAAAGTGTAAAAATTTCCACCATATTTGGAACATTTTTCTTTAAGCCTAAAGCAGATCCACATCTCTGTTCCTATCTGAATGTAGGTGATAGTAGTTAACTTTTGACCATATTTATTGCATTATCGAAAAATTATCATTATTCAATCCAAGTTATACTCAATGCCAGTCTTTTCCACACACCAAAAATTGGCCAGTCTTCTCAAAAATAAAAACCGAAAAAAAACCCCGTTATCTCTAGAGACTGGGCAAATAGAGCTTCAATCTCATCTAGTAGGTCAATCTGCATTATGTAGGTCGTGTGACGTCGTGCACGTGATCACGACATATCTAACAACAACGTGACATCAACCCTCAGACGGTCTCAGCATGACTGCTTTGCACTCCAGTCGAGATGCATGATTCATGTCACGTGACTCTGGGTGTGCTTGATAACTGTCAATCATTCCAAATACGGTAGGACGAAAAACATGGCAAAATGTCCATTTTATTGTGAATGTGAAGTTTGGAAATTGGTTACAAATGGAAACGAAAGTTTACTAAAAAATTAATACTTTTATATAAATCGAAATGTAAAATAAATAGAAGAGTCTGGGCCAGTCTAAGTCCAAGTATGTTTAAACAAATTAACGCGATCTACAGTAGTTGTTGGATTAGTCGCGTTGCACGCTGTGCTGTGTCAGTGGCGATTTTTTTTGTAAGATGGATTTAGGTATATTCTCAGGTCAAGATAGTCACCTATTTGCACTAGTACGTTTGACATTTTGAACTTATTGCCAGACTTGTATTACAAATATTGATAAAAAACCCTGATACATATGACAAATGTGTGTGAGACAGACAGCCAGAAGAGGTCTTATACTTGACAGAGCATTAATTATGCCTGTTTGTGTCACTGTCTGTGATACATGTACTGTAGGTACATGTACCTTATTCCTTATTAAAGGGGCATTATGTGAGATTAGATAAAGAGACATACATGTAGGCGTACGAGGCGGCCCCCCCATTTTGGGCACCATTTGCTGGGCAAATTTGGGCACACAATTGTACTTTGTAAATGTTATATAAAAAAATATTGTGTTCTTGAATATTGTGTTTGTACTTGGTTTTATTTTATTTCGGTTACAAAACCATTGGATACTTTCAGAGTTGCTTACACAGGCGTTTGCGATGGTTAAATTTTCAAAATTTTCTCTGGGAGGGTTGGGTCCCAATACCCCTTGACAATTGGTTGTTTGGAATTCAGGTAGGCTGGAATAGCAGGAAGACACATTTTCGCCAGTTAAATTTTCAAAATTTTGCGCCCAACGGTCCCATCTTTGTGAACTGTAAACAATTTATTGGAATTCGAGTCATCCGCCTTAATTAGACTATATTAGACCACTTAGAAGTTGCTTAGTTCACTGGCTGAAATAGCAGGAAAACATGTTTGCAGCCGTCAAATATTCCAGGAAGACGGCGCTGGTGCCTGTGAAGCCGTATTTTTATTTTTGGTCATTTTGGATTCTGCCCCCTTACTGTCATCGAGCCCGTACGACTTTTTTTTTATTTGGTAAAAACTACCTTTTTTGGGCACCGACCCCCCAGTCAAAAATTTTCCCATACGCCTAAGTAAAGAGATGACAGTTCTCCCTATAATAGTTAAAACTAGATAATGTAAAGCAAATTGATGAAAATTTCAGTCAAATCGATCCACTCTAAATCGAGATAATATTAGCTTTTTCAAATCTAGTAAACATCGCAGGACAGCGTTGGCATCGAGAGTTGATTATGGTCTGGATAAGTCAATGATGTCTAATTAATAATTTAGATAACATTTCAGGCCCAAAGAAAGACCTGCAATAGGCAGATTTAACTCTTGTTTAATATATTAATTGCTATATGTTAGAAATTCTAGTTTGTTGTCGTGTATTTTGTACATGGTGAACAGTCCATATGCTGATTACACTATTTTGCCTAATTACACTATTTTGCCTGATTACACTATATTGCCTATACTGTTTTTCAGGACTTCGAATTTTGTCTAATGGCTTGGATTGTTTGTACTTGGTTTTATTTTATGTCATATATCGTATAATTCTACATGATATATTTCACTATTTCAGGCAGTACAATGTCAGCATGCAGATTGTGTCGAGCTATTATTAGAACATCATGCTACCGTGGAAGTCATGGATACGGAGGGAAACACATGTTTACATCGAGCAGTTGAAGATGGAAATTATCAAATAGCAGCAATGTTGATAAAAGGCAGAGCTTGTCCTGATGCTAAAAATAAAGTAGGATTATTTTTGTATAATTTATGAAGAGCTTATCATCAGAATAGCACACTGTGTAGCATATATATTCGTTTTTCTTTTGCCCTGTCGGTGCCGAAAAGTAGGCTGTTATTAACCCCCATTAGATTTCGTTACCTCAAGCAGCGTCAAATACTTAGGCTCAGATTTACTACAAATTCACACTACCACCTCAGCCCCCAACCCCTTTACCCCAGCGGTCATCACAGTCCTGAAATGTAATGGGACTTAAATTCCTAATCTTCTACTCAGACTTGGCTAATGAAGATGTGCATACACCAAAGAGGCAAAATTTGCCAGGACAGTGTCACTACAGCCTACTCTAATACATATTCCTGAAGCAACGGCCCGAGAAATCCCTCTCTGGCCATTGCTGGATTCGCTTCGGATTCTTGACTTTTAAGTAAATGTGTCTATTCTTCTCGTTCAATCAAATCTACTACTTACGTACAGTAACATGACATTCCGTCGTTTAATCTTGGGTCTTCCTTAATATTTTGGACAAAGATTTAAGTTATTAAAAACGTTAAAAGTCTGTTCGTTACCATACCGTAGTGTTTACTTTACGTCAATACCGATAGCCTCGCTGGTCACGCAATTAGTTTTGCTGCAATATCCTGCTATGCGCTGGTTAATATAGCATAAAAAAACGTGCAGCCATGACGTAACGTTACGTAAACACAGTTGTCCTAATAAAACGTCTTGTTTTAAAGGTAATACCTTTGTAACGAATTCAGTGATTGGTCAGTAATAGGACCACTGGCCAGTAATAATTAGTGACAATAATACCCACTCAGTCCAGCAGGGAGTAGTCAGATTAGCTCTAATCAAACGGAACACTGCGAGGAGGATGACTCTAATATCAAATTTTAAATGTGTACAGGTACACAGAACACATAATCGTCTCTTACCTAGTCCCATGTCAGGCCCTCAGTTCTGCACCTCTGACAAGAGGAAACCTTGTTGGAAAATCTGCCCAATTTTAAATATATATTCGAATAGTTTTAAATGTATTCGAATAGTTTTAAATGTATTCGAATAGTTTTAAATGTATTCGAATAGTTTTAAATGTATGTGAATAGTTTTAAATATATTCGAATAGTTTTAAATATATTTTAATAGTTTTTAAATATATTTTAATAATTTTAAAATATATTTTAATAATTTTAAAATATATTTTAATAATTTTAAAATATATTTTAATAATTTTAAAATATATTTTAATAATTTTAAAATATATTTTAATAATTTTAAAATATATTTTAATAATTTTAAAATATATTTTAATAATTTTAAAATATATTTTAATAATTTTAAAATATATTTTAATAATTTTAAAATATATTTCAATAATTTTAAAATATATTTTAATAGTTTTAATTATATTTTAATAGTTTAAATATATTTTAATAGTTTTTAAATATATTTTAATAGTTTTTAAATATATTTTAATAGTTTTTAATATATTTTAATAGTTTTTAAATATATTTTAATAGTTTTTAAATATATTTTAATAGTTTTAAATATATTTTAATAGTTTTAAATATATTTTAATAGTTTTAAATATATTTTAATAGTTTTAAATATATTTTGATAGTTTTATATATATATTTTAATAGTTTTTAATATATTTGAATGTTTACAGTATGGTGATTCCATTCTACATGCCGCCGTCAAGAACAAGCAGGAAGACATTTGTCGTCTGCTGTTAAATAGTGGTGCTGATGTCAACATAGTTGATAAAGAATTTAGGTTAGAGTGAAAAATAAACTGTTAGCACTGACATACGCAAATATATACGCAAGTGTCACCCATTTTAAATCATTTCTTAAAACTCGTTTATTTTTACAAACTCTTTACATGTACTTGAATTTACATTATGCAAGCGCTAAATCTACCTATTGCAGGTCTTTCTTTATGCTTTAAAAGTTATTAAATTATTAATTATACAAGTTAAAGAGCCTAGCAAAGGACAACATATAGTCATTCCTATGGGATGAAAATCCAGGGTACCGTGTATAAATTGGCATGCACAGTAAAGATCCCATGGCATTAAAGATTCGATATAAGAGTGGGCCATAGCGCTACTGTTCAGGAAAAATTTCCCTCATGGCACACTGTATGTATGATGTATGACTGTCTTCATTAGCCCAGTTTGAGCAGAACAGTAGGACATTAAACCTTATTTCATTTATGTTTGATAAGAAATATTTAATAACATAAGTTCATTGAAATCAAGATATGAATTCGGTTTTTATTTGCAGGTTGCCGTTAATGTATGCATGTCAAGATGGTTCGATAAATTTAGTAAAATTATTATTAGAATTTCAAGCTGATACAACTTCTAAAGATGATAAAGGTTAGTAGGCTCTATCATAAAGCCCAACCCATCTGCTGTACCATGGATAGCCGAATGGTTAGCGCGTTGCATCATACATAAGGTCTGTCATTGTGTCAACTGGCGTGGTTTTGACTCCCCAGTGGTACATAACAAGGCGTAGGGTCGCCTGTCCAACCTTATGGGATTTCTCCAGGTTTTGTCTCACTGCTAAAGACCACTATTTTAATAAAATTGAACCATATGTTAGTCCCAAAATGACCTAGTTTGTGTTTAGTGGACGTTAAATCCCATTTCTCTCTCTCTCTTTCTATAAAACAAAGCAGGCAGACAGTGAAAGTTTGCAACGTCATAATAACGAGGAACACATTGGCATGCACAGTTAAAATTCAAAGAAGTATGAGAGGAAATGCAGCTCTCTGGGCAAAATTCTGACACATTTAATGCCTACTTAACCACAGAAATGAAATGTGTTGACCAGACGTTGAACCCTGTTCAAGCCATTTAATTCAATCTCCTATTAATATGGGGGTGGGATGGCCTGTTGGTCTAGAGTGCCGTGCTTGAACCTCTAGCTGGCCGGTCACCTCTGGCTTGCGGCAGTGGTTTCCAGCCCTAGTGTGAGCGTATGTGACATGGAGATAGGGGCGCCTTCTCTACCTCGTGGGTTTCCTCCGGGCACTCCGGTTTCCTCCCACTGCTAAAGACCCCTAAGCACAAGCAAATTA
This sequence comes from Patella pellucida, assembly GCA_917208275.1. NCBI lineage: Eukaryota > Metazoa > Mollusca > Gastropoda > Patellidae > Patella > Patella pellucida. Next base: position 66,380,496 of record OU795042.1, on the reverse strand, counting down.
TTGAAATAAAAATTGAAAACCATACGTTAGTCCCAAAATGACCTAGTTTGTGTTGAGTGGACGTTAAACCCCATTTCTCTTTCTCCTATTAATATGCGTTTATTTTTCAGGCTGGACAGCGGATGACTACGCAGTAATTAAAGGACATCATGCCTGTTCAACCCTAATAGCAGACCACGATAGGAAATATAATCTAGGGAGTGCTGCCAGTACACCAAGAACTGCATCTTTTGCCCCTAGTTCTCAAGTTACACCCAGAGAAAGAACTGGTTCTGTTGTATTGGGTATACCTGCTGCAGATGTTGCTGGTGTGTATGACTGTTTTTATTTTTTAATTCTTAGATAGTTTATTAAGTATTATTCAAACCATCGACCCATTGTACATATCAATAAACAGATTACAAAATTAAACAACGACAATATAACAGAACAGGTAAACAATAAGGGGATGAAGAAGACTAATCCCCGCTTGCATGTGACAAGGAGTAGGGTTGCCTGGGTTTACTCAGGGTCCTTTGGTTTCCTCCTATTGCTAAAAACACCATATGCGCAAACAAATTATTGAAATAAAATTAAACCATATGTTATAACCGAAATGTCCTTGTCTGTGTCAAGTGGACGTTAAACTCCATTTCTCTCTCTCGCTCTCCGACAATGTGATTCTGTGTCAGTTTTTAAATCCAAAGTGAAAGCTACCAGCTGAAACTACATGTAGATAATTTTTTTACTATTATTAGTAAATCAAAGTGAGAACCTTTTCTAGTGCCTAGAGCATTCCCTAGTGAATTTAATAGTTGCATGATACAAATATCTTAATTATTATTATAAAAGTTAAAAGGGGGATTTGATTGTCAATTGGTTAGTATGTGCGCGCTGTATCATAAAGCCTGTCATTGAGTCAACTGGCATGGTTTCGAATATCTGGTTGTACGTGACAAGGAGTGGTATCGTCTGTCCAAACTCATGGGTTTACTCCGGGTCTTCCGGTTTTCTCCTCAAGCAAATTATCGAAAAAAAGTTGAACTATGTGTTAGTCCCGAAATAACTTAGTTTGTGTTGAATGGAGGTTAAACTCTCTCTCTCTCCATCTCTCTCTCTATTATTATAAAAGAAATACCATGTTATAATTTCAGATGAAGATTCTGGTGAAGAATCAGCGAGTAGAATGTCGGGTCATGGTGGTGGTGCTGGGGATTCATGGGGAGATGATACAGATATTAGTCTAGCAGCAGATGACAAGGGAAAGGTAATCACAACTTTTAGCATGCTGAAGAAACATTATTACCGGTATATAACATAAATGCTCAGGGAAGAGATTCATTGTTTACCATAATTTGGTCAAAAAAATAGTTTTCAGACCGATTGATTTGTGTATAGAGACAGAGATCTGTACATATTTGGGTAGATATATTGTTAAGCCGCGTTTAGTAAATTGAATAGATTTAAGATAATCACAACAGTTCTATGGAAACAGTTACTGAATTTTATGCATGAAAAACAACAGATGAATCCTTTAAAATTCGGTAATTGTCTTTCGAAGGGCTGATTATTTTATTACGTAGATATATTTCATCATTTAATATCGAAGACTTGCATAAAGTTCTGTATAGTAATTAAGATAACAATCTGATTAAAACAAAGTGCATGTGAAGACCCCTAACCAATCTGGTTAAAACACGGATCCGATTTAGTTTCGTTTTTTATCGTTCAAAATTTCCTTTTACTTGTCTTTACTACACTATGAAACGGTCTGTTATGGCAAGGTTTTGGCATGACCTGCACGAAACGGTGGGTATCCCACTAGCAACATCATCAAATGTTTGATATCATAGGGTCAAAAGTTGCTCGTACGACCTGACACGATCTTATACTACAACCAGTCAGATCTTCATACAGTGTAGGCCATCGATAGTATAAAAAAAAATGAAATGAAATATAGATCTGTATTTTAATCAGGCCCCGAGTTAACAATGCATTCGCGGACGTAAGTTAAATTAAGGTGAACAATTTTGAGTAAATTCTCAACTTGCGCCTGAGAATGCTTTGTAAACTCTGGGCCAGATTGTTAATATAAATATATATGGGTATTGTTGTTTGCTTGTCATGCTGCTACTAGGACGGATCTGATGTAGATGATAATATATTTGATGAAGAACCGCCACAGGTTTGTTACTTTATGCAGAACATGTGAAATGCATTTTCTTCTTGGCAGCCATTTTTCGTTTGGTTTTGTTGTGATTTTGTTTTGTTGGGCTTTTTATTTTTCTCTGCCATAACTGCCATTTAGCACCCGCTGAACCAGAGAAAACCCAGCTTTTTTTAATCTCCTTGATTGTTATTATTTTGCTTCAATAATTTTTGTCCTTGTCAGTGGTGAAAAGAAATAAATTTTCTATACAGGTAAATATCTCCTGGAAAACTCATGGAATTTTAAGTGTTCTGGGTTGTGCACACCCTGATTGCTGAGGCGTGATGAAACTTGGTGTTGAGTTTCTTTACATCAGTACCTTGACTAAGTTAGCTAGATAATGACCATTTTATGCTCAGGTTAAACAGATACATGTCATCTTATATTGAGTATGGCACATTTCTTGATTCATTCACATTTTGTTGTAAAGTTATTTCCTGTAACTGGTTTGTTATAAAGTTATTTCCTGCACACATCTTGTCAATACTACTACCATCGATGACTTGCTTAAACTAAATGGAATGACATTTTTAATATATTCATTTTGCATTATCTATTTTTGAAATATTATGGTGAGAACTCCCAGTTCTTTATCTAAATCTAAATCTTACATAATGCCCCTTTTATTATCTAATTTCTAATTATGATGCATGCTATGATGCTATATTGTGGTGCTATATTATGATATGCCATGTTATGATGCTATATTGTGATGCTATGGTATATTATGGTGCTATGATATGCTATGTTATGATGCTATATTATGGTGCTATGATATGCTATATTATGGTGCTATGATATGCTATGGTGCTATATTATTGTGCTATGATATGCTATGGTGCTATATGCTATGTTATGATGCTATGTTATGATGCTATGATATGCTATGTTATAATGCTATATTATGATGCTATGTTATGTTTCTATATTATGATGCTATTTATTTTAGGCCAGAACTAAGATTAATCTGTCCAAGTTAGTTCGTAACATGTCTGAAAGTGAAAAAGAAGGTTAGTTGTTTATGTATTTTATAGAGGAATATTTTGAGTTAATTATGGAATAGGTCTGTAGGTTAATTTATAAGACTTCGGTCGGAAAAAAATTAACATTCATTAAATTTGTATTATCTGGAATCTCATTCAATCAAACGTCCACATAAAATAACCCTTGACAGTTAGAATTCATAAAATAGTAGGTCATAGTGCTGCTGTCTGGGAACAAGGACCCTACTAGTAAACTGCATGCCGATGCCCCTTCTCAGTCGGTGCAGATAACCATAACGTTAAACCCCATTTCATTCATTAGTCAAAATTCAAACTCCTGCATTAACTCTCATGCAAACCAGTCAGATCTATATGTCAGATATGTATTTTAATCAGATTGTTTTATTTTTTTAAATATCTGATAAATGTGATATTCAGTTTTTATACGGCCAAATTGAAATATGGTTGTATATTTTCGTCACCCTTGTCTGTACATCCGTTGTCCACAATTTGTAATGAATGTTTTAAAGGCTAAAGTTAATATCCGATTAACTTAAAATTTTTACACAGTGTTGAAGGCCATGAGACAAAGAAGCCTATTTATTTTCAACTAAAATGATTTACATAAAAGACGTAACAAAAAAAAAAATGCAACCGATCTTGTAAATGGTCGTCTCTTCAATGGCGATAGTCAGCTAATTGACGTCAGGTGTTAGAACGTCAAAAATTTTAACAATAAGGGCGATAATCCGGACAGAAACATCGGAAAATGCAAAAAAAAAAAAAAAAAAAAAAAAAAATGTAGTGAGCTAACAGGAGCAAAGCCCGACAACGAGAACATTCTGCAGTACGAAGGGCTAAAACTCTACTCTAATAGTAAATGTTGGAGGACTGCACTACACGCAAAACAAACAAAACAAAATCTACAAGATAAACCTGCGGACAAGACAGAAAATAGACATTTTGCATGAACTAAAAAATTATCAAATAAGTGAATGGAGCATTGGACAGAACTAGAAGCTAAACAAATTCTAATTATTTTCTGATAATTACTTTTCATTGTTACTCATAACCAGATTTTAAATTAAAATGTCTTGTAAATATTTTCATCACCAACAAAAGAAAAAATATCTGCCAACCCTTGTTGACGGCTTGGACGATTTAGCTGCTGTGGGCGTATGTTTCGCTGCTTGGCAACTCGTGTTTATGTCTTTATACATACATGTATAAGCCATGTTAAAATAGTAATGTTATATGAAATATTTTGAAGAATCTATGCGATCCAGTCTGTCCCCTCTACCAGATGAAGATGGCCGACAATCCAAGCCATCTTTAGATCAACAGAACTCGATTGTATCTCAGACGTCGATAGAAGATTCCTGGGCGGCCGCCGATTCTCCCATAACACCAAGACGGGTTTCCTTTAAAAAAGATGCTGAATTGTCAGAAATACGAGATATTGTAAGTAAATTAAATTAAAGCCTTTCCCGTTAACCAAAACTACATAAGGGCCCACACATCTGGATTTCTGTAAAAGTCCCATTATAATAGGGGGATTTGATGGCGGAATGGTTAGCATGTGCGTGCTGCGCTGTATCATACGGCCTGTCATTGAGTCAACTGGTGTGGTTTTGAATTCCCGGTTGTACGTGGCAAGGAGTATGGTCGCCTTTCCAACCTCTTGGGTTTTCCTCCCACTGATAAAGACCCCTACGCGCAACCGAATTAATGAAATAAATTAAACCATATGTTAGTCCCAAAATGGCCTAATTTGTGTTGAGTGGACGTTAAACCCCCATTTCTCTCTCTCTCTCTCATTAACCATAACTACATAAGGGCGGATCTAGTGGCAGGGAGCTGACAGCGCAGGCACGCCCTTCCCATCTGGATTTCTGACTGAAAGTCACATTAGAATTCATTATTTTCCAGAGGAGTGGCACCAAGATTCCCTGTTAAACATTTCACACCCTCGTCACTTGCAGCTTTGTCGTCTGTACACCCCCCACACCTCCAAGTACATTGTATTAACAGAGACAGTTTTTGCACTGCCTACATTAATGTAACACCTCACATCTGCCAAAAACTATGTTTGTGATAATTTGTTATTGTGTGTGGTGCAGTTCTCCTGCGTTTACCGGAGTGTTATCTTTATATTTATAGAGTATGCAAGAAGAACCTGAAGAAGTAAAACAAACGGTAAATATTCAAATCATTTATCTTGGAGGTAGCTAGGGTAGGGATGGGGTTTATGGCGGGGTGGGGGGATGGGTCATGGTGGCTTAGTGGGTAGTGCACTGTCTTGCTTGCCTTGGAGGTCAGGTGTTCGATCCCTGCATTTATGGAGAAAGTTTATCCAGATTTTCCGGGGTGGTTTAGTCTAGTCATTCGGATGTGACGGAAAACTGACGTCCTGTGTACACATTGGTGTGCACGTAAAAGATCCCTTGATAGTTGAAAATCAATAAAAGGGACCATAATCACTAGGGACCGGGAATCTACAAGGTTTTACGAAAAAAGGTAATAAACTACCCTTATCTTTTAGAATCTAATACAAGAATGTGCCAAATACCGTCAAGATTCATAAAAAACCGACCAGTTTGTGCTACCGTGTAGATTTAGAAACACGTTCTAGTTTTGACATCGATCGTCTACTTTTGAAGGGGGTTTAGTTTTTATACAAGACCATATGCATCGACATTATCATTGTACAATACGAAAGTATTAAACAAAAGTTGTAACAACTTATAAACGTCTTCTCCTTTTTATTGGACAGCCATCTGGTAAAACCGGTGGTTATACCCCTACAGCATTAGCTACATCAACACCTAAAGTACAACTTACAGCAGAAAAACAGAGAGGTAAATACAATATAAATATTTACTACTGTAGCTACATTGTAATTTGGTAATGGTTTTTCTGCCTGAATCCTGTAAAATTAGATATGCTCTAATCACCGCCTGTTTAATAACTGTAATGCTTGGGGTCTGTGCTGGTAAAAACAGAGAAAAAGGGACAATCTGTGTCAGACAAAATGATGTGCACCAAGGAGAATGCGCCTTATTTAGTGGGAATTTGAGTCTGAATGACACCAGAGTTATTGTGGCAGTTAAAATGACTTAGTCTGCCTTAATCTAGTCAGATTTGTGCCCTATCTAGTCAGAATTTTTGCCTTATATGTACCTTATCTAGTCAGAATTGTGCCAGTCAAAATGACTTTATAATTATCTAGTCAGAATTTGTGTCTGTATGACACCAGAGTTATTGTGCCAGTCAAAATTACTTAGTCGGAATTGGTGCCTCGCAATGTCTGTGACTATTGCCTTTTTTCCAGACTTGTTCTTAAATTATGTTACCAGTAGTACAAACTATAATTTGGTGATTGATTGTAGAAAGCTTGTAATGAATTTTTATATCATGCATGATGAATTAAACGTTATTAATGAAAACCTTATAGAATAGTTGAAATAATTAAAAGCATTTTATATTAACCTGCATGTTTTTCCTTCTAAAGAAATCCAAGGTGAAAAGAATGGTATGTTAAAGCTTTTCCTATTAGTAGATGTTTTATCTTTTCTGTTTATAGTACAACTTACAGCATTTGTTGTTTCTAGTTTTGTATATTGAATTGTGTTTTATTTTTAGCACTCACATTGTTTAATTCATTTTATTAATTTACCCAATAGTTAAAGGGGCTAAATCATTAATATTTTTGACCTAGAAATTTTCACAAATGAGTTGCAAAGAATTTATATAAACTGGTTTACATTCAATCGTTAATGTTTTTATTTGATATCACAAGCCCATCTTTTCCAGTTTAATTTAAATTGAAAAAAAAAATAGTGTTTTCAATGTTGAAGATTTTGGATGACATTGAGTTACGGACTTAGCTACTTTTAATTCAATTTATTAAGAATAAATTTGCTGTGTGCTCATTACTTATTGCTAATATTTCTTGACCTTTGTATTTAAATTATTAAAGTCACTTATCACGATCAAGCATTTTGGAGACAAAATATAATTATTCATTTATCTTGATGTTTTCTTAGTAAATTTCGTGGGTTTTCTCCGGGTCCTCCAGTTTCTTCCCACTGCCAAAGACCTACTACGCACAAGAAATTTATTGAAATAAAATTAAACCATGTTAGTCCCGAAATGACCTAGTTTGTGTTGAGTGGACGGTAAACCCCATTTTTCTCTCTCTCTTTCTTAGTAAATAATGACCTGGTTATGAATCGCAATACGAATCATATCGTAGCACCTGAATTTCAATACATAGCACTAAAATCCATTATGATACTGAATGGAATTGAAAACATTAAATGACATTTCAGTGGCTTTAACTTTCGCAAAAAATATCCATTTAGAAATTATCTTCTGGGTACACAACCATAAAATGAAATTTCAGTAGCTTTAACTTTTGCAAAAAAGTAACCATTTAGAAATTATCTTCTGGCCATGGGTACACAACTATTGTAAAGAACTCTACTAATCGATTGTCTTTTTTTTTCATGTTTTATTGCAAATTGATTAAAGTTGTCAGTATCACTTAATATTTTTCTCATTTTTCACGTTGATTGTACTGTAGTTGTTTTTTTTTCAAAATTATTGATTTTGTCTTAAATTTAGATAAAAAATAAATTATGTAATTTCGTTAATTTTTACAGACCTATTCTATGAAAATGTTGTTTTACAGAAAATATTCCATCGTGATAAATCTAGATAAATGTTTGAAATACTATTTGAATGGTGGTTTGATACCCCACTCATTTTGTTTTTATTAAAAGAAAGGGGGTTGGATGGCCGAATGGTAAGCATGAGCACGCTGTATCATAAAGCCTGTCATTGAGTCAACTGGTGTCGCTTCGAATACTCGGTTGTACCTGGCAAGGAGTAGGGTCACTTGTCCAACCTCTTGGGTTTTCTCCGGGTCTTCCGGTTCCCCCCACTGCTAACGACCCCAACGGGCAAGCAAATAATTGAAATAAAATTAAACCATATGTTCGTCCCAAAATGACATAGTTTGTGTCGAGTGGACGTTAACCACATTTCCTGCTCTCTCTTATTAAAAGAAAAGAATTATGTGGAATGTTTAAAAACATTGTACATGGTAATATAATTTAATAGTTACATTATTTTTGTTTGTTTATTAATAATAATAATAATAGAGATGTTTTAATTATGTTTTTTGAAATGATTTGTGATAGTTTCCAGCTTTTATGAGAAATATATTTATATAATACTTCAAATTTATTAATTAAACCGACTAAAAACTGTTTTGTTGTTGATGTAGTGTTCTCTGTGTGTCGTTTTTTTGGTGAAAATATCTGATTTTCCATGAATTAATCCACACTTAAATGTACTCAAATTGATTATTCAACATTAAAATAAAAAAGCAAAATCAACAGTTGATAGATTTTCAACTTGGATTTGAAAGAGGCCAACCAGAAAATTTGAACGATTGTATGGGTTGCTGACAGTATCACCATTATGTCATTGCATAGGATGCAGAACAGCATTGAATCATCTTTAGACTGATATCCCATTTAGAGGTCCAATTTTGCGAGGGATTTAAATCCTACAAATGATTTTCAAAGACTTAAAGTGAACCTTTTGATTTTGGAAGCAGACAAACTGTTGTTATTATGTTTATATTTTTTTCACAGCATTTTTAGAAGATTTTGGTCTCGGTGATGTAGATGATATCAGTGAATTAAGTGAACATTCGGCAGCAGACCCAAATAAATTAAAAAGTTCTGCTGCTGAGAGTGACTGGGATTCCACGATAGCCTCTGATCAACAGACAACACCACGACCCGGAATTCTTAAAAAATGGAAACAGGTAATGAAATATTCTCAAACAGTACCTTATTATTCTACCTGTATATTGAAATGTGGTCATATATTGTCATCACTAATGTCTGTCAGTTGGTCCAATAGTTTCTGTCAGGGGGGTTGGGATGGCCTAATGGTCTAGATGCCGCGCTTCGACCTCTAGCTGGCCAGCCACCTCTGGCCTGCAGCTGTGGTTTCGAGCCCTGGTGTGAGCGTATGTGGCATGGAGATAGAGGCGCCTTCTTAACCACATGGGTTTCCCCCGGGCACTCCAGTTTCCTCCCACTGCTAAAGACCTCTATGCGCAAGCCAATTATTGAAATAAAAAAAAAATTAAAACAATATGTCAGTCCCGAAATGACCTAGTTGTGTTGAGTGGACGTTAAACCCATTTCTCTCTCTCTCTCTCAGTTTCTGTCAGAGTTAAGTCCCTTGATTTTATAGAAAAATCATGAAGAAGCTCATTGATTGAGAAAATCCATTTCATTGTAATTGATAGCATTCAAATATCTTGATCATTTGACTGATTTAAAATCTATTTTATGTTCTTGAGATGGAAAAGCCAGATATATTTTCAATACCAGTTGCATGATTACTGAAAACTTTAGAAAGAACTCTCAAATTTTGATTATTTCTGATTAATGGTTTATGTGTTGTTGCCCTCTATCTATTTTTGGTGTCTCATATATAGGTGTTCCCATTTATAGCAAATAGTACAAGGCCCTGTTTCTCAAAATCATAACTAAAGATAAAATACCAATTTTAGTAGATACTTCAATTTTAATTGGCTAAGCACTAAAATCAATCTAATATTATCCAATCAAATTACTAAGATTTGGAATTTATCTTTAGTTACCTTTATGGATGGCTCAGATGACTGTATTTGGGTGTATGTTTCATTGCATGGCAACCTATATTTATTCATGCTTTTAATAACTTCTTAATTGTATTAGAATAGATTTTTATTACTAGACATATTTTACAAATGTAATTTTTCCATTCTTCTCTGTGTATGATCTCTTATTTCTGTACGGAATGTTATTATAATTATATATATATTCCTTCTCTTTTCTATTAAGTCATTTAACAAACTACATTAGTTTTAATCAAATCTGTTGGCATGGTTACTTGCATGATTGATAACCAGGGCTTTCATTTCAAAATTGTGCCAGTCAGTCAATTTTTGATGTATTTTGTTTACCTCCGATAAACAAGCCAGTTAAGAGCAGAACAGTAATACGTTTAACCCAATTTCATTTCATTTTCGATGAACAAGATGTTTTCTAAATAACGTGACAATTTTTACCATTATCCAAAATTTTTATACACATAAAAACTATAAATTAAAGCGTACCATTATCCAAAATTTTTATACACATAAAAACTATAAATTAAAGCGTACTGATTATATTCACTTTGAAATTCTAATTTGAAATCCCGTCAATTGACTGACGTGTAAGTTCTCCAGCTGACTAATTTCACTGTAAATCAGTCAAGACTGGTCTATATGGCTGAAATGGAAGCCCTAATGATAACTTTATATATATTTTATACTTTTCTATATTAGTTACTAACATCCATTTTTTCTCCTTTATTTCTATATTTATTACTATTTCTGTGATTGTGCATGATGTTTAGGCAGCAGCTAAAAGTACCCCGTCTGCTAAAATGGCAGCACAGCAAGACGAAGTAAGTTTCTGATACTCATCGAGCCTTTCTTGTCAACTTTCATGTATTATTATAGGATTCGGAAGTTACAAGTACTAGTAATGCTATATAATGTGAAGTGGGGGTGGGTGTGGGCTGATTGAGTCAATTGGCGCGGTTTAGCTTTCCTCCCGCAGCTAAAGACCCCACCGCAAGTAAATTATGGAAATAAAAAAAATTGAACCATGTTAGTCCTGAAATCACGTTTGTTAGTCCTATTTCTCTCTATAATATAATGTTATATATTATCATAGGATTATAATAATAATAATAACTTTATTGGAGACACAGTTGCACAAGGCAATCTTCCCTGGGATCTGTCTACATAAAACTACAATAACATATTTACAAAATAATAATGTGAGAAAATGAAAATAAGAATATTATGATGTAAATCAATATATTAAAAAGTAACATGAGTATAGAATAATGTGACTGACACATTAAAATAAAATGAACTAAAGCTAATATTTACATAATATGTATATTTAAGATGAAAAGGGAGTATAAAACTATTGGAAAATAATTGCATATTTAAAAGATTTTAGTTCCCTTTTCAGTCACATCTTAAAACTCAATATATCGTTAGATTGTTTGAGTACCTGAGGTAATGAATTTGAGAGTAAGCTAGCCTTGTATTTAAAAGTTCTTTTCATGGCCTCGATACGACATTTTGGAAGATGCAATGAGTTTTTTGTTTCCGAACGTAGACAGAGAGTTGTAGTGGGCATAGAAGATTGTAAACATAAATAATTTTTAAATTAATGTCGACATTTTCCATTCATAATTTTATAAGTCAGAATGGGATAGTGAATAATGTTATATATATTATTATAGGATTCGGAATGGGATAGTGAAGTTGAAGACGACGCGATGCCTGGTAACATAACTACACAGGTACATATATTTATATCTCTAAATCGGTTTGAAATTCAATTTTTGATCATTTAACCACATATATTAGATTCATTATATGACCCGCTTCCACGAAACCAGGCACTTGTCGCACGATTTCATTTTATACTACGGACACAAAAACATAAACTGTATGCCTTCTTGTTGCCGTGAATGAGTAGAACTCAATTCCAGATGTTACGACAAATGTAGAAAGAATTGTATTTTGGGAAAGCTTAGGCTATGGACTATTCAATATACTGCCAGCTCTAATTTTATAAAAATGACCAAGAGCCTGGTTTTGTGGGAGCGGGTCCCATATTTATAATTATCAGCAAGTAATGCATTCAAAAAAATTTATATGTAACAGTACATATATAATATATTTATGAAACGGGAATTAGTTGCCTGCACATAATAATTTTATTCATCATAGAGCAATGCTCTTTTAAAAAAATCTAACTGCACGAATTGGGTTACGATTCACAAAAAACTTTGCATGTTTTTACTTTGAACAATTGTGGCTCGACTTTGGTATCTGATATGTGTCACAATTACAAGTCCCCTGGTTCATAGTTGTGTGGTTGTACTTATTAACCATTATTTTGTTGGATATAAGATCCTTTAGAATTCAGATTCTGTCATTATTTAGCCATATATATTAGAATTACCTTATTACATTTCAGACATTTCATTTTGTTACCTCATTATTTTCATCTTTCTGTTAATCTGATTAAAATACAGATCTATATTTCGATTTGTTTTTTTAATTTTATACTTTTGATGCCCTACAACAATTTTAGCGGATGGTCGAGTCTGGGGGGCATACGAGTGGCTTTTGACCCTATGGTGCCAGACATTTTATTAACTAATCAGTTTATGTTTCTAGTAGGATACCCAGAGTTCTGTGCATTGCATGCCAAGAACCTGATGCAACTGACCGTTTCATTGGCTAATCCATATCTTAGTGTAGTAAAGACAAGTAAAACAACATTTCGAACTATAAAAAACTAAAAAGGATCTGTGATTTAATCAGATTGTCTTTCTGTACATGTATATTTGTAATTAGCATGTTTAATTTAACAATAACTATATTATCTTGGTCATCAGTCGGACAGTTTGATAAGTGACCTGGAACTATCGGAAACAGTCGTAATCCCTTTCATTGAGGATTTGAAAAACCAGGTTTGACAAACAGCACTTAACTGTTCCTATGTGGATTAACACTGCTTTAACTTGTAAATCAAGCAATACTAAACATTTATTGTATCCTTCAAGTCGCTGACCCCGATTTTGCATTTTTGGACAATATCTGATATTTCATGGCGTAAAATCTCTGAACATCAGATGAGGGATTTTTAATCTCCAGCAAAATGCAATATTGTGAATTTGAATATCCGTCCAAAAATGGTTCAATTCCATATTTATAAAAATATTTGGAATCGAAAATATGTCAACTTTCAACATCCTGTGAAATTGTCAACAGAAGTCAGACACTCCATATTCTGTTAATAAAAGTCATCTTGAAAAGTCCTGCAAATGTTGATCAGTGGTTTTAAACTATCATGAGTAATTTAATGTCTTGTTAATTGATCCTAAAACTTCTCGTTGGTCATGAAATAATCCTAAGTGTTGTCTATGTGTGTAATTAATTCATGATATTAATATTAACACAGGTCTTGTTGTCCAATATATGTTACACGTGCATTACTGTATGTAAGAGCTAAATCTTCCTATTGGAGCTCTTATTTCTGGTTTAAAATCTTGAACTAGATAATGTATTTTTTAAGTGCCACTGTTTTCTTTCGAACAACAAATTTAGATGGTCTCCAGAATATTACTGGCAACAAGTCAGTGACATACATAGTCACAGGACACAATTGTGTGGAATACTATTACTATTTATGACAGATGAATGCTCAAACTAGGCTTCTGAGTTCTCTAGTTTTTATCATGTAGTCAGTCATAGGCAGTAATTGTATTCCATAGAATTGTGCCTTGTGTACTTTCAGTTTGATTACTAAATGCCATTAGTCTGTGACAATTTAAAATAATTTTGTTCTGTGTGCTAATTGATGTAATTTGATATCAGACTCCATTTATTAACAACAGTTGTGGTTGTGTGCTAACCAATGTATTTTTGATATCAGACTCCATTTATTAACAACAGCCATGTGCTAACCGATGTATTTTTGATATCAGACTTCATTTATTAACAACAATAGTGTGTGCTAAATGATGTATTTTTGATATCCAATTACATTTATTAACAACAAATGTGTGCTAACCGATGTAATTTTGATATTGAACTTCATTTATTAACAATAATTATGTGTTACAATATTTGCATCTGTAAATTATGTCCATCTGGATGTCTTAAATGTCTTTACACAGTGTATATATCACGCTGAAAAAAATACCCTAATTTTTCCGTCCATGAGGTTTTGTTTATCTTTTACCAGTCTGTTCTCTCTCTCCTAGATCAGATACATATCCGTAGTAGTTTCTTAAATATTACATATTAACTTTTCCTTCAGATTCACGTTTCTTTACATAACTATAAGTCTATAACTATATAACTTTAAGTCTATATGTAAAGTCTTTGTTGTACAATTCTGGTTGTGGAATCCTATCAATTCATCAATGTAGTTTATTTTAGCTGATTTATTTATAATTTTCCTTCCAAACTCTGTTTCTTTACATTATAAGTCTATAACTATAAGTCTATATGTATAGTCTTTTTTGTACAATTCCAGATGTGGACTTCTATCCATTCATCATTGTACATTTTTGTAGCTGAAATATTTTTAATTTTTGTAGGAAAAAGACAAAGAATCATCATTTGTTGTTGTAACTCCCAGACCTGTCACAGAACAACAGGTAAACATGATGTGCCTTGTAGATCTTATGGACTTCAAATCATCCCTCTTTCTCTTTCTCTTGTACCAGCAATTTTTTTCCTCTTTTTCTTTAATTATTCGAGCAGTACTGAAACAACAGCAATACTTTATAGACATCTATCATCTGTTGCTTGGTCTTCAAGACAACAGTATGACCCAAAAGTAGAAATGTATCAATAATTAATATTATGGTGTTGTGATTATATTATTGTGTGCATATAATCAGTCAGTCATTATTTATTCATGAATCTGATTATCTAGGAGTATTATCTCATTGTACTTGATTCCATATGTAGCTTTATATACTTACTTATTTCTATGTACGATATATCAGTACATATTAATTTGATGTAGACATACACAACTAAGCTTCAAGATGGTAGGTTTGTATCTCTCAATTCATTTTAATTAAATGACAGGGTACCGGTGAAGTATACATATTGTTTGTTCCTGACAAGTAATAAACTAATAGTAATAAACTACTAGGCCCTTAGTCCTAAAAGTATTACTCTCCTTGTAGAAGATTGTTGAAGATTGTTTGATATTATTTTTATTTAAGGAAAGTGATTGGGATTCTACAGTTGAAGCTGTAACACCCAGACAGAACGCTGGACTCTCATTTCAACAGGTAATAGGTTTAAACAAATTCTTGATTAATATAAGTATACATGTAGCCTGGGTATCATTTAATCTTGTGTATTTGCAGACATGAGAGTTTTCAGCCAATTCACTGATTTCCTCCAATCGAGCTAAAGCAATTTTTATAAATTTGACTACAAACGAATAAAAAAGCCACAAAAAAATTATTCAAACAAAAAATATCGCCATACGTAAACTAATGAAAACGGACGTAACTCGAGCAAATAGCTTTCACTTCAATCGGGACTCCCTTCGCCTTCAGTAATCTAAGCTAAGCTCATTACAATGTTGACTGAAAAATCTTGCTGCATTGATGTTTTTTGACCAGTTAAAACTTTTCAGCCAATTTCACTTCTCACCACTCTCATGTCTGATTTGGCACTAATTATCAAATCTTTGTTTAAAAACCATTTAAAATCACCCAAAGTCATCTAATTTTACAGGTTGGGGTTGGCGTTGGTATTGATGATGTTATTTTACAGGTTGGGGTTGGCGTTGGTATTGATGTTATTTTACAGGTTGGGGTTGGTGATGGTATTGATGATGTTATTTTACAGGCTGGAGTTGGTGATGGTATTGATGTTGTTATTTTACAGGCTGGAGTTGGTGATGGTATTGATGGTTTTTTACAGATTGGGGTTGGTGATGGTATTGATGATGTTATTTTACAGGTTGGGGTTGGTGATGGTATTGATGTTATTTTACAGGCTGGAGTTGGTGATGGTATTGATGTTATTTTACAGGCTGGAGTTGGTGATGGTATTGATGATGTTATTTTACAGGTTGGTGTTGGTGTTGGTATTGATGATGTTATTTTACAGGTTGGGGTTGGTGATGGTATTGATGTTGATATTTTACAGGTTGGGGTTGGTGATGGTATTGATGATGTTATTTTACAGGCTGGAGTTGGTGATGGTATTGATGTTATTTTACAGATTGGGGTTGGTGATGGTGTTGATGATGTTATTTTACAGGATGGGGTTGGTGATGGTATTGATGATGTTATTTTACAGATTGGGGTTGGTGATGGTATTGGTGATGATATTTTACAGATTGGGGTTGGTGATGGTATTGATGTTGATATTTTACAGTTTGGGGTTGGTGATGGTATTGGTGTTATTTCACAGGCTGGGGTTGATGATATTGATTTAAAAAAGTATTTATTCAGAATTCTTATATACAGTCATAGAAGGAATAATATGAATAGTTTGGATACAGTAACTACTAACAAACAACTGTATGCTTATATAAAACTGCATCCAGAAAAGGGTGACATGAATATAATTTTAATTATCAGCTGGTAATGCAATACAATAATAATGATTATCAATATTCATATTGTTATTTTACAGGTTGGAGTAGATGATGATAATGCATAATAGAAAAGTAGTTATATCCATAAATCTTGTGTTGTGTTTTGTTATGAATAGTTAACCATGCTTCTAGATGTCATATCAAGAATGGATGATATTTATGTTGGTTTTTTACAGGTTGGAGTAGATAATATTGAAGAAGAGAAATTGGAGGAGGAAGTCAAACCGCCACCTTTACCCCGTGATTACCCGTCTCCAACACATCCTATGGAGGAAGTAGATGGTGTAACAGCGATATCTGCTCTTAAAGTACATGAAGACGATGAAATATCCGGCTGGGATTCAGATGATGTATGTATTTAAAATAGGGGCCATCCATAAAGTATGTACGCTCAAAATGGGTAAAATTCAGACCCCCCTCCCCCCTGTACGCTCCTGTATGTACGTTTTGACAATGAATTTACGCACCTGTACGTTTTTGGCGTGACCCCCCCTTCAAGCGTGCATACTTTATGGATGGTCCCATAGAGACATTTAAATAAGAATTTAAAGGGCCTGACAAGGACAGCTGTCCAGTTGTTTGGATGGGTCGGAAAAACGAGTTCCTGGGTACACATTGGCCTGCATGTAAAATATCCCTTGGTGGTCGGAATTCGAATTTAAAGCAGGCCCTAGTGCCGCTGTACAGGAAAATTTCCCTCATAGCACACTGTATGGTGTATGCCCTTCTTCGTAGCCCCAGTAGGAGCAGAACAGTAGGATGTTAACCCCCCATTTCATTTCGTTACATTATCATTACTCATTTTCTTTACAAAATATTTCTTTTTTAAGGGTGATTTGCCATCAGAACCTGTTTCACCACCAAGTAATTTTGCCGATAATCTTCAGAGTTCTCCTCTAGCTAGTCCCCTAAAACAGAGTCCACATCAAAGTCCTAGGAAAGACAGTCCTTTTGGGAGTCCAAGAAAAGAAAGTCCAAGAGGTTTAAGTCCATTGTCAAGTCCCAGAAAAAGTCCCATAGGACTTAGTCCTAGAGCAAGCCCCAAAGGTCTTAGTCCTAGAGCAAGCCCTAAAAGAAAACCCAGTCCAAAGACGAGCCCAAGAAAAAGTCCAAGAAGACAAAGAGATTCTAGTGATTCTGATGAAGATAGTGAGACAATTAGTGAGTGGGAGCTGGAGAGAAAGAAAAAAAAGGTATTGTCAATAATCAATACATTCACATACTTCTATTTTATTGAATATTTAAACACTTCTTTAATGTTTTTAGACTACCTTTTTTATACATTTCACCGATGTGGTGGCTTGTATTGTTGGAATTTTTACTACAGTATGCTTGCATTCGTATTTCTTGTAGCATATGGCAGACCATGACTCATGCTGACATCACATAATGTTTTTTGATCATTTCAATTTTGAGTCAAGTCTGTGTTGCTTCAGACCCGGGACCGTACAGTGCAGTGGACGCTTATGGCTAGCACCCAGATCCATTCACTCTTTTTGAATTGTTTCTGAGTGTGATGTCTTGTCGTTATATTTGTCTTTTGTGTAAATCATATGTGGCGCAGTCCCCCCGCTCTTACTATTTGAACACATTCATGTGCATGTAAAAGATGCCTTAGAACACTGTATGTTTAACAGGCCTTGCACATCGTCAGGGCTTTCATGTCAATAATTCTTTCTGTGTGAACACAGTCACATGCACGTAAAAGATGCCTTGGCAGTTGGAATTAGAAATAAGAGTAGGTGGTAGAGCTGCTGTCTGGGCTAAATTTCCCTCATAGAATACTGTATGCCCATCTTCAATTGGTTCAATCTGTTAATGTTTTAGTCTTCTCATTTTTTTGATTTTAAAAAAAAGATAATATCTGAGACTGTTAGTGTTTCAATGGGTTTGCTCCAGGTCCCCCATTTCCCTCCTACTGCTATAGACCTGTACGTGCAAGAGAATTATTGCAATAAAATTGAACCATTTGCCAGACGCAAAATGACCTAGATTGTGTCAAGTGGAATTATTCTCCCCTCTCTCTCTCTCTCTATTTGTTACTGAAAATACTGTCAATAGATAGAAGAATCCCTGCTGTACATTGCAGGCAAGCTCGGATCTCAGTAATAGGGTTGGGGATCAAATTTTAAAAAAATATACTTAATTTCTCCAAGCTATACAAGACTGTGCTACGGAAATATTACCTATACTTTTTTATACGCCCACATTCAATGTGGTCTTTGTTTTTGAGAGAGAGAGAGAGAAATGGGGTTTAATGTTCACTCAACACAACTAGGTCATTTCAGGACTAACATATGGTTTATTTCAATATTTCGATTGCACGTAGGGGTCTTTAGCAATGGGAGAAAACTGGAGTGCCTAGAGGAAACCCACGAGGTTGAGAAGGCGCCCCTATCTTCATGCCACATACGCTCAAACCAGGGCTTGAAACCACAACCGCAAGCCAGAGGAGCCGGCCAGCTAGAGGTCAAAACGTGGCACTCTAGACCACTAGGCCATCCCAACCCCCCTTTGTGTTTTTAAAAACATGTAAATGATCACATAACATTGTAACCAAAGTATCATTCCATCTTGTGTATCTAGCACTAATTCCTTTCACATTCGTTTAATATCAAATCTTTGTTTAAAAATTTGTAAAAATGTTTTAAAATGACAAAAAATCATCTAATTTGTCTCGTGTCAAGTTTAAAGCTGACAATTCAATTTTGATAACGAGTTTCCAGTTTATAAGCGTTTAATTTCTCAATCACTGTTAAAAATTAAACAACCTAATTGATTATTGATGTGTAATGATTAATTTTTCTATTGTAAATTTTTCAGTCTTTACCTCCGCCACCAGTCGCTAGTAAATTTGTTGATGATTTTTATGATGATGACTCTGATGTCCCTATTAAAATATCTAACCGACTTAGTTTTGAAGAAAGGGAGAGACAGAAACAGTGGGAAGATGATGGGAAGGCTGTTGATGCTTTACTAAAGAGAGAAGCAGAAGAAGCCATTGAAGTAAGGCGTTACTCTGTAACACTAATTGGATGGTTGGATGGCTGAATGGTTAGCGTACGTTCGCTGTTTCATAAAGCCTTTCATTTAGTCAACTGGCATGGTTTTGAATCCCCTGTTGTATGTGGCAAGGAGTAGGGTCGCCTGTCCAACCTCGTGGGTTTTCTCTGGGTTCTCCGGTTAACTCCCACTGCTAAAGACACCTACATGCAAGTGAAGTATTGAAATAAAATTAAACCATGTGTTAATCCTGAATTGACCGAGTTTGTGTCTAGTGGATGTTAACACATTCGCTGCCGACCCTAGTTTGAAGTGCGCGCCACAAATGCCGACCATTTCCGGTATTAACTCAAATGCCAGCATATGACTCATAGTGCGGCACTGGCTAATGGCTATTTTTACCGGATGTTCTTTTAGTATACTTGTGGCGGCACAGACGTGGTATCCATGACTACGAGTATACTCGTAGTCGGTAGTCGGCAGTGAACGTGTTAAACCCTATTTCTCTCTCTATAACAAAAATTAGCAATTGAACCTGACACCTAATGATTTGCTTGTCCTATCAAATACCTAGATACTCACAGTATAAGGGTTTCAGTGGATTTAGTATTTAAGGGAATATGCGACACAATGACGAGAAGTGGTATTGAATGTTCTTTATATGGGTGGTCTCCTTCATGATATCCATGGACTTGGATTTCATATCTATCTTTTTTAGCAGGTTACGTTAGTTAAGTGTTTGTTGAGAAGCACTTTCATAGTTATTCAAGCCAAATGTCCACATGTCAAGGGTGGTCAAGGGTGGTACGCATCAGGGTTAGGGTGTGAAGGACATTATCGAGTAAATGCTGACAACACTTTGGATTGATGATGCTTGCTTGAGTAATAAGGAAGAGTAGTGCCTAGGCCTTCAGATGGGATGAAAAACTGAGGTTCACCCATTGTATGTGCACATTAAAGAATCATTGACAGTTGGAAATTTTAGAAGAGTCTGCTGAAAAAAGCTGCTGTCTTGCCTAAATTCTACTCTTAAGTATTTAACCATAAAAATTAGATTTACCATATGTTAATTTCAAAATGACCAAAGTATTGTGGTATTGATAGGAAAGATAATTGTATATTATTATATTTACTAGGCAGAAAGAAAAGAACTAGAAGATCAACTCAGTGAAGATGATCAGCCTGTAAGTATTCTTCTATTTAACTTTTTATAGATTATTTATTTATTTGCAATATAATGTGAAGAGTAGTCTGAAATGCCACAGCCCAGGCAAAATTCTCCTCTTCACATGTGTTAGTCTCAAAATGACGATCAACTCCATTTCAACTTATTATGATTCTCATAAACTACGAAAAAAGTTAAACAAAAATATTTCAAGTCTGCAGTCATTTCATTGGTTGTGAGTTAAAATCTTAGTACAAATTTTAGATATTAACCAATGAAAGAGCAGAATTCTTGAAATGAATAAAGCCACTGAACTTAACCTATTTGTACTTGATTTGTTTTGATGGTTTTGTCATATGTCTGTTATTGACTGTCCTACGGCCTTCAAAAAACGAAATTGAACAAATTGATTTTTTGATAAATAAATAGCTAATTCAGTCTTGTGAGGAGGTTCTATTTAAATTTAAACTTTTGGAACTAAGAGTTTTTGTTTCTCGAGGAATTAGGATGCTAAATGTTTATTAGTTGTTTCAGAAGAACAAAAATTCAAATTAATATAGTACAGTAGTAACCCCAGTTCACCCCCTCAAATTATTATGTCTGTCTTCATTAGCCAGTTGGTGCAAAAAAGTAGGACGTAAAACCCCATTACCTTTCATCAAATTAGTATGGCAGTAGTAGCGCCAGTCCGCCCCGTCAAATTATGTATGTTCATCTTCATTAGCCCGGGGGATCACGGTGGCTAAGTGGATAAGGCGCTGGTTCGCTAGCCTGGAGGTTGAGTGTTCGATCCCTGCATTGGGCGAGAAAGTTCATCTCGATTTTCCGGCGTGATTTCCCCTTGTCAGTGATGCAGAAGGAGGGCCTGACAAGGACAGCTGCCTAGTCGTTCGGATGGGACGAAAAACCGAGGTCCCGTGTACAAATTGGAGTGCACGTAAAAGATCCCTTGGCAGTTGGAATTCGATATAAGAGTAGGCCGTAGCGCCGCTGCCCGGGCAAAATTTCCCTCATAGCACACTGTTGGCGTATACCCGTCTTCAATTGGCCCAGGTTAGGTGCTTAAGCGTAGGACGTTAAACCCCATTTCATTCATTCATTCATTAGCCCAGTTGTTGCAAAAAAGTAGGAACTAAAACCCCATTTTATTTCATGAAAATAGTATGGCAGTACGTAGTAGCCTCAGTTCGGCCCCTGAAAGATATGGTTTTACCAGTTTTAGATGTGAATGTTTTATTTACAGGTTATAGACATAAAAACAACAACTTTATCGAATAATCCAGTAGAATTCCTGGAACCAACGATATCACTTGATGATTCCGATGATCCAGGGTAAGTGGGCAATCTATAAACGTACATGATGTGGACATCCATGATAACACAATATTACTATTAGTGTTAATATCGAGGGGGGGGGGACTTTTACACATCAATGCCCCGAGACAGAGAGAGACAGAGAGACAATTGGGTTTAACATCCACCCGACACAAACTAGGTCATTTTTATACGCCCACATTGAAATGTGGTCGTATATTGGCGTCGCTCGGTATGTACGTCCGTCCGTAGTTCACAATTTCTTGTGAACACTCTACAGACTACATTTATCACCTGATTGTCTTGAAATTAATATATATTGTTTACATGAGTGAGATGAAGAAGCCTATTGATTTTCAGCGATATCCGATAATTACCGCCAGATCTTGTGGATAATCTACATGTAGAGGCCAAAGTTAATATTCAATGACTTAAACTTTATACACAGTGTTTAAGGTCATGAGACGAAGAAGCCTATTAATTTTCACCAATTTCTGATAATTACCGCCAGAGTTATGGCCCTTGATCACTGTGAAATATCTTGTGAACGCTCTAGAGGCTAAAGTTAATATCCGATTGGCTTGAAATTTATACACAGTGTTGAAGGTCATGAGACGAAGAATCCTATTGATTTTCAGCAATTTCCTAAAATTACTTTTATGGCCCTTGATCACTTCAAAAATTCTTGTGGACACTATTAGAAGCTAAAGTTTACATCCGATTCACTTTAGATTGAAACACAGAGTTTAAGGTCTTGCTTGCGACGAACAATTATATAGATTTTTAATAAATTTTGATAACTTAAACAGCTAAATCCATGATATTAAATGTTTCATATACTAGACGTTAGCATGGAGGAGAACTTTATCAAAGCCAAACAAATTGTAATGATTTTCTGATAATTACTTAATGAGTAACTTGTTACTCTTAATCAAATTTTAGTGTATTATAAATGTTTCATTACCGAAAAAAGTTAAAATATACGACAACTCTTGTTGACTGCCCGGACGATTTAGCTGCTGTGGGCGTATGTTTCGTTGCCTGGCAACCTATCTTTGGACTAGAGTATGGTTTCAATTTTTATTTCAATAATTCGCTTGTGCGAAAGGGTCTTAAGCAGTGGGAGGAAACCGGAGTGCCCAGAGGAAACCCACGAGGTCGAAGGTCGAAGCGCTGCACTCTAGACCACTAGGCCATCCCACCCCCAAATGCCCCTAAAACAAACATCACTACTGTTATGTAGGGGACTAAGAAGCCAAGGTGACTCTGTGGGTTTAGATCAGGCTCCTCAACCCAAGTGTAGCCACCAACCCTGAACAGACATACTAACAAACGACAGTCACGAAAAATATTGCTAGTTTAAATACAAGTTGTCTATCGGAGAAGTATTATTGAAATGCTATACAATATATAGATACATGTGTATTCCTTAGCCACAGATTATAAATACATCTAAATGTAAATACTGGTACATATAAATACATCTAAAAATAAATACCGGTACATACTACATGTATAGATTATGAATAAAGACAGTTATATAATTAAATGCTAATCATGAATTACATGTGATATAGAATTTATAATAGTTGTTATATGAAAACAAAATAATATTGACCTTCACTACAAATATATAGTTACTCAACACATAGCACATTCAGTTGCTAGTAATTTCGTCAGTCCTATGTGAGTTCTTCTTTTTTGTATAACGAGCCTTTTAGCTATAGTCAGCTTAGAAAGATATTTGTGTCAACGAATATAAAAATTTGTAGCATTATCCCCATTATTTATACATAAAAACTAAATATTTGACTATTTATTAGGTTTTAATATAAGATATAAATATAATTTGACAGTAGCATTATATTACACATAAAATAAACACTAAAAATTTGACTGTAACATAATTTATTCATAAAAACTAAAAATTTGACAGTAACATTATTTATACATAAAAACTAAAAATTTGACTAACATTATTTATACCGGTACATAAAAATTAAAATTTGACTAACATTATTTATATGATACATAAAAACTAAAAATTTGACTGTAACATTATTTATACATAAAAACTAAAAATTTGACAGTATCATTATTTATACATAAAAACTAAAAATTTGACAGTAACATTATTTATACATAAAAACTTAAAATTTGACTGTATTTAGATTAGATAAAGATTGTTTTAAATTCTTCTTTCATGGATTGTAATTGGATTGTAATTTGACTGACATTTATAAGTTCTCGAGTCAATCTCACTGTCAGTCAGAGCTCAGAACTGACATATATGTACATGTATATGACGGGGAAGACCAATGGTTTAATGTGTGCACTTTAGATCGTAAGGTCTGTCTTTCCACTGCTTAAAGGGCCGTATGTGCAAGCAAAACTTTAAACCATGTGTTTTTCCCTGAATGACCTAGTTTGTGTAGAGTGAACATTTAACTTCATTTCTCTCTGTCATATATATATGACTGAAATGAATGATAGCCCTGATAAGTAATGAAGTAAATGATTTTTACGAATTTTTAAACACAGACTTGATATTAAAACGAAAGTAAAAGAAATAAGTGCTAGATACACAAGATCAAATAATACCCAGGTTAGAGTGTAGTTAGTGATGTTCAACTAATTGGATTGACATTTCCATGACTAGAAAAATTATTCAACTTTGACAATTGGTTGTGGGTGTACCCGGTGTATATTATATAGACATTGGTTAGTCTACACTGAGTTTCATCCAGGTAATTTCACTAGATGATACAGATGTGATCATCTTTAGATGTTGGTGATGTACTCTTTTTTTGAATAGTGTACAGTAGCACCCCAATCTTATTTTATATAATGATGAAATATTAGACTTGTGTGACTTAATTCATTGAAATTCACATACATGTATAGGATACTACCTTATTTGAAGTTGTTTAATGGTCTTGAGAGAGAGACATGCATTATATATTGAAACAACTCGTAACTGACGTCCTCTTGCATTATATTGAAACAACAACTTGTGACTGATGTCCTCTAGCAGTATTAATATATTATTTAATATCTTGCTTTCCACCATTAAATCACACTTAAAATACAGATGTGACGTCACCCTTTGATGTTGGCGTACGCCATTATTTCAAATATTTGTACGGGCAACTTGCCAAGCGTACATTATAACAATATTACACTGGCATGACAAAGTGTCTGTATTTTAAGTCGTTTAAAGGTCTCAAGCTTCAGACATTGCGTAATATATTGTAAAAACACTCAGACCTAATGGTCCTCTTGTTGTTACAATATATTACCTAATGTCTCGCTCTTGACCATTTTTAACCACACATAATACAGTAATATCTTTATTTGGTAAAGGTAGAAATTAATCCAAGGGTCTGTCTCGCATTTTGAATTATGTTTTGGTATTATTTATATAATATTGCATTGAATCATGGGTCATTTTCCGGTAGGATTTAAAATTAGCAATTCTCAATTTTAAAAACTTGTCATAACAGTGAAGAGATTAAGAAAGAGTCAATTAATAATTTAACAAGGGGAATAACTACCACAGATACCAAACCAAATGAGCAGACGACACCTCTCACTCAGCCACTTCAGCCCGTTATTTCTATGAAAGAGCCGCAATTTTCCACTCACAGAGAATTACAGCAGCGTCTCCAGATCCGGGGAGTTCAAAGTTCACTACCAACTACACAAGCCATGCAGTTTGGTTCTTCAGACCCTTTTGAAGTGGATGAAGATTCCTATGCCTCTGATAATCCCGAACTACCTTTAGACAAGTAAGAAATTTTTGCTTGTTTTCATTATTTTACAAATGCCTGACCTGTTCACAAAGCATTTTCAGACTTAAGTTACGAATTTACTCAACTTTCAATCACTGTTTATGAGAAATATCTTTGATTCAGAAACACAAAATTTTGCACATAGTTTCTCATTGATGTATTTGATACATTAAAAAAACAAAAGTTTTATATAGGGCTATATCTTAGTTAGAATAAGGCAAACAATTTTGAGTAAATTTTTAACTCAAGTCTGAGAATGTTTGTGAACTCGGGGTCTGGTGAATTAAGCAAGTTTTTCCAACTGAACCAGTATTCAGAGATTAAATTTAGCTGGATAATCAAACCTATCTTAAAAATCATAATTTTTCATTCATAAAAAAATTATGTCATCATTGGTTTTAATGACATCAGCATTTGTTGATGGTTTCCATGACGTCATGGTCAAGATATCAGTATTAATGATGTCATAAATTTATGACATCATTCATAAAAGTTCTTTATTTTATTTTATGGGGGGTTGAAAGTTTTTTTATGAATTTATTTTAGTTTTTGCTACTACTATTTATTTTTATTGTTGACATTTAGTCAATGATTGTTTTCTTGAAGCACATCCAGGTAATATAACAGTCTTTTTTTCAGTATTTAATTATTGTATTTAATTCAAACATACATTATATTATGCAAGAGGAAGAGCTAAATCTGCCTACTGCAGGTCTATCTTTACTCAACTGTCTTTAGGCCTGAAATGTTTTCTAAATTATTAATTAGACATTAATTAATTTATCCAGGCCATAATCAACTTTCCATATTTTGATTTAAACTAAAAATGGAGGAGCGAGGCTTAGCTTCAAACAACCAGTATGGTGGTTGAAATTATTGCACATGTCTTTTGACACTTTTGTCAAATCTTCAAACTCAAAGGCTTATAATAATATCTTTGCTTGCAATAGAGTAATTTGAATTAAATTTTCAAATTATTCTTTTACATTATCTTTTTTTGAACTATTAAAGCAGGATTGGCTAGCTCTTTATCTAAATTAGTAATGTTATGCATCTCTAGTCTTATTTAATAAATCTGAAGTTAATACATTTTCCTAACCATATTCATTTACAAATGAAATAGGAAGTCACCATAGTAGATTTAATATTTTATGATTTATGTACGGTAACGATAATTTAAATTATGTATGTTTTTATTTCTATATTTTAGGCCTGACGCGTCCTCTACATATTACCCGGGTTTATTGAGTGCCGGACATTTCTATAATTTAGAACGGACCTCCGATGATGATGTACTCTCTTATACTTCAACAGAATTTGATAATGATAGTGTTGCACAGCCTGTGATAGGAAAAGACTTACTCATGAATCTTAATATTAGTGGTAAGCCTTTTGTTACAAGTGGTAAAATGATTTTAAACTGTTTTAACTTGGCTGTGTATTGCAATTGCATCCTAAAGTTGTAAGCTTATAAATACCTTTGTAGGAGGGTTGGATGGCCGAATGGTTAACACATGTTCGCTGTGTCATAAGGTCTGTCATTTCATTGAGTCAACTGGTGTGGTTTCGATTCCTCGGTTGTACATAGCAAGGAGTAGGGTCGCCTGTCCATCCTTGTGGGTTTCCTCTCACTCCTAAAGACATCTACACACACAAGCGAATTATTGATATAAAATTGAACCAAGTGTTAGTCCTGAGATGACCTAGTTCAAGTGAACGTTAAATAGGCTAAACCCAATTTCTCTCTCTCTATGTTTCCCAATATGTAATCCAAAGAACATATCTCTGATTAAAATATTGGCAAGGTAAAGAACTTGTAAAAATGTATTTTTCAAATGCTTTATTCTTTCCTTTAGATCCCACAACAATCCTGAAGATTCAGGATCATGTTCGTCAGACTCAAAAATCATTTGAGCAAGAACGAAATCAACGTCTAATCTTGGATAATAAACATCGTCTTTTATCGAAAGAGAAACATGATCTTCAAAAGTAAGTTAAAAAGTATTATCTTCAAATCTTTATAGTCTTTATAGTTATGGGCCTAGCCTGTTCATCAATCCTATTTCAAATGAAGTGTAATATTGTTTATAAATATTTTACTTCAAAATGTTTGGACATTTTTTGTTTATTTAGGATTAGCAAACTATTTTTCCGAAGAATATTTTAAACATTATGCAAATTTTTAAAACTGTTTTACGTACGGTACATGAAGGATATAGATTTAACTATATTTATTGTTTCAACGTAAAAATTCACTGAATTATTCTGATTTAATATACATTGACTGACTGTAAGTTATTCGACAAGTCAATTTCACTGCCAGTCTGCCAGGACGGGTCAATATGACTGAAACAGGAACCCTGGTGTGATCATATGTCTGAAGACCTAGTTTTTAAATAGTCTGGTTCCGAGTTCACAAAGCATTTTAGTTAAGAATTTAATCAAAATTGTTCGTCTTATTTTAACTACAATATATAACTTTATTAATTGTTTGTTGTTTTAATGTATCAAATACAGCAATGAGAAACTATATGTGGAAAGTTTTGTGTTCCGGGATCAAAAATATTTCTCATAAACAGTGATTGAAAGTTGAGTAAATTCTTAACTTAAGTCTGAGAATGATTTGTGAACTTGCAGCCAGGTAACTTTTGCTTGATTTAATTGCCTCAAGGCCAAGGTAGGGGTTTTTGACAGAATTGATAGAATTTTCAATGATTTTGTTTTCTTCGTCTTTTTCAGGAAAATTGATGGGATAACATCTCAGAAATCAACACTGGAACAGAATAAACTGAACTTAGAGGCAAAGATAAGAAGTTTGGAGTAAGTTTCTTCTTTAGTAATTATAAACGATGTGCAATCTCACGAGCATGGTGTTTATACTTTAGACTGCCACCAGTCCAGTTCCTTCCTAAATATTATTTGAAATAAAGATAAATAAAATTTATTGACGCTAAAGTGTACGTAACTTTATTAGCTAATATTCTAAATCTAAATATTGTAAACGGTACAAAAAAAGGTGCAATGTTGTATCGTGTATTGCAATGTAACCATTCTTGTCAGGTCCTTTGACTTTTTTAAGTTGGTTTTTCATCATAATTATGTTATTATTAAACAGTAATATATTGAGAAAGTCCTCCTATTTGGGGATCACGGTGGCTAAGTGGATAAGGCGCTGGTTCGCTAGCCTGGAGGTCGAGTGTTCGATCCCTGCATTGGCCGAGAAAGTTCATCTCGATTTTCCGGCGTGATTTCCACTTGTCAGTGATGCAGAAGGAAGGCCTGACAAGGACAGCTGCCTAGTCGTTCGGATAGGACGAAAAACCGAGGTGCCGTGTACAAATTGGAGTGCACGTAAAAGATCCCTTGGCAGTTGGAATTCGATATAAGAGTAGGCCGTAGTGCCGCTGCCCGGGCAAAATTTCCCTCATAGCACACTGTTGGCGTATGCCCGTCTTCAATTGGCCCAGGTTAGGTGCTTAAGCGTAGGACGTTAAACCCCATTTCATTCATTCATTCCTCCTATTTGGCAGTGTATTAATTTAACATAGTGAGTACTGGAAAATGTGTAAAAATGTTAATCTGATGAAAAAAAATTACTTCTATTGTTGTTTATTTGTAACGGATGAATGTTTTCTTTAAATAATTATTTATTTGGTTATAGATATGGGTTAACAGAAGAAGTAGAAAAAAGAAAGAATGCTGAAACATTATTGGTTAAAACTAAAGATCAGTTAGTGAGGAAAGAAGAACAGTATACTAAGTAAGTAAATTGATTTTTATACGCCCACATTTTCATGTGGACGTATTATGTCGTCGCCCCTGTCCGTCCGTCCGTCCGTCCGTCCGGACGTCCGTCCACAATTGTTTGTGGACTCTCTACGGGTCACAATTCTTACCCGATTTTGACGAAACTTGAAATATAGGTTTATCCCCTAAAGATCTCGGCTGCTTTCGATATTGGCATGTATCGGATCAAAACTTCATGGATAATGGCCCCTGATTGTACGAAAAATCACGTTTTTAGCTTGTGGACCCTATAGAGGTCACAATTTTGAACCGATTTTGATGAAACTTTACATTCATGTTTATAACCCTAAGATCTTGGTTCCTTTCGATATTTGCGCCTATCGGAACGTAATTTCCTGAATTATTGCCCCTGATTGTCCGACAAATCACCTATTTTAGCTTGTGGTACCTCTGGAGGTCACAATTATTATCTGATTTAAAAAACCGTTCGAAAATATCACCGATACTCCCTAAGGAAGGTCGCGTTCAAATTTCGGAAAAATCGGGCCAAAATTACCATACAAAATGACCGCCGTTCGTACGCGAATACTGTTAAAATATGGTATATTAAGGTTGTGGACCCTGTAGAGGTCACAATTTTAATTCAATTTTGATGAAACTTGAAATGCATGGCTGTAACCCATAGATCTTGGTTCCTTTCAATATTTGTGCATATCGGATCGTAACTTCCAGAATTATGGCCCCTGATTATACGCAAAATCGCCTTTGTTTAGCTTGTGGTCCCTCTGGAGGTCACAATTATTATCTGATTTAAAAAATCGGACCAAAATTGACATACAAAATGGCCACCGATCGTACACGAATACTGTTTAAAATGGTATATCAATGTTGTGGACCCTGTAGAGGTCACAATTTTAATTTGATTTTGATGAAACTTGAAATGCATGGATATAACCCAAAGATCTTGGTTCCTTTCGATATTTGCGCATATCGGATTGTAACTTCCTGAATTATGGCCCCTGATTATATGCAAAATCGCCTTTGTTTAGCTTGTGGTTCCTCTAGAGGTCACAATTATTATCCAATTTAAAAAATCGTTTGATTATATCACTGTTACACCCTAAGGAAGGGTGAATTTCGAATTTCGGAAAAATTGGACCAAAATTACCATACAAAATGGCCGCCGTTCGTATGCGAATACTGTTGAAAAATGGTATATCAAGGTCGTCGACCCTGTAGAGGTCCCAATTTTAATTCGATTTTGACGAAACTTGAAATGCATGGATATTACCCAAAGATCTTGGGTCCTTTTGATATTTGCGCATATCAGATCGTAACTTCCTGAATTAATACCCCTGATTATACGCAAAATCGCCTTTGTTTAGCTTGTGGTCTCTCTGGAGGTCACAATTATTATCCGATTTAAAAAATCGTTTGATTATATCACCGTTACAAGCTAAGGAAGGTTGAGTACAAATTTCGGGAAAATAGGACCAAAATTACAATACAAAATGACTGCTGTTTGTACGCGAATATTGTTAAAAAATGGTATTTCAAGGTTGTGGACCCTGTAGAGGTCACAATTTTAATTTCGATTTTGATGAAACTTAAATTGCGTGTTTATAACCTAAATATCTTGATACTTTTCCATATTTGCGCATATCAAATTGTAACTTAATGAATTATGGCCTTTGATTGTAGGAAAAATCACTTTCGGTTTTGCTTGTTCTCTATCCATCTCTCGAAAATGTGGGCGTATCCTGCCTGGCAGCCGCTGGTTATTTTTCAAGCAACTCACGATTCTGCCCATCCTGTTATTGCACTATTGTATGTTGTGATATAAAGGCTTTTTATACGCCCACATTTTCATGTGGACGTATTATGTCGTCGCCCCTGTCCGTCTGTCCGTCCGTCCGTCCGTCCGTCCGTCCGTCCGGACGTCCGTCCGTCCGTCCGTCCGTCCACAATTGTTTGTGGACTCTCTATAGGTCACAATTCTTGTCGGATTTTAACGAAACTTAAAATATAGGTTTATCCCCAAAAGATCTCGGCTGCTTTCGATATTGGCATGTATCGGATCAAAACTTCATGGATTATGGCCCCTGATTGTACGAAAAATCACGTTTTTAGCTTGTGGACCCTATAGAGGTCACAATTTTGAACCGATTGTGATGAAACTTGACATGCATGTTTATAACCCAAAGATCTTGGTTCCTTTCGATATTTGCGCCTATCGAAACGTAATTTCCTGAATTATGGCCCCTGATTGTCCGAAAAATCACCTATTTTAGCTCGTGGTACCTCTGGAGGTCAAAATTATTATCCGATTTGTAAAACCGTTCGACTATATCACCGTGACACCCTAAAGAGGGTTGAGTTCAAATTTCGGAAAAATCGGACCAAAATTACCATACAAAATGGCCGCCGTTCGTACGCGAATACTGTTAAAAAATGGTATATCAAGGTTGTGGACCCTGTAGAGATCACAATTTTAATTCGATTTTGATGAAACTTAAAATGCATGGTTATAACCCAAAGATCTTGGTTCCTTTCGATATTTGCGCATATCGGATCGTAACTTCCTGAATTATGGTCCCTGATTATACGCAAAATCACCTTGGTTTAGCTTGTGGTCCCTCTGGAGGTAGCAATAATTATCCGATTTAAAAAATCGTTTAATTATATCATCGTTACACCCTAAGGAAGGTTGAGTTCGAATTTCGGTAAAATTGGACCAAAATTGCCATACAAAATGGCCGCCATTCGTATATCAAGGTTGTGGACCCTGTAGAGGTCACAATTTTAATTCGATTTTAATGAAACTTGAAATGCATGGTTATAACCCAAAGATCTTGGTTCCTTTCGATATTTGTGCCTATCGGAACGTAATTTCCTGAATTATGTCCCCCGATTGTCCGAAAAATCACCTATTTTAGCTTGTGGTACCTCTGGAGGTCACAATTATTATCCAATTTGAAAAACCGTTCTATTATATCAACGTTACGCCCTAAGGAGGGTTGAGTTCAAATTTCGGAAAAATCGGACTAAAATGACCATACAAAATGGCCGCCGTTCGTACGCGAATCCTGTTAAAAAATGGTATATCAAGGTTGTGGACCCTGTAGAGATCACAATTTTAATTCGATTTTGATGAAACTTGAAATGCATGGTTATAACCCAAAGATCTTGGTTCCTTTCGATATTTGCGCATATCGGATCGTAACTCCCTGAATTATGGCTCCTGATTATACGCAAAATCGTCTTTGTTTCGCTTGTGGTCCCTCTGGAGGTCACAATTATTATCCGATTTAAAAAACATTTGATTATATCATCGTTACATTGTAATGAAGGTTGAGTTTGAATTTTGTGAAATCGGACCACAACTGCCGGACAAAATGGCCGCCACTTGTATGCGAATATTGTGTAAAAATATGGTTTATCAAGGTTGTGAACCCTGTAGAGGTCATAATTTTAATCTGATTTTGAAGTACCTTGAAATGCATGTTCATAACCCATTCAAAGATCTTGGTTCCATTCGATATATGCGCATATCGATTTGTAACTTCATGAGTTATTGTCCTTGATTGTAGGAAAAATCACTTTCTTTTTAGCTTGTTCTCTATCCAACTCTTGTATGTGGGCGTATCCTGCCTGGCAGCCGCTGGTTTCACACCACGACAACATCAGTCTCTCTCAGGCAAACATTTAAAGCAGGGCTCGGGCGGTTAATTTTGCCTGGACAGTTTTGTTTTAACTTACTTCTTCATTCAATTTTCTTTAATTAAAAATGTGCACACCAATGTATGTAAGGGCGAACCTTTGTTTTTATTCCAGTCTGAACAACTAGGCGGCATTTTACTTATCAGTAGGTCCCACTACTCACACTTTAAAACTGTTCTTGAAAAATCATGAGGTTCTTATAGAGACATTGTATTCGAGAGCTCAGTGTGCCCCTCCCATTATCCCCTTATAGAGGAAACACTTTATCTTTGACAACCCTGCACGCCAGATCCCTGATAATTCTTAACCCCTTAATATAAAAAAGGTTGGAGAAAGTTATAACGGTTGAATTGAAACTATTTTAAAACTTGGTTACTATGTCTAGTTGTAGTTTTAAGCAAAATCTCCCAACAAAAGAAGTCCTGACATTTTAATTCACAGGTTTAGGGGCCTATGGCTATATAACTAGAATATGTTTATTACAGGGAGATTGAAGCCAAACAACAGGCAGAATTAAATCTGAGAAATCTACAGTTAGAATTGAGAGCAGCTAATAATAATGTTAAAGAGGTAAATACACTTCAAACATTTCATACATTATTCATATATATTCTACAATCTGTAGAATATAAATATTAGTATTATTTGTCACGTTAAGTTGGTTAGAATACATTAATTTACATGGGTAAGTAGTTCAGAATGATTTTACTTGCTCAAATATCCAACAGATTGCCCAAAGGTACAAATTTTGCATTGTGTGCTATATAAATAATAGGGGGAGTCACAGTGGCTAAGAGATTAGGTGCTTTCTCACTAGTCGCATGTTCGATCCTTGTGTTGGCTGAGAAAGTTCAGAGGGATAATCCCGCAGGGTTTCCCCTTGTCTAGTAGTTCACATGGGACAAAAAACTGAGGTTACGTGTAGGCCTTGGGCTGCATGTTAAAGATCTTTTGACAGATGGAATTTGATATTGTATAATATAACTGTGTATTTATATTTATTGTATAATATATTGGTGTATTTATATTACACCAGTTAAATGATGAAGTAAGAGATTTACAACATCAGGCACAACATGAGAAGAACGCTCGGCAATTACAAGAACAGATCAATGATGAACAACAGAAACTACAGCTACACCAACAACGAGAGGTCATTCAGTCATCATCACATCATCCAGTAAGTACTGAGGTTAATCCTCAGGATGGGGGTGGGTGGCCGAATGGCTAACACGTGTGTTGCATCATAAGGTCTGTCATTGACATTGGTTTCGATTCCAACGCTTGTCAGTGACAAGGAGTAGGGTTGCCTGTCCAACCTCGTGAGTTTTTTCCTGGTCTTCTGGTTTCCTTCAAGTGCAAAAAAACGTCTCGTGCTAGCAAATTAATGAAATAAAATTGAACAATGTGTTCGTCCCCAAAATGACCTAGTCGAGTGGACGTTAACAACATTTCTTTTTTTTTGTTCTTTATGTTAATATCAGAAATTCTGATGTCCAGTAATAAACATTAGGGACTCGCAAAATTGTGACACTTGCATCCAGACGAATAAACTGTGAATACATATTGGTAAAAAATAAATATACAAATCAGTTTGGACGCAAAAGTTGAAAGTTTGCGATGGTCCTGTACTCTTCATATGTTTGTTTACCTATCCTCATTCTATTAAGATGTTTTTTAATTCACTATGTCTATATTTTGAAAAAAAAACTTGATTAATAAGGTGAAGTTTAGTATGATACCACATTAATTTAAAGTTTAGGGAGATGAATTTATTATAAGCCCCGGCTTGTTTTCAGATGCCGGATTTGTATTATATTTATATTATAGCCTTGGCGATAGCGAGGTGGCTTCTCACCAGCGCAACGAGGGTTCAATCCCAGCTCAGGACAAAAACTTTATCATTGTAAGTGAGAGGGATATTCGGTCTCCCGTATGATCAGGCAGGTTTCCCCCGAGTTCTTCGGTTTCTTCCTGCAGTACTGATCGAAATCATTCACACGATCTCTGCCAAGGGCCAAATTGAAAATAAGCCTCAGGCTTAATTTGCTACCCTTGTAAAATGACCAGATTATTATTATTATCATATAATTTTGATATATAAAGTAGACTTGATTAATAAGTAATAAGGTGTATTTTAATATACAGAAGTAGACTTGAATAATAAGGTGTATTTTGACAGGTTCAAAGAAGTAGTTCTGGTGAAATAGATGAAGGTACAGCAGACAATGAAAAACTTAGAGCAGAGTTATATGCCCTTCAGGTACTGTAAACTTGATTGGATAACAATTTCCATTAGTCTGGTTCAATCTGAAAAATGTAGCACGCTACTAGATCTATTTCATTTCAATGGAATGTCTTTCTTATTAAGGGGGTTGGCACGTGCGCTGTATCATAAAGCCTGTCATGGAGTCAACTGGCGTGGTTAAGATTCCATGGTTGTATGTGACAATGAGGAAGGGTCGCCTGTCCAACCTTGTGGGTTTTCTCTCCGGTCCTCTGGTTTCCTCCCACTACTTATGACCCCTACGTGCAAGCGAAGTATTGAAATAAAATTGAACCATCGGGATTGTGTCGAGTGGAAGTTAAACCCCATTTCTCTCTCTCTCTTTTTTATTAAACATATTTGGAGCCAGGGTGCTGACTACTAACAAGAAGGTCCTTGTATTGGCTCAAGATTTTCCAGCATGATTTCATCTTGTCAGTGGTATACCATTGGTAGCACATTGCCACTGTCAGGGCAAAATTCCCTCATAGTATATTATATCGGCCTTCATCAGCATTGTTGATGCTGAAAATTAATATGTTGAACCCCATTTCTTGCTTGTGAAGACATTTGGTTTAACTGTGGGGAAGAGATTTAATTTAACCTTATAGAAGAGAATTTTAGATGCTTCTGTGGATTTTAAGGTCTTTTTCATTTTAGATGGAACTGGAGCGACAGAGAAGCCGATTGAAAGATGAGAATGCTCTGTTATCCAGTGAGAATGATGACTATCATCAGAAGATAGAAGAACTCAAGAATACCATTGTAAGACAAACCAGAGTTAATGAGTTAAATATGTAGAAGAGCATCTTTTTCCAACTTTTTTTGCAATGATTTCCAAAAGTCAGAAATAAGACACAGGAAATAAAGCCATCTTGTGATGTCATGTAAAAAGTTAAAGTCTATAGGCTTTTTTATCGACCAATGATTAGCCAAAATGATTTGCATTCAGTCAAAATTTCATCTTTAACGTCCATCTAATTCAAATTTATCGACACCAATTTCAGAAGCAATTACCACAAATCATCAAATCAGTTGCGATTTTATGATTTGATCGTGTGATCCGGTGTTTTTTCAACTAGGACAACACGAAACAGTTTCTTGACCAAAATGGTAGATACTCGATTATCACTACTCACAGAGTTCAATTTGAAGGCTATCATTTCAAAATTCACGGACATGAAAATTGACTCAAAAGAGATCCCTGGCTTACAGGATCCTCAGACACTTATTGACCAAGAAATATTCCATCGTTATGTTTCAGCATCTAGGCGTTCGGATGAGACAAAAAACCAAGGTCCCAAACTAAGTAGGACCTTGAATCTCTCTTTTTTTTCAGTGAGGTATTATATAAATTCCTTTTATTACAGAAATTAGATGAAGAAGCTATGGTACACTTGAATATGCAGCATAATATAACATTAAGTAATATCAAGACAGAATGTAATCATATTGGTTCGAATCTAGACAAAGAAAGGGCTGCTAAAGAAAAGGCAGAAGCTGAGGTAAATATCTTATTTCAGATCATTTTAGGGTTAACCATACAGGTTCAAAATTTAGGCCACAAAAAAAATATTCTGGTTTTCAGATACTGGTACTGCCATGTCTTTAGAAAAAGGGCGAAGTGCCTGTTCTTATTAATAAATAAATTAACATAAAAACAAAGTTAATAATATTGTTATTAATTTATGAAAAACCAACCACGTCCATTTTTATACGCCCACATTTTCATGTGGACGTATTATGTCGTCGCCCCTGTCCGTCCGTCCGGACGTCAATCCACAATTGTTTGTGGACCCTCTACAGGTCACAATTCTTGTCTGATTTTGACGAAACCTAAAATATAGCTTTATCCCCAAAAGATCTCGGCTGCTTTTGATATTGGCATGTATCGGATCGAAACTTCATGGGTTATGGCCCCTGATTGTACGAAAAATCACGTTTTTAGCTTGTGGACCCTATAGAGGTCATAATTTTGAACCGATTCTGATGAAACTTGACATGCATGTTTATAACCCAAGATCATGGTTCCTTGGGATATTTGCGCCTATCAGAACGTAATTTTCTGAATTATGGCCCCTGATTGTCCGAAAAATCACCTATTTTAGCTTGAGGTCCCTCTTGAGCCGACAATTATTATCCGATTTAAAAAAACGTTCGATTATATCACCGTTACACCCCAAGGAAGGTTGAGTTCGAATTTCGGGAAAATCGGACCAAAATTGCCATACAAAATGGCCGCCGTTTGTACGCGAATACAGTTAAAAAGTGGTATATCAAGGTTGTGGACCCTGTAGAGGTCACAATTTTAATTTGATTTTGATGAAACTTGAAATGCATGGTTATAACCCAAAGATCTTGGTTCCTGTCAATATTTGCGCATATCGGATCTTAACTTCCTGAATTAATGCCCCTGATTATACGTAAAATCGCTTTTGTTTAGCTTGTGGTCTCTCTGGAGGTCACAATTATTATCCAATTTAAATAATCGTTTGATTATATCACCGTTACACCCTAAAGAAGGTTGAGTTTGAATTTCGGAAAAATCGGACCAAAATTGCCATACAAAATGGCCCCCGACCGTACGCGAATACTGTTTAAAATGGTATATCAATGTTGTGGACCCTGTAGAGGTCACAATTTTAATTTGATTTTGATGAAACTTGAAATGCATGGATATAACCCAAAGTTGTTGGTTCCTTTCAATATTTGCGCATATCGGATCGTAACGTCCTGAATTATGGCCCCTGATTATACGCAAAATCGCCTTTGTTTAGCTTGTGGTTCCTCTAGAGGTCACAATTATTATCCGATTTAAAAAATCGTTTGATTATATCACCGTTACACCCTAACGAAGGGTGAGTTCGAATTTCGGAATAATTGGACCAAAATTACTATACAAAATGGCCGCCGTTCGTATGCGAATACTGTTGAAAAATGGTATATCAAGGTCGTCGACCCTGTAGAGGTCCCAATTTTAATTCGATTTTGACGAAACTTGAAATGCATGGATATTACCCAAAGATCTTGGGTCCTTTTGATATTTGCGCATATCGGATCGTAACTTCCTGAATTAATGCCCCTGATTATACGCAAAATCGCCATTGTTTAGCTTGTGGCCTCTCTGGAGGTCACAATTATTATCCGATTTAAAAAATTGTTTGATTATATCACCATTACAAGCTAAGGAAGGTTGAGTTCAAATTTCGGGAAAATAGGATCAAAATAACAATACAAAATGGCTGCTGTTTGTACGCGAATACTGTTAAAAAATGGTATTTCAAGGTTGTGGACCCTGTAGAGGTCACAATTTTAATTTCGATTTTGATGAAACTTGAAATGCATGTTTATAACCTAAATATCTTGATACTTTTCGATATTTGCGCATATCAAATTGTAACTTAATGAATTATGGCCTTTGATTGTAGGAAAAATCACTTTCGGTTTTGCTTGTTCTCTATCCATCTCTCGAAAATGTGGGCGTATCCTGCCTGGCAGCCGCTGGTTTAATAGCAGGGTTGTTGTTAATTTATAAAAAATTCCCACCAAATGCATCCAATCTTAGCATGGTTTCAGTTAAAACATGATATATATTGTTTTCCAGCTTGGTTCTGTCTCAACTAGACTTACATCTACTATCAGTGAAATGGAGAGAGCTAATCAAGCTAGAAACGAGTTAGAACAGTAAGTACTTATCACATCTTGAAAATATATTAATTGGGCTGACATGGGTCAGTTGCGAGTTAATGTCCACATTTCGGGACTAACATATGGTTTAGTTTCATTTCGCTTGCGCGTAGGGGTCTTAGCAGTGGGAGGAAACCGGAAGACCCTAATAAAACATAGTAAGTGGTCGAAACCATGCCACTTGAATAAAGGACAGAATATGTTATGATCGAAACCAAACCTAATAATGCTCGCTTGCTCTGAGATGAAACCAAAATACCCAAATAAAAAAAGAGGTTGGAAGACAACCCTACCTCTTGTCACGTACAAGTATGGGATCGAAACCATGCCATTTGAGTAAAGGACAGATCTTATGATCTAAACCAAACCTGTTAAACCCCCCAACCCCCCTGGATATACAACTGGATATGATATTAGGCTAAATAAATTTACGTTTTTAGGATGTAGAAAGATTGGTTTAATAATAATTGATCTGTTCTGTTTTTTTTCTCCTGCAGGTCACTTCAACATGAAAAGGAAATGTGGAGTCAAAAATTAGATAAAAAAGATGGTGAATTAAATGAACTGAAACAAACAAACAATGTAAGTAAAATCTATACTAATATTCGATTGTTTGTCACTACCTTGGAATTTCAGAGTATTTTACTAGTAGGTGATCCAGCGAAGCACAGGTATAGCTACTAGTACTAGCGGAAAGTAGCATAACTCCAAAACCGGCAGTTGGAGGCCATCACCGTAAGGCTTATGTTACTCCCTGTAACAGTACATGTATGTCTGGATCTCAGTGACACGGCCAGGGAAGAGCAGGAACAAATCCTGTTAAATAATCTAAATAAACTAATCACCGAACAATTTTGAGAAAATAAAATACTTTAATCCAGGACATGTTTCGATGTACTTTTTCGCTGATATATTCTGTTTGATCCACGCGCCAATAATACAAAATAACTAGTCACCTGGACAAGTCATTCTTTCTGTCTATGTAATCGTGCATTGGAACTTTTGTGTGTCTGCTGTTATCAAGCACCTGTTCTATGAAATAATCTACCATTTAGTGTAAGATGTCGTACATCTCTATATTATTTTAAAAAAACAACTTCAAACACATTTATTTGATCAGGTTTATAACTGACTCTGTATACAATCATTAACATGTTCATAATCTTGTTGTCTATTTATTATTACATTGTCACTTTGTAAAGTGTCCCTGAACATGTTATATAAAAAGGCACACTATAAATATTCTGTAATAATATTTAATATCCTAGTGTTCTGGAGTGCCGCTCTTCAACCTCTATCCGGCCGGTCACCTTTGGCTTGCGGCTGTGGTTTCGATCCCTGTTGTGAGTGTATGTGGCTTGGAGATAGGGGCGATTTCTCAACCTCCCACGGGAAAGACCCTTGCGCGTGCACTAAAAAAATAAAAATTAGACTTGCCTGCGATATCACCTTAGGTGGAAGCGGACGTTAAAACAATAAGAACATCAACAATAATAATAAAAGAAAAATGTTTCATGTGTGGTTAGATGTTATTAATAAATGTACTGTAGACGGTAAATATTTTTAATTTTAATTATAGCAAATATCTCAGCGCATCAGATCATTGGAAGAAAAACATCATCAAATGGAAAGTGAGGTAATGGACATCTTATTTTATATTTATACAATTCTCGGACAATATCTAATTTTGTCAAATTGATTATTTAGTTGAGAAAATAAGAAAATGGTAGACAATGTCCCAGCTCGGATTTGTTCAGTCAGAAAGATTTTACCAAAGACTTAAATGTTGCCCAATTCTCAATCCCTAGATCAAATGGTGGTCAATGTATTTAACTTTGAGACTCTGGCAAAACCAAACTATGAGCCAGCAAAATAAGTAGGAGAAATATCTGTTGAATTGTTGCTTCCCATCAACTACAATCTCCATTTGCGAGCTGTGGTGACGTGGTTCCTATTTGTCAGGGGTGCAGGGTGGAGGGTCTTTCTGATGGGACATACACTGAGGTCTTGTGGCATGCACGTAAAAAAACGCTTACTTGACAGTTGTATTTTAAAATAGAAAGTAGGCTGTAATGCTGCTGTTTGGGAATAATTTTCTCGCAGCACAATACATGGTGTATGCCTGTCTTCATATTAGCCTAGTCATTTCATTTCATTTCCTAATACATATTTATTCTAATTTCTTTTTCTTTTTTTTTAAATATTGTAGCTTAATGTATCCAACACATCGCTGATGGAAAGAACCAATCAACTACAGCAATACAGATTAGATTTTGAGAAAAACAAATCATCCAATGGCGATTCAGATTTCAACTTCCGTTTGGAGAAGGTAAAAACAATTTGTTCTAAAGCTATCATAATTAAATTACTAGTAGGAAATTGGTTTGGCTGGTAAATTGGTCTAACATAAGAGCTTTAGATCATAAGATCTGTGATTGAGTCAAGTGGCACAGTTTCGATTCAACACTTACATGTGACAAGGATAAGGGCATCCTGATTAGTTTTCTTCAGATCCTCCACTTTCTGACCACTGCTAAATACCCCTACACACAAGCCAATTATTGAAATGAAAAAGAAACCCTATGATGTTAGTCCCAAAATGACCTAGTTTCTCTCTCTTGTTCTTTTCTTAGGAACAAAACTCCAAGCTGCAGATGAAGATTGAAACGTTACAGGAAAAGTGAGTCTTTGTTTTAAGCTTATCCTAATATAGAAGTATTTTGTCGTCAACCCTGTCTGTCTGTTTGACAGTCCATCCATCCATTAACATTTTCGTAAACAGGTGCTTGCGTATAAATATATATTTAGTTTGTCTCGATAAGATCACAGTGTGTTTGGTCCTATTCCATTCCATACTCCATTCTATTAACCCTTCCCTCAATGACTGTTATTTTATTCCGAGAAAGTTCATCTCGGTTTTCTGGCGTGATGCAGAAGGAGGGCCTGACAAGGACAGCTGCCTAGTCGTTTGGATTGGACGAAAAACTGGAGTGCATGTAAAAGATCCCTGGGCATTTGGAATTCGATATAAGAGATGGCCATAGGGCGCTGCCTGTGCAAAATTTCCCGCATAGCACACTGTATGGCGAATGCCCTTCTTCCTTTAGCCCAGGTTAGGTGCATAATAGTAGGACGTTAAACCCCATTTCATTCATTCATTCTGTTATTTTAATAATCTAGGTTAAATCAAGCCCAACATGAGAGTCTGAATCTAAAACAGCAACTTGAAGTTATGAAGCAGACGGCATCCAAAGAAAATAGTTCCAGTAATAACGAGCAGATGAATACAATTGTAAACAATATGAGAATAGAAAATGAAAAGGTAAGCTTGCCTAATTAAATATAACTCAAGGGTGTGTACATCTATTATTTAGAACCTCAAAATTGTGGATAGGTTTTTCTTTGTTAATTAGGAGATAAACACCTCCTGTTTCGCATTTAGAGGGGTGTTATTGTCCAATAGACATGTCCTGAGATCATTAGGACCCAAGACGCGTTAGATCATTAGGACCCTTAAGCATGTTACAATTACAAATAGCACTCAAAACTATAGAGACTATATTAGAGTACATGGGGTTGTGTGATGAATTTAAAATGTTCATTGTGTATTAAATATTAGATGTGCGTTGGATTATAAGGCCTGTGGCATGGTTTTGATTCGCCACTTGTATTTGACCAGGAGTAGCGTCCCCTCATGGGTATTATCTGGGTCCTCCGGTTTCATCCCCTTTTCTCAAGCAAGTTATTGAAATAAAATTGAACCATGTTAGTCTTATAATGACCTAGTTTGTGTCGAGCGGACGTTAAACACATTTCTCTCTCCTTCTCCCTTTTTCAGAGAACCTAGTAGTCAAAAACTACTTGTATCAAACGCTGAAAGGTTAACAATTCAATTTTACTTTAATGAAGTTTTTGTTTTAATTCCAGGTGAAATCAGCATTAGAGGATAAAAATACAACATTGAGCGAATCAGTAACTAGGTTACGAGAAGAACTACGTAATTCAGACAATCGACGTTCTACGATAGAACAAGATCTACGCAAATTAACGCAAGAACATACAGAATTAATTAAAAAACTGTCTTCTGCTGAGGCCAACCTGACTGTAGCCATTACAGTAAGGAAAATACTTTAAGTTTCGTCATCTTATAAAAGATCTATCCTATTTCTTCAAACAATTTCCGATCCCTGCAGTGGCCGAGAAAGTTAATCCAGATTTTCTGGCGCGGTTTCTCCTTGTCAGTGATGCATGGCAGAGGGCTTGGGACGAAAAACCGAAGTCCTGTGTAGACATTGGTGTGCGCATGAAAGATCCCTTAGCAGTTGGAATTCAATATAAGAGTAGGCCGTAGCTTCGCTGCCAGGGCAAAATTTCCCTCATAGCACACTGTATAGCATTTACCCGTCTTCATTAGCCAGTTTAGGAGCAGAACAGTAGGACGTTAAACCCCATTTCATTTCATTTCTTCAAACAGTTATATCTTTTCCCAAAATAAAATAATTTGAATGAAATTTTTAATATATTCATTATTTACCTTTTTTTTCCAGGCAAAAGAACATTTAGACTTTGAAAGAGGACAGTTAAAATTAGAAGTAGAGAGATTACAGCAGAAATACGAATCTGCACATGAGCAGACAATCGAATCTCAAGCTCGTATATCTGATTTAGTCGAGAGAACCCAACGAGCGGAACAGAATTCCATGTTAAGCAGTCAGAAATTGTTGAATTCATCAGCTAGCATCGAAGCTAATCACAAGTCAAAGGTAGAAGATACTTTGATAATAGGGATATTTTGTTTCAAGCCCTGGTGTGAGCGTATGTGGTATGATGATAGGGGCGCTTTCTCAACCTCGTGGGTTTCCTTCGGGCACTCTGGTTTCCTCCCACTGCTTATAAAGAACCCTATGCGCAAGCAAATTTATGAAATAAAATTAAACCATATGTTAGTCCTGAAATGACCTAGTTGTGTGGAGTCTCTCTCTCTCTCCCCGTTAATAGGGGTGGGGATATTTTGATAATAGGGATTTTGATAATAGGGATATGTAGAAGATATTCTGAACTTACCAGTAGACACCAGTAAATAATAAATTTCAATCACATGGTTTTTCGCATTTTCTTAGTGTGCCATTCAAAATTTTACGGCACACTGTAATGATGAGTTTATGGGGATAATCAATTGAACATTCAGGAATTGAATACTCTCTTATCCCAAAAATAATGACAACCGCAGGAACAGTGGTATTTCTACAAATCATCACAGCTGAAACATACCTTGATGAAATCTGCAGCCCCAACCCTTACCCTAACCTCTCCCACTCGACTGCAGTTCT
Organism: Patella pellucida; assembly: GCA_917208275.1. Lineage (NCBI taxonomy): Eukaryota > Metazoa > Mollusca > Gastropoda > Patellidae > Patella > Patella pellucida. Next base: position 66,336,016 of record OU795042.1, on the reverse strand, counting down.
GTCAGTTCAGGACAATCGAGCATCCCCTATTATGAGTTGTTCAGCTCATAATTCCTCAGACAATTTAGCTGCTTGTCGACTTGTTTTTTCATTTATCGACCAATGTTTATATCCTTTTACAGTTTGATTACATGTGTTAGTTTTTTTCTGTGTTTTGTAGGACGAAATTAAAGATGAACTACAGAAATTACAGATTAGTTATGCTAAAATAGAAGCTGAATTAAAACATGAGAAACAGAGGGCGGACATGTTGCAAGAAGATTTATTGGATTCACAGAAGGTAAGATCTCTATACAGTCCCGAGTTCACCCCCTCGATATAAGAGAAATGAAATGAAATAGAGTTTAGTGTTTTATTGTTCTGCTCCGAACTGGGCTAATGAAGACAGGCACACGCCATACAGTGTGCTACAGCCTACTCTTACATTGAATTCCAACTATCGGGATCTTTTAAGTGCATGCCAATGTGTACACTGGTCATCGGTTTTCCTGCATCATGAATAGGGGGAACTTTCTCGGTCAAAGCAGGGATCGAACACCGGCCCTCCAGGCTAGCTAGCCAACATCTTACCCACTTAGCCACAGTGATCTCCGAATTAATATAAGTTTGGATTTCAATCACTGTTTATGACAAATATCTTTGATCCAGAAACACAATAATTTGCACATTGTTTCTTATTGCTGTATTTGATACATTATAACAACTAGAATCTTCCCTTTCTCACCTTTTTAAAAATTGTCAAGCCTTTACATTTTATGAGGGGGGTTGGGGTGGTCTGTAAGTTTAACGTGTGCGCTTTAGATCATAAGGATTCATCGGGTTAATGGGTATGGTTTTGTTTCCCAGTTTGTGTGTGACTAGGTGTAGGGGTTGCTTGACTAACCTTGTGGGTTCCCTCGTGGGTCCTCTGGTTTCCTCCCAATGATAAAAACCTGTACGTGCAAAAGAATTTTTGAAATAAAAGTGAACCATATGTTAGTCCCTGAATGACATAGTTTGTGTCCGTTTCTCTCTCTCTCTATCCCTTTAATGTTCTATATTTTATTTGTCTATAGGTTAGAACAAGTCTAGAAGCTTTATGTAGCAACTTAAAATCCACTTCTTCAGTTCTAGAGGATAAACTCGGAGTAAGTAGAATTTGAAAAATTACAATTTCTATTGTATTAAAAATAAAATTTTAAGTGAGAGAAAACAATATTGTCTGTTCTGCTGATACAATAAAAATATTCTACATTATTCAATAAAACAAAATAATATTTTTTGTTCTGCATATATGATAAAAACATTTCAAATCATTCAATGCATGAAATTAATCCAACAGCCTGCGTTGATGTATTGTGAACTTATTGGAATGAGAATGACGAATATTAAAATTAGGTCAACAAGCCAGGGCTCTTGATTCAACATTTTGCCAGCTGGTCAATTTTTCTTTTATTTTCATGTACTTTGCCCCCCCCCCCTCAATTTTTTTTTTTTTACAAAAATAGGGCTATTGGTATTCTAATTTATAAAATCTATGAACTGACGAAACAGCCTTCCAAGGTTGCTTGCAGTAAGTTACCACTTTAGACGTAATTAAGAATGTGTGTCTGTCCTTTTTAAAGCAAGTTTAAATCTTGTTTTACAGTGAAATTCTTTAAACTGTTTGATTTTAGGGATTGTATATTTGTAATTCAACTGACAGCTCAATTTTTTCATCAGGACTGGCAACTAATTTCTTTCATTTGGACAGGCAACTAATTTATTCCATTAGGACAGGCAAATATGGCGAAAGGAGAGCCCTGAGATTACAAACCCTGTGTATGGATTACAATCTTGGCCCTTATTTTACAATAATTGAATAACTACATACTCCCCGTTAGTATATTGTGAGTTAATCAAGTCTATGCTATATAGGCGTGTATATAAATCTGATAGTTACCCCCCCTGTTAATATAATTGTGAGTTAATCAGGTCTATCCTTGGCTTGTATATGAATATGATAGTTTCCACCCTGTTAATATATTGTGAGTTAATCAGGTATGCTAGGCTTGTATATGAATATTGTAGTTTCCCCCTGTTAACAAATTGTGAGTTAATCAGGTCTATGCTTGGCTTGTATATGAATATGATAAGTTACCCTCACTAGTTAATATAATTGTGAGTTAATCAGGTCAATGCTAGACTTGTATATTAATTGCATGTATTTTTACAGTCTGATAATAATGAGGATTATAATGATGGTCCATTAGAAGTAAGTTATAATACCAGTATAGTAATATTATACCCTGTAGACCTTCATATATACCTACCTTAATCCTTTAATCCTTTAATCCTAGAGCTAATTTGACTGTAGAATTTCCTTACTTATTTTATCTTAAAATAAAAGCTGGTTCATTGTTTTAAAAAAAAGATATATTTTCAGGTGGAATTGTAAGGCTAAATGAAAAAATTATTGTGGTTCTCAAATATGTCTGTGTCACTTTAAAGGGCTGCTTGGCTTGTTTTAATTTTTTTAAAAAAACCTATGCCACCTGACAAAATAAAGATACAGTAACCTCCCTTCCTTGCTGAGAACCAGAATATTTTTTTGTATGGTCTTACATTATGCTAAGCTTAGCTGCATCCATTCATTCTGTTTCCAGAATTATATATTTTTTTTCATTGAACCTGTTTTAATGTGTGTGCTTACTAAACATAGCTTACCATAATATCTATATGTACATGTATTATTATTATATATCCGTGTGTGAACGTCCTACTTACCTTTATTTATCTTCCTTGGTTTCGAATCCCCTGTTGTACTTTGAAAGGAGTAGGGTTGCCTGTCAAACCTCGTGAGTTTTCCCTGGGTTCTCCGGTTTCCTCCAACTGCTAAAGACCCCTACGTGCAAGCAAATTATTGAAAAAAATTAAACCATATGTTAGTCCCGAAATGATCTCTTTCAATCGAGTGGACATTAAACTCCATTTCTACCTCTCTCTCTCTTAATATCCTTTCTGTGGGTTTATATTACGTGTAGCCTTAATTTAAAGTCTCTGGTTGTCTTTTGTAATTTTGGGACAATGTCTAATTTTCTTCAGCCGAATCGATGCAAAATTGTGTTAGAATTGGATATTTCACATTTAAATTTAAATTAAGAAAAAAAGAAAACCCAAATATCCATGGTAGATAATCTCCTGATTCAATCGGATTAAAACGAAGCCATCAAAAGATTGAAGCTAACACTTATACTATAGATATCTTGCTCCGGCTTGTGTCGAATAATGACAGATTTTGAGTTTTTTGAAAATTTCAGTTTGTCATTTCTCAGTTGCAAGTTTTTAAAATCTTCATGTTTTTGTAAATGCAATGTACCATTATTGAAAGATTTTTGGTATATTAATAATATTCTTTTTAGGGATTCTACTTTCACAATATTAACTAATGACGATATATTAGGGACTTTAAAACTTACCCTAGATTCCTTTTTTCCCTTAACATTCCCCATTCCCCTTTCCCACTTAAACCTTCAATATTGTGATTTAAATCAATGAGTAGGCTACTAGCTGTATTCCAGTAGTTATACTAGCTCGTCAGAAATCATTACCCATAAATAAATTTAGAAAAGTAAGTAGAAGGTTAATTCAGCAAAAGTGGAAGCCAAACTTTTTCTTCTCCCAGTAAAAAGGGTTAGAAGTTTTAGAAAGAAGTAGACAACACAAGTTTATGATAATCTCTTGTGGACAGAACGAGTGCCAGCCACAGACTACTGCTTTCACAAGATCAAGCACCCTGATTAATATTCATGACTTGTGTAGAATCCGCGTCTAACAGGAATATGGAAACAATGGATCGAGGAATCCGATATGGAAGTGTTCTTCACTAGATAAATATTGATGTAGATGAAAAAAAAGAAACACTAACTCTAACACCGTTTTCATTGTCAGATGTCAGTTAACCAACGTTCCAAAGAGGTGTCCTCTTCTTCTTCAAGGTAGGGCTTACCTTTTTGAAACATTGGTTAAATGACATCTGACAATGAAAACAGTGTTAGTGTTTCTTTTATTTATCTACATTAATATTCATGAGATATGAATATTCATAATGTCACAAATATTCGGAGATTTTATAAATTGACATATGTGGATAATTTGTATAACATACAGCTAATCAAACTTTACTAACCCATATTTAATAATATATAGACAGAAACGGCTAACCGTACAGCTTTAGAAATGGAAACGCAAGAATCAAAAGGATTGTGGGAACAAGAAGTAATATCCCGGTCTAAATTAGGGTTACGGGTAAGTGAGCATGCTCAGAAACTGCATCTCAATCAATTTGCATGATAAATGTTTAAAGAATTCATGAGGGGAAATTATTTCTTCAGAGAAAAGTAAATTTGTCATTCATTTCTATAAGGAGAAGTAACTCTGTTTCCTGTCCCAAGCACAATATTATCTCCCCTTAGACCACAAGTTCAACTTTGAACTAGAGCTTTCAGACTAAATGAAAAATATGTTTATTACAATTTAGTTGTTTCTTTTACTAATATTTAATTAATGTTTTTTTATTGATTAATACTAATAATAGGGGTTATTTTTAACCCTTTTCTACATAACATTTATTCCGTGTGACCTGGTGACTGGGTTCATTATGAAAATAGTTAGAGTAGACTCAGTCAGCTGGTGACCAGTAACGAAAGGGTTTATTTTACTAATCTTAATTTAACATTTTTTAGCCTTTTCTCAAAGTTTGTAAATCAAATATATCTGGCAAAATATCTTTTATATAAAGGACCCAATTCTATGGAATACAGTTTATTACTGAGTTAAGTTTCAACCAAGCTTCTCTAGTCTTTATCAAGCAGTAATAGGCAGGAATTGTATTCCACAGAATTGTGATCTGTGTATTTCCACCTCAACTTTTTTGAAACAACACATCTTTTGCTTATAAATAGTTGCAGCTATAAAAAATACGAGTAGACATTCAAAAACACAACACAATTTATATGGAAAACAATCACTGGTTTATACACATATAGCACGACATTTCAACAAGTATTCTCTTATCGTTTACAAACACAACTGATAAAAACTTGTGCTAGAAAACAATAAGAGAAAACTAGTCGAAACGTCGTGCTATATGTGTATAATCCAGTGACTGTTTTCCATATAAATTGTCTTTGTGTTGTGTTTTTTAATGTGCTCAATCGCTAAATGCCACTCAAGGTTTATAGTGACAGAGACATTTTATTTGTTTTTAAAAAATAATGTGAAAATTTGTTGAATTGATTGCACTATGTTTACAAAATGTTTATTCTGAAGATATTATTGAAACATTTTAAAGGCTACTAAAGTTAGGGTAAAACTGCTTTCTATTTCTTCACGGAAAAAAGTAATTTAAAACCAAACATTAGCCTACTTGGTTGTTCTTCTCAAGCGGTGTTAGATGGCTGAATGGTTAACGCAGTTGCATCATATTCATATGGTCTGTCATTGTGTCAAGTGATGTAGTTTTAATTCCCCACTTCCACGTTTGGGTCGCCTGTCCAACCTAATGGGTTTTCAAAAGTTTGAAGTTTTAGACACAACGTGCTTCTAGAATCTCAAGTAAATCTATTTATTTATCAAGACCAGAAAGAAATAAAAGATTTAATATTCGGGCTGTACATATCTGCTTCAGCTTAGTTTTTCAAATATCTTTTGATTTAGTAGTGTAATTATTTTTTTCGTTTGTTTAGCTTGCTCAGTTACAGAGACAGAACCAAGAGAGTAGTTCCCAACTTGACGAGGTAGGTATTTCTTTCATTCTTTTTATTAAATAATAGGTTTGCTAAGTTTCACTTTTATGTTTGCTCTGATCGTTTTTGATATTGATTGATTTTGATATTTTGGTTGTTATGATTTTGGTATTTACCAAACTTGTCTTTGATATATTATTTTATAATTTTTACATTTGACCAATCGGAAGGCCTGACAAGTACAACTGACCAGTTGTTCGAATGAGTCGACAAACCCAGGTCCTGTGTACACATTGGCATGCACGTAAAAGACCCCATGGCAGTTGGAATTCAATATAAGAGTAGGCCGTAGCGCCGTTGCCAGGCCAAAATTTCTCTCATAGCAGGCTGTATGGCGTATGCCCATCTTCATTAGCCCAGGCTAGGAACAGAACCATTTCATTTCATTTGATTCATTTTTGACCGATGGTAATTCATCTTTTTAGGAAAGACGTAAGTTAAGAAAAATTGCTAATGGCAAAAAAACAGCTGATACGAAATACGAAGAGGAGAGAGCCAGGTAAGAATAGAGATCTTTTAGAGATGCATTGTGTTAGATTTAGATAAAGAACTGATTATAAATGTTTTTAAAAATAGAACTCAAAATCTTTTTTTGTGAGCGAAGTTTGACTGTTTAAAGTTTTAATTAGAATAATTCTGTCTTGATTTTTTATTTGCTATGATAATAAACAAAGTCTTGATTATCCATTTTAAAATGAAATTATTATGCTTTAATCCAATGAAAATCGTGAACATCCGATGATCTAGAAAGTTGATTATGATCTTGTCATGTGATTATGCTTTAATTCAATGAAAATCGCGAACATCCGATGATCTAGAAAGTTGGATAATACACAAAGTCTTGATTATCCATTTTGAATGAAATTATTATGCTTTAATCCATTGAAAATCGCAAACATCCAATGATCTAGAAAGTTGATTATGGTCTTGTCATGTGAATAAATATATACTTGTACTTGTAGTTAAACATAACATTTAGTGCATAGAGTAAGACATGTAATGGAAGGATTTAGTTCTTAATGCATGATTAACCAAGTTAAAATCGCCACTTTTAATGATTATAAGGTCTATCCTTCGTGGTTTGTTTTCTGTCCGAAAGCTTGTACATGATAACCTTGTGTGTTTTCTCTGTGTCTTTCAATTTCCTCCCATTGCTAAAGACCCTTATGCACAAGTGAATTATTGAAAAAAAAATTGTACCATAATATATGTTAGTCCCAAAATGACCTAGTTTGTTCTGAGTAGACATTAAACCCCATTTCTCCCTCTCTTTGAATAATGAAACTATATTAAATGATGTGGTTATTGTTACATGAAGTGCATAAGGCCTGTCATTGAGTCAACTGTTGTATGTGACAAGGAGTAGGGTGGCCTGTCAAACCTTGTAGGTTTTCTCTGAGTCCTCCAGTTTCTTCCCAATTCTAAATACCCCTACACGTAAACGACTTATCAAAATAAAATTGAACCATATGTTATTCCCGAAATGACCTAGTTCGTGTTGATGTAAACCTCCTTTCTCTCTCTCTCCCAGAAATACTGAACTAGAAAAAGAAGTAACACAACTTAAAGCTCATCTTAAAGCAGCTAGAAAACGACTGAAGGTAAGAATAGATATTTCATATACCGGGCAAATTTGGTTGCACTGAAGGCATTTTGATAGGTTAATGGGAGATATTATTGTTTGAGATTGATATTGAATATTTTATAAATGTTGCGGGTGAATTTGGTTGCACTAAACGCTTTTTGACAAACAAATATTAAATATTTTATAAATGTTATGGGTAAATTTGGTTGCACTAAATGCTTTTTAAAAACAAATATTTAATAAATGTGATTGATGAACTTGGTTGCTTTGAAGGCTTTTTAATGTGTAATGGTTATGGAGATATATGGTCATATACTAATAGGGGGGATCACGTGGCTAAAGGGGTAAGACGCTGGTCGCTGACTGGCTAGCCTGGAGGTCGGGTGTTCGATCCCTGCATTGGCTGAGAAAGTTCATCAAGATTTACAGGCCCGGTTTCCCCCATGTCAGTGATGCAGGACGGAGGGCCTGACATGGACAGCTGTCTAGTCGTTTAGATGGGACAAAAAAAAACAAGGTCCCGTGTACACATTAGCATGCACGACGCACGTAAAAGATCCCTTGGCAGTTGGAATTCGATATAAGAGTAGGCGTATTTTAATCAGATTGTTTAATCTCTCTCTCTCTCTCTCTTATTGCATGCTTGTATTAATATTCTAATATTTAGGATACAGATTACACTGATACAAGAATCAGTGGTTTACAATCAGACTATGATAAAGAGAGATTACAGATGGACTCGACTCTCTCTACAGCTAAACGACAGGTGAGGCTAACATATATATAACACCTTGAACAGGTAGATAATAATTTCACATCTTCATTAGCCCAGTTTAGGAGCAAAACAGTAGGACGTTTAACTCCATTTCATTTCATTTTATTTAATAATTTAATAACAGAGTAGACTCCATTTCATTTCATTTTATTTAATAATTTAATAACAGAGTAGAATAATAGAATGGAATTAGTCCATTTCTTCTGGATTGATTTTCTTTTTAGAGATTCGACTTTCACAATAATGTAGTTTGTCAGAGATATAAAAAGTTTGATTTAATTCTGTTTAGACCAGAAATTAGAAGATTTTATAGTTGTTTGCCAGGCAGTATTATGTTTTAACATAAATCGAAATTATAATATCTCTAGGAGTGTATTTTGGATGAACATAATATCTTTAGTTGTGTATTTTGGCATGAAATTGATTTCCTTAGAAGAAGTGTATTTTGCCAAGGATTTAAATTAATGAGTTTCATTCCCATTCAGACCAGAAATTAGAAGATCTTAATCTTCTCCAGTTCTTTGCAGGCAGTATATATGATATGTGACCAACTTCTATGAAACTAGACGCTTGTCGCACGACTTCATTTTGTACTATTGGCACATAATCATAGACTTTATGCCTTCTTGTTGCCGTGAAGTGAATAAGCCAGCTCTATTTTAATGAAAATGACCAAGAGCTTGGTTTTGTGAGAGCAGGCCACTATTTTAAAATAAAATGTAATTACAATATCATTAGCTGGCAGTGTATTTTGGATAGATTAGTTATGAATTTTGGAATAAATTTAATACTTAAGAAGAAGTGGATTTTGACGTGAATTTAATAAATCCTCATTTTCCAACAGTTAGAGGATCTACAATCAAAGCATGATTACGAAGTAGAAGCAAACGAAAAACTAAGTTCTAAAAATCGTCAGCTTCAATCAGAGTTGTTGAAACTACGGGAATTAGAACATTCTGTAAATGATTTGGAAGCTAGTAAAATGAAACTAGAGTCTAATTATAGTATCATAAAGGTATAATCATGCATGCACCACGTTTTATATCCCATGTTTGGAATTATGCATGTTGATATATTATATCAAGTTTGTAATTTTCGCTTTTCAGATATTTCTATGGTTAATTATATCCCATTCATTGTTCACAACCTTCATACAAGATTTGCATGATTATTGATTATTTGATTGATTCTATTTCTAGATTATTCTGTTAATACAAACCATCCATTTCGAATAAAAAATATATATTTTTTGATATATAATATTTATTACTTTTAGTATACCCATAACATAACATTAATTACTATTACCAATTATGTAACATAACACTAATTAAATTACCATTACATAACATAACATTAATTACTATTACCAATTACATAACATTAATTACTATTACCCATTATAATTATATATAATATTTATTACTTTTAGTATACCCCATATTCCTGAAGCAATTGCCTGAGAAATCCCTCTCTGGCCATTGCTGGAATGGCGTCTGTTTCTTGAACTTACGCGGGAATGTGTCTATTCTTTACATTCAATGAAAAATATCACTTAAGTACAGCAACATGACAGCCCTTCGTTTATTCTGGGTCTTTCCTAAAACTTTGGACAATGATTTAAGTTATTAAAAACCGTGAAAGTATGTTCGTTTCCAAACAGTATTGTTTACATTTTATTCGTCTTGATAGCCTCGTTTGTCACGCAATTAGTTTTACTGCAGTATTCTTCTATGCACTGGCTAATTAGTCATAATAAAATCGTGAGCCATGACGTAACGTTATGTAAACATATTTGATCCAATACTGACACTCGTTTTAAATGTAAAGCTTTTGTAGGGCAGCTAGTGATTTGCCAGGAGACGGACCACTGACCAATCAAAATTTAAAACAACAATATCCACTCAAAATAGCAGTGTGTAGTGGATTACCTCTAATCAAACGAAACGCTGCGAGGAGTATGAGTATAATAACATTAATTACTATTACCAATTATGTAACGTAACAATAATTAAATTACCATTACCCATTACATAACATAACAGTAATTACTTTTACCAATTACATAAACATTAATTACTATTACTCACAAGAGTTCACTATTTTAGATAATATACTATTAGCAAGATGCTCGTACATTATTGGAAAAATGGCATGCCAACATCAAAGGATTACGTCACATCTGTATTTTAATTACTATTATCCAGTACATATCATTAATTACTATTATGCATAACATTACACAACATTAATTACTATTATCCATTACATAATATAACATAAATTACTATTACTAATTACATAACATAACATTAATTACTATTACCCATTACATAACATAACATAATATTAATTACTATTACCCATTACATAACATAACATAATATTGAATCATTAATTAATATTACCCATTACATAACAATAATTACTATTTTACATTTATGACTTAACTTTTATTAATAACTTATAATATAATGAAATTGTAAAATCAACCTCAAAAAATCTTTGATTCACAATAATCAAATCTGTTCTTCTACACATATTATGGAAATATTTCTATGCATTTGGAATGCAATTAATTACATGGCCATTACTCATTACATGGCCATTACGTATTACATAACCATTACTTCAATACATACAGGGGGTTGGAATGGCCTAGTGGTCTAGAATGCTGCACTTCAACCTCTAGCTGGCGGGTCATCTCTGGCTTGCTGCTGTGGTTTCGAACCCTGGTGTGAGTGTATGCGACATGGAGATAGGGGCACCTTCTCTACCTCGTGGGTTTCCTCCGGGCACTTCAGTTTACTCCCACTGCTAAAAGACCCCTGCGCGCAAGCGAATTATTGAAATAAAGATTGAAAACCATACGTAAGTCCCAAATCGACCTAGTTTGTGTCAAGTGGACGTTAAACCCCATTTCTCTCTCTTTCTCTATCTAAAAACTTGACTATTGCAATTCCCTCCTTTACCAGATCCCTGTCTCTGTGCTAAATCCACTCCAACTTATCCAAAATAAAGCAGCGAGAATCATAACCAGAACAAAACAAAGTCAATATATAACCCCAGTCCTCAAGGATTTACACTGGCTTCCAGTTAAGCAAAGAATTGTTTTTAAAATATCTGTTTTAACTTACAATTGTCTCCACTGTGATTTTGCTCCAGGTTATCTAAAAGAACTTCTTATCAATAATTGCCCGTCTCGCAATTTAAGATCATGTGATAAGAATTTACTAATGGTACCTTTAACAAAGTCGAATCGTACTGATCGTGCTTTCTCCTCTGCTGCTCCCATGGTTTGGAACTCTTTACCACAAAGTGTTAAAAACAGTGACAATATATATTCATTTAAAAGGAACTTAAAAACAGAACTTTTCCGACAGTCATTCTGTTAATGACTTTAACGACATTGTAAATTGCGCCAATGAGCAGCCTTTTGGTTGGAATCCCAGCGCCATATAAGATGATTATTATTATTAAAAAGATACAATGATTCCATTGAATTGCTATTACATGTATCCCAGTCCTGTCATGAAGCATCTGTCCATATTCAAAACATCATACACAAAGCTACCTTCAAATACTTTGTACCCATTGAATATCACTGACTTGTTCCCCCATTAAATATCACTGACTGTGTGCCCATTAAATATCACACTGACCCATTAAACATCACTGATTTTTTACCCAATAAATGTCACTGACTTTGAACCCATTTAAATTTAAATGCCACCAATTTTGTACCCATTTAAATTTAAATGCCTGACTTTGTACCCAATAAATATCACTGACATATTCCCCATTAAATGTCACTGACCACTGACTTTTTATACCAATTAAATGTCACTGACTTTGTACCCAATAAATATCACACTGACCTTGTATCATTTAAATGCCACTTGTACCCATTTGATATTACTTCATACCCATTAAATATCACAGATTACACACTTTCAAATAAAGTTCCCAGTATATAGAGCAACCACTGCTCATTATGTTAAACAGGTCTATGTCATTTAACATTATGTTAACAGGTCTATATCATTTAACGTTGTGTTTATTGAATATGATTAAAATGAATTGATTGAACACTTGGATTGACTGTGATGTATAATATATACATGTAGTTTAACTAATATAATATGTTTACATGAAAAATGAAGGTATATTTTAATATGCATTTAGAAATAACTATTTAAAATGATCTTCCTAATTATAGCATTTCTCTAGTGTGATGTGGATTTTGGTGTATTATAATATTATTATTAGTATTAATATAATATTATTAGTATTAAAATTAGTATCAATTTATTGATATGATATTATTAGTATTAATGTAATATTATTAGTATTAATACATTATTATTAGTATAAATATATTATTAGTATTAATATTATATTTTTAGTATTAATATAATGTTAGTATTAATATAATATTTTTAGTATTAATATAATATTAGTATTAATATAATATTATTAGTATTAATAAATTATTATTAGTATTAATATAATATTATTAGTATTAATAAATTATTATTAGTATTAATATATTATTATTAGTATTAATATATTATTAGTATTAATATAATATTTTTAGTATTAATATAATGTTAGTATTAATATAATATTAGTATTAATATATAATTAGTATTAATATAATTTTATTAGTGTTATTATTAGTATCTATACCTAATTATAGTCGCAGATAGATGGTAGCCCTGCAGACACAGATCATATTCGTAAAGAAATGGAAGCCAAATATAGAATGGAATTAAATCGTAAATTAGAGGATGTAAATTTCTATCTTGAAGAACAAGCGAGAGCTAGAGACAAGTTAGATAGATCAAGGGGAGATAATGAGAGTAAATTGATGTCCGAGAGAAAGCGTCTTGATGTAGGTGGTGAATAGTAAATAACTGTATTACATGAATGTTTATAACTTGATTTTCCCCCAATCCATGCATTGGCTGCTAGAAAGTTCATCTGGATTCCCTCTTCTCAGTGATGTTGGACAGGAGGGTCTGGCAAGGGACAACATATAGTCATCTGAACAGGACTAAAAACTGAGGTCCCATGTGAACGTAAAAGATCCCTTGGCAGTTGGCATTCGATATAAGAGTAGGCCCTAGATGTTTTGTGAAACCAAAAATAGTAGCACAAAGCCATTAGGCCTATAATTCCTGGATCAATTTTCCTTTATACCCCACATTTCAACCTCGAAAAGATAAACAAATAGATAAAGATCAGTCACATATCTGAAAGTTTTAGCATACCTGTAAAACTAAACTAATTTGTTCCACGGTAAACAATGAAAGGTATGCTGACACAAACTGATTTCAACACTGGTTTAATAACACGTTAACATTTAAAAGAAGTTTTTAGCTCATAAACATAGAATACAGAGATTGTTGGATTTGATTTTCAGGATGAGAATACCAATCTACGATTAAAGTACGAACAAGCTCTTGCTGCTAAAGAGAGTAAGGAGATGGAATCGAGACGATATCGGGAACTATACGAAAGTGAAATGAAATGGCGAATGAGATTAAATGAACAGCTACAAGAAAACACTGATAAAGCTTTAAATTTAAAATCAAAATTAGTGTAAGTATTTTTATTATATTAAAGGGACAGTCCGAGATTTCTCCTCAGGGTATCGGTTGATAAAGGTGGGTTTAAAGCAGGCCTGATTCTGAGTTCACAAAGAATCAGTGTTGATGAGAAACTGCTGTGATCAATAAACAATAATTTGCACATAATTTTTTTATTCATGTATTTGGTATATTATAACAACAAGTGCTTTACAAAGGGCTATATTTTAGTTAAGACAAGGCGACAATTATTCTGGACTTGTAATACTACTAATACAAATATGAATAAACTAACACATACTTATGGAAAACAGCTACTGATTTATTTGGGCGAAGTTTTGAAGAGTATTCTGTCAACGTTTTCAAACTAATATACTTATTGAGAATTAGTTTGAAAACGTTGAGAGAATACTCTTCGAAACTTTGCCCAAATAAATCAGTAGCTATATTCCATAAGTATGTGTTAGTTTATTTATCTACCCGGTTACTAAATGCTATTCAAAGAATAATACAAATATGGTCATATAGTTACCATAGAAATACAGAAAATAGGACAAATCTGTGTTGGCCATAATGACAGATACCAGATGAATTGTGTCTGACAAGTGACTAATTTCCAGGAATGGTTATTACTATTTTTAGTATGCAAATCAAATACTAGAATTTAAAAACCTCAGTTACTAGACCGGACATTTTCAAATTTAGATATTGAGCCTTTTGGAAATTATCCTTTACTGTTACACTGTAGTAACTTTAACAGGCACATAAAGATGATGTTATGTGCTATTTGGGTTTTTACATTTGGCAAACTTACATTTGATTTACATATGTAATATAGATAGATTTTTGGAAACCAGCACTGTGGGATTTTTTGAGAATGGTTTTAGATTTAGCATGGACATTATTGCTGCCTGACCGACTGAGAGACATTCTAACAAAAAAAGTAGTCATCCCTTAACTACCCACAACAACACACACCAATCCCAGCCTTAATTCACCTTCGAAGAACCATTATTGCATTACAACTTTCTGGACTAAGATACTACTGATGGAGAAATGATATTATTTCATAAAGAAGTTACATTGTTTTTATCGTTATTTCTAATTATAGAGCTGAAAAACATAGAAGTAAGCTACAGGCAAGTTTTGGTAATTTGAATTATTCTGCTATATCTGGTAGTTCATATGATGGAAGTCGTGTATTAGGTGGGGATGACGTTCTCAGTAATAAATTACGAGCTGAATTAGACAGAAGTATAGCTAAACACTTAGAAGCCGGTAAGTTTTTTTGGATTTTTTAAACAATATTTTTTTTTCAGGTTGTCTGAATGGGATTTGGGAACAGGCTAAGCCAATGTAATACCCCTCTACTGGTGAGCTCTAACAGTAATAATACATGTTTAATTCGTTTTGTAACCGTTATTTGGGAGCCCCAGTGGCTCAGTAATTAATGCGGTGTCTCACTAACTAGGAAGGGGGGGGGCAATGGTTAGTATGTGTATCATAAGGTCTGTCAGGAAGTCAACTGGCATGGTTTTAAAGCCCCAGTCGTACGTGACAAGGGGTAGGGTCGTCTGATCAACCTTGGGGGTTTTCACTGCGTCCTACAGTTTTCTCCCCATGTGTGAGGAATACGTGTGTAATTGTTTTTTGTAACCAATGTTTGGGGAGTCACAGTGGCTCATTAAGGCGCTGTTTCTAACCAGAAGGGGGATTGGATGGCCAAATGGTTAGGGTGTACGGCGATGTATTATAAGGTCTGTCATTGAGTCAACTGGCATGGTTTCGCTTCCCCAGTTGTACGTTACTAGGAGTAGGGTTGTCTGACCAGCCATGTGAGTTTTCTCTGGGTCATCCGGTTTCCTCCCCACTACTAAAGACACCTACTCACAAGCGAATTATTGAAATAAAATTGAATCATATGTTAGTCCTGAAATGACCTAGTTTGTGTCGAGTTGACGTTAAACCCTATTCCTCTCTCTGTGTCTAACCAGGAGGCCATGAGGATTGATCCCGGTGTTGGCTGAGAAAGTTCCCTGAGATTTTCTGGCATGGTTTCCCCTTGTCAGTGGTGCAGGATGAAGTGTTTGGCAAGGACAGTGTCTAGTCATTTCGATCGGCCGGAATTATACTTAGTTAGTGTTTACGATTAAAATAATCAATGTAGGAATTCAAATGTTGGTCAACCATCTTTGTGTCTGTTCCCAAGTGGAGTTGATTTTAGACTGGCAGCGTAATCAACCGGTTCCTTGTGTGAAATATGTAAAATTCTTTCTTGTTGTTTTATTTTAGCACCTCACAATGATGTTATTCCTGTGGTGCGGTCTACAGATGAAGCCGTCCTAAATTCTTCCTTTGCAAAATCTAGTGCTGAATACCAGAGACTCTTAAATCGTAAATTCTGTGTTTAAATTATATCCTGCAATTTCAAGATCCCACTAAAACTCAGAGCTCTTTTTCGTTTCATTTTCTTTTGTTTTATTAGTCTTCATTATGGTTTGATATGGAAGGATTTTTAGATAAACCCATGTTCATTCTGGTTAGAGATTAGCCAATGAAATGGTCTAGTTAGTCGAGCTAAATTTTGGGGGCAGTGGTTAAATATGAATCATTTACGTTATTCAGTGATTTGACCCCTGACCTCCATCGCAAACCCTGTCAGATCTATGTCGAATGAAGGCCATTGAAAGTATAAAAAACAAAATGAAATTACCATCTGTATTTAAATATCTGAATTTATAGTATTATCGTATATTTCATTTCTTTGATTATTTTTCCGCAATATTTATAACAACTAATATAAGATATTATAAATATATTTACTGCTAGAAATCCAGACCAATAGTTTAATAATTCTACCAAATATTTTAATTAATATGCAAGCCTGGAAATAAGGGACCTGTAACTGACAATGTCAGGTACAGATTCAGGCTTTGTCAGGTACAAAACCTCTGGTGTCTGTCATTTAGTCCGACATCGATTCGTCTTTTTTATTGATATTAATAATAAATGTCCGGCACTAAGTTTGAAATTGTCAGGTACCGGTACTATTTCATTAGTATGTGACATTTTGTCAGGTACTTCTAAAAACATTATTTCCAGGCCTGTTAATATGAAATCCCTCCAAATTACAATCCCTCCAGGTATACTCGGTGAACTTAAACTTTAGTTACCTAATTCCACCAAATGTTACAACTGTATTGGAATGTGTAAGTTCTGTTCGATTATTTGAAATAATCTATCCTTTCGATTTTTAATTAGTAATTAAAAGATTTTTTAATTAAAATGAAATCCATTCAATAAATAAATACTGTGATATTCATTTAGAAAACCCTTTTAACAACTTCTTTGAATGTTCGTATCAATTTTCGATTTTAAATTAAAGAAGTTTTTTAATGAAAGGGTTTTCACACAGAATGAAGTGAAAATAATATGAGGATATTTCATGGTACATTTAGTTACCGGTGGGCCTATTTTTAATTGCGAAGATCTTTTATTTTCGTTTGTTTTTATCCGTCCAAATAAATATATTATATACAAGGTATGAGTTTATTATGTTATTTTAGTGTAGTCGATATTTTAAGCATAATATTCACTGTTTTAATGCAAGACGACAAAGGATAAAAACAGGTCACAATTCTATGGAATACAGGTACTGCTTATTACTGAGCGACGTTTATTCCAGTTCAATTACTAAATGCCAATGAAACAAGAATATCATTATATGGAATACGGAAGCCAAGGTGGCTCAGTGAGTAAGACACTGGATTGCTAGCCAGGATGTCTCTGGTTGGTCCCAGTGTTGGCCAAGAATATTTTACAGGAAAGGCTGACAGTTGGAATACAAAATAAGAAAAGGCTGTTAAGCCGCTGTCCAGGCAAAATTTCCTTCATAGCACATGTATGGTGTATGCCCGTCTGAAATATGCCAGAACAGTTGGTGCAGAACAGTAGGACGTTAAAACCCATCCATTCAATACTATGGAATACAATGATTGTTTTTTACTAGACTTGTCTAGTTGTTATCAGTAATAATATACAAACACTAAATATAAACAGTACCGCTAATTGTATTCCATAGAATCTCATTGAGTCAACTGGCATGGTTTTGATTCCCTGGTTTTACCTGGTAAGAAGTAGGGGCACCTGTCAAACCTTGTGGGTTTTCTCCAGGTCCACCAGTTTTCCACCACTGCAAAAGACCCCTATGCCCAAGCGAATGAAATAAAATTAAACCACATGTTAGTCCTAAAATGACTAGTTTGTTTCGAATGGGTGTTAGACCCATTTCCCTCTCTCTCTCCATAGAATTGTGACCTGTGTATTTCCAGTCATAATTGCAACAGTTTACAACAAAAGATGATATTACAACTGTCAAAGTAGCTTACTTTTTTTTGATCTATATATTCAGTGTGTGGACGTGGACTATCTGTGTACAGACATTAGTTATTGGTTTAGATTATATAGTTGCTGAAAAGCAAGTAGAAAACCTTTAAGAAGTTAGGAACACAGGCCACACCATTTTGATTTTCTGCTTTTTAGGGGTCTTAATAATTAAATAGCTATTTGAATAATGTGAAAGATGTTTTGATTAAAATTTCAAAACTTAAACATTTTGGAACTAAAAGCTATTGAACAGTACAATTAAATACTTTTTGATTTTGAAATTAGTCTTTTTCCCAAAGATTCGAGAAGAAAAATTTAAACAGGTGTTTTTCTGAAGAGTAGAAAATCAACTTGACCTGGTCTGGTTTGTTTATTTAGAGAAATAAAGCAAAATTGTGACTTTTGTTTTTTAGACAAGGGGTTATTATTACTTTACGGTCACAAAATTTTAGGGCAGCAAGAACAGAATGAAGAAGCTGTAGAATAATTAAAATTTAGTATAAATTTTATCCAATTACATGTATAGTATGTGATTTATCAAGATTTTAGCGTAGGATTTTAAAAACTTCAGGACCTCTAGTAAGCTTTAAATAGATTCAAAAACAAGTCTCCCATGACAATAAGATAATGTTTGACAGTGCTAAGTAATTCTGTAGAGGTAGATATCGCATGTTATGGTATAAAATATTTTATATGTATAGGTAAATATCCCATGTTATGGTATAACCACAGGAATCAGACCTTCTATCCGTATTTATGCATACACCATGTTGCACCATTTTTATACGCCCACATTTTCATGTGGACGTATTATGTCGTCGCCCCTGTCCGTCCGTCCGGACGTCCGTCCACAATTGTTTGTGGACTCTCTACAGATCACAATTCTTGTCGGATTTTGACGAAACTTGAAATATAGGTTTATCCCCAAAAGATCTCGGCTGCTTTCGATATTGGCATGTATCGGATCAAAACTTCATGGATTATGGCCCCTGATTGTACGAAAAATCACGTTTTTAGCTTGTGGACCCTATAGAGGTCACAATTTTGAACCGATTTTGATGAAACTTGACATGCATGTTTATAACCCAAAGATCTTGGTTCCTTTCGATATTTGCGCCTATCAGAACGTAATTTCCTGAATTATGGCCCCTGATTGTCCGAAAAATCACCTATTTTAGCTCGTGGTACCTCTGGAGGTCACAATTATTATCCGATTTGTAAAACCGTTCGATTATATCACCGTTACACCCTAAGGAAGGTTGAGTTCAAATTTCGGAAAAATCGGACCAAAATTACCATACAAAATGGCAGCCGTTCGTACGCGAATACTGTTAAAAAATGGTATATCAAGGTTGTGGACCCTGTAGAGATCACAATTTTAATTCGATTTAAGATGAAACTTGAAATGCATGGTTATAACCCAAAGATCTTGGTTCCTTTCGATATTTGCGCATATCGGATCGTAACTTTCTGAATTATGGCCCCTGATTATACGCAAAATCGCCTTTGTTTAGCTTGTGGTCCCACTGGAGGTCACAATTATTATCTGATTAAAAAAATCGTTTTGATTATATCACCGTTACGCCATAACGAAGGTTGAGTTCGAATTTCGGAAAAATTGGACCAAAATTGCCATACAAAATGGCCGCCATTCGTACGGGAATACTGATTTAAAAATGGTATATCAAGGTTGTGGACCCAGTAGAGGTCACAATTTTAATTTTCGATTTTGATGAAACTTGAAATGCATGGTTATAACCCAAATATCTTTGTTCCTTTCGATATTTGCGCATATCGGATTGTAACTTCCTGAATTATGGCCCCTGATTATACGCAAAATCGTCTTTGTTTAGCTTGTGGTCCCTCTGGAGGTCACAATTATTATCCGATTTAAAAAATCGTTTGATTATATCACCGTTATACCCTAAGGAAGGTTGAGTTCGAATTTCGGTAAAATTCGGAACAAAATTGCCATACAAAATGGCCGCCGTTCGTACGCGAATACTGTTAAAAAATGGTATATCAAGGTTGTGGACCCAGTATAGGTCACAATTTTGATTCAATTTTGATGAAACTTGAAATGCATGGTTATAACCCAAAGATCTTGTTTCCTTTCGTTATTTGCACATATCAGATCATAACTTCCTGAATTATAGCCCCTGATTGTCCGAAAAATCGCTTATGGTCCCTCTGGAGGTCAAGATTATTATCCGATTTAAAAAAACACTTGACTCTATCACCATTACACCATACGGAAGGTTGAGTTTGAATTTCAAGGAAATCGAACCATAATTGCCAGATAAAATTGCCGCCGTTTGTACGCTAATAGTGTTAAAATATGGTATATCAAGGTTGTGGACCCAGTATAGGTCACAATTTTAATTCGATTTTGTTGAAAGTTGAAATGCATGTTTATAACCTAAAGATCTTGATTCTTTTCGATATTTGCGCATATCAAATTGTAATTTAATGAATTATAGCCTTTGATTGTAGGAAATATCACTTTCGGTTTTGCTTGTTCTCTATCCATGTCTCGAAAATGTGGGCGTATCCTGCCTGGCAGTGCCAGCTTACTATCTTTATTATATATTGTCTGATACAACATCACATGGTGTATGCATATATATACCGATAGAAGGTCAGATTCCTGTTGCAAATAACATATTTTATATGTATACGTAGATATCCCATGTTATGGTATTTTATTTGTATAGGTAGATATTATGATATAACATAACGTATTCTATATGTATACAATCCCCCATGTATAAATATATCGCCCTTATATTTGTTACCATTTACATAACAATCATATTTAATTCAAATGTTAAATAAACATTTATTTGAAGTATAATAAAATATATTATATACCTATATATAGAGTTGTTTTTATTAATTTTATTGGTAACAGTGAAGGAGGGGGAGGGGGAATGGTGTACGCGCTGTATCATCATTAAAAGGTCTATCATTGAGTCAACTGGCGTGGTTTTCGATTCCCTGTTTGTACGCGACAAGGAGTAGGATCTCATGTCCAACCTCATGGGTTTTCTCCATGTGCTCCAGTTTCCTCCCACTGCTAAAGACCCCTACACGCAAGTTAATTATTGAAATAAAATTGGGCCAGTTTGTGTCGAGTGGATGTTAAACCCCTTTTCTCTCTATCTCTCACAGATAACACTGAAATGTGGTCGTTTTTGGTCATCAAGCGGTCAGGGAAACACAATTAATTGACTGTTTGTGCTCTAGAAGGTGAAGTTATGATCTGACTCATTTTACTTCCAGAGTTTTGGCTCTTGATCACTAAGAAACATCTTAGGGGTGCTTAGTGTCATGTTAATACTCCCATAAACTACTATGCAATAACCCTTGTGGATTGCTCTTAACTTCTGGGGATTTGTTGCCTGGCAACCTAGCTGAAGTGACACAGGACTTTCTCAGCAAATACCTCGATCGAACCAGGTATTTCATGGTGATTAGGCCAGTTCTGTACTCCCCTTGCCCGAAAAAATAACAAATTTGGGGCATTAACATGGGTGGGGTCAAAATGGTTGAACACCTGCGCTTCAGATCATAAGGTCTGTCATTGAGTCCAGTAGTATTAGTATGGTTTCGATTCCGCACTCATATGTGACAAGTAGTTGAGTTGCCTGTCTAACCTTGTGTTTTCTCCAGATCCTCTGGTTTCCTCCCACTGCTAAAAACCCATCCGCGTTGACCTAGTTTGTGTAAAATTAACTTTAAACCCCATTTCTCTCTAGTTGAAGGACGACAATGGCCCCAGGCATCATCGAATATTACTTAACTGCTTTGACAGATTTATGCCACATTGGGAAAACAAATGTATATTTAATGTCTGTTAAATTCTTTGAGTGATTTTTTCATTTGGCATTCATGGGCCATGTCTAATGGTTTTAGGAAAAGCAATTATTTTATGATTCTTTCATTGTATGACACTGAAATATATTCATATACTGACTATTCAACCATTTGGGTGTTTTAAAACAAATCTCTAATAAGTTCCTGTTGAAAGAAATGTGGTTTAATATTCACTCGACTACAAGGTCATTTCGGGACTAACAAGCCATATAACAAAGAGAGAAGGAGAAATGGGGCTTAACAACCTCTCGACCCAAACTAAGTCATTTCAGGACTAACAAATGGTTCAATTTGATTTCCATTATTTGTTTGCGCGTAGGAGTCATTATAGCAGTTGGAAGAAACATGAAGTAAACCCAGATGGTTGGACAGGTGAGCCTACTCCTTGTTGTAACATTCAAGGCAATAAAAACCACGCCACTTGACTCACTGACTGAGGGGGTTGGGATGACCTAGTGGTCTAGAGTGCCACGCTTCGACCTTTAGCTGGCCGGCCACCTCTGGCTTGCAGCTGTGGTTTTGAGCCCTGGTGTGAATGTGGCATGGAGGTAGGTGCGCCTTCGCAACCTCGTGGTTTCCTTCCCCTGCTAAAGACCCCTACGCGCAAGCGAATTATTGAAATAAAATTAAACCATATGTAAGTCCTGAAATGACCTAGTTGTGTTGAGTGGACGTTAAACCCCATTTCTCTCTCTCTCTCTCAGTCTCACTGACCGACCCTTATGATCTCAATCCCCCTGATAAGAAATAAAGGATTATTAATGGTAGGGTAGCATCAGAGATTTTACTGCTCACAGACCCTCTCGACTAGTCAGCACCAATAGATACATACATCATCAGATTGCTAGGTTCATTTATAATTTGATTCTATGTGGGGATTATGGTCGCTAGCTGTAGTGCCGCTGCCCAAGCAAAATTACCCATAGCACACTGCATAGCATATGCCTGTCTTCATTAGCCCAGTTTAGGAGCAGAACAGTAGGACGTAAACCCCATATCATTTGATTTCATTTTAAGTAATGTAATCACAGACCGATTTAATAATAAAACAAGCAGCATTCTCAATATTTTATTATACATACTCTCTGTCTATATAATAAACCGGTTATATAAAAAAAACATACAAATATAAAATTATCATTTAATGGTTTCTGTGAAAAGTGACCACAGATTAATAATAACAAATTTTTATAAAGCGGTCGACACACTAGCCGATCAGCTGAGTAGACACACGAGACAAATCCTTCGCCTGATTCACAAGTCGATTGCATCTGAACTCACATCACATGATTAAACATGGCCGCGACCATGTCTTCAAACAGTCACGTCACTTCTCGATATTAGTGGTGATTGGTCAATAAATTCTACATTCGGGCGAATGACACATTCGGCAAACCTTGACAGATTCCGGTACCCTCCGTAACCCTACATCTAGACTCAGATGAATGACAGTAAGTGATATATACCTACAACCATACATTTGCGATGCAGCTAGTCGACTACATGCCGCTTTTAAAAAAAAGTCCCAAAATGACAGCCATTTTTTAATTTGTTGATATAATCTCCATGGGGGCAGCCTTTTTTTTCCCGGGTCCTTTAAAATAGTTTCAAAATGGCGGGATTCGTCATACATCCTAGTCTAGATGTAGGGTACTTGAATCTGTCGAGATTCGCCGAGTGGCGAAAGATTCGGCTAGTGTGTCCATCTCTTTAAAGAACAATTATATCATTCCTTTTCTTGAATCACTATTGGATTATACATATTTTATATGTATAAAAACTACCTGTTATATAACAACATAGAAAGACATGATTTAGAATATCATTTATTTGTTTCTGTGAAAAGTGACCACAGACCTAATAATAACTAATCTTTATAATAAAGAGAACAAATCTCATTCTCTCTTTGATCAATCTAATTGAAATACAGATCTATATTTCGTTTCGTTTTTTAAAACTTTCGATGGCCTACACTACATGTAGATCTAACAAATTATAGTAGGAGTTCACGTTCTATGACGTCCGGTACCAAGCAAGCAACATTTGACTTGATAAGCGACTGCCATGCTTTTTAAAATCTACTTTTGCTTTGTTTTGATTTCTATCGCTGGTAATATATACCCACAGTTCCTCGCAATAAAAGGCCAAACGCTCGATCTGACAGACCATTTGATTGGCTGACCCCTCATTTCAAGCAGAACACAAGTTAAATAACAAGTCTTTCAGATCCTAGTGGTGTGAAGACAAGTAAAACAAAATTTTAAACTATAAAAAACGAAACAAAATAGGATCTGTGTTTTAATCAGATTACTCTTTGGTTCAATACTCTAATCTAGTTATATAAAAAAGACTCTAAACCAGTTATATAAAAAACATACAAATACCTTAATATCATTTTCATCTGTTAATTATACAATATAAATTGTAACGTCTGTATCAGAAGTCACATTTATTCATTGGTCAAAATAATCTTTATTATTTTACTGAATAATAATAATCAATAACAATTAACTATACCAAATGGTCCCTCCTTACCTGTACCAAAGGCAGTTAGACCCTTCAAGATTATAGCTAGGCCCATGCCAGCTGGGCCAACTCCTCCAATCCCGGTCTGCAAATTGCCTGAATGTGTACATATACTGCACATCACCTGATAAAAATTATCAGCAGAAATCATTTGGTTGAAGTATATGATAGTTCAACTTTGTGATATCGCAGTCAATAAGATTTGAGTGTGTTGTGTGAAATAGCTTTATTTAACGTCTGCGTCCACTGAAGTGATTTCGCAGACAAGTCCACCGAAGTGATATCACTGCCAATAGATTTGTGTTGAATCAATCAGATTTGTGTTTGTCGAGTAAAATAGCTTTTTTTAACGTCTACGTCCACCGAAATACTTATTACCTATTAGTACATGTTTTTTCACTAAACTTAAAACAGCTAAATAATATAACGCCTCATGATTTATATTTTGTTGGACAATATCAAATTTGTCCAACCTAAATCCAGGCTATACAATATGTTCTCAGATTGACTATTGAACTTTGAATTAACTTAAAGTAATAGGATGTTATTTGTATTTTTTCGGAAATATCAAATTTCTCACAACTTTATCGACACTATAATATACTCAGATTGATTATTTAACATTAAATTAAAACAAAACAAAATATAAAATAAACGTTATTTTCATCCTATTTGTTACTCTAGTGAAATAAAAAATGTAAAAAAATCATCATCTACAAGTTATAATTGTTACACTAACGAAATATAAATTGTGAAAAAATCAATATCTACATTTAAATTGTAATATTATTAGTGAAATACCAAAATGACATCACAAATATAATAATATAGTCTGGGTAACAACCTTTGACAGAACGTCTTTATATGGCACCAAATCAAACGGCATCGCCATATTCTTATGTAGACTTGGAATAACCAGACGCAAGAATTTTGCATTGGATTGAGACTGCTGGCTTATTTCGCCGAACATAACTATATAATTTGAAATTAGAGTAAAAACAGAAACAATTGGATGTAAATCAGTTTATATACATTCATATTACAGTATTATATGCATTGCGACCCAATTGGGTCAATTTCTAGGTCCAAATGTTAATGAATTAGCTCCTTTAATTAACATACAAATGAGTTTTCATGATATGAATATTTCGACCAATAAGACATTGATATCATCAATGGATTAGCATTTCAAGGAGAATTATGTGGAAATAAATTCTATTCGCAAAAATTATAATGGGATCGTATATTGCTGTGACTTCAATGATACTGTACCCACTCTACCCCTGAATTATTGGATTGTTTAATCAAAACTTGTTCACCTAATGTTAACTAAAACATAGCCCCTTATAATAATTTTGTTGTTTTTATGTATCAAATACATCAATAAGAAACTATGTGCAAAGTTTTGTGGGTCTGCATCAAAGATATTTCTCATAAACAGTGATTGAAAGTTGAGTAAATTCTCAACTTAAGTCTTGCGACTGCTTTGTAAACTTGAGGCCAGGTGTTATAACTGCCCTATCTATATATGTGTGTGTATAATTTGATTGCCTAGGATGATAAGAGAGAAAGTAAGGTCATTGTATGAAATTTGATACGTTAAAACCTGAACCTTAAACGATTAGGGTGCATGGTAGCGCTTACGGAGATGGATACACTAGCAACATACCAATTAAACTTAAATTAATAGTTTTTAAACAGCAGCATTTAGTAATTGAACAGTAACCTTAGACAGGTAAAACAATAGCCAAGTTATGTTAAACAATCACACATACAACCCACTCCATATAAAATTATAAAAAAATACATTGGCAAGTTTAACCCTTGGCACTTGACAGGTAACAAAATACCCAATTGACCAGGGCTCTGTTTCTCGAAATCTTAACTAAAGATTAAAAATCCAAAGTTTAGAAGATACTTTAATTTTGATTGGCTAAGCACTAAAATCTATCTAATATCATCCAATAAAATAACTAAAATTTGGATTATATCTTTGCTATAATTTTGTGAAACAGGCCCCACGATTGCAGCATGTGTAGGACATTATATTACATCTTGGACGACTGCCAATCACTGTGTGTAGGGCGTAATAATATACACCTTGGAGGTTTTTTCCCCAACCTATTCTTAGAATATAGTACATAGTTTTTCGTCACTTCGTCAAATTAATAACAGGAGGTAGTTAACGTTTTAAAAACGTCACGCTTAACGGGTTTAACTAAAACCTTTAGCACTTGGTTTATTTCCACTAGTGCCATGGTTAAAATTAAAGTAATGTGATATGTTAATACAGGTACATCCCTGGATCGACCGAAACTGCTTTTCCTTAGTCCGCCTCAAACTATGTGAATATCTTTTTGTACCATTGTTTAGTCCATGCAGTCGTGATAGCTGTGCATGTGACAGGGAGTTTGAGAGAGAGAGGGATGGGGTTTAACTTCTACTCAACACAAACTAGGCCATTTTGGGACTTACACATTAATGAATTTTTTATTTCAATAATTCATTTGGGAGAAAACCCTAGAAAACCCTTGAGCTTTGGACAGGCGAACCAACTCCTTGTCACGTACAACCGGGTCGAAACCACAACAGTTGACTCAATGACGGACCTTATGATATAGCTCGCACGTGCTAACCATTCGGCAATCCAATCCGGACAGGGAGTTTGAGGTGGTCTAAGGAGCCGTAGTTAGGGCAAAGTTGGCACGGTCAAAAGTTAAATGATTACAGAATGTGTTTTGATTCTGTACGTTTCGATATATATATTTACAAGACTAGAAGAACAACTTGGTGTCAGCACGAACATCTGTTACGCTGCGTTATTTGGCCGATTTCATTGTTTAACCGTATGTTGTTTTCTCCACGACCATTCTGATTGGTTGAATCAGTTAAATCATCCATTTCAGAATGTTTCGTCATCATTTCTTCTATTAAAAATCTACAAGAAATAAAATCAAATAAAATCACTGAAAGACCTTTTCCATTACTGTTCAGTTTTATTTCAATAATTCACTTGCTTCTAGGGATCTTTATCAGTGGGAGGAAACCATGTGGTTGGACACTCAACCTTACTCTTTGTCATGTAGAAGCTGGAATCCAAACCACGTCACTTAATTCATTGACAGAGAGAAAGAATAATGCGGTTTAACGTCCACTTGACACAAACTAGGTCATTTTGGGACCAACATATGGTTTAATTTTATTAAAATAATAGGGGACTTTAGCAGTGGGAGGAAAGCTGAGGACCTGGAGAAAACCCATTAGGTTTAAGATTGACAGACCTTTTGAGCGCAAGCGCTGAACTATTCAGCCCCACCCCCCCACCAGTAATTATAAATATGTACCCACCTCATAGATTCTTCAACTATTAAGCCACTCAACCCTACTCTATGTCATGTAGAAGTGAGGAATCAAAACCAAGTCACTTGACTCATTGATCTAAAGCACAAGTGTTAAACCAATTGTCGCACCCTCCCTCCCAGTAATTATAAATATGTACACACCTCATAGATTCTTCAACCATTAATCCATCTTTAACAGAAGTTTCGGTCCAACCGAGGAAATCCTGTTCTTTACACATGTCTTCAATCTCTGATTGTTCTACTTCTCTATGGGTTAAATCAGCCTACAATAATAAACTTAATTTTTTTGTTCTATTTCTATAAACTCAATTTTATTGTTCTACTAATAAACTAAGTTTTATTGTTCTACTTCACTATGGGTTAAATCAGCTTACAATAATAAACTAATAATGAGCTAAATCTGCCTACAATAAATGAGAGAGAGAGAGAAATGGGGTTTAACGTCCACTCAACACAACTAGGTCAATTCGGGACTAACATAGGGTTTTTTAATTTTATTTCAATAATTCGCTTGCACATAGGGGTCTTTAGCAGCGGTAGGAAACCAGAGTGCCAGGAGGAAACTCACAAGGTTGAGAAGGCGCCCCTATCTCAATGCCACATACACTCACACCAGGGCTCTAAACCACAGCCGTAAGCCGGAGGTGGCTGGCCAGCTAGAGGTTGAAGCACGGCAATCTAGACCACTGGGCCATCCCAACCCCCCCTACAAAAAATGCAATAATAAACTCAATCTGATTAAAACGCAGATCCTATGTACTAAATCAGCCTACAATTCAAACAAGCAGTTTCGATGCAAGATACGCCCACATTTTACAAGAGATGGATAGAGAACAAGCCAAAAAAATGCGATTTTTCGTACAATCAGAGGCCATAATCCATCAGTTGTATTTTGAAATGGGCGAATATCGACATGGACTGAGATATTTGGGGAATAAACATGTATTTTAAATTTCATCAAAATCGGATCAAAATTGTGTCCTCAACCCTGATATATCATAAACATGTATTTACAATATTTGCATACGAGGGGTGGCCATTTTATCCAGCAGTGTTAGTCTGATTTTTACGAAATTTAAACTCAATGATCATAAGGGTGTAATGGTGATGTATTTAAATGTTTTTTTAAATCTGATAATAGAGAAGTTTCGCAACTTAACAGTTACACTTACACTAACATTTAGATAAGCGAAAGTGTAACTGTACATTATGACGTTTCGCTAAATTCACAGTTACATTTACACCTAGTAAGTGGCACCACAAACTTGGTCCACATTCTTGAAAGGCCGTCATCACAGATAGGTTGTTGAGGATTTGATTGGTAAAGCACGCACGTGATTTATCTCGGCCTCTTCTTTTTTTTATCTTTATGAAGGAGAAGGTCTTCTCTGGGGATTTAGTTGGTGAAAACCACACTTTAGGGATAATTATGGACTTTATCATAGAAATTAAACAAGGTTTAGCTAAGTTATGTGAACGTACAGTTATGAAGGCTACTATCCGTCAGCCACACTTTTATGACGTGCGCTTCACGTCATACGTCACACAAACTGATGACGTTTAACCGTCTAAATGTAAATGTAAACTTGCGAAACCTCTCTAATAGCAAAAAAACTTAAACTATTTTAGAGCTATCTTGATTTCGTAAGAAAACTCAACCATTTTAGAGCTATCTTGCGTATGAAAACTCAACCATTTTAGAGCTATCTTGCGTATGAAAACTCAACCATTTTAGAGCTATCTTGCGTATGAAAACTCAACCATTTTAGAGCTATCTTGCGTATGAAAACTCAACCATTTTAGAGCTATCTTGCGTATGAAAACTCAACTATCTTAGAACTATCTTGCTTTAGTATGAAAACTTAACTATCTCAGAACTATCTTACGTATGGCTTTAGAAGTTAAACTTTTAGAATTTCTAAATTGATATATAAAGTGCCAAAGTTTAGATTTGTTGTTGATTCCATGAAGTAGTTAGGTTTAAGATCGTTAAATACTGTGTGATTCAACATGGCGCCCGTGGGGTTTAATAGGATATAGGTACGAAATGGTTTATTTGTAGGAGAGTCAAGGTTTAGACTATAATGCCTTGGAAATCGGAAGTAGGAGGCGACTAGTATGTGTCTTCGAGTTCTTCGGTTTCTTCCTGCAGTAATGATCGAAATCATGCACACGATCTGTGCCAAGGGCCAATTTGGAAAAAGGCCTCAGGCCTAATTTGCTACCCTTGTAAAATGACGCGATTATTATTATTATTATTATTTTTTATTTTGAACGAGTAATTCCAATTAAGAAACATACAAACCTTGTTAGCTAACAGCAGACAAGGAACAGGACTACCATCTAACAAAGAACATTTTGTATCTAAATCTTTTTTCCATTTAACGGCACTTTGAAACGTGGATCTCTGGGTCAAATCAAACATTATAACACAAGCATGGGCATCTTTATAATATACCCGTGTCATTGACGTAAATCTTTCTTGACCTGTAAGAGAATTTTAAGAGAGAGAGAAATGGGGTTTACTGCCTCTCGACACAAACCAGGTCATTTCGGGACTAACATATGGTTCAATTTTATTTCAATAATTCGCCAACGCATATGGGTCTTTAGCAGTGGGAGGAAACTGGAGGACCCGGAGAATATCCACGGGGCTGGACAGGCGACCCTACTCCTACCGGGAATTTGAAACCGCGCCCTTTGACTCACTGACAGGCTTTATGAAACAGCACGCACATGCTAACAATTTGGCCTGCACGTAATAGTTTGAAATCGATATAAGAGTAAGCCTCATAGCACACTGTACGGCATATGCCGGTCTTCATTAGCCCATCCTTCACCCAGTCGATGTAGAAAAGTAGGACTTAAAACCCCAGTCCTTCATTCACATTTATAAATTGTGCAGGAGTCATAAAAAGCTCCTGATACCTCGAATATATGCAGTTTAAAAGTAAACAAAACCTGAAAGTAGTTCATTAATCTCAATATTTAGGAGAGCGTCTCAGTTAATTTGCAGGAGTCTTTAATGACTCCGGCAAAAGAAAGCCCACATGTGCCGAGAGGACAGAAACCCAAAGGACAGAAACCCAATTTCATTTTCATATCTTTTACATGTTTATGTTGACATACATGTACCTGTAAGATGTTATATTTACCTGCAATATCCCACAGTTGTAACTTGATATTTCTATTGTCAGACCATTTGATCACTTTTAAAGCAAAATCAACTAAAATAGATAAAATATATCAATATACATACATAAATAAATAAAATATATGTCCAGGTAAAAAAAATCTTCCACTTTAATCATATAAGCTAGCTATCTGGCCTGCCTTCTATGGGCGTCTTCAGATATTAATAATGTATACAAAATATTGCAACTATATAGATACACCAGTTATCAGAAATTGTTGCAATATATTTGAATCACTATTCTGAAAAATCAGGGAAGGGACTAGGCCTCGGAAAGACTGTCAGAGAAGGGAGGGAAAGGAGAAGGGAGATGCTCATTGTAGGCCGGTTGATGTTTTCAAAAATTTCCAGAGTCCAAAATAGCCGCTTTATACAAATGAGTATTTTGGGGAATACTAACCCAAACCCCAGCCCTTTTAAGAGGGGTAATAAAATTAGACTTAAGTTCAGTCTTCTTAAAAAAGGTTAGGGTTCGGGTTAGTATTTTTCCAAAAATTCTCATTTATATAAAGCAGTAATTTTGGACTCGGGTGGGGGGGGGGGGAATCCGAACCTCCCCAACCAGCCTACAATTAGCATATCCCAAAGGAGAATGGAGCTAGGAAACCTGTGCAGAACTACCCATTCCATCCCTGGGAACAGTCAATGCATATATATATTATACCGATCTAACAATCAATCTTGTCACTAGAGAATACTAACACACTTCAGAAAGAAAAAATTACATGCACAAGAAAGAATACTGACATGCACTAGAACAAAAATACTGACACGCACCAAAAAAAAAAATACTGACACACAGCACGACAAAAATACTGACATGCACCAAAAAAAAATAAATGGACATTCACCAGAAAAATTACTGACATGCACCATGAAAATAAATATTGAAACACAAAAAAACAGAATGAGTAAAAAAGTATCACAACGCCTAAATGTTTTATGCGCTCAAAAGGAAAATATTACGTGCAGTGAAAGGAAAATTTTGTGCTCCATATATATGTACGTGCAGCATGTGTACGTGACACACCTACGATGCAAGGAAAGCAGGAAACCCTAGTGTCATAATAAGCATGTGTGGGGAATTAGCCATTGCATTAAGGAAAGTTTTAAAATCGCAGTGTTCATTGTCTGTTTGGAGTCCAACAACTCACTACAGCAAAAAGATGACAAGTTATTGGCATGGGGAATACTGGCATGTCAATGAGACAGATTGCATGATTGGGTCATGATACCTCGATCATTAGTTGATTATTGCGAAACATCAACAGACTAATGACTAAAGGACCGTCAATTTTCTGGTAGACCAAGACATCGCAGTGACGCTGCAAGAGAAGATGCAGCACTTTTAAGACTCGTGCTATGTCATCCTTTTGCATCAAGCACTATGTTGAAAAGGAAATGGTTACATGTACGCACCACCCCTTTGGCTCAAATCGGCTGGATATGACGCTGAGAGACCTACATGTATCAGAGAATCTCCCTTGTCACATGACCAAGGCTGCACCACAACCATGGCGCCGTGCACAGCATCATTGGAACATGACACCATGGCGAAAATTTCAGTGGTTGGATAAGAGTAATTTTCTCTAGTTCCTGATGGTAGAACATGGGTATGGGGACGGAGGAACGTGGCATATGCACAGAGCAGGTTCCTTTTTGGCAGCAGCTCTATCATGATATGGAGTTGTCTTTCATAGGACTGTAATAAGCTTCCACTGGTAACAGTTAGTACCAAAGAGAGATCGTGGACAGAGTTGTAGTGTTAAGGCCAATCTTTATGGATAGGAGGAGCCGGAGTAAACCAAGGAGTTTGGACATGTGACCCTTCTCCTTGTCACATACAACCGGGATTTGAAACCATGCAAGTTGACTCAATGACAGGCCGTATGATACAGCGCGCGCATGCTAACCCTTCGGCCATCCAACCCCTCAGAGAAAGAGAGAGAGGGGTGCAATATAACAAAAAACATGCATAATACCTAATATTAAATTACCTCCTATAGTCATTTTATAATCTTTCCTATACGAATTATTCACATAACGCTGTACAAACGATGTTTTCCCTACAGTAGGATCTCCAATAATAATAACTTTAAACAGTAGTTCAGCCATCATAATAAGTTTCTTCAAATTTCATCAACACACATATAGATTCAATATATTACATTATACTGGAATGACGAGGGTGTCAAATCTTCAGGTTATCCATCACATAAAATCGGTTTCAGATTCACTTATTTGGTGAAGATTCTGAAATATTAAAATACATTTTTTTTTATCAAATTTTATGGTGAATGAATATTCATGATCTTGAGACAGAAGAACATGTAACAAGATCTCTTGGGAGAGGGGTTTTACATAGGCTATAAGCCTGAACAATCCCAAATCCAATTCAGACATCCTGAATATAATATTGTTTATAAAAAAAAAACCCAACAAGATTTCAGATTTGGTAAGGTTTTTGTGTGACGCTAGCGCATGAATTCATTGACAAACATCAATGAACAAAAATAATGTAAATTATGGAAACAAGTGAGTAGTTGTGATATCGTTTTGTGGGGATTGTTAATGCAAATCAAAACAGCTAGATTGAAGAAAAAACATATCTGAGTGAATTGACAGAGGTCTGATTGCCTGACATTATGTACTTATGGCCATTGGTTACCTTCATGCAAGTTCACACCAATCTATAATCGAAAAATGGAGAAGTGTTTTACAGGGTCTGACACATAAATGGTCATTTATATTGAATAATTTTAATGAGAAAGATGTGCAATTGACTAAATTGTTTATAATATGCACTGGCTTCAAGTACATACAACTTTCATATTGTCCTTTGATGTGGTCTTTTGACAAAGTCAAATAGTGATTTTTTGGATCAGGGCCTTCTAAAACACCCATGAGGTTGGACAGGCGACCCTACTCCTTGTCATGTACAACCGAGGATTCCAAACCATGCCAATTGACTCAATGACAGACCTTATGATACAGCATACCATTCAGCCCTCCACCCCCTTGCTGTGAAGGGAGGAAACTGAAGGACCTAGAGAAAACACACGAGGTTGGATGCTGTGAAAGGAGAAGAGCGACAAGTAGATCTAGTGCTCAATAAGACTAGGGATATATTTCTTGTACCGGTTATTAACAATTAAAGAAGCTAAATCTCTATTCTATACAACCTAAAATAGACAAAAAGGGGTCAAAAAGCATACATGTATATTGATAATATATGAGTAAATAAAAACTATTTCATATCCATTTTTTAGAATTTTTTATTGTAATATTATTGTTCGTCGAAATAAGTGAGCTTTTCAATTTCAATGACAGTTGCTTTTCCTGGTTAGTCCAATCTACGTCAGAACTAGGACTAGGATTTGACATTTCCCCTACACATTACTGCACTGTTGTTCAGCCTCAATTATCACGGTGCTTTGAATTACACATCACACTCGAAAACATACAGTATTGGTTTTATCATTCGAGATCAGAAGCCCATATTTTCACGGTACAATAACATCACTTATGATTCATTAATTATTATATTGGTTGGAATGGTTATGGTTATGGATGGAGCAATATAATTGAGTCATCACTTTTGACTCCGGACAATTAGAGCTGTACTAAATTACTCCCTAATTAACAATTAAAACGGTGATTATCCTATTACCACTAAACATCAAAAACAAATTTTCGCTCTTTTGTCCTTAAAAAAATTACAAGTCGCAAAAAAAAAATATAATAATAATGATCATATGATTAAGGCCAGTTAAAGCCCCAATACCACTTTTGTTGTAACTGAATAATATGCCCCAATCATTATTCTAGTCAACAAATTGTACTATTTTACAATATTCCAATTAATAAATGATACAAATTTCATCTTAACCCACCGAATTTAAAAAATTTAGAAAAATTCAACTACATGGTTTTCAGCTTTACCGTAGGCCTACGGTACGTAAACACTCTCTCTCAAATGTAACTTGGATTTAAACATATTTTCGAACCCTCTGGACAAGTAAGATAGGTTGTAATGGATAATTTACACAACAGGTAGGATACCTAAACATCTAGTAGTTGGAATAAGGCCAATTTTTTTTTTCTGGACATGTCAAGCCAGCAAGAGTGGTGTTGTCCCTTTAAGGCCGGTTTATGTATTAGCCATTTGCCATTCATTATGCATGGTCATGCTGTATTTTTTGTCTAATGAAGTGGTTGTCATGAAGCCATTAGTAATTAGTCATATTCTAAATTAATAATAAGTCTCACGTTACTTTTTTCATCTCAGTTAAATTTCCATAACTATTCTTCTAGATCCATTTACATTATTTATTAGAAACAATACTGACTGGATCGGTGAAAAAAAACGGAAGTAATACAAACGATCATGTGACAAAAATATCATGTGATAAATCACGTGACGTCCTATTAATATCATGGAACGACAACGGGGTCATAAAATGTGACAAGAAAGAGGCGCTTGATTTAAACTTGGGTTGTGTTTAGGCAACAAAATATCTATTATTTTCAAATTAACCAAGAAAAATGAGAAAAAAATCATTATTATAAGTTATGTTTTGTTTCAGGTATCGTTCATTTGCTAAATTTCATTGCGACTTCTAATGTAATGTTAAAGGACCTAAGTCCGTAACTCAAAATCCTCCAAAATCTTCGACATCAAAAACACGAATTATAGGTCAATTTAAATCAACATTGATGATGTAAACTTACCGGGAAAGATGAGCTTCTAATATCCGATATATAAGATAAAATAATTTTTCTAACATTGGTACACGAATCGTGTACCATAATGCGCTCCAGTCCTAGTCATATTGAGAGACTCGAGGGACGAGGCTAGACACATTGCACAGTATCACCATAGATCGTATCATCACACTGATCCCGCAGTGAATATTCGCTTGGCCGCTAGTATCACTGATGAAGACGACATCTATGCTTCTTAAAGGGTCAATCCCGATAATGTTTTTGAGAAGAAAACTGCTTTATTTTGTGTTAAAATCCCTTAAAATCCCCTACCTTAGGGCCGAGTAACTAACACAATATATGTGATACGTTTTTAAACAACTTTTATCCGCCAGTCTTTATCTAGAAATAGAGTCAGTGTCAAGCTGTATTTTGCGGTGATAGGATAAAACCAGACTTACTTTATAAAAATAACGTGTCGGTGGAATTTACTTTTTGTTATCAAGTACAGCACATGGACCATTCACCGTGTAGACCTCAAAAGGAACGGAAATCGATTATCGGGTCACCCAACGAAAGAATTGACCCGAAATCTTAAAAGGGTTACGTGTCCGCATAAGCTGTTTTAACGCTCACGTCCAAACGATTCAATATTTTGAGCTGAAATTTTGAGTCAGGGCATATACACCATTCTTCTATATTTTGGCGTTTAAATTTCATACGTACTCGGACTTTTATTCTTGAGACTCTGTTCAATTCGGGACTGTCCCTTTAATTCTGCCAAATATTAACTTTTTTCCTCCGACAAAATAAATTCTAAAACATTTTTTTGAAGTATAAGAAAAATAAATAAAGGTGTTTGAAGTATATCTGGATAACAAATATTTCATACTTATAGCTTAAATAGATACAGAAGTAATCTTTTTTGACGTCATAAACGCCATTTTAATTTGTTGGTAAACATTAGAATGTGACGTCACCCATTGAACTATAGCGGTCTGACCTTTCAACTTTAAGTCATCTTGGACCTGCTTGGACAAAAATAAAAGTCGAATGTCTTTAACTTTGTAAAACAAATTGCGTATCGATTTGTTTTACAAAGTTAAAGACAATATTCACTGCGGGATCAGTCTGAGATCGTATATCACACGGCCTATGTAGACTGGAATATCCACGCGCTAAGAATTTGCACTGGATTGGGACTGAATGTTTTTAAACAGCAGTGTCGGTCGTCGGAGAAAGTCGATAGAGCGTATGTATAACCCCAACGATAAATATATGGTTGGTGTAATCCATTATTTATATATTTGGATCATGACCTGAATTTTACATTTTTTAATAACCAGAACCTTTTTTATGAAGGGTGTTTCACCAAGATAAATCTAGAAATATCAGATAATTCTTACATAAAATGGTCCAGTGATGCAAAGGCTTGGTGATTATTTAAGGGGGTGGGGAGAACCTGAAAAGCACGAAAAAAATTCGGGTTACAGTGGCAGTCGTCTACAAGAGGCGACGGAGCGTACCGTGTAGCAACCCCACCCCCTCCCCTTCCCAACCACCATCACACGCGCACACAAAGGAAATTTGAAAAAATTGGGGGTCGCAAACACGCTTTCCTGCTATCCCAGCCTGTGAATACATCAATTTCAAAGTGGTCCGGGGAGATTGTGGGGAAAAAAGTTTGAAAATTTACCTGCCGCAAACGCGTTTTCTTGCTTTACGAGCCCGTGGTCCAGGGAGATTGTGGGGGAAAAAAGTTTGAAAATTTAATTGCCACAAACGCGTTTTCTTGATTTTCGAGCCCGTGGTCCAATATAGACTACCTGAATCCCACATCCCAAACAACCAGCCAATCGTCGGAGGATATGGGGGAATGGGGGCCACCCGCTCACGGAGAAAATTTTTACCACCGCAAATGCGTTTTTCTGCTTTTCTTGCCCATAGAGTAAGCAGCTTTTAAGTTTACAATCGGGTTGCAATGTAAACCCCACTCTTTGTCGACTTGAATTCCAACCATCCAATCAGACTGTTACAATTGCATTCAGAAATCATAGCCGATGCCCGAAAAACGACGCACAAAGTGGAGTGACTCCAAACAAAATACTTTAATCCATAGGCAATTCCGTACAAATTCGCAGTATTCAAATAAAGGAAAAATAATTTTTTATATAAAATTTCAGGAACTTTATTTGGCGAATTAGAAGAAATAATAATTTTTGTTTTCACTGTACCCGTCTGCCAGAAAGTTAGGGGAATGGGTGCAAAGGATACGAGAGTGGCGAGGTTGGTAAGGTTGAAATGTGGGGCGGAAAATAGCATGTTTACTTGTCTTTATTTCTATATTTCCAGTTTGCGTGTGTGATTTTGGGCAAGAGTTTGCGACATGTTAACCCCACGAAAATTTGGAGAAAAGTTTAACCGGTCTAAGAGACGAGAATTAACAATAACGTCAACGTCGAAATCGTCCGATCAGGCAGGTTTCCCCCGAGTTCTTCGGTTTCTTCCAGCAGTAATGATCGAAATCATTCGCACGATCTGTGCCAAGGGCCAAATTAGAAAAAGGCCTCTGGCCTAATTTGCTACCCTTGTAAAATGACGCGATTACTATTATTATTATTATTATTAGTGATCTTCGACCTTATAGATAGCCCTGAGAATTGTTTACTGGAAAGATTGCACACACTGTAGTTATTAATATTTCATGAAGTGAAAGAAAATAACAAACTCATAACGGCGTAAACCCATTATTGAAAAAAAAAGATAACTTGTCAATAATGCAGAGACACAAGGGACTGCTCATTTGTACCTAATGGAAGGTCTAGAAATATTAATTAATAATTAAAGCGATGCGTTGACGGAATCAGATTCGAGAGTGTAAAGCAGTAAAATTGGGGTAAAGGACCTACTAACTGATCTGCTCCTAAACTGGGTTGTGAGTAGTATAGATATGGCAGTCAGGACCGGTTTTCGACAAGAAAATTAGAAGCTGTGGGGGTGAATTTAGGCCTCTACGACATGCAGGTGGCGAATGTGTCGGAAAATTAAGAGTTTCCAGCCGATATTAACTATTTCTCGGCCGAATTTGAGAGGATATTTCGTACTAAAACTCTCTCCCGGCGAAAATGCGAGCATAACTAACCAGCGATTTTTTCCCGACGCAGACAGAAAATTCCGACAGGAACGGCCAAACCCCCCTCTAGCCTCGGGCCTGGTCATAGATATATTTACGTTGAAGTCTCCTAATGAACAAATCTCACTGTCAGTATTAAAGAGATTTCTTAACACTAATTCAAAGTCTTGAAGTCATACTTTAGTTGTATTTGGTGGTCTATATACATAACATAGAAGATATGGTGATTTGTTTGTGGATTGAATTTGCAGAACAATGTGTTCGATTGAAGAACTTCCCAGATTAAACTGTCTATTACATATTATTTGTTGAGTTGGAAAAGGGCCAATTTGGAAAAAGGCCTCTGGCCTAATTTGCTACCGTTGTAAAAATGACGCGATTATTATTATTATTATTACGCTTATTAAGTCTATCACGTCTGAAGAGGTTGAATTTTATGAGATGAATTTCTTCTGAGTCAGGGATATCAGGCGTAACCGTAAGTCATGTCTCTTTGAAGTTATTACTGTCATTGAGTTTATTTATATTCACATCTATTTCATTGAACTTTCCTAGTAGTGAACGTATATTCCACTGATATATTTTGAGACCAGGCTTTTGTGTTAGAAAAATGTTATTGTCTACCAATGATGATCAAAGGATAAAAGAAAAAACACGAATTCCTTATAACAATACCTTTTCATCTATTACTCATAACCCCATTGTTCGGTCAAAAATACCATATTCAATTTATTGATTAAAAAATGGGTTGTGGCAGACGGGCGTACGCCATACAGTGTGCTATGGGGGAACTTGTGCGTGGGCAGCGGCGCTACGTCCTGCTCTAATATCGAATTCCAACTGCCAAGGGATCTTTTATGTACACGGGACCACGGATTTCGTCCCATCCGAACGACTAGGCAGCTGTCCTTGTAAGGCCCTCCTTCTGCATCACAGACAAGGGGAAATCACGCCGGAAAATCGAGATGAATGCAGGGATCGAACACCCGACCTCCATGTAGCGAACCAGCGCCTTATCCACTTAGCCACCGTGATCCCAGCTAATTATATACTTTACATTATACATGCTAGAACAAACTGCTCATAAATAAATCACACGGTGGTCTGAGGCCAGGATTTGACACAGGCTAGATCAATATATGACAAACAATAACTCACCAACACATTAAATCGCATTCTATATGAAAATGTGGTTGCTTCAGGATTATTTTAAATGTTAGAGTCTAAATTCAGTATAAAATATGGTGAAGTTGACCTGCAATTGGCAGATTTAGCTCTGGCATAACGTATGTTTAACTTCCATACATTGACTTTAATATATTCTTGGATATCAGATATTACCATCGATAGAGAGAGAGAGAGAGAGAGAGAGAGAGAGAGAGAGAGAGGAGGGAGAGAGGGGGGAATGAGAGATAAAATAAAAACCAAGTACGAACAATCCAAGAGAGAGAGAGAGAGGTCATTTCGGGACTAACATATGGTTTAATTTTATTTCAATAATTCGCTTGCGCGTAGGGGTCTTTAGTTGTGGGATGAAACCGGAGTGCCCGAGACAGATGGTGTTTGACGTCCACTCGAAACAAACTAGGTAATTTATTCTGATGGAGCGGA
This sequence comes from Patella pellucida, assembly GCA_917208275.1. NCBI lineage: Eukaryota > Metazoa > Mollusca > Gastropoda > Patellidae > Patella > Patella pellucida. The sequence goes on along the minus strand of OU795042.1, from coordinate 66,295,509 downwards.
TATTAAAGGCTGATTTTAACATGGACTGAGATAGCTTGAATATATACCCTGCCGTGGGACTGCTACAATGTCAATGGTAATGATTTACATATTATACACGCCTTTATAAAAAAAACAACCTATTTGTGTATCAACGTTTCGATTTTGTTTTCTAGATTTTTTGAAGAATGTCTTTAACAAAAATGTTGATTGAGATCATGGTATTCCTTATCGGTAAGTAAAATATTTATAAATTACTAACGAGTCTGCATACATATAAAACAGTGTAATTGAACAATAGAAATATCGAAATTGAACAATAAAATAAATATGGCATAATTGAAGAATACAAGTAGTCTAATTGAACAATACAAATAGCGTAACTGAACAATACAAGTGCTTTTTATTGAACAATACAAGTGCTTTTTATTGAACAATACAAATGGTGTAATTGAACAATACAAATAGCGTAATTGAACAATACAAAAAGCGTAATTGAACAATACAAATAGCGTAATTGAACAATACAAATAGCGAAATTGGAAAATTTAATAGCGTAATTAGACAATGTAGGCCGTGTAATTGAACAGTACAAAAGTTCATCATCAACCCGAAACCGAAAATAAAAGTGTTCAAAATGACATGAAATGGAGTTTAACGTCCTACTGTTCTGCTCAGAACTGGGCTACTGAAGACAGGCATACACCCTACAGTGTGCTTTGAGGGAAATTTTCCCCGAACAACGGCACTACGGCCTACTTTCATATCGAATTCCATCTGTCAAGGGGTCTGTCAAGGGATCTTTTACGTACACGCCAATGTATACCTGGGACCTCGTGTTTCGTCCCAATCCGAATGAATAGACAGCTGTCCTTTTCAGGCCCTCCGTCCCGTATCACTGACAAGTGAGAACAACGCCGGTAAATCTAGATGACCAATGTAGGGATCGAGCTCCTGACCTCCAGGGTATCATACAGCCTGTCCTTGAGTCATCTGGTGTGTCCAACCTCGTGGGTTTTCTCCGGGGCCTCCAGTTTCCTGCCACTGCTAAATACCCCTACGCGCAATGGGTATATTGAAATAAAATTAAACCATGTGTTTGTCCCGAAATGTCCTAGTTTGTGTCGAGTAGACGTTAAACCCCATTCCCCCACTTTCTCTCCCCCCCTCTCTCTCTCTCTCTCTCTCTCTCTCTCTCTAAACAGGTTAATACAGAAGACGGGAAGAATGGTATATAAGGCATGCAGAATTGGTCGGAGAATAATTGATATTTCTTATCCTTCCAGGTCTCTTAATGCCCGTATATATCCAAGCAACCGGAATTGGCTATATAAGGTTCGAAAAAATGAACATCAACCCAACATACGCTCACGTAAACCTATCGTTGGTGGAGACACTTAGAGGCGTATCTTTCCTACCAGCAAACGAAACCACAAGCAGGACTGTACAGTTGAACGCAACCGACAGCATTACGGTTGTTAACAAGCGAACATATACGTGGCCTTATTTCAGAGATATTTCGTTTGAAACTAGCCTTCAAAAACTAGACATTAATGGCGTAGTGGACGGGGCTATCTACATCAGAGTAGGAGATACGGTCAATATTACTGCAGAACTAGAAGAGGCAATAGAGTTCTCGATCCTAACCGAGTACGTAACCTCAATTGGAATATTAGACAGCTGTGTGACATCTAAGGCGTTTTCACTACTTCACCAGTTTGATACTGCTGGTGATTACGACTTACATGTTGATGGCACAAACTTTGCAAACGACGGAGAAACCTCTAACGTCACGATCAGCGTTTTTAATGAACTAAACGGATATAGCATTCTTAATTCCAGTCAGGTTATAGAGTCGGGAGAGCCAGCCACCTTCACTGTTTCGCTTTCGGCGGAAGCTCGTTTTCCAATGTTTGGCGTACAACTTGTAAAAGACTGTAGCGGAACGATAGACTACCAGATGAATTTTACATTAGCGAAGTCTGAAACAGTTAACATTAGCTGCAGTTTTAATGCTCCTGGATTATACACCGCTAGCCTGATGATTCGGGACCTTTTTGGGCAGACGGTGTCAAGTTCCCTAATGTTTTCAGTGAACGAGAAATGTAACGTTTCAACCCATTCCTATTATGAAATAGGCGAAACGCCTAAAATATGTTTGCCCAAATATGGCTTCGAGTATGTGGTCGATTTTGGCGAAGGCAATAGTATAAGCGGCAGTGGTCCATTTCACGGAGACGATATAACGATTCCGTCCAATCTGAACTATGTTCCCGGAACCTACACCATTACAATCACCTCCAGTTATTTTACGACAGTTAAGGAAGAACTTATTGTTACCTACGAACAGCCTTTAGTGCAATCCAAACTTACGGATAATGGACCAGTTCTCATTCCACCTGGTCTTGTTGAGTTTCAATGTGTGACTGACACCGATTCCGACGCACCTGCGTATCCTCCCACAAACGTTGCCTGTAGGTATTATGACGTGCTTGAAACGTTTCCCGTGGTAGAGGTCAGTCCCGAGGCAGAGAATAACACTCTTTGGGGTACATTCTCGCATACCTTTACCACGACTGGGACACACACCGTGCATGCGTTGTGCAGTAATAGGGTAAGCAATATCAGCCTATCAACCTCGTTCCTTGCTCGTACTTTTTCCGCTTTGGACATATCCGTTGATATCCCGTACGCTGTTCTGATGAATAACAGCAACCCAAGCACACTGTCGCTTACTTTTAATTTATCCCATCTTGGTGAGCAGCCACCTCCGGGTCTCATGTACGCCATATCTACTAACGTGGGTATCCCCTTTGCGTCAGCACAGATGACCAGTGTCATCAACACTGTAAACTTCCAAAAACGGGAGCAAAACCTTTTCAGGTTCAAGTTTACTTACTTTTCTACGGAGAACATCTTTCAAAGTAATGTGAAATCTGGCATCATGGCGATCACGAAGACCACGCCAGCACAGCAGGGGATCCAAGGGATAACCAACTTTACTTTTGAGATTGAATGCTTTTTAGTGGATCAAACCGTTGATGTTACCATTATATGGGATGATGGTTCAACGGACGATACCTTAACATTTACAGCAGGCCCTTCTCCATTGACTCTACCAGTTGTTCCCAACACGAAATCAGTGGACCATATCTTCCAAGATAAAAAGCTTGTAAGACCACGTCTGGTAGCCGTTAGTCCCATTGGAACTGAGCTTCTGGATTTAGATGACACCATAATGATCTTGGATGGAATAGCTGACATTACGATATCCACGGGTGTCCAATATTCCTATAAAGATAGTTTCAGTCCATTTTTCAACCTGGTGGCTTATTCCTTTCCGTTGTACAACGTTTCTTGTAAACATACCTATCCAACGTATGACGGCGAATACATCGTATCGGATTATCCATCGCCGTCGACGCAGTCTACGTTTACGGTGCCACCATCGGCGCCCGGATACAAAAGATTAACCGTTTCTTGTAAGTACGATCAAACTGAAGCCACCTCATTTGTAGACTACAAGATACTTTGTTTCGAGTCAGCCATTTTATTTGAAGGACTGCACAGTACAAAAGAAGACGCAAAGAACATGTTTTCAGATACGCCAAATTTACTGACTGGACGCGTGAGCGAACCGTGCGTAAATGCGTCAACGTTTGCTTATCATTGGACAGTTGAAAACGAGACCGGAAGCAGCGTAACAATAAAACAGCCTAACACGTACAGGATAACACCCCAGGATCATATCCGGTCTAACGGTTTGTTTAAGCTAATACTAAAGGTCACTATTCCAACTTTAACGGATGAATTTATCGCGGATTCATTCTGGATATATTATACTTTTCCATCATTGGTAGCTAAAATCGCTGGTGGAGAACAAAAGATCGTGGGTCAAGGCCAACTCTTGGAGTTAGATGGAGTCAGCCAGTCCTACGATCCGAACATCGGATTCAGTGTAGTAGATCCCGCGTTAACCTTTTCATGGAAATGTTACGTCATCACGGATGAGACTTTATTAAATGGCTTTCTAAGCCCAAGCTATAATGGGGCCGAACACAGAAACCAACCCAATTGTCCAGGAACTATATTCAATGGCGGCCAAACCACTATGGATACCTCATCTATGACCATCAATACCTGGGCACTAATTGAACTAACTGTTACGAAGAACAACCGACAGACTACTGATTTCCAAGCAGTGAAAATTGTCCGTAGTCCACCACCCGAGGGCAACATACTGTAAGTACCCGTTAAGGTTTAAATATTTCGGCAGTGTGACTTTGGATCGTTTTCGCTATTCACCTATAACGAATAACGTGGGATACACCAGGTCGTTATTCGTTATTCAACTGGTTATTTCGGATTCAAACATGCAGCTAGTCATGACTAGAATGATGGATGTCGTGTATCCCCCAATAGTATAAAACTAAGCAAAACGACTTCTAGACGAAAACAGTCCACATTGTTATTTAAGCAGCGAAAAACGAGCTGTTTGTTATTCGTTTCTCACCTTGTTTTTCGGGATTTACATATGAAGGTGTTCGCGTATCTTTAATGAGAATATTTCAGGATTTAATTAAAAAATGATCACTAGATAACAATAGAATAATGGATTGCATAGTATCCCCTAGCAATAGAAAACTCATTAAATGACGTATAGTCGGTTAATAAACCAGATTGTTATTCGAGCGGTGAATAACGAATAACGAATAACGAGCATTAGACATCAATACATGGTCAGACAATCCTCTAAAACCATTATTTCATGAACCTGACATATTTTTCTATGAACATAACTTGCTGATATGCTTATTTAATTTTGATTAACCATCGAATTGCCAACCCAACCCTTCTGTCGTAAAATCGATATGTGACGAAATCTGGTGTAATCTCAATTTATGACGTACATGCGGAATCCTGGCGTAATCTCAAAATGTGACAATCTGATTAAAACACAGATCCTGTTAATTCGTTTCGTTTTTTATAGTTTAAAATTTCGTTTACTTGCCATCAGAGTACAAAAAAGAAACGAATATATAGATGTGTATTTTAAAACATGAATTTCATAGTTTCTAAGAAAGTCAAAACATTAGTATGTCTAGGTCTTTTGCTCAATAGGTTATCAACTCACTATTATTATACGACCATAAGCATTATTTACCACCAGGAAATAATAACACAATTACCTCCCCTGTTTTCCAATTGCCTCCATGCATCAAACGTTGGAATTTGAAGTTGAAAATGATAGTTTTGCCAATTTCTCAGCTGGCAATAGTGAATGATAGGATTAATAGGATTATTCTTTAACACCATAGGACTGTTAATGAATATCATCTATTTAAAGGATTTATTATAATAAATTTTGAAAATATAACTTGAAAATTTTACATTGCATCTTTAATCCGATTGAAAATGTTATGTTTAATTTTAAGATGCGAATTGAACTGTCAACCTAAGCTAGTTCCAGATGATACAACGCGGATGGTTGTGGAGGTAAATTGTCCATCATGTGAATCTAGTAAACTGAATTATACATGGACGGTATTCAAGTACAATCCCTCGACAAATCAAGACGAAGAGCAGCCATGGAGCCCGAGATTTTCCTCAAGTATGTATAGACCTATTCCTAATAACTTATATTTCTAAATATCATTAAAAGATAATCAAGGTCTAAATATCACTAATATATAACTTATACCTCTAAATCAAGGGGGGTTGGATGGCCGAATGGTTAGCACATGCGTGCTGTTTCATAATTCCTGTCATTGAGTCAACGGGCGTGGATTCGAATCCCCTGTTGTACGTGACAAGGAGTAGGGTCGCCTGTCCAACCTCGTGTGTTTTCTCCTGGTCCTCCGGGTTTCTCCCACTACTAAATACCCCCACGATCAAGCGAATTATTGAAATAAAATTAAACCATATGTTAGTCCCGAAATGACCTAGTTTGTGTCGACTGGACGTCAAACCCCATCTCTCTCTCTGCCTTGGCAGTTGCAACTCAATATGCTGCTCGAGCACAATTTACCCCATAGCACACTACGTAGATTATGCCTGTCTTAATTAGCCCCAGCGGCACATAAATGTGGGAGGTTAAACCCCAATTCATTTCATTTAATTTTATTCGAAGGTCGCTATGATGATAGATTCACAGCTATCGAAGATGCTTTTGATGAAGGCGCCATTTACAAGATTCAGGTTATTATTACCCATTCTGGTAAACCCAATGGCTTATCGACTATCAGGTTCTCTACCAATTTTAAACCATATGGAGGAAGTTGTAATATCTCCCCATCTAAAGGTTTGTTTCAAGTATTATATCGTCCGGACAATATCACTTTAAATGTGATGTGTTTTCGCTGCAATGCCATTTTCAGGCCCGGGTCCAGGATTTTTTCGAGGGGGGGGGGGGCATACATTGTAACAAAAAGGTAAGCATTCGAGTGCCGCATACATTAGTGGTTTGGTGTAATCCCCAGAGCCTTGACGCATTGCCTGGGCAGAGACAATGCAAAAATCATGTTGATATCATCAATTAAAAAGCAGATACACCAGTCTCGCTGGATCCGCGCCTAATTTAATTAATTGAGCTGGAAATACCTGGGGCCCTGTTTCAAGAAATTTTAACTAAGATAAAATCCAAATTTTAGTAATTTGATTGGATAATGTTACACTAAGTTTAGTGCTTAGCCAATCAAAATTAAAGTATCTACTAAAATTTGGATTTTATCTTTGGTTAAGATTTCGTGAACCAGGGCCCCGGCTATAATATAATATCTGTTTTAAAAATACAGTTATTGTTTACCAGGCGTTGCATGGGAAGAGTATGACGCCGACACCGGAAGTACTCTAACTCCGAACCCGGACTTAGAAATGCAACGTCACCAGGCCTATGGTACTACCCCGACTCAGTTTGTCCTTATACCCCACATTGCCCTAGCGTAGCCGCAAACCCCAAACTTAGGCCAGTCCTAGCGTAGCCGCAAACCCCAAACTTGGGGCATTCCTAGTTTAGCCGTAAACCCCCAAACTCAGGCCAGCCTTAACGTAGTCACAAACCCCGAACTCAGGCCAGCCTCAACGTAGCCGCGAACCTCAAACTCAGGCCAGCGTTAACGTATCAACAAACCCCGAACTCAGGCCAACCCTACAGTAGCTGCAAACCCCAAATAGACAAACACAATGGCAACACTTAAGATTTGAATATCACCAGTTTGAATCGCCGGATTTGATTCTCTTCCGGAAAACCAGAAGAAAGAAACACAAGAAAAACAACGTTTGGAATAATTACTTGCGCCTACGCCACCCCAAAACACATTATTATAATATTTACTCCATTTCTTTTAAAAAACTATCTTATCAATCAAAAAATGAGCTGGACATAGGTAAACATTCACAAAGCTTTTAGGACTATATAAACGAGAAATGGTCAAAACAAGCCAATGCTAAAATATTTTGATGGACCTGAACATATCAGGGCTTCTTTTGTGAGATTTTAAAAGTGGGGGTGCAGCAGAGTGGTGGCTACTGATATTGATCAAAATCATGTCGTGTGTCATTTTATAATTGAAAGACTGTCAAATGTTTTTTTGGAGGGTGGTGGCGCAATTTCTCGGGCGCCTTATTTTTCTGGGAGTGCAATGTACCCCCTGTACCCCCCGGTAGATACGGCCCGGAACATACCCTACACATTACCACCCAAATGCAGAAAATCTACCGGTATTTTAAGGTTAAATCAAATGAACTGATGGCTTTTGATATAAAAAAATTCTGTTACTAGGTCAAGCTTTTAGCGATGATTTTAGGGTGTCGTGTACGGGATGGAAGGATGAAGGACTGCGCCCAGAACGTGGTGAAGCTGCTGATGCTACAGAACCATTGACCTATCGGGTAATCCAATATGTCGGTACCAAGGAGGTGGTTGTCAGTGACGGTGGTAAATAGTTTATGTAATTATTGGGGAAGGGGGTGCGGTTGTAGTAAGTAACACCGGGGGTGGGTAACCAAAGGGTTTAACGCGTGCGCTTCAGATAATCAGATCTGCCATTGAGTGAAGAGGAGAGGTTTCAATTCCTTGCCATAGAGACTTTTCGTCTTGCACATATATAAATTCCACCCGGTTTCTTGCGGCTGGTCTGCAAGTTACGAATCCAAACGGTTCGTGTGGCGGGTTGTGACCAAGGCTTAAGCCTTTCAACCAAAAGAAAACTAAATAATTTAGCTCTAGATGTGGTAGGAATCCACACGGCGAGCAAGGTATTGGCTCGTTAACCAGGCGATCTCAGGTTTCTTCCCGGTGTTGACAAAGGCGGGTCTTAGGGGTTCCGCCTGTCAGTGATAGAAGGCAAAACTGTATGTCCGTCTTTATTAGCCTAGTTCGCAGAGCACAGAAAAGTTGGTAATTTCGGTTCATTTCATTTATAGGTCCCAATGGAGATGTGAAAATAAACAAATTTTCTCCCGATTCTGGGTGATAAAACGAACGAAACACAACGGAAAATATCAAAATGTTTCACAGTTCTCCCGAAGCCTCCCGATGGTTCCACGCATATACAGCTCTGGTTCCACGTAGCTCGCGACGCTACCGGAGCTTCCCCGGGACACAACAGAACATGTTCCCGACGCCTCCCGAGGCTCATCAATTCCCATTAATAGTACCCCCCTCCCCCGCCGAGGCGAAAAATGTCCAGTGGGACATAGGGATTAGTTCACAAAAAACTACATATTTTAAAGCGTGCGATGCATTTCATGAAAGATATTTTTGATATTTCAGTCGAGAATATTACCCCATCGTTTAAATTACAACTATGTCCGAGTACAGCAGATTTCGTTTGTCCGGTTGTTGTTATTATATCCGATACTCTGTTTTATGGTGCTCAATATACGTTACAAGTAACGGTAAGTGTAAATTTTGGTGCTCCATATACGTTACAAGTGACGGTCAGTGTAAATTATGGAACTCAATAGACGTTACAAGTAACGGTAAGTGTAAATTTTGGTACTCAATATACGTTACAAGTGACGGTCAGTGTAAATTATGGAACTCAATATACGTTACAAGTAATGGTAAGTGTAAATTCTGGTACTCAATATACGTTACAATTAACGGTAAGTGTAAATTCTGGTACTCAATATACGTTACAATTAACGGTAAGTATAAATTCTGGTATTCAATGTACGTTTACAAGTAACGGTAAGTGTAAATTATGGCACTCAATATACATTCCATGTAATGATAAGTGTAATGTCTTATGACACTAAATATATAGTCCATGTAACGATATGTGATACACTGTTAAGGTACTCAATATACTTCAGTGTAATATAGGCTATACATAATAATAATATGCTACATTACGTGTGACGGTAAGTCTAATATATTATGATATTTTTATGGTACTCAATATACATTACGTGGGGTGGTAATTTACATATGAACAATCCATGTAGGATCGCAATTAAATGTTATTAAATGGAAGCATAATAAATACTTAACACAATTCTCGAAGGTACTTCGTATTATCGACTAAAATCGTCGATTGAGTTAAAATGTCAGTCAACTAGCTTAGTGTCTGTTCTCAAGCGAAGCTAACAGTCGACAGACAGCCTAAGTTTGGTATGTCATATGTCGTACAATGAAGGCTGTAGGAGAACAATACAGAGCCACATTGTTGTCAAATGTGGTTGGATTTGTTAAAAAAAGAACAAAACATAAAAACCCCACATTCACTCTTCTTTGAAGGTAAAATCGCCAATACCTGCATCCGAAACTGGTACTGGTAACAACACCGAGAATTCTGTCGAAATAGCTGCTCAAGTAAATGCTATTGATGAATTAAGAAAAACTTCTGACAGTGCCTTTGACGGGAAGACGCCCACTGAGCAGTCCATAGTAGCATCAACGTTCGCCAGTGTCATTAATGATGTTGTAAGTTTATTTTAGTTTTTACCAAAAATTAAACCTTTCGAAGAAATACAGACTTTCAGTTGCCATGTAGGGGTGATCATAAGTCCCATATTTCAGGCTATTGCGTTCAAAGATAAAGATGTCTAGTTTAGTTTAAACCTATTTTATTGCATCGACATTGGCATTGTACAATACAAAAGGGTTAAACAAAAGTTCTGACAACTTATAAACGTCTATATGCTAGAGTTACAGGGTGGATACTATATCGTCGCCCTGATTATACAGAAATGCATAAGTAGGCGGAAATTAAGATGTATACCACGCGAGACGTGCGTTAATACATGGCAAGGAATTGCTATGGCCGATATGCTATGAATCCGGTATTGCATGGAAAGAAATCACCGTGAACACTATAGCATGAGAAGGGATCGCTATGAACACAATAGCACGAGAAGGAATAGCCATGAACACTATATCATGAAGCAGATTCACCATGGGGGTCAAGTATAGGATTGCGACGTCGGTGTTGATCTTTTTTTGGCGCTGGTGGACCCACTCCCGAGTTAACTATAAATGTGTCTAATTTCAGCCTGTTGCCATCCCAGTGGAAATGTGTTAAATGTGTTAAATATGTCACTTCGCTGCCGCTCCTGTAAATGTGTTTTATTCATTATTTCAGCCCGTTGCCGTCCCTGTAGTAGAGACATTTGATGTCGAAACGGTTAATAATTCACAAGCTGCTTCAGAAACCCTCATCACCAGTCTCAAAGCAGAAGACCCAGTCACAGAGAAGCTTAGTGAGGTAGGTTTACAGTATATAAATATATGTTCAAAGATATGTAAATATTTGTCTCAACATATTCAAATCTATATTGAAAATATTTCTTATTCAAATCTGCGATTAGTATTGAACAACCAGCGCACATAGCACTGTTAGCAGTGAATGTCAGCGCGATATAAATGCATATATTATTATTTTTAGTATCAATATTTTATTCGGGAGATTAGAGAACAGACACAGAGAGTTTAACCTCCATTCGAAACTCTTTTGCCATTTCGGGATTAACATAAGGTTCAATTTTGTTTCAATAATCTCTTGTGCGTATGGGGGACCCGGAGGAAGTCCACGAGGTAGGACAGGCGACCCTACTCCTTGTCACTCACAAAATCTGATTAACATACAGATCTATATTTCGTTTCGTTTTTATATACGTTCGATGGTCTACACTACATGAAAATATAACAAGTTGTATTGGAAGGTCGTACCAGAGGTCGCACATGCGGCTTTTGACCCTATGACATCATACATCGATTAATCAATCAGTATTGGTGTTACTAGTGGATTACCAACAACTCCGTGCAAAACACGACTAGAGTTCGCCGTAAAAGTCCGTTTCATTGGCTAATCGCTCACACCATACAACAACTCTTCCAGATCCCTGTTTAGTAAAGACATAATTTTGAATTATAAAAACGAAACGAAATAGGATCTGTGTTTTAATCCGATTTCACACGTTAATAATTGCCACGTCCACCTACATATAGGAAACCTTAGTAAGTACATTACCGACTTTTACTTTTATAGGCATTGGAAGATGTCGTGACCAAATCAACGTCATCAGTTAATAGTGCAATCATAAATGGCGCCCTGCCAACTCTAGATATTTTGAAATTCGCAAGAAGTGTTGCAACCTCTGTTCCTAATCCTGATATTGTTACAGAAAAAACACAGGTAGTTATGGATAGAACTTTTCACACCAAACCACAATTTATGAAAAGTTTCAAGTTGCCTAAAGTATATCCATGTATTTAGTTATATCTTAAGTACTATTGTTATTAATTTAAAAAACCAAACACATCCGGTACGTCCGCTCTTTGCATTGAATTAAACATTTTAATACCATTATCTAGAGTAGCCTTTACTGCTGTAATACTATTATCTATACTGGGCAGGATTATCTAATGCAGCCTTTACTATGTATTACTGTTTTTTTTTACTCAACAGCGTTTATTTATACTCGATCAGATTGTTTGGGAGAGGGAGAACCTTAACTATTATAATACCATTATTTAAAGGATAGCCTCTACTGCTGTAATACTATTATTTATACTGGACCGGATTATTCTTCACTATTGTATTACTGTTATTTATACTCGACCACATTATACTAGAACTACCTTTACTATTTTAACACCATTATTCATACTCGACCAAATTATCTAGGACAACCTTTACTATTATAACACCATTATTCATACTCGACCAAATTATCTAGGACAACTTTTACTATTATAATACTATCATATATAATCGACCAGACTGTCTAGGACAACCTTTACTATTATGACACCATTATTTATACTCGACCAGACTGTCTAGGAAAACCTTTGCTATTATTTTGTAGACAGATGTTTCGGATACAGCTTTAAAACTCAGTACAATTTTAGTAGAGAATTCAGCAAAAACATTGAAACAGAATGACATACTGGATACCCTGATAGGTAAGGTATTTTTCTATTGGAGACAAGGGTAAATTATTTGAGACAAGGGTAAATTATTTGTTTATTTGACAAGTCTTAATGTTTTAACATTATTTGCTCTACGGAGGATACTCTTCGATCATTGGGTTAGCGTTAGATAAAAAAGGGGTCTGTACTGGGAGAGAAGGATGCTTGCTGGGTTTATTTTAAAAGGCCCAAATCTGGACAGATCTATATTTCGTTTCGTGTTTTTATACTTCCGATGTAGCGATAGGTAGCGTAAGAGGTCACGCGAGCGGCGTTTGACCCTATGACGTCAGACGTTTGATTAACAAATCAACATGATGTTTCTAGTGGATTACCCACAGGCCTATATAAAAGCTCGCCGTAACACACCGTTTCATTGGCTAACCCCTCACATCATCCAGAACACACCAATGATTAGAATTCTTCTAGATTCTAGTGAAGCGAAAACAAGTAAAATAAAATTTTGAACTATAAATAACGAAACGAAATAGGATTTGTGTTTTAATCAGTTTGAGAATACCCAATCCTATTATTCCGTTTTGTTATTGTCAGGGTTACAGGCTCTTCAAGATAACTTGATAAACATCGGTTCTCCAGATATTGCCGATCTCGACGAGCTCCCGGTGGAAGAAATTGAAGATGAATCTGGATTCAACCCACAGGAGTTAGAATACTTCAAAACTTTTAAAGGGAGGAAGAAAGAAATCTCAGCTAGGAAGAGAAAGAGATTGGTAAGTTATCATTTTGACTACACAGCACAAAGGTCACACTAAACTTGGGCTGTCTATCTACAGTTTGTGCCGCTTGAGAACAGACACTAAGCTAGTTGACCGCCATTTTAAGCCCGAAATCGACGATTTTAGTCGAAAACACTAAGTATACTCCCAGAATTTTGGTAAGTATTTATTCTGATCCCATTTAATTTAATTGAAATAGTTCAACTAATACCACTTCCATTTCTAGAACATCTGATGCCACTTTCATTTCTACTTCTGAATACTAGAACATCTAAGTACCACTTCTCATCTGAGGAGTTCAATTAGCTAACTATTATATGGGTGTGGCATGTCAGCAGGGTAAGCTTACTCTCCCGGACACCTGTATTTTGTACACGGTGAACAGTCCATATGCTGATAACACTATTTTGCCTGATTACACTATTTTGCCTATACCGTTTTTTTAGGACTTCGAAGTTTGTCTAATGGATTGGATTGTTCGTACTTGGTTTTATTTTATTCTATATTTCTTGCTACAGGCGAACGATAACATTGATAAAAATGATAAAATGTGGAACAACTCCTTCACCATCTTGAATAAATACACAACAACCGAGAAACCTGTGATCGTGACCAGTAAAACATTCAAAATCAACTTTCAGAGGGCTACTGTTAGAGATGTTTTAAAGACACATCAAAATACGACTGAATATATAGATGGTGTTATTACAAGTGTGGAGGGCATACCAGAACCAGATGACGCAGAAATTCAAATGCGGGTAGGTTTTTTTCTGGATTTAAGTTCATCTATATTATGCATACATCAATTAAAATGGGGTTTAACGTCCTACGTGTTGCGTCATGAAGATAATATTGCTATGAGGATAATAATAACACATACAATTATATGGAATACAAGTTACTTGAATAGTTTATTTCAGCGACGTTTCGACGAGGGCTATCCCGTCTTAAAGCCCCAATACCACTCTTGTTGTAACTGAATAATATGTTTCAATCTTTATTCTGGTCAACAATTTGTACTATTTTACAATATTCCAATTAAAAAATGATAAAAATTTCATCTTAACACACGTGATTTTAAAAATTGGAAAAATTCAACTACATGCCGTAACATGGTTTGAAAAGCCTTACGTAAGCACTTTCAAATGCAACTTGGATTTAAACATATTTTCGAACCCTCTGGACAAGTAAGATAGGTTGTAATGGATAATTTACACAACATGTAGGACACTTAAACATCTTGTAGTTAGAATAAGGCTATTTTTTTTTCTGGACCTGTCAAGCCAGCAAGAGTGTTATTGTCCCTTTAATCAAGCAAGAAATTACTGAGGATAATAATGCTCGGACCAAGTGTTTTTATCTTCTCGTTATCAAATTCCAAAGGGTTCTTTTACGTACACGACAAACACGTACACGTGGACCTTTATTTGGATTTTCATCATATACGAACAACTAGCCGCTGTTACTTTTTGCCAGGCCCGTCTTCATTAGCCGAGTAGGAGCAGAACAGTAGGACGTTAAACTCCATATGAACTTCTAACCGCTGTTTCGTCCCAGGGCCGTCTTCATTACCTCAGTAGGGGCAGAACTATAGAGGGTTAAACCCTGTTTAATTTCCTATCTTGCAAGGCCCTCTATCCTGGATGACTGACAAAAGAACACCACGCTAGCAAATCTCGAAATACAATTTGCCCCCCCCCCACCTGGATCGAACCCGGACCCCCTCCTGGTTACTAAGCCAGTTCCATGCTCTTTGAGTCACCATGGTACTGTACCGGAAAAAGGGCGTATAATTTGATAGAGGAAGTCACCTATCTAATATTCCTTTTTTATAATTTCAGACGGTAATTCTGAATAAGAATATCTATATCCAAGGCTCCAACTCTGCTCGAGTAAAAGGCCCAATTGTGAAAGCATCTCTGCGCGTAGGCGACGCGCGTATCGTCAAACCAAAGAAAATTAAAACCGCGTTCAAAGATCCAATTCCCCCGAAATACGTGAAAGTTGTACCTGAATTTATAGAAGGAGATGCTTCGAAACTGTTCTACCAAAGGTCTTTGTATAGGAATGAGAAGGAACATCTTTGCCTTGGAGTACAACCAGAACGTCAGGCAGTTTCTTATGATTTGTTCTGGAGGAGTCTCCTTCCACCCACGGATACTGAGTATGATTTCAAAGAAACAAACGTTCCCAGAGGATCGGACGGGTTAACATTTGTCGTTTGTTTGAAACCAGGGACAATCAAAAGAAAGGGAGTTATATATTTAGGTCTGAGACCTTATATTAAGGGTAAGAAATTTCTTTATAACCCTCTTGCGTGCGGCAAACCTCGACAGATTCTACACATGTAATCTCGGCTGTGTGACCATTTCCGCCATATTTGAACTATTTTAAAGGTCCCGAATCAAAAATGTCTGCCCCCATTATATCAACAAACGTCACATTTGGCATTGTGTTTGGGGAATTTGAAAAATAGACAGCCAAAAACCCATTTTCCAAGCACCTTAGGCCAGAGCAGCGGATGGAGATATATTCCAGTTTTTGGCCATTTATCAGGTTTAATGACTTATCAAGAGCTGGGAGTGACTGAAGAAAGATTGTCGGTTTATAATGCTGTCACCATCTTGAGGTTAAACTCATGAATTTATGCATAATTTCACCAGGTGGTAGAATTTATTTCTTGCAACGAAATCTATCTTTCTGCTTTTCTTTCCTTTCTTTTCCCTGTTTCCCCTCCTCCCCTCTTTTACTACCTTTTATTTTTCTTTTTTTTACTTTTTTCTTTTTTCTTTTTTTTCTTTGAGGATTAGGCCCATATTTTTTTTTCGGCTTAGGCCCACTTGCCATTGGCAAGTGGGCCCAGTCCGGCACTGCATTTAGGTGTATACACTCTACAAAAGACGCAATTTATAAAAGCGACATGTTTTCCTGTTTAAAGTAAACCTGAAGCCGCATCGCAAATGTGTGGGCGAAGGTGCATATCACTTACTGTCATACAGCCGAGGTTAGATGTAGGGTACCGGAATCTGCCGAGATTTGCCGTGTGAACCTTCTTCGTGTTGTTGAATCCCGAAATATCTCCCTAATAGTATAATTATTGGTTTAATATTGTGTTGGTATAAGAGTAAGGGGGGGGGGAGGTGGTTATTGTGCATATTGTTTCATAAGGTCTGTAATTGAGTCAACTGACGTGGTCTATATTCCCAAGTTGTACGTGACAGGGAGTCGGCTGACCTGTTCAACCTTGTGGGTTTTCTCCGGGTCCTCTGGTTTTCTCCCACTGCTAAAGACCCATATGCGCAAACGAATTATTGAAATAGAATTGGACCATGTGTTAGTTCCGAAATGACCTGCTTTGTGTCGAGTGGACGTTAACTACCATCTCTCTCTGTTTTACAGGTGACGATAGTATTTCAATTCGTAATGTGGGTTATGTCCCATTATACATTATATTTAACCTAGTGTTTCAAACGTATATATATATTCGTTACAGATGACAGCGACATATGATTATGTTTTGAATCTATCGTAACAGATGACAGCGACATACGATTATATTTTAAATCTATATTTGTAACAGATGGCGATGGTGTCCAAGTATCTAGAAAACGGCGATCAGCAGACAATACTACCAGTAATTCCACAGATGTACTAACATCACCGTTTGATATCAGTTTCCAATCTTTCTCCTGTTTAACTTGGGCTGGTCAACTTCAAGATTGGCAGGATGACCAATGTGAGGTACGTTAATGGGCGTCCTCGCTAGAGATAAAGGGACATAACTTATAGGCGAGGCGGCCCCACGTGACCTCATTGTTGACCTTATAGCACAGTTTTCCTGTACATTACGAACTCGTATGTTAACAAACGTTAGTTTTTGTCGTTAATATGAAATTTAATAACGATACGGCTCTCTTACCATCGATAAGGTCACGTGTGGCCGCATTTTTACTTGGGAATTCCTTCAGCGAGGACATCCATTACTGGGTTACGGTGAGGTGGGAATGTCTTTGAATCTTTAGTCTTTGCCCTACAGGATCCGAAACATTATCCATAATGCTCGGCTTTGTTTTGTACACTTCGAATAAACTGTTTTGGTGTGTTTTTTAATGGTAATAATAATAATAATGATATTTGTATCACACAAAACACAACTATTCAATCCCCTAGGGAATGCTTTAGGCGCTAGAAAGTGTCCAGACTTTGGAGTATTAAAGAGGAAGACCAGCGATTTTCAATAAGGTTTCCATAAATAATAAATATATATTTAAAAATAATCCCTCCCAAAACATATGCAAAAAATAACTGTAAGCGAGAAATTAATTTTTATTAATACCGGAAGTGACGTAGTTGGTTCGACACGCTCACTGGTCACTATAGTAAACATACAAAAAATTGGAGTAAGTTTAGCGCTGTATTTTGTGATCGTTTCGCCGTTTGGAAGAAAATCTGATGAAAGGTAATCTTTATTAGGATATTAAGAACATGAACTTGCGGTGTTTTGAAGGTTTAATTTGTGTCACTGTGTCCAGTTTAGAAACTTAATTTACACAAACGCGTTGTTTATTATACCAAAGGAATGGTTGATTTTTTAACAGGGTGTCTTTTATTATTAATTTATGTTTATATTCATTTTGAACAGGCTGAAAGAGATGTTTTACGTGGTGTAACAACTTGCCGATGTCCTGGGGATGCAGGGGGAGTTATTTCAATCTCTTCCTTTGTGCCTCCCAATTCTATAGACTTTTCCACCGTATTCAGTAAATTCGACATTATATCTCAAGGAGCTGTTCTCGGTACCATTGTGACTGTTGTCGTTATAGGAATCTTCCTGGCATTGTGGGGACGATGGAGAGATTTATTTGATGTTCTTGAGGTAAAATTGGTTAAAATGAAATTGGGTTTAACGTCCTACGGTTCTATATCGACTGGCTTATGAATTTGTCTGAACAGCAGCGCTACGACCTCCTCTTATTGTCGACACGCCTTTGTCAGGCTTCCCGTCAAGCGCCCTGACGAAGGTTAAACATGCTAGAAAATGCCGAGGAAATCGGAGTATATTTTAACGTGCATGTATTAAGGTATTGGAAGTAGCTTAGTCTCTAACTCAATATCTTCGACATTGAAAACACGAATTGTTTGTCAATTTAAATCAACATTGATGTTAAGACTTCTGACGTATTTCGCCGAACATAACTGATTTGAAATTATACTAAAAACGGAAACGGTTGAATATAAATCAGTTTGAAAATACATTTATGTTACATTATTATATAAGTTGCGACCAATTTGTGTCAATTTCTAGGTCCCAAATATTAGCGATTTCGCTCCTTTAAATATAATCTGATAGTTGCACGATCGGGATGGACAATTTTAGATGTAACTAATTGTAATCAGTTTGTCCATGTTTTTTTTAGTGGGGTGTTACGTTACTAGAAGATAATTGCCGTGAAGATCAGTACTACTATCTTATAACAGTTTATACAAGTTTCGTTAGAGAAGGCAGCACCACATCCAATGTTAGCTTTGATATTTATGGTGAAAGGGACAATACAGATGTGCGTAAACTATCAGACGGGGTTCGGAAGGTAAGTGGATAGAGATAGTTGAGAGAGAGAGAGGTAGGATAGAGAGAGAGGGATTAAAACATCTAGGGTAGTAACAAGGTTTCGTAACAAAGGGCAATAACCTACACGATCTCCATGAGATAAAAACCTACATCAAATTCAGAGAGAGAGAGAGACAGACATAGAGAGAGAGAGACAGACAGACAGACACATAGATAGAGAGAGAGGGGAATAATTGGATGTCCTGAAAATGAACAACAGCTGATACGGATAGAAGAGTGCAGTTTGAGATCGCAACATCACATCGAGGGAGCTCGCAGTAAACCCGATTCTTCTGGATGGATTCGAACTTGTCGAACTTTACTTGAATATTCTTTCTGTTTGTATTAGGGTTTTAAAGCTGGAAGCGTCATGCACTTTCTAATGGCGGTACCAGAATCACTCGGAAATCTTCAGTATTTACGGATCTGGCACGATAACGGTGGTACAGGAAAATATGCGTCATGGAGTCTGAACCGCGTGGAGGTTGTAGATATACAAACCGATGAAAGGTAACTTAACATACATATAAACCATCCTCTCTGTTCAACTTACCGATCTTTCAGATTTTCAGATAAATCGTCTTGTCGACTAACTTATACAGGCCTGGGAATTTCAAAGATCTCAACCAAATGCTAAGCATGAAAAGGGGTGTAACGTCCCACTGTTCTGCTTTAACTTACAGAACAGGGGAAGGGGGTGTTAACGTCCACTCGACACAAACTAGGTCATTTCGCAACTACCACCTGGTTTTATTTATCAAATAATTAGCTTTGCGCGTTGGGGTGGGGGTGGGGGCTTTAGCAGTAGGAGAAAACCGTAGAAAACCCACGAAATTGGACAGGCGACCCTACTCCTTGCCACGTACAACCGCGAAATGGAAACCACGCCAGTTGACTCAATGACAGACCTTATTATAAGGCGCACATGCAAACCATTCAGCCACTCAGCCTCGGTGTATGAGAGGGATTTATATCTATGGTTAGGTGTGAAGTTTGGGAGAATTTTGCCTGGACAGCGGCGCTACTTTTCTTCGAATTCCAACTGTAGGGGGTTCTTTTACGTGCACGCTAATGTGTAAACGGGTGGACATCTAGCATGGAGCCCTGTTTACTGCCCCTTGCCCCCCTGCCAGCACCCCCGCCACCACGAGAATTACTTTATTTATCGTTACTGATTTGTATTGAACCTTTTGTTCTATATTTCAGTTTTCTATTTTTATGTAACAAATGGTTCTCCATCGAAGAAGGGATCATAGATAGAGTGCTGCCAGTCGGTGGCTCCGAGAATATTCATACTTTTAAGGGACTGTTCTTGGAGCATGCCAGGAATCACTTGTCAGATGAACACGTTTGGGTATCCATATTATTTAGACCAGTCAAAAGCAGCTTCAGTCGTGTTGCGCGAGTTGCTTGTGGTGTGACGCTGCTATTTCTGTGCATGATCTCAAACGCCATGTTTTTTGAAAACGGAGACAACAAAGACAGACAGAGGTCGTCTTCAATCGAGCTCGGACCAATCAAATTTAATCCAAGTCAGGTCTACATATCTATAGTCAGCGCCATTTTAACCGCCCTTCCCGTTTACGTCATAATGACAGTGTTCCGGAAGTCGAAGCCAAAACCGTGGGAGAGGAGTAAAACACAAATTCCTCGATGGTTACCCAAATACATGCGAGAGAAACTGGAATTCAGCCAGAAATTGGAAGATATTTTGGTGATACCAGATAATTTAGCGATAACTGACGCTAGTTTGCCAACTTGGGGTGTTTATATTGGATGGTTCCTGGCTTTTTTGGCATCGTTTGTATCTTGTTTCTTCATCATGCTTTATAGCATAGAATGGGGTAAAGATATGTCCGAAGAATGGCTGACTACATTCATTCTTTCATTTTTACAATCATTATTGTGTGTGGATCCATTTAAGGTAAGCTTATCATTACAGGTTTCAACCAGGGACGTGGGGACAGCGGACTTTCCATGAGTAAAGGGCGCGGGGGGGGGGGGGTAGTTAATCAATCGGATTTACTGTCCGCTTACACCTAATGTGATACCTGCATGGGGTTTGGATGGCCTAGTGGTTTAGAGTGCCGCGCTTCGACCTCTAGCTGGCCGTTCACCTCTGGCTTGCGGCTGTGGTGTTTCGAGCCTTAGTGTGACATGGAGATAGGGGCGCCTTCTCAACCTCGTAGGTTTCCTAACCCTAACCCTCGATTATCATTACTACAGTTGTTACGATAATTAACAATGTCTCGATTAACCACTGTTACTTTAAATCCCAAACCGCAAAACGCGCTTAAATCTACTTAAAATCGGATCAATCCGATGACATCGAGAGTTCATCATGGTCTTAGTAAGTTAATTAATGTCTAATAAATCATTTATATAACATTTAAAGAACTCAAGTAAACAGATTTAAACTCGAATTATGCATATTTAACGGATTAAACCATCTTTTTTGACCGATATTCCTTTAAGAGTTTAACTTCCACTATATGAGAGTTTGCAAGACAAGGAATTAGCGATCCTTTAATTGATGACCAGAGACTACAAGGACGGAAAAGAATCAAACTATTCTATTGTTCCTGAAATAAGTTACTCCTCCCCCCCCTTATGTATACATTTTCCGGCCTGCCTCCCCCCCCCACCTTGTCGGAGATGCAGGAACCCTGTATACATTGACGTACATGTAAACGATCCCACGGCAGATGGAATTTGATATAAGAGTAGACCGAGCGCTGCTGTCTTGGTAAAATTTCCCTCATCGCACACTATATGCCGCATACCCGTCTTCAATAGCCCAGTAGGAGCAGAAGAGTAGGACGTTAAACCCCGTTTCATTTCTGATCAATACTTCTCTATTTATCAACTTTATTTTAATAGAATGACTTCACAGGTGTTGAGGTCGTTTAGACGAACTAGCCCGCAAACGACAGGTAGTCGTTTCGGTGTAAATAGACCCTAAATGATTGTTTATGAGCAGCACTATTTGAAGACATATCTTAAAAACACTTATATGGATATATTACTTCTGCATTTATTAACATGCTACGTTTCGATACACATACAGATATCGTTATCAAGCAAATAATCAGACATATTTATTTTCAGGTTTTGTTAATCGCTTTTATAGCCGGACTGTTGTTAAAATCACCGAAAATAAATCGGCCTACACAGTACGATCTGAAAGAAATATCAGAATTCACATCAAGACATGGAAAAACTAAAATAGGTTTGTCCATTAACATAAATATAATTTCTTTAGATTTAAAGGCCAGCCTACACTGTCAGACTTTTGTATGCCCCTAGATAGAAATGACCAAAACACCATTGTTATGTGAACGTATTATGCCGTCACCCCTGCTCATCTCGATTTACGTTCACATTTCTGTCCCAATTTTTATCCGATTTTGATGTAACATCGGATTATTGCCCTTGATTGTACGGAAATGTTGTAAAAAGAGATCACAATTTTTGTTTGATTTTACAAGGTGATCGCAATTTTCCGATAAAATGACCCCCCCCCCCCTTGACGCAAATATTGTCCGTGTATGTTATGCATGTACAAAGGTCATGGGCCCTTTAAATAAATGTTAACAATAAAGATAGCTTCGTTTCGGAGTTATGCCCCCTTTTCCGCACCGTGCGATGGAGGGTTAGTATTAAACGGACCTTTTCAATATCGCTTTGGAACGTTAGGGGTCACGAGAGTTATGCTCCTCTAGCCCGGACCTCAACGTCTTGGGTTACGGGCCCTTAATGTTATGCAGGATGTGTGTGGGCCTACTAGAGACCACAATTTAGACGAAATTTAACCATGTTAATGATGACTAGATCTGAACCCGCTTATGGCAAAACTTTGATTCCAATTGCCGGGGACCATTTTTTATTTCTATAATCCGCTTTCGCGTGGACATCTTGAGAAATGGGGGAGGGGGAAGCGGAGCACCTGAAGAAACCCCACGATGTTGTTCAGAGTCAACTGTTTTAATTACAGAACGACAACGGATATCAACCCATCAGCCAACAATAGATGAAAATTTCACCCATATTAAAGCTCAGAGACTTCGAGATAACCAGATGAAGAATGTGATCAAGGAATTGATACTGAATATCCTGTTCTTGTTTCTATTGTCGTGTATGTTATACAGTAATCGTGATACACAGTCTTACAATCTACATACGTATATAACAGATAACTTCCTAGATCCGCCCAAACCGTACAGAAAATACGAAAAGGTGAGCAAAACCACATGGTTTGGATGCAGCTATGGTGGGTGTTATGCCAGGCAGGGTAAGCTTACTCATCCGGACACCTGTTACCACTGTTTGTCGTGTATTTTGTACACGGTGAACAGTCCATTTCCTATGATTACACTATTTTGCCTATACCTTTTTATACGCCCACATTTTCATGTCCGTCCGGGCGAAACTAGAAATATAGGATTATCCCCAAAAGATCTCGGCTGCTTTCGATATTGGCATGTATCGGATCAAAACTTCATGGATTATGGCCCCTGATACGAAAAATCACGTTTTTAGCTTTTGGGCCCTATAGAGGTCACAATTGTGAATCGATTTTGATGAAACTTGACAAGCATGTTTATAACCCACAGATCTTGGTTCCTTTCGTTATTTGCGCCTATCGGAACGTAATTCCCTGAATTATGGCCCCTGATTGTCCTAAAAATCACCTTTTTTAGCTTGTTGTCCCTCTGGAGGTCACAATTATTATTATTTTCTATTTTAAAATGAACCTTGGCGGGCCTGGGGGATGTGCGGAACTGCTTGGGTCGATTTGTAGCATATCTGAATCATAGTATATGTTTGACACTGGTTAAGTATTATCGTTATGATAAGAGCTTTGAAACCCCACATTGAAATCATTTGAAAGGGAGCTTAAAACCTGTAGGTGTGGGGGAGGATAGGTCATAAACCCTAAACCATGACACAAAACGTCCCAGCCAATATGTGAATATTTAGAAGGCGTGTTCATATAATGCTATGTTTCATCACGCAGGTTATTCAATCGAGTCATTATTTTGAATGGTTGAACAAAACAGCACTGCCATCTTTGTTTCCGGAAGAGGACTATCGGGGAATACGCATGACAGCCACAGAACGTCTGTTTTCTTACAATAGTGCCAATGTGAAGGTCGGACCACCAAGATTAAGACAAGTACGGGCGAGAATCGGTACGGTAATGTCTATACTAATATTTGTGACTATCATGTGTTTGTCTGTCTAACCTATGTTGGCAGCTACACCAGGCCCCGAGTTCACAAAGCATTCTCAGACAAAAGTTAAGATTTTAACTAAACTATAGCCTTTTATAAAACTTCTGTTGTTTATATGTATCAAATACATCAATAAGTGCAAAGTTTTGTATTTCTGGATCAAAGATGTTTCTCATAAACAGTGATTGAAAGTTGGGCAAATTCTTAACTTAAGTATGAAAATCCTTTGTGAACTAGGGGCCAGGACTGTCAAGAGGCTAATATTTGGTGTATAGGGGTAGCTCTGAGCAGGGAGTGTCCTGGTTTCTATAAGTTACCACTTCCGGTTTCGGGTTTATGCTACTTCCGATTCATGGCTATACGGATAAAATTAATTTAGTCTGCGGTATAACCCTGCGTGACAGCGGATGTTAAGCAACACGAACAACCGAACAAATTCACTGAGAAATTCGGTCAAACAATGAAGAATACATTATAAAATGTGAGATCTATGACAAAGTTTCAACCTCATTCAATTTGATCACTGCATTGGCCGAGAAAGTTAATCGGGACTTTCCGACGTGGTTTCTCTTTGTTAATAGTGCAGGATTGAGGGCCTGAAAAGGACAGCCGTCTAGTTGCACGAATGGGACGAAAACCCGAGGCCCTGTGTATACATTGGCATGTACGTAAACGATCCCTGTGTCTGGGCAACATTTCCATCATAACACACTGTGTGACGTCTGCTCGTCTTCATAAGCCCAGTCGGAGCAGAGCTTATGTGGCATGGAGATAGGGGCGCCTTCTCAATCTCATCGGTTTCCTCCAGGCACTCCGGTTTCCTACCACTGCTAAAGACCCCTACGCGCAAGCGAATTATTGAAATAAAATTAAACCATATGTTAGTCCCGAAATGATCTAGTTGTGTTGAGTGGACGTTAAACCACATTTTTCTCTCTCTCTCTCAAAGGTAATTGCAGTTATCCGTATATTGGTCATACCACGTGTATACCTGTCTACGACGTCACACAAGAGGACACAGACCACTATTGTCCTAGATGGGCACCACAACCTTGTTCTGATGCAGAAGAAAGTACCTTGACCATTGATGCCTGGAAGTTCACGCCGTCTGACGCTATCTGGGGTTCTCCAATAGCTGGCTTGCTAAGTCTGTATGGTGGTGGAGGATACATTGCCGACATGGACATCAACAAAATCGTCGCCACGGAATCGTTACAAGAGGTTTTTGAGAATCACTGGATTGATCGGCAGACGAGAGCCGTGTTCTTCGAGTTCACGCTCTACAATATAGACATTAACATGTTCGTCTACGTCAGCATCTTGACGGAATTCCCGGAGACTGGGGGAGTGGTGACGTATAAAAACATCTTCCCCTTCCGATCATCGCAACACGTAGGAACACTGGGCAAGTTCATTCTGATCTGTGAAATCGTGGCGATGTTGTACATTCTCGTTAGTGTCGTCATAATAGGTATACGATTTGCCAAGCAAAAGTGGTCGTTCTTCACCAAGTTTTGGAACCTGGTGGAATTCTTCACGGTTGGAACTTCACTAATCGCCATTGTATTTTATATTCTACGCGACCAATACGCCAGTCAGGCTTTAGCAGCGTTCAACGAGAACAACCGGGTATTCGTTAATTTTTACCGGGTTGTTATCTGGGACTATGCCTTCGTATCCGTTTTAGGGATGTTAGTAACCATAGCAACTCTACGTTTATTAAAAGCAATGGCGTACACGGACTTAACTTTCAAGGTTTTCAGTGTGCTGAGACAAACCAGTAAGGTTTTTCCAGGATTCGCCACGTTGATTTTCATCAATCTCTTAAGTTTCTCTTCGGCCAGTTATTTCATGTTTGGCCGAACTGGAGCTCCATATAAGTCGATGATCACTTCTATGGAAACGATGTTTATCGGTTTAATTGGTGATACGACGTTTAAAAACACCAACTCCGAGGTTGCAATGGACACATTGGAAATTGTGTTGTTTAGCTTTTTTGTGATCTGGGTTTCCATTATACTCATAAATTTACTTATGGCTATTTTGGTCGACGTCATGACAAGGGCCCAGGATGACCCCCCTTCAAAACGAGAGGTTAATATGAACATCCTCTCGTACATTTGGGATTCAGTGGTGCGAGACATTGTCGACAAACCACCAGGTGAGAAACAATATTACCTTCACAAGATAGTCAATCTGATTAAAATCCTATTTCGTTTCGTTTCTTATAGTTCAAAATTACTTGTCTTTACTACACTAGGATCTGGAAGAGTTGTTATATTACCGGCGTTTTGATTGAAGTGAGCGGTAAGCCAATGAAACGGTCCGTTACGGCGACTCCTTGGCGTGCCATGCACTGTAATGTGGGTAAGCCACTAGAAACGTCAACGCTGATTGATTAATCAATGCATGAACGTCATTGGGTCAAAAGCCACTCAATTGACCACTGACACGACCTTCGAGTACAATTTATCAGATCTTCAAGTAGTGTAGGCCATCGAATGTATAAAAAACGAAAGGAAATATACATCTGTATTTTAATCATAATGATACGATGGTTCGAATATAAATGAAATGAAATGGGTTTTAACGTTTACATTTCTGTACCAATCGGGATAATAAAGACGGACATAAGGTGAATTTTGCAAGGACAGCGAAATCGTCTCATATTACTTATCAGGGTCTCTTTTTTGCACCAGTGATAAGGTAAAACCAGCGTGAATACCCCACGTAACTTTCTTGGCTAACACCGAGATCCTACCCGCCTCAAACCATTGTCACCAGCGTCATAATATATTGCCCGTCTTCAATTTGCTCTGGTTAAGTGCATAACAGTAGGACGTTAAACCCCATTTCATTCATTCATAATCTATTGTGATGAATTAACTAGAGCAGCACTAATCATCATGCGAAATTTGAATGCATTTTATTTTAGGCTGACCTTACTAGGTCCTCCTCCCTGAACAAGGGGAAACCACGCCGGAAAGTGCCGGTGAACTTATTCGACGTGCGCGTATGGTTCTTTAGCAGTGGGGGGGGGGGGGCTGGAGAAAACCCCACGAGGTTGGGCAGGCAACCTAACTCCTTGTCACGTACAACTGGAGAATAGAAACCACGCCAGTTGACCCATATCAATTATGTTACGAAAACATATAAATATTTCTCTTTATTTATATTTTTCTAGATTACACCTGTCTCCACCCTGATATAAAAGATCCGACATTAAAAGATAACCGAAAAGTAACAGACATGGCGAATCTGAGGATTGTATCCAAACTTTCTGTCTTAATTATCCAACAATTGAAAAATAACCCAGAATTTCAGAAGGAAATGAACATCTATGAAAAGAAAAATATCTTTTCTGAATAATATTTTTAATCGAAAACTGTGGAAAGCTGAATAACCATTTCTTTTTCAAATTTAAATTATTGATTTTTTTAATAAAAATAAATAAACATTATTCTTGAAAATGCTTTAGATTCAGGCCATATTATATGTTTAGCTTTTAGCTTCTGCTTTGGGTATCCATTTTATGACTATGGGTTAAGAGAGAGAAAATGGGGTTTAACGTCCACTCGACACAAACTAGGTCATTTCGGAACTAACATATGATTTAAATAATTCGCTTGCGCGTAGGGTTCTTTAGCAGTGGGAGGAAACCGGGGGACTCAGAGAAAAAAAACACGAGGTTGGACAGGCGACCCTACTACTTGCTACGTACAACCGAAGCTTCGAAACCAAGCCAGTTGACTCAATGGCAGGCTTTATGATACAGCATGCACGCTAACCATTCAGCCCCCCCCCCCCAATTGCCCCCTTAAAACTCCAACCGTGCTTATGATCTTGAATGTGTTTTGAAAGTCTATCAAGGCGAATAATACAACTCGCCATTACCACAGACAAGATGCATCATATGATGGCTTTTGTCTTTGGGGTCATGGGGAGATGCCCCCAGTTGCCCTTTTAAAACTCCAACCCTGCTTATGATCTTGGATGTGTTTTGAAAGTCTGTCAAGGCGAATAATACAACTCGCCATTACCACAGACAAGATGCATCATATGATGGCTTTTGTCTTTGGGGTCATGGGGAGATGCCCCCAGTTGCCCTTTTAAAACTCCAACCCTGCTTATGATCTTGGATGTGTTTTGAAAGTCTGTCAAGGCGAATAATACAACACGCCATTACCACAGACAAGATGCATCATTTTAGGCTGACCTTACTAGGTCCTCCTCCCTGAACAAGGGGAAACCACGCCGGAAAGTGCCGGTGAACTTATTCGACGTGCGCGTATGGTTCTTTAGCAGTGGGGGGGGGGGGGCTGGAGAAAACCCCACGAGGTTGGGCAGGCAACCTAACTCCTTGTCACGTACAACTGGAGAATAGAAACCACGCCAGTTGACCCATATCAATTCTGTTACGAAAACATATAAATATTTCTCTTTATTTATATTTTTCTAGATTACACCTGTCTCCACCCTGATATAAAAGATCCGACATTAAAAGATAACCGAAAAGTAACAGACATGGCGAATCTGAGGATTGTATCCAAACTTTCTGTCTTAATTATCCAACAATTGAAAAATAACCCAGAATTTCAGAAGGAAATGAACATCTATGAAAAGAAAAATATCTTTTCTGAATAATATTTTTAATCGAAAACTGTGGAAAGCTGAATAACCATTTCTTTTTCAAATTTAAATTATTGATTTTTTTAATAAAAATAAATAAACATTATTCTTGAAAATGCTTTAGATTCAGGCCATATTATATGTTTAGCTTTTAGCTTCTGCTTTGGGTATCCATTTTATGACTATGGGTTAAGAGAGAGAAAATGGGGTTTAACGTCCACTCGACACAAACTAGGTCATTTCGGAACTAACATATGATTTAAATAATTCGCTTGCGCGTAGGGTTCTTTAGCAGTGGGAGGAAACCGGGGGACTCAGAGAAAAAAACCACGAGGTTGGACAGGCGACCCTACTACTTGCTACGTACAACCGAAGCTTCGAAACCAAGCCAGTTGACTCAATGGCAGGCTTTATGATACAGCATGCACGCTAACCATTCAGCCCCCCCCCCCCCCAATTGCCCCCTTAAAACTCCAACCGTGCTTATGATCTTGAATGTGTTTTGAAAGTCTATCAAGGCGAATAATACAACTCGCCATTACCACAGACAAGATGCATCATATGATGGCTTTTGTCTTTGGGGTCATGGGGAGATGCCCCCAGTTGCCCTTTTAAAACTCCAACCCTGCTTATGATCTTGGATGTGTTTTGAAAGTCTGTCAAGGCGAATAATACAACACGCCATTACCACAGACAAGATGCATCATATGATGGCTTTTGTCTTTGGGGTCATGGGGAGATGCCCCCAGTTGCCCTTTTAAAACTCCAACCCTGCTTATGATCTTGGATGTGTTTTGAAAGTCTGTCAAGGCGAATAATACAACACGCCATTTCCACAGATAAGACGCACCACAGATACAGCATCACTAAAGGCAAATAAAACATTTTCCAACATCGTTCCCGCAGACAGAGTTGTCTGCATTCTTCTCTACATCCTCGGATTGAATGTTCTGGGATCGAGTTCTCTTAAGATGCCAATTAAGAATTCCGACCAACAAGCCATGTGATGTGGGTTCTGAATGAAAGTGTGCCTTGATGAGAATTGGTAATAAATACAGTTTGTGATAAATAAAGATAGTCGGAAATGTGGGCGTATTAAAATATTGTTTTGCCTGGTCTACGGAATCTGTAGACACTGAAGCCATTTTAATAGACGAAATAAAATGAGGTTTAACGTCCTACGGGCTCATGACGACGGGCATACGCCATACAGAGTGCTATGAGGTAAATTTTGCCCAGACAGTGGCACTACTGCCCACTCTTATATTGAATTCTAATTGTCAAGGGATCTTTTACGTGCACGCCAATGTCTACACGGCACCTCAGTTTTTCGTCCCTCCGAACGACTAGACAGCTGTCCTTATCAGTCCTGCATCACTGAAATTTCTCGGCCAATGCAGGGATCGAAGACTCGACCTCCAGGCTAGCGAGCCAGCTTCTTACCCACTTAGTCATCGCGGCCCCCTTTAAAAGACGAACGCCCTTCGTTATGCCTATTTAATTCTTAGTCTTTCACCCCCAAATCATGAATAATGAAGATTTCGGAACAAATATAAATACAATCAATGTACATTTTAGAATAATACAAATACAATTTACAGTAAAAAGTGTACCATGTTGCCTTTACCTCTTTACTGTCTACTGTCCGTATACTTGTTGTCTAAAGGGTGGGGGGGGGCTAATGAGTAGCCTGGTATTGACCGGGGTTTCCCAGCGTGCTTTTCCCTGGTTAAGAGGCCAGCCATCGACATACATTGGAGCAAAGGGTCGTCATCAGAGTGTCGCAGGCATTAGTGGTTTGGTGTAGTCCCCAGAGCCTTCGTCGCACAGAAACTAACATCTGTGAATCCCATTACTGGCTGCAGGTGCCAGGTGCTGGTCTAAACAGAGATGACCAGACTCACTGAGGCTGAGGGGGTGGGGGGCAGGGCCCTGGATCCTCGCCTGGTTAATGGCACAGGACGGAGGCGCTTGTCCACGTACCTCTAAATGAATCCCAAACAGTTATAATTCAATATAGGAGTAGGTCACAGTTTCGCTGTCTGGGCGAAATTCTCTTCATAGCACGCTGTATGGCGTATGCCCCGTCATCATTAGCCTGCATGTTGGATTACAAAGGTGGCACGTTAACCCCAATTTTATTACATTTCATTCACTTCATTCTATTTTGGACTCCTGTAATAAATTTACTTGAACGTTTTATAGACCAGATATTACGCATCGATTAAAATAGAAATTGCGTGATTATGTCGTGTTGGTATTTTGTCGCCATTGTAACAACCTAAGGTTTTGATAAGAAAGAATTGTAACTCTGATTTTAATGCTACTTTTTAACAAACGTGAACGGTGCTGGTTATAGATGGCGCCATATTGGCACACGTGTCTTCTGTGGGGAATATGTCTGACATTGATTCTGAGCGTAAAAGGTAAGTTATCTGATAATTATTTGTTTTTGCAATGTCTATTTTCTGTCTTATCCGCAAGTTTATCTTGTAGTTTTTTTTTTCCATTGGTGCGGTCCTCCTGCACTTACTACATGTATTTGTGTACCCTTAGCTTCAATACTGTGACGTCAGACTGGTCTCCACCATAATTGGAACAGTCATTAGAAACAGTCTCAGACGAACAATGAAGCATGAACTATATAGTCAGTGATTAGTTTCTCTTGGTTATAATGCTTGCAACTTTTGTTATGCACGTAAGTTACGATGATGTTACCCATATAGCCGCTGGGTTTTTCAAACCTTTGGAGCCAATTTAATTGGACATTAAGGGACGTCCTTAGAACCTTAGTTTGTTCCAGACATCCATGAATCTTAGCCTGCATTCAGCTATCATAATATACTACTCAAAAGAAGTTAAGGGTCAAACCTTTTTTTCTATATAAAATTATTGGCGGAAATCGTGTCAAAATTGATTCACGATATTGTGACGACAAAACCTGTGTACAAGAACGCAAATGTCATTTTCAAACAAAACGATTTTGACAGTTTCCTAAGAAACCATTAACTGAAGCTTAAAACAAGGCTTCACAAATTTACATTATCTATTTTCGACCTATTATAGAAATAATGTCCAGTTTTGTATCCAAATCTGACATAATTCATCTTTAATAGAACATAAGGATAATAGATATTGTACTTGACCTGGGCTATGTCGCTATCAATAGCAATATTTTTAGTTCAAATCAATACGTGGTGAATCTTGAGGACTGCATTTATTCATCAATAAATCTCTGTTATCTATGCATAACAGCGGAAGATCGATTTAATGCTCTCTCATAGTAAGGGAAGATCCCCCTCTCTCTCTCTATCTCTCTCTTTCTCTTCTCTCTCTCTCTATCTTTCTCTCGGTCACGGAAGTAAACAGTGTGTATAAATTTAACGACAATCGGGTATTAACGGCAGAGCATTCACAAACAATTGTGGACGACGGACGGACGGGGGCGACGATAACAAATGTGGGCGTATAAAAATTATTGTTAGCTTTATACAGGATGCGCAGTTTGTCGGAACCGGTCTTAGTGTCTTGTTATTCGAGTATAAATAGTCAACAAAGAAAATGGCGCCGAATTAAACGTAAAATAACGGTAAAATGAAAAGTTATTGACCAGTAATTTGAAGTCTGTAGTATCACGGGAACTGGTAGAGGTTTGGTGACTGAAATAAAACCACATTCGTCCATTGGCCCGCTAATAAACAAAGGGAATTAACTCTAATGTACAGAACAAAGGGGCTCGTACAACAGAACTCGTGGGTCTTTAGAATAACAGTATATAATTGAATAAATGAATAATGAGTGAATAAAACATTGAAATAATGAATAATATTGTTTGTTTTGTAGATAGTGAAGGTGCACGGTGTAGAGTAAGGAAAAACAGATATACGTATTGTCAACATGGTTGCTGTGGAAACCGTAACTATATACCGTGTTGTGATGCAGACCCCAGTCCATCACCCACCCCATCAAGGTAGATATCAAACTGATCCCGCAGTGAATATTCACTTGGCCGCTAGTATCACTGATAAAGATGACATCTATGCGTCTTAATTCGGCAAAATATTAACCTTTTTCCTCCGAGAAAATAAATTCTAAAACATTTTTTTGAAGTATAAGAAAAATAAATAAAGACGTTTGGAGTATCTGTAGTTAAAAAATATTTTCTATTTAGTGTAAATAAGTATTAAAATGAGTAAAAGGCATCATTTTGCCTGAAGCAGTTACGTGTTATGTGAACAACACATGAGCCGTTGAGCCAATGAATGACGCCACGCGAAGTCAATGCAGGATTATGCACGTGTTGAAGACAGTCATCTGTGGCAGAGATAATTCGTAAGTAATTCTCTGTAAAACAGATTGGGTAGATATCCCGTCCAAAGGCAAAGCCTAGTAACTCACTTTTTTCTTATTTTGAGATAACAAAGGAAAATGTAATGAATGAATATTAAACCTCAGCTTATCCATTGATTTGACTATTGAGTTACGAGGTTACTAGTTGCTAGGTTGTGGCATAGGTGTAACTGCTTACAAAATCAAAAGATTGGAAGACCTAGAAAAATAAAAGGAAGAACCAGGATGGGATAATTTTCTTTTGAACACACATGCGGCACAAAAACAATTACATTCGTTTTACGGGCCTTAAATTTAAATATTACCTTTGATTATTTTTAACATGATATATATAAGAAACACGCTTAAAGATTTTATAATCTGATCGAAAGAATGCTATAAATAAACAATACACTCGGAGACTTCGGAGGTGAGATTCATGATCCCTGTTAAATCATTTATAACCCAAAGAAGAAAAGAAGATAGGATATTTTTAGCTTATATATGACTTTATTTATACTGTAGTCATTTTCCTATTTATAAATGTAACACTTATTATACATTTTTTTGAGAGGGATGGTATATATAGACTTTGACCTTATATATGACTTTATTTATACTTTAGTCATTTTCCTATTTATAAATGTAACACTTATTATACATTTTTTTTGAGAGGGATGGTATAGACTTTGACCGCTTTGTCCTGTTCCCCAATCCTTTCAGTTATATGAATAAATATTGTTTATATAAAAAAAAATCGGTGATATCAATGGTTTCAATATATATCTCCTATCTAATTGCCTTCAATTAATATATTTCGTCACCCTAACCCATACGATCGAAATGGTCGTGCTTTGTTTTGATTTACAACACGTGGTTGCTAAACTATCTCTCTCAATGTTAACCCATTCCCGAAACAGGTATATTGGATTCGTCCAACACGTGACGAAAGCATTGTTTTCATCCACTTTGTCGAAATTACAAGTAAATAGTCAAATTTTTCAAGATTATTTGGGATAATTACTTATGCAATGGATTTTATTAAACACACATTAAGTTTATATAACCAAAATTAAGTAGTTTGTTCACAATCGTAAAAATCCGTTTAAAATTTACGATAGTTCAGACAGCAGGTTCGGATTATCGCTAGCCCTGTTTAGATCTCGTGACCTTTGACCAGACTTGATGTTTGCCTTATCAAATAGATTTAACCATGTGGGACATAAAAGAGCAATCGGATTTCCTCTAGTCAACTCCAACCTCATGGGTTTACCCCGGGCCCTTCGGTTTCCTCCCACTGCTAAAGACCCCTACGCGCAAGCGAATTTCTGGAATAAATTTTAAAAACCCATAACGTTAGTCCCGAAATGACCTAGTATGTGTCGAGTGGACGTTAAACCCCATTTCTCTCTCGCTCTCTCTTTTGCGCACATTTGTTATTTCCAGAGGAGACGCAGTGACTCAGTGTTTAAGAAGCAAGCGCGAGAGAGGGAGAGAGGGAGAGAGAGGGAGAGAGAGAGAGAGAAAGAAAGGAGAGGGAGAGAGAGAGAGGGTGTTAACGTCCAACTAAACTTGATCATTTCGGGACTAACATATGGTTCAATTTTCTTTCTGGCAGTTGCAATCCGATGTAAAAGTAGGCGGGATAAAATTGTCATCGTTAGCTCAGTCGGTGCCGAAAAGTAAGACATTAAACCCCATTTCATTTTATGTTTTTTCTTATTTCCAGGACACCAATTTCTACAATAGTTTGCATAGCAACAACAGTTAGTGTAGTCTCTATCACGATAGTTGCTGTATGTTGCTGTGTGTGTAGAAAACGTTCAAAAAAGCGTTACCTTTCCAGAAACGCAACAATAAAATATTCACGTAAATATACATTACATCTGTTCATTCGGCAAACCTCGACAGATTCTCAACGCCGGATCAACCATGGTGGGGGCCCTGGGGCCTGGAACATGTGGGGGGCCCCTGATCACCGACCGCGAGCGCTGAAGATGCGAAGCCCCGCAAGGGAGTCTGGGGCAGGGCCGTATGTAGGATTGTAAAAGTGAGGGTGCAGCAGAGTGTTGGGGACGCCAATATAATGCCCGAGTTACTGAGTGCGGAACGGTGCGTGTGTGTACGTGGGGGTGGGGGCTTGGAGCTGCAATCAACGTCGCTCTCGTATGTCAATTTCGGCTGCGCTATTTCTTATTTTGATGTTAAGCAAACCAAATGAGAAACTCCTTATCCTCTAAACTAGAACTAGTCCGAAACCCCACAAGGCGACGTGAATAGGGCGGCCAGAACGAAAATGTATAATCATGTAATTTGGTGGCGGCGCCCCCAAAGACCAACAAGGTCCTGTCAAATGTGATTAAAGGGCGACCAAAACGAACCCTTTAATGCCATGTGGTGGGTCAGACGCCGATCTAGAAAGAGGTGATAGGAGAGGCCCTTCTCCTTTGGAGACGGCCCCCTTGTCTGGGGTCCTCCAGCAGAAAATTTTTAAAATAACGATGCAGGAAACACGTTTTTCTGCCATTTGGGTGATATCTGAGTGGCAATTTTGTATTTTATATGGCGGCAGATTTTTTGTGAGAGGAATTCGCTTCTGGTCTCCGCACCTTGGGTCCGCGCCTGTGGTGGCGCCCGATAGCCTCGACATAAGAGATATAAGAAAGTTTGGATCAGGTGTAGGCGCCATTAAAACCGACCGACTCATCAGTGCCTTAGGAGCTTCACTGTATGATCATAATCAAGTGTATTATTTTATAATTGAAAGGTTGGCAATTTGTTTGGGAGTGGACGCCTTATTTTTCTGGAAATTTTCATAAATTGGAGGCCGGAAACGTGATTTCCTGGCATTTCAAACACTTGTGTGGAGCCATTTAGAAGTAGGCCTACCTTCCCCAGAATAAAAAATAAAATTAGCGCATTCTGGCGTTATTTCAGTGGACCAATCCATGCGAGTGCTATGAAATGATGGCATTTCTAGAGAGGGCTGGACGCAACTAAGATTTTTTTTGTGGGAGGCCCCTAATGTTGGGGGTCCTGGGGCCTATGCCCCATGGTTAATCCGGACGTGGTGATAAATGCGAGTGCTATGAAATGATGGCATTCTAGAGGAGGTGATTGGACGCAACTAAAAAAATTTGTGGGGGGCCCCCTAATGTGGGGGGCCCTGGGGCCTGTGCCCCATGGTGCCCCATGGTTAATCCGGCCCTGCAGATTCTACTCATCTAATCTCGGCTGTATGACGAATTCCGCCATATTTGAACTATTTTCAAGGTTCCGAATGAAAAATGGCTGCCCCCGTGGAGATTTCTGTGGAGAATGATTTTATTAACAAACATCAAATTTAGCATTGGGTTTGGGAAATTACCGGGGAATTTTTTATCAAACCAGCAGCCTTGAGATAATATCTCTCTGCACATTTGGGTATACACACTCTACAAAAGACGCAATTTTGAACTTTTTTGTAAAAGCGGCACGTTTTCCTGTTTCAAGTAAACCGATAGCCGCATCGCAAATGTATGGGCGTCGGTACATATCACTTACTGTCATACATCCGAGATTAGATGTAGGGTTACGGAGGGTACTGGAATCTACCGAGATTTGCCGAGTGTACATCTGTTATCAGTAATAAAGTACATTTCTATATAATTTACCACAGACACTTGACGGGATTAAAAAAAACCTTCTT
Organism: Patella pellucida; assembly: GCA_917208275.1. Taxonomy (NCBI): domain Eukaryota; kingdom Metazoa; phylum Mollusca; class Gastropoda; family Patellidae; genus Patella; species Patella pellucida. The sequence goes on along the minus strand of OU795042.1, from coordinate 66,258,890 downwards.
ACTACCCTTTGACTATATATTACAGTAATAAGAATGTGTATCGGCTGCTATTTTGTTTTGACTTGTTGACGACATAATCTCCACTCATTTGCCACCATTTCGTTAAAACCGACTTGAAACCATCTGTTCTAGCTGATCTTAAGAGATTCAAATGCCAATCTGATTCGTTTTTATAGTTCAAAATTTAGTTTTTACGTGTCTTTACTACACTAGGATCTGGAAGAATTGTTATTTAACTGTTGGTAGGCATTAGCAGTGATAGAAATCAAATCAAAGCAAAGGTAGATAAACAAAACCCCACCACAGCGATCGCTAATTGGTTAATCGAATGACTGCGTTATCGGGTCAAATGTCGCTTGCTGGGTACCTGACGTCATAGAACGTGACTCCTACTATGACTTGTTAGATATACATGTAGTGTAGATCATCGAAAGTATAAAGATCGAAACGAAATATAGATCTGTATTTTAATTAGATTGTTCAAATACCAACTTCTATGTCACCTTTTGATTATAACTGACTTGAAACTATCTTTGCTACCTGATCTTAAGAGATCTCATTTGGAACTTCTTATCCTTTGCTGCGTGTACTCTTATATATTATCAGTTTATTTTAAATTTACTTTCAGATGATGGAAATCTGCTCCCAGTTCCAACAGTTTCGCGGGGTTCACAAGGACTAGGATCCCCACAAGAATTAGGTTCAACTGCTCCACAAGGATTAGGGTTCCAATCAGGTTCAGCTATTCCACCACAAGGATGCACTGCACCAATACCATATCGACCAGAAGATTTGCCACCAGCGTATACGTCACTTTTCTCTGTGCAACATTGATATTTTCAAACACTGTTCTAGCTTATTATAATTTATCCCAATGACAGCTTACGAGAATAAGATATTTAGTCGGTAGAATATTAATAGTGAATATAATAAAATTAGCTACAAAAATATGTTACCAGTAATATGATTAGCTATGTAAGTAATGTTACCATTAATATGATTAGCTATATAAGTAATGTTACCAGTAATATGATTAGCTATATAAGTAATGTTACTAGTAATACGATTAGCTATATATGTAATGTTACCACCAATATGATTAGCTATATAAGTAATGTTACCAGTAATACGATTAGCTATATAAGCAATGTTACCAGTAATATGATTAGCTATATAAGTAATGTTACCAGCAATATGATTAGCTATATAAGTAATTGTTACCAGTTATATGAATAGCTATATAAGTAATTGTTACCAGTAATATGATTAGCTATATAAGTAATGTTACCATTAATATGATTAGCTATATAAGTAATGTTACTAGTAATACGATTAGCTATATATGTAATGTTACCACCAATATGATTAGCTATATAAGTAATGTTACCAGTAATATGATTAGCTATATAAGTAATGTTAGCTATAAGATATATTAGCTATGTAAGTAATGTTTCCAGTATATGATTAGCTATATAAGTAACGTTACCAGTAATATGATTGATATTATCAAAAACTGTTCTAGCTTATTATGATTTATCCTAATGACAGCTTACGAGAATAAGATATTTAGTCGGTAGAATATTAACAGGGAATATAATAAAATTAGCTACGAAAATATGTTGTCAGTAAAATTAATATATTTAATAACTATTTAAGTAATGTTACCAGTAATGTAATTAGCTATATAAGTAATGTTACCAGTAATATGATTAGCTATATAAGTAATGTTACAAGTAATATGATTAGCTATATAAGTAATGTTACCAGTATTATGATTAGCTATATAAGTAATGTTACCTTTAATATAAGATATGATTAGCTATCTAAGTAATGTTACCAGTAATATGATCAGCTATGCAAGTAATGTTACCAGCAATATGATTAGCTATGTAAGTAATGTTACCAGTATTATGATTAGCTATATAAGTAATGTTACCAGTAATATGATAAGCTATATAAGTAATGTTACTAGTAATATGATTAGCTATATAAGTAATGTTACCTTTAATATAAGATATGATTAGCTATCTAAGTAATGTTACCAGTAATATGATTAGCTATATAAGTAATGTTATGAGTAATATGATTAGTTATATAAGTAATATTACCAGTAATATGATTAGGTATATCAGTAATGTTACAAGTAATATGATTAGCTATATAAGTAATGTTACCTTTAATATAAGATATGATTAGCTATCTAAGTAATGTTACCAGTAATATGATTAGCTATATAAGTAATGTTACCAGTATTATGATTAGCTATATAAGTAATGTTACCAGTAATATGATAAGCTATATAAGTAATGTTACTAGTAATATGATTAGCTATATAAGTAATGTTACCTTTAATATAAGATATGATTAGCTATCTAAGTAATGTTACCAGTAATATGATTAGCTATATAAGTAATGATATGAGTAATATGATTAGTTATATAAGTAATATTACCAGTAATATGATTAGGTATATCAGTAATGTTACAAGTAATATGATTAGCTATATAAGTAATGTTACCTTTAATATAAGATATGATTAGCTATCTAAGTAATGTTACCAGTAATATGATTAGCTATATAAGTAATGTTACCAGTAATATGATTAGCTATATAAGTAATGTTACCAGTATTATGATTAGCTATATAAGTAATATTACCAGTAATATGATTAGGTATATCAGTAATGTTACAAGTAATATGATTAGCTATTTAAGTAGTGTTATCAGTAATATAATTAACTATATAAGTAATGTTACCAGTAATATGATTAGCTATGTAAGTAATTGTTACCAGTATTATGATTAGCTATGTTAGAAATGTTACCAGTAATATAAGTTATGATTAGCTATATAAGTAACGTTTTTGGCGCTGATTCGAACTGATTTAAACCGCAAGTGTAAAATGAATTGATAAACTAGGTCTATATTTCATAGTGTGTGACTGAATACTTAAATTGTGAATCAGGGAGTTTGTCAAATTGCATCCTGAAGTAGATGTACAAGCCTATGAACTGCGGGTCAATTATTGTTTCTCTCGAAGGAATTTTCAAATGGAACAGTCCTCTGAATTATCTGGCATGCGTTTATTAATAGCTTTATTTGGATACCAGTGGGCAAAGCACTAGTTCGCTAACTAGGAGGTCCGCGACGCGATCCCGTTTTTGGTCGAGATAGTTCCCCTAGATTGTGCTGCCCGGTTTCTCCTTGGCAGTTGTACAGGACGGACATTCTTGAAAAGCAAAACCGGTTGACGTAGAAGAAAATGTTGGTTTTATTTATTAAAAATTATAATATTTTGTACATGAGCATACATCTAGAATGTAGTCGAAACTCATAGACCTAATTTTTTTATATGTATTTGATTACTTATATAAAAAAAATTATTGTCATGGTTTTGTTACAATTTCTTTTAAATTCATAATGACAATTATTCTAAATAATCATTTGCAAGTGATATCAAAACCGTATGCAATTCCGTTCATAGCACGGCACCACCGTTCGTAGAACAGTAATTCCGTCCCTATTATGTCCATCTCATTTAAAGTTCGTTGTCACTCCGTTTTGAACAGGTTTGAAGTCCAAGCCCGTCCGAGCCTGTCCATAAAGTTCTTAAACATATTATCGTAAACAGTTGCTGAGAGAGAGAGAAATGGGTTTTAACGTCCATTCGACACAAACTAGGTCATTTCGGGACTAAGATGTGGTTTATTTTTATTTTCATAACTCGCTAGTGAATGTTAGGGCTCTTTAGCAGTGGGAGGAAACCGGAGGACCAGGAGATAACACACGAGGTTAGACAGGCGCCCCTACGCCTTGTCACGTACAACCGAGAATTCGAAACCACGCCAGTTGACTCAATGACAGTCTTTGTGATACTCGACGCGCGTGCTAACCATTCGGTCATCCCCACCCCACCCCACCCCCGTAAACAGTTGCTTCTACGTTTACATTTTTCAGGACGCAGTGAGAACTAACCTCATGTAACGGTGGCGTTATCAAATCGATTACATCTACGGTATAAAAGTTATCGAATGTTTTTGATAAAATATTATTACAAAAAATTCCCCCGAGGGTCATCATTAATAGATAAAGGACTTAAACACACAGGTAATCGGTAATCAACAAAAGGGCATCTCGCGTCAACATACCCCACAGCAAGCTCATTATTACAAGTGTTAGCCGGAGAGAAGGTAAGTTCTTATATCTAAAATAATAATAATATAGTCATTTATAAAGCATGTTTATACTGAAAAATAGTTTTCACGCCGGTGTTTTTTTACAGGTCGGGGTTTTAAAACAAAAATGTTTTGAGTTTAGATTTTAAGTAGCTATAAGTCTCTAACTTAATATCATCCAAAATCTTCGACAATGAAAACACGAATTATTTGCCAATTTAAATCAACATTGATATTATGATCTTACCGGAAAAAGATAGGCTTTCTGATATCCAATATTTAAGACAAAATAAAAAGATCACCATTGGTACACGAATTGTAGTTTTCATGATGCTGGTTCTTTACAGATTGGTTTTTGAAAAAAAGAATGAATGAAATGGGGTTTAACGTCCTACGCTTAAGCACCCAACCTGGGCTAATTGAAGACGGGCGTACGCCATACAGTGTGCTATGAGGGAAATTTAGCCCGGGCAACAACTGAATTCCAACTGCCAAGGGTTCTTTTACGTGCACACCTATGTGTACACGGGACCTCGGTTTTTCGTCCCATCCGAACGACTAGGCAGCTGTCCTTGTCAGGCCCTCCTTCTGCATTACTAACAAGGGGAAATCATGCCGGAAAATCGAGATGAACTTTCTCGGCCAATGCAGGGATCGAACACCCGACCTCCAGGCTAGCGAACCAGCGTCTTATCCACTTAGCCACCGTGATCCCCTTTTGAAACAAGAATGTCTTGGGTTTAGATTTGAACTGGCCCTGTCGACTGTTGCATTGACTTTATTTAGTAAATGGTTAATACACATGTATGTTAAAATTCGTAAGTGTGTCATTCAGCGATTTAACGTCCACTCGACACAAACTAGGTAATTTCGGGACTAACATATGGTTTCATTTTTAATTCAATAATTCACTTGTTCGTTGAGTTCTTTAGCAGTGGGAGGAAACCGGAGGACCGGGGGGGGGGGGAACCCACGAGGATTGATTCAGCGATTGAGCACAATAAAAATACAAGACAATTTATATGTAAATCAATCACCGGTGTGTTTACATATATTATATCATAAAATACAATATGAATTTTCATTAAATAAACGAAAACAGTTCGAACTATTTTATATATTTAAAGGGACAATAACACTCTTGCAGGTCCAGAATTTTTTTTTGCCTTATTCTAACTACAAGATGTTTAAGTGTCCTACCTGTTGTGTAAATTATCCATTACAACCTATCTTACTTGTCCAGAGGATTCGAAAATATGTTTAAATCCAAGTTGCATTTGAAAGTGCTTACGTAAGGCTTTTTAAACCATGTTATGGCATGTAGTTGAATTTTTCCAATTTTTAGAATTACGTGTGTTAAGATGAAATTTGTACCATTTTTTAATTGAAATATTGTAAAATAGTACAATTTGTTGATCAGAATAAAGATTCGAACATATTATTCAGTTACAACAAGAGTGTTATTGGAGCTTTAATGTATTCAGGTTGTTGAATTTATGTCGAAGTGTTGATAATATACAACAAAAATAGAAAATGAAATGAAATGGGATTTAACATACGAATCTAAGTTAAGAATGAATGAATGAAATGGGGTTTAACGTCCTACTATTATGCACCTAACCTGCCTAATGGAACTTAAGTTAAGAACTCAGGACCTAGGACATTCTTGCTTAATTATTGTGACCACGTTGTTTCCGGTTGGATTATTAAATTAAGATTGGGTCAACCAAGCAACTTCAATTGAATTAATAATTGGTAATTTAAAAAAATATTTACAGGAGAGAGAGAGAGAGGGAGAGAGAGAGAGATAGCTCCATTTGATATAAAGTTTTACAAAATAACCAGTTGTTAATCCCTCCATTGTTAAACTTCAATGCACATTCTAAATTACATCTCACGTAATAGTAATTGTTTAAATAATAATTCAATAAATAGTAATAATTTAGTAATTTATTTATTAACGTTCCACAAAGCATTTATGTACATCTAAACACATACATTATTATGGTAAAGTAACATATAAAATACCAATGATTTCCAGTCATCTAAAACATATTTAATTCTTTTACTTCAATAAAATATATTTTCAACTTGAAACTCAAACTTCAGCACACATTTTTTCGCCGGGTCCTCCAGTTACCCCCCACTGCTAAAAAGACCCTACGCACAAGCGAATGATTGAAATATAATTAAACCATATGTTAGTCCCGTAATGACCTAGTTTGTGTCGAGTGAATGTTAAACCTCATTTCCCCCCTCTATCCCTCCCTTCCCCCTACCTCTCTGTCTGTCTGTCTCTCTGTCTGTCTCTCTCTCTCTCTCTCTCTCTCTCACATTTTATATTTTAACGATTTGTTTGTTTGGGTTGAGTCTATCCTAAATTCATACAGGATTGTTTCGTAGCCCCTGGGCCGGTTGATATTGGATTAGTAAAATGTTTTACTCTATGTGTTTTTATATAAGTACAATTATGTCACTAACACCACTGTTTGTTTAATTCAATACGTGTCTTACAGGAGAAATAATTCGATAAATAAAATAGATTTAAAATACATTAAAGTTGGCAAAGATATGTTTCCCAAAATGGGATTTTTATATTAAAGATACATTATAGGAGAATAGATAAAGAGCTGACAGTTCGCACTATAATAGTTAAAAACTAGATAATGTAAAGTGAATTTGCTGCGAATATAGCAATTGAATTTTGGGCCTACCCGCGATAAAAAAAAACATACTCAACAGCAGCATATCGGGTTCTAATCAAGTTAATATCGTAGGCTACCGATGACATCGAGTGTTAATTATGGTATGGACAATTAATGATTTAGATAACATCAGAGGCCTAAACATAATACCTACACAAATATACATATTAATTAAACAATATTTTTTTTACTTACAGATGATAGCAGGGAAAATTCAAAAAGCCCTAACATTTGTATTTGTTTTATGTAGTATTGGCGTTTACTTCATGTATCGTAATGTAAATATTGGTTTTAAACACGCACCTGTACAAGCGTATCGTAACGTAAATACTGGTTTTAAACAAGTATCTGTAGAAACGGTGACCAATACGTCTCCAACAACTACAACCGCATCTCCACTCGTTTCCCCCAAACCAACCCGAACGATGCCAGCCAAACTAAAGTCTCCGGTTGCAAAGGATATTCCGGAATGCCCAAGAACCCCGCCCAATTTAGGTAAGTTTCTATAAAACGGAATTTAATGTAAACATGTCAAAGGTAATACAACCGATAGCGCAAATTATCGGTCAATAATGCAACGGATTTCAGTTAAGTGTGTTGACGGACATGGCTTACACTACATGTTGAACGTTGGTCATATAAATTTCAGTGGCGTGTGGTTAACATCCCCCTACCACTGTTCCCCTCTTCCCACCGACTACTACTATTTCTTTCTTCCACAGGTACGCCTCACCGCTTGTCATGCCCGTTCTCATACTCCTCCCCCCTTTACTTCAAAACAGTTGTCTCAATGGTAGACCTCATGATACAACGCGCACGTATTAACCATTTGGCAATCGTGGTTGAGAAACAAATTAACAGAACACAGTGACCTAGTTTGTGTCGAGTGGACGTTAACCCCACCTCTCTCTCTCTCTCTCTCTCTCTCTCTCTCATTGTGTTTTGTTTAGTTGCACTGACAAGCGAATACATATCGAAACGTCGTGCTTTTGAGTAATAAATAAGTGACCGATTCCCATATATACATTACAGTTCGTCCCTCGCAAGACGGGTGGCCTGACAAGGAAACGTATTCGTTCCGATGGGACGAAAACCGAGGTACCGTCTACACATGGTGTGCATATAAAAGAACCCTTGACAGTTTGAATTCGATATAAGAGTAGGCCGTAGCGCCTCTGTCCGAGCAAACTTTCCCTCATAAAACACTGTGTGGCGTATGCCAGTCTTCATTAACCCAGTCTGAACAGAACATTAGGACGTTAAACCCCATGTCATTTCATTTCTCTCATAGCATACTGTATGGTGTATGCCTGTCTTCATTAACCCAGTCGGAGCAGAACAGTAGGACGTTAAACTCCATTTCATTTCATTTTCATCGTTGCACATTGTATGGCGTATGCCCGTTGGTGCAGAATAGTTGGACGTTAAACCCCATTTCATTTCATTTTTATCATCGCACACTGTATTAGCCCACGGGGCATAATACTAGGACGTTAAACCCCATGTAATCTGTGTATATATATTGCAGTTGGTGATTTTCTATATAAAACATTTCGAGGAAATGTGAGTGAATTGGATGTAAAATATTCACCGTATAAACCCGGGCCTGGAGGCAAGTTTAAACCAACCACGTGTAAAGCTAAACAGAAAGTTGCTATAATAATAGCCTACAGGGAAAGGTGGCGAAATCTCATGGATTTTTTATCGAACGTGCCACCCATGTTAATACGTCAGCAAGTTGAGTTTACTATATACGTCATCGAACAAGTAAGTACAAGTTTAACTACTAGTATATTAATCTTTATTTATTTGTTTATTTATCTATTTCTTTATTATTTGCTTTTCCGGGAGGGCTGTAGGCTATCATAAAGCCTGTCATTGAGTCAACTGGCTTGGTTTCGAGTCCCCGGTTGTACGTCACAAGGAGTATGGTCGCCTGTCTAGCCTTGTGGGTTTTCCCCGGGTCCTCCGGTTTCCTCCCATTGCTAAATTGTCCCATACGCGCAAGCGAATTATTGTAATAAAATTAAACCATATGTTAGTCCCGAAATTACCTAGTTTGTGTCGAGTTGACGTTAAGCCCCATTTACCTTTCTACCTCTCGCTTTGCAGTGAGCCGCGGTGTCTCAGTAAGTAAGGCGTTCGCTGGTTAGGATCCTATTTTTTTGCACAGAATAGACTAATGTAGACGGGCATACGCCAAAATGAGTGCTATGAGGGACATGAGTGCTATGAGGGACATTCTGCCCGGACAGCACCACGGCCTACTCTAATAACTGCCAAGCGTTTTTTTAAGTGGACACCAACGTGTACACAGGACCTCAGTTTTCCGTGCCAGTCGAACGACTAGACACGGGTTTTGTTTGGCCCTTCGTCCTGCACCACCGACAGGGGCAGACCACATCGGAAAACTCCGGCTAAAACCGTAAGCGAGTCCGAGACCTCTCAGTTTTCTTCCTTATTTGTGAGATGTCATTTGTGAATCTTAAAGGGGTTATCAGTCCAAAATTCGTCCACTTTTGTTCGGTATTTACAAATATATAAGTAGCTAAAACATTCCTCACTGCAGACGATAAAAAGCGGGGTAATTTCAAACGCCAGCTCTATCTGTTTAACCCAGTCGAGCATACTCCTTGTCACGCACAAGTTTGTGATGAAAACCACGTCACTTGACTCTATGACAAACCACGTCACTTGACTCTATGACAAACTGTATAATCTACAGCGCATCTGTTAGACCAATGGGACGAATAACCCCCATTATTTTAGGTAATCGTATAAAACTTAGATATGGTAGATTAGCATCAGTTGTCACTGTAGGGCATTTCTTGAATCATCATACGATACTGATCCCAGCGCAGTACACGACTCCTCGTTATCTCCCCGGAGGTTTGAAGGGGTGGGACTAGTGATTTAACACGTGTGAGTGAAATCATAACGTCTGTCATCGAGTCAAGCGGCATGGTTTCGAATCCCTGTCTGTAGGGACTACACGAAAAGAATTATTAGTAAGCAGAACTTCTCCCGAGTATCTGTTATGTACCACTCGTCACTTCAGTCAGTTATATAGAGGGATGACACGTGTTTTCCATTGGCGTTCGTCATGTATTACTCATCTATCGTAGCAATGATCTCTGTGTTAAGATAATATTTGGAACGTGTTTAACCAGTTCTATCACACATGTGATAATGACTGACACCAATATTGTCCTTTAATAATGAATATTGGGTATTTCAGGATTCACCTAATATATTCAACCGAGGGGTTATTAATGAATATTGGATATTTCCGGATTCGCCTGCTATATCCGCCAAGGGGTTTATAATGAATATTCGTCATTTATTATTAATGAACATTGGATATTTCAGGATTCGCCTGATATATTTAAAGGAGAGTTATTAATGAAAATTCGTCAGTTATATTCAAACGAGGGTTATTAATCAATATTGCAGGATTTCAAGTTTATTAATGAATATTCGCTATTATTTTTTTAAGCGGTGGTTATTAATGGATATTGGTTATTTCAGGATTCCCCCGCTATATTCAACCGGGCATTATTAATGAATATTGGTTATTTCAGGATTCTCCTGCTATATTCAACCGGGCATTATTAATGAATATTGGTTATTTAGAAGCCCTAAAGATAGACAATTACACCTGTTTTATCTTTCATGACGTAGACATGTATCCCGTCCATGATTTTAACCTCTATAGATGTGAATCCAAACCTCGTCATATGGCGGTGGCGGTGGAGAAAGCAGGATATGGGTATGTTTATGTTGAACCAATTCCTAATGTCAAATCTAGAAATGGCTGAAATGAGAATGAAGAAATGAAATGACTGAAAATGAAATGACTGAAAATGAAAATGAATGAAAAAAAATGAACATGAATGAAAATGAATAGAAATGAATGAAAATGAATAGAAATGAATAGAAATGAATAGAAATGAATAGAAATGAATAGAAATGAATGAAAATGAATAGAAATGAATGAAAATGAATAGAAATGAATGAAAATGAATAGAAATGAATGAAAATGAATGAAAATGAATGAAAATGAATAGAAATGAATGAAAATGAATGAAAATGAATGGAAATGAATAGAAACGAATGAAAATGAATAGAAATGAATGAAAATGAATAGAAATGAATGAAAATGAATAGAAATGAATGAAAATGAATAGAAATGAATAGAAATGAATGAACATGAATAGAAATGAATGAAAATGAATAGAAATGAATGAAAATGGATAGAAATGAATGAAAATGAATAGAAATGAATGAAAATGAATGAAAATGAATAGAAATGAAATCAAACGGGATGTAACATAGTAAACGATTGAATGTAAATCAGTTGATATACATTCATATTACATTATTACATACGTTGTGACCTATTTTTGTCCATTTCTATGCCCCCTTTTTTCCGGTTTAGCTCCTTAAATATGATTAATTTCCGTGGCAGATGACGCCACGGCGTAATCATCAAACCAAACAGCTTTGAGCCCCCCCCCCTCCAAGTCCCACGCACTTCTTTGTTTCTTAGATATCATTAGAGTAGGGGAAAAACGTCTTTCCGTCGACTTTGATTGTGGCTCCAAGTGCATTATATTGGCGCCTCATCACCCGGCTGCACCCCCACTTTTAAAATCCAACATACGGCCCTGTGCTTAAAGCGAAATAGTGAGATTTATCTCTACTCAATATATCGCTAATTAAGGCGAAAAGGATATTTATTCATCAAAAAAAAAAAAAAAAAAATAGATATTAATTTATCACAAAAAATAATAGATATTTATTTATCCCCAAAAATAACAGATATCACAACAACAAAAAATATTAATTTATAACAAAAAATAATAGATATTTATTTATCCCCAAAAATAACAGATATTTATTTATCACAAAAAATAATAGATATTTATTTATCACAAAAAATAATAGATATTTATTTATCACAAAAAATAATAGACTTAAAAACAACATTGTGATAATAACTCTAACACTTATATTTATTTCAGTCTTCTGTTCGAGGAATATTTTGGTGGTGTTACAGCCTTTCAAAAGGAACATTTCAACATGACGAATGGTTTTTCAAATGCATATTTTGGATGGGGCGGTGAAGATGGTGATCAGAGAGAACGGTAATGAAATTGCTTTCATGATTATATTAAATACACAATATGTAATATTTAGATAAAGAACTAGCCATTCTTGGTATAATAGTTCGAAAGTAGATGATGTAAAATGAATAATTTGAAAATTTAATCCAAATTACTCTATTGCAAGCGAAGATATTGGCCTTTGACAGATGTGTGCAAAAATTTCAACCACGGTCCTGGTTGATCGAAGCTAAGTCGCGTACCACCTGATGCCATCGAGAGTTGATTAAGGCCTGGATCAGTTAATTAATGTCTAATTAATACTTTAGAAAATAAAAAAAAAGGCCTAAAGAAAGACCTGCAATAGGAAGTTTTAGCTCTTAAATAATGCATTATTAAACATTCCCGCATGTAGTTTAAAATAAATCATGATTCTAAAGTATTCAAGAACAGATTCGTTAAGGTTTTGATTTTTTTTTAAAATTTTGTGTTTAGTTTTATTCTTCAAAAATGTGATATTGGTTACTATTAAGAAACATGATTGTTATTATCATAATTGTAGCTTATAATCTTGGTATTATTATTATTATTATAATTATTATTATTATTATTATTATTATTATTATTATTATTATTATTATTATTATTATCAAAATTGTAGCTTATATTCTTGGTATTATTATTATGATTATTATTATAATTATTATTATTATTATTATTATTATTATTATTATTATAATTATTATTATTATTATTATTATTATTATTATTATTATTATTATTATTATTATTATTATTATTATTATTATTATTATAATTATTATTATTATTATTATAATTATTATTATTATTATCTTGATATTATTATTATTATTATTATTATTGTAGCTTATAATCTTGATATTATTACATTATTATTATTATTATTATTATTATTGTAGCTTACAATCTTGTTATTATTATTATTATTATTATTAGTAGTATTATTGTAGCTTACAATCTTGTTATTATTATTATTATTATTATTATTATTATTATTATTATTATTGTAGCTTACAATCTTGTTATTATTACATTATTATTATTATTATTATTATTATTATTATTATTATTATTATTATTGTAGCTTATAATCTTGGTATTATTGTTCCAGAGTGTATAAAGTATTTAGAAAGTTCATCCGGTATCCCGTTATATATGGTCGATATGCTACACCTCATCACAAGGGAGACAAAGGAAATCCAGGTAACCCCAATAGGTAAATATAATATACCTTTCCATAATACTTGTTTATAAAGGTAATTCAGGTAACCCAAGTAGGTAAATATACTACCAGGCAGGGTAAGCTTACTCTTCCGGACAACTGTTAACCACAGTTTGTCGTGTATTTGCTGAATACACTATTTTTCATTTTGTATTTCATTTATTTTTCAGTTTGTATTTCATTTCATTTATTTTTCATTTTGTATTTTATTTATTTTTCATTTTGTATTTTCTAGTTCATTTATTTTTCATTCAATTTTCAATTTCATTCAATTTTCAATTTCATTCAATTTTCAATTTCATTCAAATTTCAATTTCATTCAATTTTCAATTTCATTCAATTTTCAATTTCATTCAATTTTCAATTTCATTCAATTTTCAATTTCATTCAATTTTCAATTTCATTCAATTTTCAATTTCATTCAATTTTCAATTTCAATCAATTTTCAATTTCATTCAATTTTACATTTCATTCAATTTTACATTTCATTCAATTTTACATTTCATTCAATTTTACATTTCATTCAATTTTACATTTCTTTTGTATTTTCTATTTCATTCAATTTGTATTTTCTATTTCATTTATTTTTCATTTTATATTTTCTATTTCATTTATTTTTCATTTTGTATTTTCTATTTCATTTAATTTTTTTAAATTTGTATTACAGATCCGCGTTACTTCACGATGCGGTGAAGCGAATGCCGTATGATGGTTTAAATAGTATCGAATATAAAGTCAACAAGATACAGATGTTAAATATTTATACTCATATTCATATTTCAGCTGATAGACAAAAAATAGAACAGGTGGGTTGACATTTACTAGGTGTCCCAATTCTGAAATTACCCAATTCTGTGTCGAGTGGACGGTAAACGCTATTTCTCTCTCTTCGTGACAACTAGTCTCTATCATCAAGAACAATATTCTACCAATATTAGTCTGGAAGGCGTTGTCAACATTTTCCAGAAATTGGCTTATCCTAAACAAAGTCTAAGGGAGGTATACTCCACGATGTTTACGCCATGACTTGTCTAAAGAGACTGGATAATAAGCCACATTAAAACGAAATTCCCGGTTACGCATGAGCAATGAGCTTTACGTCAAAATATGAGAACGGTTCCATGCTCTCTGTATGTTGAAGACTAGGGGGTTTTGGGTGACCGAGACTACATGACAACTATATTTTCTAAAATTTAAAGAGTTCAGAGGTAAAGGGTGATAATCCACCCTTCTAGATAGGATGCAGACCACCATTAATTTTCCCATTGACTTCAATGTTAATTTTGGCCTCTTTACCCACCTCCAACTTTTCCCAAAAGTTTCGTTGGGCTGAATGCTTTTCACTATAGACAGAGCAACAAATGACCATATCTTTGCACTAAAATTTGTATGAGGTTGACCACCAAAATTTTGAGATACACCAACTTGAAGAATCATACCCAAAACATGTAACTAGTTGCCGTACATATCACCGTAGGCAACCTGATAACTCAGTTATCCTTCCGCCTCAAAATCATGAATATTTACCAAATCCTGGAAGAAAATATTAATTCAAACCCTCTTCTTCCATTCTAGACCAAAAAATCAACAAAAATGTCCATGCAAAGGGGGAGACAAGAGAAGGAGAGAGAATTGCTATAAATAGACGAACTACAATTTGTGAAATTGTGTGGTGGTCTGCCCCCATTATAAATATATGCGATATTATTATTATTACGAATTATTCATCATTGTCAACTTTTATTTTTCAGAATATAGAAAACAAGAAGAAAGAGATAGAAGCAATAAAAATAAGAAATGAAAAATTAAAGAAAACAGTCACGCCCAAATGAGCTTTTAATAGAATGTTATTTATTATGGTCATCCACGTTATTAACTTGAACAAGAAATGTATGGACAACAAAGAGAAATTCTGTTGAAAATGTTTAAGTTTGCCTTTAGGCCCCGAGGCGCCTGCTACTCCAAATAAGACATTGAAATATATAGCGTGGTTAATTGATGGTCTCATTGTGGATGTCATTTGTTGCATTGTCGAATCCCTTGTCAACTGCAATATTGTGGATGTTGAGTCTGGATGATTAAATCACTAAAATAGGTTTGATGCCATTTTCGTCCGGGTGCTCGTGTAGAAATAAAAATGGCTGGCGGTCTTGTAGGGTAAACACGGTACTAATATCGGCAGGCTTAATATAGAGACAAAACGAATGAAATGATAAACGGCTATGTGGTATGCGATGTGCTAATAGGGAATTCCAACTGTCTAAATAGCCGGTCTGTATATAAAATGGGTGCTGGATCTAGTTACAAGAACAACTGGTCAGTCCAGGTTTCTAATACGTTAATAAAGTATTTAAGATGTTATAAATATCTTTTTTGTAGCAAAGGGGAATGACTCTGGATGTTATTTAGGGTATGAAAAGAGAAAGAGAGGGGGAGAGAGCGAGAGCGAGAGAGAGAGAGTGAGAGTGAGAGAGAGAGAGATATGGTGCGAATGGGCGTCGTTGTCTTTAGCAGTGGGAGGAAACTGGAGGACCCGGAGCAAACCACGATGTTGGACAAGCGATCTTACTCACCACTTGACTCAATGATCCAACGCACACACCATAACCATTCAGCCACCTGTGAGCGAGAGAGAGAGAGAGTAACATAGTACGTTAATTCGCTTGCGCGTAGGGGTCTTTAGCAGTGTTTGGGGAGGACCGGAGAACCCGAAGTCACGTTAAAACGGGAAATCGAACCATCGCCACTCAATGACAGCCCCCCCCCCCTCCCCGACGACCCACCATCGCGCACCTGTTAACCATTCAACCGCCCACACAAGAGAGAGAGAGAGCATGAAGTGTTGGAGAGAGAGATAGAAATGGGGTTTAACGTCCACTCCACACAAACTAGGTCATTTCGGGACTAACATATGGTTTAATTTTATTTCAATAATTCGCTTGCGTGTAGGGGTATTGAGCAGTTGGAGGAAACCGGAGGACCCGTAGAAAACCCACGAGGTTACGTTTCGTTGAGGAAATAGTAACATGTTTTTGTGTTTATAACGTGTATCGCCTGCTAATTCCCGATCAACATCGAGAAATTATTTAAAACAACAATATTTGCAAAACAGGGATGTTTGAGTTTTTGACGCCAATTGAGATATAAATTTTGTATTTTAATATAAACTAAAACATGTATTTTAATAGTAATAAAAAATGAATTTATCGGAAAATGTACCTAAATTTAATGAAGAAAACAATTAGATAATCTACAGGTTTGGATTCGACAGGATTAAAAAGAGGCTCATCAAATGATTAAAGTAAAAATCATCATAGGCGTTGCTGGCTTATGTTAACTATCTATACTGATATTTGTGACTGTTTGTTTGTCTTCAAGGTTGGGGCTAAGTGGGTAAAGCGCTGGCTCGCTAGCCTGGAGGTCGATTGTTCGATCCCTGCAAGTTCATCCAGATTTTACGGCATGATTCACCCTTGTCAGTGATGCAGTACGGAGGGCCTGAAAAGGACAGCTGTCTAGTCGTTCGGATGGGACGAAACACCTAGGTCTCGTGTACAAATTTGCGTGCAAGTAAACGATCCCTTGAAAGTTGGAATTCGATATAAGAGTAGGTCGTAGTGCCGCAGTCAGGGCAAAATTTCTCCCATAACAAACACTGAGCACGTCTTCATTAGCCCAGTTTGGAGCAGAACGGTAGGACGTAAAACCCCATATCATTTCATTTCATTTGTTTGAAGGTGGGGGCTACATTAGGGCTGCCCGGAAGCTAAAATAGCCCGGACCGGAGACACTGGGTCCGTCTTCATTAGCCCAGTTTGGATCAGAACAGTAGGACGTCAAACCCTATTCCAGCTCATGTCATTTCTTTTAAGGTTGGAGGCTACATTAGGGCTGACCGGAAGTTAAAATAGCTCGGACCGAAGAGTAACATAGGCCGGGTGGCGATGGGGTACCACTTCCAGTTTATGAGTTATTTTGCACTTCCGGTTCATGGTTATACCCCTGCTACGCCTGGTCTACCGCTAGTATATTTTTAATTCATAATATGTACTAAACCATTTTTGCTTGGATATTTCGTTTATAGATTCAACTTTCACAACATTATGGTTTTTCAAGGGATTTACAGTGGTGATATTATGTGTGGTTTAATAGTCGAGAGTGAGACATAAACAAAAGGACCGTGATGTCCGAGTGTTTTTACAATATATTACGCAATGTCTTAAGCTCGAGAGCATTAAACGACTTAAAATACTGAAACTTCGCACGTGCGTTTACAGTGAAATACGTCACTCGAGTCTAATATTTTGATATTGTACGATTGGCAAGTTGCCGTACATTATTTGAAAGAATAGTACGCCAACATCAAAAGGTGACGTCACATCTTTTTTTTAAAACAACTTATTTCTGAAATTATGTATGGCAGTTCTGCTACAGTATGTAGTGCATCCAAGTCTTCATCTGTTATTTACAAACTTTTCGTTCCTCTTTCGCCACTCTTGCCATAATTTTACAAGCCTAAAAAAATTAAAAAATTTAAAGACAGAATTTTAAACAAATGTTATCCTAATCGCCTGTAGTGTTTTGAATAAGTAAGATCACCTCTCAACGGTTCACTGTTTTTCTCTTGTTATTCCTTTCGGATCCTCCGGTTTCCTCGCAAGCGAATTATTTGAATAAAATTAAACCATATCTTAGTCCCGAAATGACCTAGTTTGTGTCGAGTGAAGCTACCCCCCTCTCTCTCTCTGTTTGCAAGTCAGAATAATTATTCGACATCGTAATTAATCTCCTTTTGATCCAACTCGTTGCTGAGTATGCATAGGAATTCTAATAGTTTGAGCACTGGTACTTGCAATATTCATCAATAATGCAAATAGTTTATTAGTTGGTGCAGGAGGAGACCACACTACACGAAAAACAAAAATCCACATGATAACCCTGCGGACAAGACATTGCAAAAAAAATAAACAATTATCAAATCAAGTGAATGGATCCGGAGGCCAACCGTAAGCGTCCACTGCGCTGTACAGTTCCGGACCTGTTGTGGTACAGGCTTCACTAAAATTATTCAAAAAAAGGCCGTAACAAAAAAAAATAATAATAATTCCACCAATCTTGACTGTAAACCAACGTTAATTTGGTAGTCAACCAATTTAAGCACCAAGAGATTCAAACGTTGTATTTGTTAAATGTGGAACTTTGTAGGATTCAATTAGTTTGCCAACAACCATAACGTCAGGGGCTTATTCAGGGATTCAAGAAGGGAAGGGGCGGGGTGTAAGCAACGTCCAGTTGAGAATAAGGTCTGGGGGATTACCTGCGAGAATTTTTAAAAGTCAGAAGCGCTGAGAGTGTTCATTTAGGTGCAAACATGTAAAGGGTTACAGTGAAGTGCGCCAATGGTTCTCACGTTTCTTTATTCGATGTAAGAGAAGTATATATGGTCTGCGCGATCACCAGGGGAGGCGGGGTGGGGTTTGTGTGGGGGCAACTCTCTTCGATGTAAGAGAAATATATAATGGTATGTGCCATTTTCTCCACGGGAAAAATGACCGGTTGGGAAAATTTTGAAGTGGAAGCCCTGGTCTGCGCGATCAGCAGAGGGGTTGGTGTGAGATGGGCTGAGGTGGGGTCCCAACTCTCTTGACAAGTTAGCAATGCGACAATGCTTCGTACGTTTCGTTGTTCGATGTAAGAGAAATATATATGTTCTGTGCCATCATCAGCGAAGGTGTGGGTTGGGGCTCTTAACACGCACGCGAATGGAGTATGATTAACTCTGTGCACAGGCCCGACGTGGTTTAATTTTTTTAAATAGCAATATTGCGACTTATTAATAAAACTATTAAATGAAGGTATTACCTCGACAATTTCTTCTTTAGAACTTAAAGCATACGATATTCTTACATATGGTGTCGCGGGTTTACCGACAGTAGCGTAATTGCCACCAAGAATGCTCAGTCCTTGATGTTGACATTTCGTCACTATGTCTGTACCGTCCTTACAATCTTTAAATCGTAACCATAGAAACATACCAGAATCTGGAACGGTCCATTCTGCAACATCTGTAAAACAAAAACAATGATAATATGCGATGTTATAAACAGCAGTTTAGGAATATATACTGAGCACCATAGAAAACGCATCACTATTTTTACGACGACGTGTTCAAAGCCTCCATCGGGGAAGTTAATAACTGAAAAGTCGTAAAAATAGTCCTAACCCTAACCCTAACCCTTTCCATCTCTTAATTGTTGCCTTCAGTTCTGAAAACTTGTTTTGGGGAGATCGGCAGCCATTTTGGAATTCGTTCTAAACTTTGCTCAATCTTGTCGTAACAATGGCCACCCTGTTTCGTATAACTAAATGATGCTGTAAACATAGCTTATTTTTTTTGCTTCTTATTGTGAACAGTATTCAAATGGGAACACATCAATAACAACACTTTTGTACACTTATGTATTTATTTATTTGTAATCAACAGTACACAGCCAGAGGGGCCAAAACCAAAAGTACGACATACATGTATATGGTTAATTCCATGCGACTTCGTTGCACAGGATCATTTTGTTATACGAAAAACTAAAAGATGCGTTTTCTATAATTACCTCCCTTGTTTTTCTATTCTCAACCATGGAATAGCTATCTTTAAACGTTTGAACTTGAAGATGAAAATGATATTTTTTGCCAATTTCTCAACTAGCAATTGTGAATTATAGGTTTATTAGGACTGTTTTTTATAACAAGGTATGACATAGAATCGATTTTAAGGCTTTATATTTATACATTTGTAAAATATAACTTAAAATTATGAAATTGTAGCTTTAATCTTACATAATGTATCTTTATTATAACTTACCTGATAAATATATGGTTGCAGCATCAACGAAATTACTTGCTTGTTGTTTCAAGAAGTGTGAAACTTTATCACACTGGTGCATGAAGCCTTCATAACCCCATTTCTTAAGAACGGCCATCAATGTCATCTACGGAAGTAGAAATAATATGTTAATTAGAGATACACATAATTAACAGAAAGGGGTTAACTAGAGATATACAGAATTAACAGATAGAGATTGATTAGAGATATACAGAATTAACTGGCAGAGATTGACTAGAGATATACAGAATTAACAGATAGAGATTGACTAGAGATACACAAAATTAACTGGCATAGATTGACTAGAGATACACATAATTAACAGGTAGAGATTGACTAGAGATACACAAAATTAACAGAGATAGATTGACTAGAGAATTAATTGTTTGGGGTTGGATTGAGAAAACCCAGATTTAAGAATATTACGAGATCGGTTGCGACTAATACTAAATGTCCCCATAGCTTATGTCCTGTCTTCATTAGCTCAGTCGGAGCGAGAGAGAGAGAGAGAGGGAGAGAGAGAGAGAGAGAAATGGGTTTAACGTCTACTCAACACAACTAGGTCATTTCGGGACTAATATATGGTTTAAATTTTATTTCAATAATTCTCTTGCGCGTAGGGGTCTTTAGCAGTGGGAGGAAAAAGGAGTGCCCGGAGGAAACCCACGAGGTTGAGCTCAATCGGAGCGGATTAGTAGTACGATAAACCCCATTTCATTTCATTATGGCCAAAGATATTTTACCTGTGCAACTGCAGATGCTTGGGCTGTCGTAGACATATAAACGGCTAACATTTTCGCCATCACTGGTCTTGGTCCACTCATATAACCGATTCGAAGACTTTTTTTTAGGCAAAAGTGAAGAACGAAATAGAAATAAAACAAGTGGAAATTATTTCATAAATAAATCAACGGCTATTATATAGTTGTAGGAACACACAACAGTTATCAAAAAACCAAATACAAACAAAAGGGTATAGGCAAAATAGTGTAAGCAGGCAAATAGTGTAAACAGCATAAATTATGGACTGTTCACCGTGTACAAATTAGACGACAAACAGTGGTAACAGGTGTTCGGAAGAGTAAACTTACACTACCTGACACAAACTTAAAATGTAACGTAATTGAATCCATGTGATCCAGTAGGGCTATATTATGAACAAGGAAATTCCACTTCTTGCATTCTTGCCATCTTTGAGCAGTTTCTGGTTCAAATAGGGGACATGGTCTGTTCCGAGACTCGTTAAAGACTAGCCAAGGTCACTATCAATACTGGATATAATCTATAAGATTGTCATGCCCTGTCCGATCTGTAAATCTGTTAATAAATGAATGTAATTTAACGTCCTACGCTTCTGCACCTAACCTGGGTTAATTGTGCTATGTGGGAAATTGTTTCCCGGGCAGCAACTGAATTCCAACTGCAAAGGGATCTTTTACGTGCACGCCAATGTGTACACGGGACCTCGGTTTTTCGTACCATCCGAACGACTAGGGGGGGGGCAAAAGTCTTTTTAGGTGGGGGGGGGGGGCTTTGCCACCCCCTGGCTACGGGCTGGTATTATTTGATTGGTAAATAAGAACATACTATACATACCCTGGGCACATGACCTTTGAGAATGAATCAAATCGGAGAACACGGCCATCTTCATCAATAGATAACATTGAACGTGGCAGAGGCTGATGGATATACAATCATAAAAACATTAAATAAAACAAATAAAATAGAACCAAGCACGAACAATCGAAACCATTAGACAAAACGGTGTAGGCAAAATAGTGTAATCAGGCAAATAGTGTAATCAGCACATGGACTGTTCAAGAAGGTCAAACAGAGTACGCGCAGACACAGTAAAATTGGGTTTAACTCACACTAGACACAAGCTAGGTCATTTCGAGACTACCATATGATTTAATTTTATTTCAATAATTTGCTTGCTTGTAGGGTACTTTATACGTGGGACGACACCATATTTGAACAATTTTAAAGGTTCCGAATGGAAAATGCCTGCCCCCATGGAGATTTCTGTGGAAAGGTGTACTATATCAACAAACGTCACGTTTGGCATTGGGTTTGGGGAATTACCAGGGATTTTTATCAAACCAGCAGCCCTGAGAAAATATCTCTGCTTATTTAGGTATACACTCTACAAACGACGCAATTTGGGACATTTTTGTAAAAGCGACACGTTTTCCTGTATAAAGTAAACCGGTAGCCGCATCGCAAATGTATGGGCGTAGGTACATATCACTTACTGCCATACACCCGAGATTTGATGTAGGGTACCGGAATCTACCGAGATTTGCCGAGTGGTACTTACCCTGTTAAAATATGTAAAATAATACGGATCATCTTCCATTATCAGTAGATCGAATTCTCGACAGATCTCATATACAGCTTGTCTTCTTTCAAACGACCAAGATGCACTCCTGGGGTTCTCTCCAGTAGGAATACAATATAGTAGCTTGGGTCTTGGAGCATTTTTATTTACCGGATTCACTGTTTCCCAATTTTCTAGCAGATGTCTCATTTTACTTGGGATTATTCCATGTTCATCGGAGTCGATGCCAACCGGTGTAGCACCGATAGATTCAACCTGAAAAGAAAGAATGCATGCTTCAATCCAAGACCATTTCAATGTATATCGTTAGGCATTACTTATCACCGCTTATCATTACGTATCGTCACTTATCATTACTTATCATTACTTATCACCACTGACCATTACTAATCATTATTTATCACCACTTATCATTACTTATCGTCACTAATCATTACTTATCATTATTAATCATCGCTTATCATTACTAATCATTACTTATCATTACTAATCATCGCTAATCATTACTTATCATTAGTTATCATAACTTATCACCACTGACCATTACTAATCATTAGTTATCACCACTTACCATTACTAATCATTACTAATCATCACTTATCATTACTAATCATAACTAATCACAATTAAGCATTACTTATCATTACTTATCATCACTTATCACCACTGACCATTACTAATCACTAATCATTACTTATCATTACTTATCATTATTAATCATCGCTTATCATTACTAATCATCGATAATCATCACTAATCATTACTGACCATCACTTATCATTACTAATCGTCACGTATCATTACTAATCATCACTTATCAGTACTAATCATCACTTATCAGTACTAATCATTACTAATCACCATTAAGCATTACTAATCAGTACTAAACATCACTAACCATCACTTATCATTACTAATCATCACTTATAATTACTTATCATCACTTATCATTACTAATCATCACTTATAATTACTAATCATCACTTATCATTACTAATCATTAGTTATCATAACTTATCACCACTGACCATTACTAATCATTAGTTATCACCACTTACCATTACTAATCATTACTAATCATCACTTATCATTACTAATCATAACTAATCACAATTAAGCATTACTTATCATTACTTATCATCACTTATCACCACTGACCATTACTAATCACTAATCATTACTTATCATTACTTATCATTATTAATCATCGCTTATCATTACTAATCATCGATAATCATCACTAATCATTACTGACCATCACTTATCATTACTAATCGTCACGTATCATTACTAATCATCACTTATCAGTACTAATCATCACTTATCAGTACTAATCATTACTAATCACCATTAAGCATTACTAATCAGTACTAAACATCACTAACCATCACTTATCATTACTAATCATCACTTATAATTACTTATCATCACTTATCATTACTAATCATCACTTATAATTACTAATCATCACTTATCATTACTAATCATCAGTTATCATTACTAATCATCACTAATCATCACTTATCAGTACTAATCATTACTGATCACCATTAAGCATTACTGATCAGTACTAAACATCACTAATCACCACTGATCATTACTTACTATTACTAATCATTACAAATCATTTACTTACCACCACCAATAATCACCCCTAATCATTACGAATTTTAAAACTAACCCTAACTTATCTTCATTATTACTGATTAGGCACTCTCTCTAATCATCTCTAATCATCGCTAATCACCAATTAATATTCATCACTAATCACTATTTATTGCCGATAATAATCACCAATGGACACTTATCATCACTAATCACTAATTATTATTATTAATCACCATCACTCACTACTTATTGTCGATAATCATTACTTATGAACATTAATCACTACTAATTGCCAATAATAATCACTAATGAACACCAATCATCAATAATCCCCATTAATCACTACTTATTGCCGATAATCATCAACAATGAACACCAATTATCAATAATCACCAATAATCACTACTTATTGCCGATAATCATCACCAATGAACACTAATAATCACGTATCACTAATAATCACCAATAATCACCACTAGTCACTACTTATTGCCGATAATCATCACCAATGAACACTAATAATCACGTATCACTAATAATCACCAATAATCACCACTAGTCACTACTTATTGCCGATAATTATCACTAATAAACACGAATCATTTCCAGTAAGCTTCCGGCTTAAACAGCGATCCTACCTCGTAGAAACCATTCACAAAGAAGATAAGGGTATGTATGGCGAGTGACGATTATAATGAATTGAACTAGAAACTAACCATAACCCTTGAACAACCCCAGCAATACTTATTCAGGCTTGGCCTGTTGTTTAATCCTTTTCAAAAGAATAAAATATTGTCTAAACTTATACTTACCATATCAAACATGGTCGGATAGGTTGGATTCTGAACTAATACAGTATCGCCATCGTTCAGCAGTATCCGGAAACACTAAACAAGAAATACAGATTTTAAATTAACAAGGAATGAAACATAACGAATCCTGATGGGTTTTTTTTTAATCCTGATGTTGTATATTTAACTGAGGTCCCGTGTACATATTGTTGTGGAAGTTGGAATTCAATATATAAGTAGGCCGTAGCGCCGCTCCTCGGACAAAATTTCACCAATAGTCGTTTTTTTTTATATTATTTTTGTTTTGTTCTTTCAAACGTACAAATATTTAAAGGGGCTATAACACCCTATACTGGATTGTTGGATAGTCTGTCTGTCCGTCAAAACTCCTGCTACATACACATTGGGTAACAAAACGGTGGCCATGGTTAGACTGCTTCTTTATACGGCGCCGCCTTTAATCATGAAGTTACAAGAGTGATAATTTTAAAGCCCCAACATCACTCTTGTTGTAACTGAATAATATGTCCCAATCTTTATTCTGGTCAACAAATTGTACCATTTTACAATATTCAAAATAATAAACGATACAAATTTCATCTTAACACACCCAATTTTAAAAATTGGAAAAATTCAACCACATGCCGTAACATGGTTTGAAAAGCTTTACGTAAACACTTTCAAATGCAACTTGGATTTAAACATATTTTGGAACCCTCTGGACAAGTAAGATAGGTTGTAATGGATAATTTACACAATAGGTAGGACACTTAAACATCTAGTAGTTAGAATAAGGCTAATTTTCTTTTCTGGACCTGTCAAGCCAGCAAGAGTGTTATTGTCCCTTTAAACTTCTGTACTGTTGTTCCAGCAGAGTAATCCCCTCCATCGGATTCAGCACTTTTGAAATTTTTAAACTTTTTTTTGCAAATCATGAACACTCTGGTTAACTCACCGTACTGATTCCATCTTGACATCCTGCTATTACCATCAACTCCATCTGTCCTGGATGATCTTCGCTACCAAGTGTTGGCGGGTTATGTACCCGCCTCTGTAGATCTATTAACCAGTCTCTCAGTTCGGGCATGCTTTAGTTTAAAAAGTTACACGTTCGTATGATTAATGAAGGAAGTAAATTTTGCCTTCTTTCGAAAAACTCAAATTTAACAATATCAACTGGTCAAGCATGAAAGCACCAGTCCTGGGTGGCACAGGTTATCCATTGATATCGATGGTGCTAGCTTAGGGTATGCACAGTTCCAGAGTTACCAATATGCATAGTAGTGGTCATTGTCTGTATTCATTAGCCCGGTTCGGATCAGAACAGTAGGACGTTAAACCCTATTCATTTAATTTCAGTGGCCATTGAAACTAATTTGTCGCGCATCGTGCCAGTCATCCTAAAACCCTATTTCAAGAGTACAAGGGTATTTCGGGGCCAACTAACGCGTTTAGCTCAGGGCCCACACGCAGGAAAATCTGACCATGTCCGTGAAAGGTGTCGTTACAAAATGATCAAAATTCAAACATGATCACTAAATTTGCAGATGGAGATTGAATAACTTTTTGACCGTTTTTTTTGCGAATAATAGACAGTTTCATCGTCGTTCTCGGAGAAAGTGATACATTTTCACGGTTAAAAAAAATCCGCATTCTTGATAAAAAACGATGGTCAGTTCATCGAGAATAGAGCAATGCGTGCACTGTTTGAAATTGTCGATCCGTTCTATCATTTCGCTTTTACTCGACCAGCCAAACAGTCCTTAACAAAGGTTGGTATATTTGCAAGGGATAGGTTTTGTTATAATTATGAAAAAGATTGTCTAAAATAGAACTAAACCACCACGGAATCTACTTACGACTTTCAACGACCGAGTTCGTTTGCCGCCGTGGGGGAAGCCCTCGAAAACTGATAACGTAGCATCCGAACCTCTCTATTGATGCCCCCGTTACCTAATGTAATGGTTATTTGGGCGATAGAGATTGCCGTTTTGAATTTTGTCGATATAACATAATACCAAGTACGAACAATACAAACCATTAGACAATATTCGAATTCCTGAAAAAACGGTATAGGCAAAATAGTGTAATCAGCATATGGACTGTTCACCGTGTACAAAATACACGACAAACAGTGGTAACAGGTGTCCGGAAGAGTAAGCTTACCACTAACCATTTGTATTTTTGTATTGATTAGAAAACGTCACACAAAGATTTAGAATATTGCATGAAATAATAAATGGAATGGGTTTAACGTCCGACTTATCTGCAGAGAGAGCCTGGAACGGGGTGGGGGAATGCTATGTGCTAAGAGGGAAGGAAATTAGAGCAATCTTACCCCCGTGGGCGTGTGCTTTGGTATTGCAAAAAAGGGGGGGGGGGCATGCTGTGTGCTTAGATGGCAATGGGACTAGAATTTTTTCTTCATATAGAGCCAGGCGGGGGATGTGCCATGCAGTGTGCTAAGATGGCAAGGAAATTAGAGCAATCTTACCCCCGTGTGCTTTGGTATTGCAGACCGTCTTTTTGGGTTTGTTCATCAATTTTAACTTTTGTTCCGTCCCTGAAATACAGATTTTTGTGTGTAGTTTAAGGGAAACCTGATGGTTAAAAACGGGTTTCGTCAGGTTTTTATTTAAAGCCCCAATACCACTCTTGTTGTAACTAAATAATATGTTCCAATCTTTATTCTGGTCAGCAATTTGTACTATTTTACAATATTCCAATAAAAAAATGATACAAATTTCATCTTAACACACCTAATTTTAAAAATTGGAAAAATTCAACTACATGCTGTAACATGGTTTGAAAAGCCTTACGTAAGCACTTTCAAATGCAACTTGGATTTAAACATATTTTCGAACCTCCTGGACAAGTAAGATAGGTTGTAATGGATAATTTACACAACAGGTAATTTACACAAACATCTTGTAGTTAGAATAAAGCTAATGTTTTTTCTGGACCTGTCAAGCCAGCAAGAGTGTTATTGTCCCTTTAACGGTGTGATTAATCAAGGTTCGTGCTTAGAAATACGGTTGAGGTCATCTTCAATAGAAGGCCTGATCTCGCATAAACTACGTACATCTTATCAAGCCCTTCACGTTATACCCTGCATATTTCGGCACTACTTTCGATTGGATACAAGCCCAGCTTGTAATCTTATCAGATTCTTTGGTTAAAATTATCGTCACGATTATCAAGTCTCGCGCTTTTAGCTAAAATGTCTACATGTGACAAGGTTCGATCAATGTCAAGGTTGCTGGAAATCATGGCTGACCAACAAAGAGTTTGCATGGAAGACGCCATATTTGTTCACAGTGTGTTATATGCCACGACCTCTGATTGGACAATGCTAATTAGTCACGTGTAAACACAACGAGCGCAAAAGTCCAGGAATTACGCAGTATTGAAGCAACGGTTAGATGTTGTAAACACGCAATCGTTGTTTCAGGAACATGAGTTGAGGTGGGACTATCAGTTCGACAATACGCACAGAAGGCGTTGTATGTGCACCTCACAAGGTAGCCAGGGTGATTCACTGAGTAAGTCGCTGACTCGGTATAACGAAGGTCTGGTGTTCGAACCCTATGTTGGCGCATCGCACAGGGTCTGACATGGGACGGCGTATAGTCGTTCGAATGGTACGAAAACCCGAGGTCTTATGTACACACTGCTTGAATTAGGCCCATGAGAACGGGCATACGGCTTATTCTTTTACCGAATTCCAACTGTTAAGGTTTCTTTTACGAGCCCTCCAGTGTTTACACAGGACCTCAGTCGTTCGTCCTGTGCCTCCATGTGTCATGCACCACTGATGAGGGAGAACCACCCCGGAAAATTC
The DNA here is from genome assembly GCA_917208275.1 of Patella pellucida. Lineage (NCBI taxonomy): Eukaryota > Metazoa > Mollusca > Gastropoda > Patellidae > Patella > Patella pellucida. The sequence goes on along the minus strand of OU795042.1, from coordinate 66,230,181 downwards.
CGATCGAGTACGTCATCTCCAGGTCCTACACATTGTGACAAGAAATGGCTAATCTGGCCAGCCTGTGTGACCCACTGTAATTTATTCTAAATAAAAAACACATTTAAAGATACATTATGGGAGATTGGATAACGAGTTAGCAGTTCTCACTATAATAATTAAAAACTACATAATGTAAAGGCAATTTTCTGAAAACTTCAGTCAAATTGATTCACTATGAACCAAGAACTAAGGGATGAAAGTTCCATATAGCCTCGTTCATCATAACTGAAGTCAGCATGACAAAACCAATAGTCTCGATTATCCAATGTTTTGATTTAATTATCCTTGAGCGTTAGCAGAATATAGGCTTGTAATCCGGTCGATATCGAAGGCTAGCCTTGCCATCAAGAGTTGATTATGGTCTGTATAAGTTAATTAATGACTAATTAATACTTCAGATAAGATTTCAAGCGTAAAGATGGACCTGCAATTCTCAGATTTAGTTCTTGCATAATGCATGTTTAATAAACTTACTTTAGTGTTATTTCTGTAGATAATATTGGGAATAATTCCGGGCTAGGTAGTCCACCGATCATCATTATTTGTTCCGGTCCGAGGACTGCATCTAAAGAAAGTAAAACGAATAATTGCCTTGTTTAAAGATGCATTATGTAAGATTTAAAGACAAAGAGTCGACAGTTCTGGCTATTAGTTATAAAAAATAGATAATCAAATAGAACATGTTGAAATGAAACGAAATGAAACGGGGTTTAACGTCCTACTGTTCTGCTCCTAACTGGTTTAATGAAGACGGGCATACGCCATACAGTGTGCCCCGAGGGAAATTTTGCCCCAACACTACGGCCTACTCTTATATCGAATCTCAACTATCAATGGATCTTTTACATGCACGCCAATGTGTACACGAGATCTTGGTTTATTGTACCATCCGAACGACTAGACAGCTGTCCTTGTCAGGCCGTCCGAGCATTTTGAAACTTTTAGTCAAATTACTTCATTCCGAGATAGTACAATAATAAACAAGTCTCGTGTTTAAATCCGTTGAAAATCAAAACAATCCGATATCTAAAAGAGTTGATTATGGGCGTGGTATGTAAATAAACGTATAATTATATCTAAAAGAGTTGATTATGGGCGTGGTATGTAAATAAACGTATAATTATATCTAAAAGAGTTGAGTATGGGCGTGGCATGTAAATAAACGTATAATTATATCTAGAGAGTTGAGTATGGGCGGGGCATGTAAATAAACGTATAATTATATCTAAAAGAGTTGATTATGGGCGTGGTATGTAAATAAACGTATAATTATATCTAAAAGAGTTGATTATGGGCGTGGCATGTAAATAAACGTATAATTATATCTAAAAGAGTTGATTATGGGCGTGGCATGTAAATAAACGTATAATTATATCTAAAAGAGTTGATTATGGGCGTGGCATGCACATAAACGTATAATTATATCTAGAGAGTTGAGTATGGGCGGGGCATGTAAATAAACGTATAATTATATCTTAAAGAGTTGATTATGGGCGTGGTATGTAAATAAACGTATAATCATATCTAAAAGAGTTGATTATGGGCGTGGCATGTAAATAAACGTATAATTATATCTAAAAGAGTTGATTATGGGCGTGGCATGTAAATAAACGTATAATTATATCTAAGAGTTGATTATGGGCGTGGCATGTAAATAAACGTATAATTATATCTAGAGAGTTGAGTATGGGCGGGGCATGTAAATAAACGTATAATTATATCTAGAGAGTTGGGTATGGGCTTGGTATGTAATTGATATAACATTTTGGGTCAAACAAAGCTCTGCATTAGTCAGATTTTGGCTCTTGTATAATGCATCTTTAATCATATATTTCAGATTATATTTCGTTTTAAAATGTTGATACAAGATTTCTACCATTCTACCAATGTTAAAGTGGTGATACATATGGTGTCATGATACGAGTCTGTACAAATCGGAGGACCGGAGAAAACCCAGGAGTAGGGTCGCATGGCCAACCTCGTGGGTTTTCTGGCAAGCTAACTCGTTATTCGTTATTCACCAATAACGAGACAAGCTACATCGGTATTGGTTTTTCGTTATTCAACTTTTTATTCGGGATTCAGATATAAACCTAGCCATGACTAGAATGATGGATGCCAAGTATCACCCAGTAGTATGAAACACGGCAAAACGACTTTTAGACGAAAAAAGTTCACATTGTTATTCAAGCAGCGAATAACGAACAGTTTGTTACTCGTTTTTCACCTCGTTTTTAGTGATTCAGATATGAACGTGTTTATGCATCTTTAATGAGAATATTTCCAGATTTAATTCAAAACCACCACTAGATAACAATAGAATAATGGTTTACAAAGTATTCCCTAGCAGTAAAAAACTCATTAAATGACGTATAGTCGGTAAATAAACCAGATTGTTATTCAAGCGGTGAATAACGAATAACGAACGGCGAGGTGGATTACCTCGTTATGGAATCCTGTTAGAACATTAGAGGGTAAGATCTATTCCACAAGGCCAACTTAAAGTTTGGTCAAAGGCCCTCCCTCTGCATCTCTGACAAGGGGAAATCACGCCGGAAAATCTGGATGAACTTTCTCGGACAATGCAGGGATCGACCACCCGACCTACAGGCTAGCGAGCCAGCACCTTACCCACTTAGCCAAGTGATCCCCCAAAAAAGACCAGTCTTCACCCTTAACCACAACAAACCATATATCAAATCCTAGCCCTAAGCGTTAGTAAATGAAATAATCTACATGTAGATATAAGAATCCCTAGCCATAACGCGGTGATAGTGGAACAAACACAGTTTTAAAAAAACCCAATGGCCATTGAAGAGACGACCACTGACAAGATCGGTCGCATTTTTTTTTTTTTTTGTTTGTTTTTTTTTGTTACGTCTTTTTTGTAAATCATTTTAGTGAAGCCTGTACCACAACAGGCCCGGGACTGTACAGCGCAATGAACGCTTACGACTGGCCCCCGGATCCATTCACTTTATTTAATTATTGTTTAGTGTTCGCAATGTCTTTTTTCTGTCTTGTCCGCAGGTTTATCTTGTAGTTTGTTTGTTTTTGTTTTGTTTTGTTTTTTCTTTTTGTTTTGTTTTGTTTTGCGTGTTGTGCAGTCCTCCTGCATTTACTATTAGAGAGAGAGAGAAAAATTGGGTTTATTTAACGTCCACTCGACAAAACTAGGTCATTTGGGGACTAACATATGGTTCAATTGTATTTCAATAATTCGCTGGCGCGTAGGGGTCTTTAGCAGTTGGAGGAAACCGGAGGACCCGGAGAAAACCCAGGAGGCTGTACAGGCGACCCTACTCCTTGCCACGTACAACCGGGGATTCGAAACCACGCCAGTTGACTCAGTGACAGGCTTCAAGATACAGCACACACGTGCTTACCATTCAGCCCCCCCCCCCCCGAATTCTTAGTAGGAAACTCTATAATGTGACTCAAATATTAACTTTTTTCTTCAGAAAAAAATATACCAGAATACCAGAAGCACCACCCAAGGAAGACCATCAGAGTCCCCCCCCCCTCCCAGTGAAATCACCCTTGAAGATAAATGTAATGTATTGTATGTATGTTTAATAAAACTACGAAATATCGCGAACTAATTTTTCATCCTGAATCAGTGCTTATGTGGATACTTAACCTCTCCTCCAAATTCTTAAACTTAACCTGCAATCTCGCCAACTTTCACATCACATGCCCTAACCTAATTTACATATCAGCGAAAATTGACGAAAATTGAGCTCGCCTTAACAAATAGGATTAGCCTGCTCTGTTATCGGTTGCGTCATAGATAATACCCTAGTATGCATTCAACGAGACATAAAAAACAAGACTACACTTCATAGGTAAGTTAAAGTAGCTAAGTCTCTAACTCAATATCATCCAAAATCTCCGACAATGAAAATACGTATTATTTGTCAATTCAAATCAACATTGATGTTGTGATCTTACCGGGAAAAGATGGGCTTCTGATATCCAATATTTAAGACAAAATAAAAAAATTACCATTGGTACACGATTAATGCGTTTCATGCACATTTTTAACAAGGGACTTGACGAACGAGGCTAGACGGTAAGTCGTTGACGCACATTCTTATCTGAAGAGCATACATAATAAATACTATGTAGACTGGAATAACCAGGCGCTAGAGTTTGGCATTCGATTGAGACTTCAGGCGTATTTCGCCGAACATAACTGATTTGAAATTAGAGTAAAGACGGAAATGATTGAATGTAAATCAGTTTATATACATTCATATTACATTATTATATGCGTTATGACCCATTTGTGTCAATTTCTAAGTCCCAAATATTAGCGATTTAGCTCCTTTAAGCGTCGTTGTTGAAAATGTCAGAGTTTCAAGCACTGGAATGTTAGGAAATGAAATAAAATGGGGTTTAACGTCCTACTGTTATGCACCTAACCTGGGCTGCATAAAGTTAACAACAACAAAAACAAGTTTAAGTCTTACCGAAAACGTCTCTAATTGCTGAATTGTGTGACCTGGTTCCTACTTTACTCAAGAATTGTTGGTATTCCGGAATCTTGACGTCCCTAAAAAAAATCAAACAAACAACAATTAGTTTATGTTGAATTAGTTTATAATAACAAATTCTAAAGAATTAACAAAGTACATGTTTAGCAATAATATAAACCCAAGTACGAACAATCCAAACCATTAGACAAAATTCGATGTCCTAAAGAAACTGTATAGGCAAAATAGTGTAATCAGTAAATGGACACAATAGATTTCGATAAATAACTCATGACAGATAGAATGAATGAGCCAGCATCTTACCCACTTAGCCACACTGTCCCCCGTCACAGATAGACAGTATGATTTAAAGCCCCAATAACACTCTTGCTGTAACTGAATAATATGTCCCAAGCATTATTCTGGTCAACAAATTGTACTATTTTACAATGTTCTAATTAAATGATGACACAGATTTCATCTTAACACATCGAATTTAAAAAAATGGAAAAATTCAACTACATTGTTTGAAAGGCTTTACGTAAACACTTTCAAATGTAACCTGGATTTAAACATATTTTTGAGCCTCTGGACAAGTCAAATAGCTAGTAGTTAGAATAAGGCTAATTTTTTTTCTGGACCTGTCAAGCTAGCAAGAGTGGTATTGTCCCTTTAAAGATAGTTCGGCCATACAATCTCCTTGATCTATTTCATTTCATTTTTTGCGTTGACCAATACCTGTTTCGTAAGATTGGCCAATCACGCTATTTTACAGAGATTTCGTCTAATAGTTGGATGCAGCTATGGCCGGAGTGGCGCCAGGCAGGATAAGCTCAATCTTCCGGACACCTGTTACCACTGTTTGTCATGTTTTTTTGTACACGGTGAAAAGTTCATATGATGATTACACTATTTTGCCTATACCGTTTTTTTAGGACTTCGAATTTTGTATAATGGTTTGGATTGTTCGTACTTGGTTTTATTTTATGGAAACACAATGCTAATGGATTACTCACAATAGATAAAACATAATTATACTCTACCCTATTCCGTTCTGTACACCTTGCGCCATTGCTAATGTTTTTTGTCAAATTAAAATCTTAACCCTATGCCTGTATTTCCGTAGCTCCTTCAACTACACTAATTTAACCCGAATGACTGTTATAGTCCTCGTGTTATCTCAATATATTAACCAACTGCATGTGGATGTAACTAAAGTATTTTATATTATGTTACGATATTATGCAAGAACATGCACAGGTCATCGCTAAATATATATGGTTATTCTAGACACTGTAAGTATGATAACGTTATAATTATAAGGTCGAAATGCGACCAGCGAAACCCACGTGAATCTAGGAAAAAAAGTCACAGGAAAAAAAGTCATAGGTAAAAAATTCACAACTTATATATATTGTATTGTAGAGTTATTTGTCGTTGAGTTAATTAGGTTTGGTTAATAGAATGGTTTCACTATACAAACAGATTGGCTATTTGATCCAACTTATTGTGATTGTTTAATAAAGTGATTATATCCAATGGCTTCTACATGCAAACAGATTGGCACTTTGATTCAGAAGGAATCAGCCACAGTCCAGACTGTCGTCGCCAAGGGTACCATTGGAAATCAACCCGTCAGAAAGGCCAAAAAGAAATTTGTAAAGATGCAGACACAGCTACGAAATCTGTGCAGAGATCGTGTCAGCGGTGCCAAATCCATCCCAGAATTTGTACATGGAGTTGGATGGAATTTTAAAATCCACAAAGAGTTTTAATGTGCTAGAATGTAGAATGAGCTACAATATGAACAATAACATATTGAACCTTTTATTACACATTTAATCACATTTTGATATCATAGCACGACGTATGATTACTATAGAGCCCTGTGAGCGTGTTGAACCAACTATGATACTTCCGGTTTGAATAAAAATTAATTTCTCACTTACAGAAACTTTTTTGCTGTGTGTTACAGAGGGGGTTATTTCTAAATATATATTTAAGATTTATGGAAACCTTGTTGAAAATCGTTGGTCTTCCCCTATAAGTGAATACATATGCCCGTTTATTATATCACACGTGTGTGTATGAAGTAGGTGTGTTTATTATATCACACGTGTGTGTATGAAGTAGACGTGTTTATTATAGTAGACGTGTGTGTATGAAGTAGACGTGTTTATTATATGACACGTGTGTGTATGGAGTAGACGTGTTTATTATATAAAACGTGTGTGTATGAAGTAGCCGTGTTTATTATATCACACGTGTGTGTATGGAGTAGACGTGTTTATTATATCACACGTGTGTGTATGGAGTAGACGTGTTTATTATATCACACGTGTGTGTATGGAGTAGACGTGTTTATTATATCACACGTGTGTGTATGAAGTAGACGTGTTTATTATATCACGCGTGCGTGTATGAAGTAGACGTATTTATTATATATACAACTGGTGGTAGTTTTTTTCTTTGATGTGAATAGCAGTTATATCTCATAACAACCTGTCATGACGTGATAATAGGTTGATATATTCTTCATATCAACCGCTGATGACGTCACGACAGGTTGATATTTCATATCAACCGCTAATGACGTCATGTCAAGTCGATGTATTCGACTCATATCAACCGCTGATGATCAAAATAATACAAAAAACACAGAAATAAATTTTTATTATTTTGACAATTAAAAATTATTTTGGAACAGTTTGAAACATTCAAGACAGAAATAGACGACGTACTTATCAGCATATTTAAATCGGTTTTCCATATCTTTCAGAATCTTCTTTCCGTCCACACACTCCTAGACTTGAAAGTATTTATCGCCCAAGATTTCCATTATAAACTATTTTTGGGTACAGTCCATGCACTTAAATAAAACAGTCGGCCAAATCCTTCTGTCTATAAAACAAAGCAAAAGCCTTCAATCGTAGTTCACTGTCAGAATTATCGGGAAAGAATGTCTTTTGATCCAAATTTTCTTTAGGCTTTGGATAGATCCTCATCGATAGTTGCATTCACGCCAATTCCATCGTCAGTATGTTGGCTAAAAGGGGTTGATTATTCGTCTGACTCCGTATTACTTTCCATTTTGTTTTTGTATGAAATTCAATTCTTCAAAATGGCGCTGTGTTTACAAAAATACCATCTCGTAATTCCACGTGATTAAATCGGTAATCTTCGTTATTTGACGGAAACTACCGAGTCGTTATCCAATCATTGTTGAATATTAATGGAAAAGTCCATTTAAATTTAAGGGTGGGCGTTGTATATGTCAGATATTAACCAATCATACCTCAGTTGCTATATTTATATCACCCTTGGGCTGCGCCCGCGGGTTATATAATATAGCACCCTCGCTCAGGTTAATATCCTATACATAACACGTGTGTGTATGAAGTAGACGTGTTTATTATATCACACGTGTGTTTATGAAGTAGCCGTGTTTATTATAGGACACTGTATTACACTGATGTTTATTATATCACACGTGTGTGTATGAAGTAGACGTGTTTATTATAGTAGACGTGTGTTTATGAAGTAGCCGTGTTTATTATAGGACACTGTATTACACTGATGTTTATTATATCACACGTGTGTTTATGAAGTAGACATGTTTATTATATCACACGTGTGTGTATGGAGTAGACATGTTTATTATATCACACGTGTGTTTATGGAGTATACGTGTTTATTATATCACACGTGTGTGTATGAAGTAGCCGTGTTTATTATAGTAGACGTGTTTATTATACCACACGTGTGTGTATGAAGTAGCCGTGTTTATTATAGTAGACGTGTTCATTATATAACACGTGTGTGTATGAAGTAGCCGTGTTTATTACATCACACGTAAAAAAAGATAAAAATAAATGTATAGGATGGTTGGGCTTCGTTCGTGTGTGTATGAAGTAGACGTATTTATTATAGGACACTGTATCATACTGATGTGGGATAATGACTGACACCAATACTGTCCTTTAATTTACTTCCACATTAAATTAATTTTAATCAGGTCGGTGATGATATGCGATATCACGCGTCGGTTTTCTTTTAATAACTTACAGATGAGGACAGGAGTGGCAAGTGAATTCTTTCTAAAAATAGAAATTAATAACCACCAAATTACCAACCGGCCACCCATCCCCAATCCCGGCCATAAAAATTAAATCCCTAATGGGTGGTTGGGATGGCCTAGTGGTCCAGAGTGCCGCGCTTCGACCTCTAGCTGGCCGATCACCTCTGGCTTGCGACTTGCGGCTGTGGTTTCGAGCCCAGGTGTGAGCGTATGTGGCATTGAGATATGGGCGCCTTCTCAACCTCGTGGGTTTCCTCCGGCACTCCGGTTTCCTCCTACCACTAAAGACCCTTACTCGCAAGCCAATTATTGAAATAAAATTAGACCATATGTTAGTCCCGGAATGACCTGTTGTGTTGAGTGGACGTTAAACCCCATTTCTCTCCCGCTCTCTGTCGTTGTTCGCTGCTTGTATAACAATTCGTTTTTGTGTGCTTTTTAGCTACTGTGAGAGTCTTGCATCCATCATATCTGAATCCCAAATGGAGGAGGGGGGGGGGGGTGGCTTAGTGGTCTAGAGTGCCGCGCTTCGACCTCTAGCTGGGCGATTACATGTGCCTTGCGGCTGTGATTTCGAAACCTGGTTTGAGCGTATGTGGCATGGAGATAGGGGCGCCTTCTCAACCTCGTGTTATCTCCGGGCACTCCGTTTCCACCTACTGCTAAATACCCCTACGCGCAAGCGAATTATTGATTTAAATTAATAACCAAATGTTAGTGCCGAAATTACCTAGTTGTGTTGAGTGGACGTTAAACCCCAATTCTGTCTCTCTCTCTCTCCCCCTCTCTCTCTCTCTCTCTCTGAATCCCAAATAATTAGTTGAATAACGAATAACGAAGCCCTTCAGCCCCGTATTTCGCCAATATCGTAGCGAGCCACATCGTTATTCGTGATACCGAATAGCGAAAAACGATCAATTTCACACTGCTTTCCCTATAGGGAAATTTTTGTTCTATCGAAGTTTCTTTTACATGGACGCAAATGGTACAAGGGGCTTTGGTAGTCGTAGTTGGGGTAACATTACATGGTACGAGTTTGTTAAAATTCGTGTCAGGTGTAATGTTGGGGGAGGATGATATCTATTCTGGTATTGGGGGATATTCATCAAGTATCGGGAGATATAATGAATCTTACAGAAATAAAGTAAAACCAAGTACGAACAATCCAAACCATAAGACAAAATTCGAAGTCTTAAAAACGGTATAGGCAAAATAGTGTAATATCGCAAAATAGTGTAATCAGAATATGGACTGTTCATCGTGTACAAAATACACGACGAACAGTGGTAACAGGTGTCCGGAAGAGTAAGCTTACCCTGCCTGGCGCGCCACACCCGCATGCCATGAAATGAAACTGGCTGTAACGTCCTTCTTTTCTGCAGCAAATGTTTAAAGAAGACATCGTCGTTGTCGTAACATTAGATGGTACAGTACGGTTTTCAGAATAATATGATATAATATAATAATCTTTATTCGACATCTTTATCAAAAGATACATGAATATACATAATATATAATATAAATAAACCAATATTTACTTTAATGTACCGTGAATAGAACGCTTATTTATAAAAATGATGTCATATAACTTAAATAAATTTGCATAAAACTGTGTGATTTGATGATATATATGGACTAGAAACATATTAAAGATACATTCCCGTGTACAATTTGGGTGATTTGATGATATATTTGGACTATATTCCCCAAAAATAGTTTATCATAATTTTGCTCCAATCCTTCTCAAAACGTTGTAATTGCCAAGGACTACCCTGCTATAAAAATCGACTTACCCCTCTCAGTACCTATAGCAACCCTTGCGAAGCCGGATGAGAATTCATTGCAGATTTAGCTGTTCCATAATGCATGTTTAATTGAAACATAGGGGATCACGGTGGCTAAGTGGATAAGGCGCTGGTTCGCTAGCCTGGAGGTTGAGTGTTCAATCCCTGCATTGGCCGAGAAAGTTCATCTCGTTTTTCCGGCGTGATTTCCCCTTGTCAGTGATGCCTAGTCGTTCGGATGGGACGAAAAACCGAGGTCCCGTGTACAGATTGGAGTGCATGTAAAAGATCCCTTGGCAGATGGAATTCGATATAAGAGTAGGCCGTAGCGCCGCTGCCCGGGCAAAAATTGCCCTCATAGCACATTGTATGGCGCATGCCCGTCTTCAATTAGCCCAGGTTAGGTGCTTAAGCGTAGGACTTTAAACCCCATTTCATTCCTTCATTAATTGAAACATAAGATCTGCATCTGAGTATAGTGTACAATAGCTTTAATAAACTATTAAATTATTTAGATTCCGGATTAGTTGTATAGTTAATTAAACTGATTTTTTTTATTCTTACCAGTGTGTTTGGATTGAAGCGAATGTTAATTACGTTCCGGATTATTTGTGTTGCTAATTAAATTATTTAATTTCTTACAAGTGCGTCTAATGATTGGTTATTTTGTCAAGAGCTCTATGGTTCATAAATTCCCAAGATCTTACTGTAATCATCATCTGTAAGGTGAATTTGCAGTTGATTGAAAGTCTGAGAATGCTTTGTAAACTCAGGGCCAGATCTTCTGGAATAGATCTCAGTCATTCTGGTCAAACAGTTGGAAATTAAATGAATGGGGCCGTTTTTCTCGGGAATTGTACACATGCGTGTCCAAAACGGATGTACAAACATGGGTTCTCTTTCAATCAACTGCAAATTCACCTTACAAATATTTTGTAAATTGTAAGCACAAGAACGTTATTATGCGTTCCAAGAAAAAACTTAAGCACAACTTCGTCCTTAAACATAGCCAATCTGAGCACAAGTCCCAAGCAAGGTATAGGGCTTGCTTACCAACCTTACGTCTGTTTCTGCTTCAAATCGATGGCTGACCGTGGAGATATTCGACGGCATTTCCGACACCTTTTGATACCAAAGAGACAATTACATGACAGAGAAAATCCATCGCCAAAAGAAATTAAGAATGCTATAGAAAATTCCGCATCTAGGGCCTACCCTGAAACCAATTTATTTATTTGCGAAATAGTAAATTCTGTATATATTTGCCCACATTCATATTTTTTGTATCATTTGCTTGATAAAGACGAGAGTTTCCTCGTCGAAACGTCGCTTAGTATCAATTGTTATGTATCCATAAAATTGTACCTTGTGTTAGTAAACAATAGGCTACAAACACACAGGATAGTTGAAGATCAGGCGCTCTCACAATTATTCAGTTACAATGTGCTTAGACTTATACTTGACCTGTGCTTAGGCCTACGTAAGAATTTTCTAGGGACGGTATTTTTATAAGATTCTTACGTAAGTAAAAGTGAAGCATGACTTTGTGCTTACTTTGAGAATTTTCTAGGAACCGGACCCTGGTGTTTTTGTGCAGTCTGGATCACCCAGTCCCTATTAACTGGTAGGTTTATAAAGGAACTAGGTGATACAGACTGCTACTAACAAACGCAAAAGGGAATTTCTTTGACCTCATTTCGTCGTATTTCCGGTCCGTCGAAGATACAAAGAGCCAAGTGATCACGCTTCAGGTTTGATTTGTAATTCAAAACGCTGTAAATTGACCAATTTAATTACATTGTAAGATGTTTAATGATCAAATAAACTAGTGAGTATTGTGGGACGATAGCGAGAGAGAGAGAGAAATGGGGTTTAACGTCCACTCGACACAACTAGGGCATTTTGGGACAAAGGGACGATAGCACTGGGTGATACATTCTGCTACTAACAAAAGCAAAAGGGAATTCCTTTGACCTCATTTTGTCGTACTTCCGGTCCGTCAAAGATACGAATAGCCAAGTGGTCACACTTCAAGTTTGATTTGTAATTCAAAACGCTGTAAAATGCCCAATTTAATTACATCGGAAGGTGTATATTGATAAGATAAAGTCTTGTTGGCAATAAAAACGACGGGAAGTGTTAGAACTAGTGAGTATTTTGAGACGATAGCACATTGCTTCGATCAGGCAAGTTTCCCCCGAGTTCTTCGGTTTCTCCCTGCAGTAATGATCGAAATCATTCGCACGATCTGTGCCAAGGGCCAAAATTGAAAAAGGCCTCAGGCCTAATTTACTACCCTTGTGAAATGACGCGATTATTATTATTATTATTATAAGAACTACTTTTGTCTATTTCAAGGTTCCGAAAAATACAGCAATACGCCCTTTAATAACTTACCCAGTTCAGCAAGTAAGATTCAGATTGTATTTAATTAACATACGCCCTTTAATAACTTACCAAGTTCAACAAGTAAGATTCAGATTGTATTTAATTAACATACGCCCTTTAATAACTTACCAAGTTCAGCAAGTAAGATTCAGATTGTATTTAATTAACGGAAACTCTAAAAACAACAATATGTATTTATTTTATCCTGCAAGATCTACAATAACAATAGTATAAAATCAATGGGTGTTTAGTGGTTGGAATTAATTGCCGTGACAATTTATATCTGATATTGTTCTGAAGAATGGCGTCATAATCCAGTGAACATCCTTCAACATATCGCCAATTAGACAGGGCAAACATCAGGGTCCTTTAGTAAGACCTACTGACCCTGAATTGATTATGGCGTAGTGATACATCAATTTTTTAACAACAATTCAACCATTGCAAAGTCCTTTTTAATCAGAAAAATGTTACTGGGAGGTCGTCTCAATGGTAGTATGAGTGGCTTTTACCCTATGACGCCATCATACATTGATCAATCAATCAGCGTTGACGTTTCTAGTGGTTTATCCACAGTTCTGTGCATGGCACGCCAAGAAGTCGCCGTAACAGACCGTTTCATTGGCTAATCTTCCAGATTCTAGTGTAGTAAAGATACGTAAAAGGTTATTTTGAAATATGAGAAACGAAACTAAATAGTGTCTGTGTTTTAATCGGATTGCACCATGCATTGTGCTATGCGGAACATTTTGCCTTGACAGTGGCACCACCACCTACACTCTTATTACGAATAACAAGTATCATTGGTTTTTGTCACCGGCTCAGTGAACAGGACGCTGGCTCGCTGACCTAAAGGTCCCGGGTTCGCTCCCGTCGTTAGCCCAGAAAGTTCATTTAAATTTTAGAGTGTGGTTTCCCCTTTATACAGGACGGATGGTCTAACAAAAACAGCTTTATAAAAAAAAGAAAAAAAGCGTCTGTTATAAACATTGGTGTGCACGTTAAAGAACTCTTGGCTGGCGTTATTCGAAATAAGAGGAAGGCGTATGGCGTATGGCCATCTTCATTAGCCAGTTGGAACAGAACAGTACGACGTTAAACCACTTTTCAGTCTGTTACACATACGAGCATGCTAACGTTTCGTCCCATCAGAGTATCTACCACTAAGACGAGAAATCATGGTGGAAAAACCTTATGAACTTTGTCCGCTTATACCCCCATTTCACTGGGCCACGGAAGACTTGAGGAAGGAAATCCGTAAGTCTTTCCTCTCATTCCGTAAGTCTTTCCTCTCGCTACGAAGCGCAGTGAAACCGCAGTCTTCCCTCGTCGTCCACAGACTTTTGTGAGCCCAAATTGTTCCGCGAACTTTCCTTTAAATATCGTTTGCTCTTCCGAAATTCAACCGGGATCGATCCGAGAGTCTTCCGCTGTTATTCCGTATACAAACGTTTAAATTAATGATAAAATATATTAGTTGATCAACAGCTTGTTTCATGTGTCTGACCAGCGTTTTTTACATCGCAATTTGTGGTCGACAACAAAAAACAAATATAAAGCTGTGATCATGTCTTTGGGTGCCTTGGAAACCAAGAAAAACTAAAGCTGTGGTGATGGCTTTTGGTGCCTTGGAACCAAAAAACAAAATCGGGATGACGCCTTTGGGTTCCTTGGAAACATGCAAAAGTTGGAATATCTAAAAATGCTTTAAACGTTCTGTATTTACAAAAACTAAGGCCGTGAAAGTTAATCTAGAAGTGTTTTAAACGTTCTGGGTTGGGTTGCTGAAAAACAAGTTATTTTAACGACCCATTAAAGTCTAACGGACCTATATCTTGGTAACGTGTTGTTTGTTAAATTTACTATACAATATATTGCTTGAATGGCATTTAGTAATTGAGCACATTAAAAATAAACACAAAGTTATATGGATAACAACTACTATTTTCCTATTAAAGCTACGTTTCAACGATGATTCTCTTGTCGTTTTCAAGCACAATACTGATACAGATAGAATTGTGCTTGAAAACGACAAGAGAATCATCGTTGAAAGCATAAAGGGAAAATGATTGGGAAACAGGAGTTGTAAGATTATGGTAGCTAGCTAAGTCTCTAACTCAGTATCATCCAAAATATTCGACATTGAAAACACGTATTATTTGTCAGCTTAAATCAACATTGATGTTTTGATCTTACCGGGAAATATAAGGCCCCACATACTAGCGATTTAGTTCCTTGAACAACAAATAAATTAAAATAGAGTCTGGTTTTGTTCGTATTAACAATTAATGTAGAACTAATTTAAAATATTGTTTCCGCTTCTGCTTCCATGCAGTCTGGTACAGTTGCTGTGGTCATTTCCGGTTGGTATTTCTTGTTGAAATCCAGATATATTTCTGGAATTGAACAGCCATACCATTGTCCTTCTGCAGTTTGGTTATTCGGCGAAAAGTGTACGATACTTTCTGGCCAAACGTTGGTGGAGGCAATAACAAAACTAGTATTTCGAAGATCTATTGTAAATTTTACGAACTCGTTACACGTGGATGCGGTACCCTGTGTTAGTGTGGAAGAATTCGAAAATTCTAGGTTAGAAAGATTCAACTTTCTACCTTGCAAGCGAAGTTTAAAGAAGGTGACGCCACATCCATTACAAGGGGATCTCTTGATTGAGTTTGGGTGATAAAGTGTGATGAATTCAGACTGGTATGTTTCTTCCAGCTGACAGTAAATCTTCTGAAGTCGCTGTATTCCTTGATCAAACGAATGATGGAGCCAATATTCGCCATTCTGGTAACCATGACTACAGAACATTTTAAAATCAGAACATGTTGATGGATAATATGCACACGCAGACAACGTTCCGTTCTCATTGCATACTTGGACTTGTGGTGTTGTCGAGGAACCTTCGCATTCATGAGAACCAAACTCCACAAAAGGAACCCACGGATAGTAATCTGATGGTACCAAACACCCAATCGGATTGCACGAGTAATCGTTGAACCTGGTCGCAGAACACAAATGGTTTTCCGGACATGCGTGGTTCCAACAAGCTCCAGCTAACTGCGGGGGTGAATCTGTAACGTCGCTGTGAACGACTGATTGGTTCGACCCAACAGTATGATCTGTACTGACTTGATCAAACAGGTAACACAGCTCCATCTGCTTGTTATAATTGATAGATAGACAGACTGAATTCCGCATACAAAACACAACGCATTGTAGAATTTGAACGTTCTGGACAGTATAGTACGGATCAACACCTATGAACTCTCCATCGTTAACTGCTGGAAGGTAATCGTTCAGTGAGCACGTGTTGAGGGTGAAAACAAACACAAACTTCACAAGAAGACCCAAGAAGATCGACAAAGACATCTTTACTTCTCTGCTGCTCATCAACGAATAGAGAAATCGTGACAAACTGGAAGTTTCTATGTAATATTTCGTTGAAGATTAATCAATATTTACAAGTGGGGTCTGAGCGTAAACAAAGAATAAAACAATTCGATTTCTAAACATAAATAAATAATTATTAACACGGAGATAAATAGCTGCTTGAAAGATTCACAATCTGCATCGATCAACAATTAAAACAAAAAAAAGAAATTAAAAATGAAATGGAGTTTAACGTCCAACTGTTCTGTTCAGAACTGGGCTAATGAGGGGTATACGCCATACGGTGTGCTATGAGGGAAATTTTGCCCGGACAGCGACGGTACAGCCTACTCTTATATAGAATTCAAACTGTCAACGAATCTTTTAACTTTTACGTCCATTGGGACCTCGGTTTTTCGTACCATCCGAATGAATAGACAGCTGCCCATGTCAGGCCATCCGTCCTGCATCAATGACAAGGGGACGCCATGCCGGAAAATCTAGATAAACTTTCTCGGCCAATGCAGGGAAAGAAAAATATAATTGGATCCAGATGTTGTATTGCATTAATGCGATATTACCCAGGATAATTTTGGTGAGGGGCGAGAGGGGGGGATATTTGTAAATGTAGTCTACCGTGTGTTACTCTCTATGTGTGTCTGTGTTTGTGTCTGTCCGTCTCTGTGTATGTCTGTCTGTCTGTCTGTCTGTCTCTGTGTATGTCTGTCTGTCTGTCCGTCTCTGTGTATGTCTGTCTGTATCTGTGTATGTCTGTCTGTCTGTCCGTCTCTGTGTATGTCTGTCTGTCTCTGTGTATGTCTGTATGTCCATCTGTTTTTGTGTATGTCTGTCTGTCCGTCTGTTTCTGTGTATGTCTGTTTGTCCGTCTGTGTATGTCTGTATGTCCGTCTGTCTCTGTGTATGTCTGTCTGTCCGTCTGTTTCTGTGTCTGTCTGTCTGTCCGTCTGTCTCTGTGTCTGTCTGTCCGTCTGTTTCTGTGTCTGTCTGTCTGTCTGTCCGTCTGTTTCTGTGTATGTCTGTCTGTCCGTCTGTTTCTGTGTATGTCTGTCTATCCGTCCGTTTCTGTGTATGTCTGTCTGTCCGTCTGTTTCTGTGTATGTCTGCCTGTCTCTGTGTCTGTCTGCCTGCCTGACTGTCCGCGTCTCGCCCCCTCTTTCTCTGTGAATATGGCTATTAGAGCTCCCCCTCTCTCCCCCTCTCTCCCTCTCTCTTTCTCTCTCTCTCTGCCTCTTAGTTTAAAAAATTGTATACAGTGATGTCATACCCATGCTGTTCAACTAAAGACTGTGGATATATTTATGAAACATTATAACTATGTTCAATATGCAAATCAGAGGTTATCGATTTACAATTCTTCTAAAATAAATATGATGTAATTCGATTTTTGCCAGAATAACATTACAGAGAAAAAAAACTGATAAAAATCTATGTCGAAATCAATGATGGGCGTGTTTAGGCTATCCTCCTGCATTTCTTTCTAAAGACTATCATTATTTGTATTGTGATACCCACGAACAATTGTGTGATCGTTCGAGATGTCTTGCCAACAAATTATATAGCAATTGTTTTAATTGTTCTATTGAGAGAGAGAGAGAGAGAGAGAGAGAGAGAGAGAGAGAAATGGGGTTTAACGTCCACTCAACACAACTAGGTCATTTCGAGACCAACATATGGTTTAATTTTATTTCGATAATTCGCTTGCGCGTATGGGTCTTTAGCAGTTGGAGGAAACCTGAGCGCCCGAAGGAGCCCCTATCTCCATGCCACATACGCTAACACCAGGGCTCGAAACCACAGCTAGAGGTCCAAGCGCGGCACGCTAGACCACTAGGCCATCCCAACCCCACTATGAAACTACACTGTGATACTGTTTAGACTAAATCGATGGCATTGTTTTGAAAGGCGTTAAAGTTACAAATTCATATTTTTAATTTATATTTTTTAAAATGTATTAAAATTAAGTTACAATTAAAAATTAATTTTCAAGTCATTTTTTTAAAAAATGTATTAAAATAAAGCCTTAAAATAGATGGTATCCGTAAACAGTCCTACCTTGTTAAAGAATAATCCTATTGATCCTATAATTCACTATTGTCCGTTGAGAAATTGGCAACGTTTGAAGATAGCTATTCCATTGTGGGAATAGGAAAGAAGGGAGATAATTGGAAGGTAATTGTGTTATTACTTCCGGTGTAAATGAGTTTTAAGTGTGAGAACTACACCTATAATCGTTTAATAGTGAGTTGACAACCTATTGAGTTAAAGACATAATTATCAGAAGATTTATATTGCTCACATGGTACAGCTGCATTATGTTATTAATATTTGTCCCACCAAAGTCCGTCCGTCTTCGTTAGGCCAGTAGGTCATCTGGTGCAACTGCATCGTGTAATCCCTGTCTTCATTAGTCAAGTTGACGTAGAACAGTAGGACGTTAAACCCCATTTCATTTCCCCTCGATCAGTTTGTTTCTGCTTAATATCATTCAAATGTAAATAATGTTGGACCGTGTAGACGGAAATCCACAACACAACAAGTTCCATCAAGCCTGTATGATGATGTTTATGACAAAAGTATGGTCGTGTGGACGCGGCTTAAGTAGTTAATCTGAAGATAAGGATAAGAATACGACAAATTAGGGTCTATAGACATTAATTTGATGATGTTTATGACAAATGTACGGTAGTGTGGACGCGGCTTTAGTAGATAATCTGAATAAAAGTATAAAAAATACGACCAATTAGGGTCTACAGGAATAACAATCAAATAATTGGTTTACTCTGTAACAAATGTAGGGTCGTGTGGACGCGGCTTTAGTAGATAATTTGAAGATAGTATGAAAAAAATACAACCAATGAAGGCCTATAGACATAACAATCAATTAATTTGTTGATGTTTATGACAAATGTATGGTCGTGTGGACGCGGCTTGATTAGATATAAGAAAAAACCCCCGACCAATTAAGGCCTAACAATCAATTAATTTGTTTACTCTTTAACCAAGAAATATATTATGTGTATTCGCCACATAATCAATTACAAATATTTATCTATTTTGAATCATCAACTCTTTAGAAGTTTGGTTCAGCATTAAAATATCGACCCAAGTTTTTTTTTATTAAGATCTATTTCTTGGGGTAAATATCGTTGATAGTAGATATGGCACGCGCGAGAGCGAGGGAGAGAGAGCGGGAGAGAGAGGAGGAGATGAAGAGAGAGAGAGAGAGAGAGAGAGAGAGAGGGGGAGATAAAGAGAGAGATAGAAGATTAATTTCGGGATTAACATATGGTTCATTTTAATTCAATAATTTGCTTGTGTGTAGGGAAACAGGAAGACCCGGGGTAAACTCACGAGGTTGGACAGGCAACCCTACTCCTTGTCACGTACAAACGGGAAATTGAAACCATGCCAGTTGACTCATTGACAGACCTTATGATACACCGCACACGCGCTAACCATTCGGCAGCCCAAACCCCCAACATTTGTTATAAAGAAAACAAAAGTATGGTTTGCAAGAAATATAATTCAGCAAGTTTATGACGTCTGCGGTCCACGGTGAGACATGAGTATTATACAGAATCTTAGATGACTCAGTGATATAAAGCGATGGTATACCAACCAAAACGTGCCGGGCTCAAACCAGAGGCGTCACTAGGACCCAATTAGATCCGGGGCACAGGCCGAACTGTACAGCTATATGGTGTATAGCGAAGCCCCGAGGCAGCTGGGTGGGGGGGGGGTGCTGTAAGCCTCCCGAAAAAAAAAAGGATTTTGAAGTAACATTTATTGAAAATCATGCATATGTCGAGTTTAATCAGTTTCAACACTCAACAGTTAGCTTAATTAGCTCAGTTCATAACGTCTCTTGTTTAGTTTTTCAAACTGGTCTATGATGTGATCATCAGAAACATCTTGCAGCTTCTTCCGTTCAATACTGATAACTCCTTAGTTGTGCAGGCGCCACTGTCCCATGGTTTTTAATCATTAAAACGTCATACATGTATGACGACATGACGTTGCCGTGGGTAGTCTATTGATATTTCAAACCGCGGATTATTTTTGTCGATATAGTTATTAAAACGAATACTGGAAAATATGTACGAGTTCTTGTGAAGTTGTGAGCTAAATTATCACGAACTAAAGTTTAATGTGTCCCGCTAAACATACACGGCGGGTAAACTAAGTCATGCACGATCGTTTCTACACTATTTTCAGTCAAATATTTATTTAGTTATATAATACTGTATTAAACTGTGCACGTGCAGGCAATTGAGGAAATCTACGGTGGGCCAGAAAGGACAATCCAGAAAAGCTTCGCACTGGAAAGCTTCTCTTCCGTACTCGGGACATTCGAAATAATGATAGGGAAAAGTAGTGAAATTATTGCAAATTATCGATTTTGTCTGCTCAAAATAGATCCGGGGCACACATGAAAAGATCCGGGGCACGTTCCCCCTGTGCCACCCCCTAGTGACGCCACTGGCTCAAACTTTGTGTTGTCCAAATATTTCCTTAGGATTTCAATGGTGCTGGGTCTGGCAAGGAGCAGTGTCTAGTCGTTTGGATTTGCCGTCTGCACGCGGACGTGCACCTAAAACAACCCTTGCATTACGTATGTATACATGTCTTCATTAGCCTGGGCGTTAAACCACGACTTATTTCTCTTGTACCTGACACCGTTTATTCATTTTATTTCGTTTGTAATAACTCTCCCCCTCCTCCCCCTACCCCCCTCTCTCTCTCTCTCTCTTTATAACAATAGCTATGGATACTTACGTTTATTTCTAAAACAACTGAACACGCGGGCGTATATTTTTATCTGACGAATGTCTTCAAGGGGCATAGTTTTGATCATCATTACTAAGGTCGGTTAGATAAAAACTTTGTCTCAAGAAACTACTTTTTGATTAAATCAGTAGCAGCAGACCGGGTTCGAATCCAGCGCTAGCGATGACACTGAGAGTTGATCATGGCCTGGATAAGTTAATTAATGTCTAATGAATAATTTGGATAACATTTAAGGCCTAAAGAAAGACCCGCAATTGACAGATTTAGCTCTTGTATAATGTATGTTTATATAAGCAGACGTTATTTCAGCAATTCGGCCTACATGAAACCGTTCAACACTCCTCTGAATAAATTACCATAAATCTTGAAATCCCTCTATTTTAATATAAGGCAGTGCCAGTGGGTTAAAATATAAATTGAAATGAAATGGGATTTAACGTCCTACTTTTTAGCATCGACTAGGCCATAAAGTTTGCTGTGAGGGACATAAAGCCCGGACAGAGGCGCTACGGCCTACTCTTATTTCAAAATTACAAACTGTCAATAGGAAAAAGGAACTTCAGATTTTCGTCCCATTCCAACGACTAAACAGTATCCTTGCCACCCCCCCCCCCCCCAGTCCTACACCACTGACAAGAATCCCCTGGATAGCCACTCTCCGTCCAAAACTCTCAATTTGTAAAAATACATTTGTCGATTTGTGAAAGTACATTTGTTAATTTGTCAAAATACAAGTACATTTGTCGATTTGTGAAAGTACATTTGTCGATTAATTTGTCAAAATGCAAAATACATTTGTCGAACCTACAAAGTACAAATTTTGAAATAACACAGCTTAACTTTACTGTTTCAAGATATGTAATTTCAACATTTGTATTTTCAAGAGATGTAATTTCAACATTTGTATTTTCAAGAGATGTAATTTCAACATTTGCAGTTTCAACATTTGTTGTTTCAACAATTGTATTAACGACACTTGCATCGAAATGAGGTGGAGGCTACGGTGGCTCAGTGAGTAGGACGTTTGCTCTCTAGCTTCATCGAACTGCATCGGAATTTATCTTTAGATATCTTTCCTTGTCCGTTGTGTAGATGGAGGACGGGGGATCTGGCAACAGATAACGTGTAGTCGTGCGGATGGGACAAAATAACGGGGCCCCGTGTAAACATTGGTTTCGATTCGCCGCTTGAACGTGACAATGATAAGGGTCGTCTGTCCAACCCCTCTCTCTCTCTCTCACTCTTTCTTCCTCTTTTTCGCATACATTGACGTCCACGTACAAGAACCCTTTACCGTGGGAATTCGAAATAAGAGTAGGCCCTCGTAGCACACTGCATGACGTACATTCGTTAGCTCAGTTGGAGAAGAATGGTTAACTCGTTCGCAATTGATCATAAGGACTGTCGTTGAATCAACTGGCGCGGTATCGATTCGCCGCTTGTACGTGACAAGGGATAGATCGACTGTCCATTCCGTGGGTTTTTTCTTGGTCCTTCAGTTTCCTCCTACTGTCAAAGACCCTTTACCTTTAGGTGTGTTTTTGTATGTAGCCTATATGTATGTATGTATGTTCGCCCATCACGCTGATATCTATAACGGAAGTTGCTGAAATTCAATAGGAGTCTTTGTTTTACTAATTTTAATGATGCATATACATTTCATACGAGAGAGAGAGAAATAGGGTTTAACGTCCACTCAATACAACTAGGTCATTTCGGGACTAACATATAGTTTAATTTTATTTCAATAATTTGCTTGCGAGTAGGGGTTTTTAGCAGTGGGAGGAATCCGGAGTGTCCATAGGAAACCCACGAGAATGAGAAGGCTCCTCTATTTCCATGTCACATACGCTCACACTAGGGGTGACCGGTCAGCTAGAGGTCGAAGCGCGGCACTCTAGGCCACTAGGTCATCCCAACCCCCCACATTTCATACGGAGCGTCCACAAGATGCAACAATGTGAAACAATGGCCATAACTCCAGAAGAAATTAACGGGAGTTATTGAAATTAAAAAGGCTTCTTCATCTCACTAATATAAGCATCATATTTCAATTTAAAAACAATCAAATGATAAATGTAGTCTGTAGAGTGTTCACAAGAAATTGCGGACGACGGATGGACTGAGTGACAGACGGGCGGACGGACGGGTCGAGGGCAATATACGACCACATTCCCATGTTGGCGTATACAAAACACGACCACGTGAATGTTTTTGACTGTCAAATCTGGGCCACAGGCGAATTTATGCCCGCGTCGAGATTCTGAAATGGCCGCAATATGTTTCCATACCATACATCAACCCAAATATGGTCATAGTTCGCTAATGCATGGCTTGCTAATGCAAGGCTCGTAAATGCAAGTGTCGTTAATACAACAGTTGAAACTACAAATGTTGAAAATACATCTCTTGAAACTATAAAGTTAAGCTGTTTTATTTCGAAATTTGTACTTTGTAGGTTGGACAAATGTATTTTGCATTTTGACAAATTAACAAATGTTCTTTCACAAATCGACAAATGTACTTTGTATTTTGACAAATTAACAAATGTACTTTCACAAATTGACAAATATATTTTCACAAATTGAGAGTTTTGGCGAGGATCCCCCTCCATACTGCACCACTTAGCCACGTTAATAATCCCTTCAAGTGCCTGTGACGTTATCATATAAACTACACGTATTCTAATTTATGTTGTGTAACAATCGTGGTAACATTATCAGCTATAAGCTATTATAACTGTAAGCAAATCTAGAGATGACAATCCCGTGTGACGAACAGGTCGCACGAACTCATATTAAATCGGTTGTATCACTATACCACCAATGTTTGTCAACACTTTTATATAAAAGTAGCAAATTAATGTCAGCAGACAACCGTGTTTAGTTAATCTGTAAAGGTGTAGAGGTCGCTGCATTCTGGCTTCTCTGTTTTCCCAGCCGACATGTTACATCTGCGCTTTTTCCTCTCACTTCCATGGTCGATAAGATAAATATGATTTAATTCGAAACTATGTTTCACAACACCGACAGCGTTGCCACAAACACAACTTACTGAAAGATTTAAGACGTTTAGGTGGTTTGAAAACACGTTAGTTCGCCCTCTTACTAATTTAACCATATACCTATCACGGCCGTATATAGGATTTTAAAAGTGGGTGTGCAGCAGAGTGGTGGGGCGCAAATATAATGCCCTAGTTACTGATACTGATCATAATCAAGTGTATCATTTTATAATTGAAAGACTGTCAAATGTTTTTTGTGGAGGGGTGGGGGGAAACATTTCAAGAACAGTAGGACGTTAAACTCCATTTCATTTCATTTATTCAAACATACATATGATGTACTACATTAAAGGGACAATCACTCTCTTGCTGGCTTGACAGGTCCAGAAAAAAAATTAGCCTTATTTTGACTACAAGATGTTTAAGTGTCCTACCTGTTGTGTAAATTATCCATTACAACCTATATAACTTGTCCAGAGGGTTCGAAAATATGTTTATATCCAAGTTGCATTTGAAAGTGCTTACGTAAGGCTTTTCAATCATGTTACGGCATGTAGTTGAATTTTTCCAATTTTTAAAATTAGTTGTGTTAAGATGAAATTTTTATCATTTTTTGATTGAAATATTGTAAATTAGTACAAATTGTTGACATATTAATACGAAAAATCACGTTTTTAGCTTGTGCACCCTATAGAGGTCACAATTTTGAACCGATTTTGATGAAACTTGACATGCATGTTTATAACCCAAAGATCTTGGTTGCTTTAGATATTTGCGCCTACCGGAACGTCATTTCCTGAATTATGGCCCCTGATTGTCCGAAAAATCACATATTTTAGCTCGTGGTACCTCTGGAGGTCACAATTATTATCCGATTTAAATAACCGTTCGATTATATCATCCTTATACCCTAAGGAAGGTTAAGTTCAAATTTCGGAAAAATCGGACCAAAATTACCATACAAAATGGCCGCCGTTTGTACGCGAATGCTGTTAAAAAATGGTATATCAAGGTTGTGGACCCTGTAGAGATCACAATTTTAATTCGATTTTGATGAAACTTGAAATGCATGGTTATAACCAAAAGATCTTGGTTCCTTTCGTTATTTGCACATATCAGATCATAACTTCCTGAATTATGGCCCCTGATTGTCCGAAAAATCGCCTATGGTCCCTCTGGAGGTCACGATTATTATCCGATTTAAAGAAACGCTTGACTCTATCACCGTTACACCATACGGAAGGTTGAGTTTGAATTTCAGGGAAATCGGACCATAATTGCCAGACAAAATGGCCGCTGTTTGTACGCTAATAGTGTTAAAATATGGTATATCAAGGTTGTGGACCCAGTATAGGTCACAATTTTAATTCGATTTTGTTGAAACTTGAAATGCATGTTTATAACTTAAAGATCTTGATTCTTTTCGATATTTGCGCATATCAAATTGTAATTTAATGAATTATAGCCTTTGATTGTAGGAAAAATCACTTTGGGTTTTGCTTGTTCTCTATCCATCTCTCGAAAATGTGGGCGTATCCTGCCTGGCAGTTCCAGCTTACTATCTTTTTGTTTGTAATCTCTTTGTGTTTATATTTTCAGTGTTTTCGTTTTTGTTTTTGTGGTTTTTGTTTTGTGTTTTGTGTTAAATAAACTGTTAAAACCAGTTTTGTTTGCTGTGCGACAGACTGCAGGTAACACACGTTTTGTGTAGCCTTCATTTAGCCCATATACTAGATTTTAGATAGGATCGATGGATTCCTGACATCTAATGAATATGATTTATAACCCAACAACACGGTTGACAGTAGATATTGCGTGTGTGTTATAAATTACATAATCTATACTGTGATATCTCCCAGGGGATATCGGGGGGGGGGGGGGGGGGGTAGCACGTGCGTGGTGTATCATAAAGCCTGTCATTGAGTCAACTGGTGTGGTTTCCAATCCCCGGTTGTACGTGGCAAGGAGTAGGGTCGCATGTCCAGTCTCGTGGGTTTTTACCGGATCCTCTGGTTTCCTCCCACTGCTAAAGACCCCTACGCGCAAGCGAATTATTAAAATAAAATTAAACCATATATTAGCCCTAAAAATACCTAGTTTGTGTCGAGTTGACGTTAAACCCCATTACTCTATCTCTCTACTTGGAGATATTGCTTTACATGAATTTGGTTGGTCACTCAAAACGGGACTACTTACTTTTATTTCAAAGAATCCACTTAGAATGACCTTTAAAAATAAAATAAAATAAGAAACTGGTTTTGACCTTAAAGTAATAGGACTTTGCAATAGCTAAACTGTTGTCAAAAAATAATGTATCACTACGCTATAATGTAAATAGGTTCAGTAAAAGTGAAATCTAAAGGTAAGAATTATATTTGTTTATTTATTTGTGCATGTAAGAAAGGATTAGGTGATAAATAAAATCGTGTTTTTTGATATCAAAAAACACTCGTAGGAGATTCTCTATATAATAACGTTTATGGTCTGTAAAAGCTTTAATAAATTTATATAATCATAAAATAAATGTATGGCCGTGGTTTGTCAAACTAGGTCTATTCTCGTAGTAGGTAGATCTCTGTGACTGTGTGCATTATGATGGTTTGTATATCTACGTTTTACATTCTGCAAAACTCGACAGATTCCGGTGCCCTACATCTAGACTCGGATGTATGATGAAGTCCGCCATTTTGGAACTATTTTAAAGGACCCGGATAAACAATGGCTGCCCCCATGGCCATGGAGATTATATCAACAAACTAAAAAATGGCTGCCCCCATAGAGATTTTATCTAGAAAAGACGCCATTTTGGGACTATTTTGTGAAAGCGGCACGTTTTCCTGTTGAAGTAAATCGGTAGTTGACTAGCCGCATCGCAAATGTATGGTCGTAGGTACATATCAATTACTATCATACATCCGAGTCTAGATGTAGGTTACGGAGAGTACCGGAATCTGTTGAGGTTTGCCGAATGTACGTTTTACACACGTTTCAAGGGAGATAACTACTGATTTCTCAAACAGTCTAGCGTTCTATTGGATGTAATCAATGACGTCATTGAATGTGATTACGTAATCAACTCACCTTTTACGTATGTAAAAGGTCACCAAGAAAAAAAACGAAAGAAGTTTCAACTAATTAAATATCCACTATCTTAGATAATGTTAAAAGAAACGTTTATTATTAATATTTCATAATTTGAAAATAATATCTATTCACGGCATCGTATAATGTTGAGTATTAAAATTCAAAATACAATTGATTTGATGTACATTATCCTGTACAAATCAATTATCTTAGATCACATTTATAAATAAACGTATTTCAAATACAAGCAATTTCTTTCATTTGTCATCAGCTTTGCGCAGTGGCGGTACCATAGCCAAAGCTTTGTTGTTATTGCTAGTGAGTAGATTTCCCAAGCTAAGCGGAGCGGAGCGCGGTCAGTGTTTCTGCCGCGGTAGTTTCTAACTATGTCTGATCATGTGATTGATGTGGATTTTGAAGATGGTGATATTGATGAAGATGTTGTTTCAAGACTGGTTAAGATTACTGTAGAGAAGAAAGTGATGGTTTACAGGCCAACGATTTTTAAGATGTTGTCTTTTGCGTTGAATTCATCAAAGGCTGTGGAAGCGATAAGTAAAAGAGACAAGTCAGAGGAATGGTACGTAACTTTAAGATCTTCTAAAATGGTTGAAACCCTCATCGACATCGGTAGCGGTACGTACAATGGCATAAGGTACTATTTTTGTGATGCTACTAAGTCGGTGGTAAACCTCAGAGTGCACTGGGTGCCCCGATACGTTAAGGAAGAATTCATTAGAAAGGTATTTAGTAGATTCGGTGAGGTGACTCGTATTTATGAGGAAAGTTCATCCTACGACGGAGTAAACATTGGTACAGGTATGCGGGCTGTAACCTTAGTTGTTTCTGAGTTTTTAAAAACCCCTATCCCACACATGATACGGGTCGGTAAGAGTAATTTAAGAATGCTTGTTACTGCTCCAGGCAGACTACCGTTGTGTTTGAAATGCAATTGCATTGGTCATGTGAGTGCTAATTGTATTAATTCTGTATGGGGTCCACCCAAAAGGACGTTTGCTGAGGCAGTATCGCCCCCACGGCCTAGTAGTATTCCGGCTGAAAAGCAGATGCCGGCTGTTGATATTTCGAAAGAGGGTGGTGAAGACGATGTAGAGAAGAGCAGCAAGGACGGCGAGAAACGGGTAGAGGTAGAGGTAGATGAGATAAGCAGTCATAGCGGCGAAGATATGGATGATGAAAATGCTAATACATATAATGCTAATGAGGGAGAAAAGGGTGGGGATAAGGAAGATGCGTGTAACACAGGGGAGAGTGGTCCTAGTTTTTCCCCAATCACCTTGTGGGAACCCGGCTGTGGTTTAATGAATTTTGATTCACGCAATAAACGTCACCTTCAAGATGAAGAAGGTTTCATGGTGGTTAAGGACAAAAAGAAAAATAAACTTTAATATGTTGTGTAATTGTTTAAAATATGTCATGTTTCATCCAGTTTTTTATTTTGCAGGTTGTAGAACCGTCACTTTAAACTGTTTAGTATATTGTTTGATGTTGTTTTCTCTCGTCTGCTGCGATGTTTATACAGGGTGTGGTTTTATACACACAGTGGTCACTGCATCCTCGGTTACCCAGTGTACACATTCCGTTCTACTCCACTATACCCTGGGTTAATCCATAGGGATTCCACGATTTCAAATTATCTGCCCTGGCTGATTGTGATATTTTTATCGTCCAATCCCAGAAAGCGTTACTTGGAAGGGAAATAAACGAAGGGAAGTAACTCTTATCTTTTTTCAACAAAGAATACCCCAACATGGCCACCGAAGTTCGTTCTTGCACACTTTGCAAATATGTAAACAAGTTGTATGACGTAAAAAACGTCGCTAAATCGTCTTCGGAAGACTTATTTGTAAACTGTTCTTTGATTGGCTCGTACAGTTTAACTACATTCTGATATTTTGAAATCGTGGAATCCCTATGGATTAACCCAGGGTATGGTGGAGTAGAACGGAATGTGTACACTGGGTAACCGAGGATGTGGTCACTGTAGCTTTCACTCAACACTGTTTATGTGGGTTCTCAGGTAAAAACGTAATCACTGTAAGCCTGTACGTTTTTGTGTATACAGTTTGGATACGGCCTTTATGTCAATTAAAAAATTTTATATGTGTTTTATCGAATTATCTTGTAATTGTTTCAATTAATATTATTACAATTATTTCCCCACCCTCAATAAAATGTCATCCCCAACATTAAAAATCATCAGTATTAATGTTAATGGTTTAGCAGCTTATAAACGTAAAAGACTTGTAATGAACGATATTAATTCGCATAAAGCTGATGTTGTCTTCATGCAAGAAACACACATTCAGTCTGTAGCAGACGGCAAAATTGTAGAGTCTTTTGGGGATTTTAAGGCTTTTTGGAGTTTCGGGGCAAATAGAGAAAACGGCGTAGGGATACTTTTATCTAATAGAATTAATTTTAACATTATTAAATTTGACTTTGATTTTTCTGGTCGCATGATTTTCCTAGACGTGTCCGTTGATAATATATCTTTTAGATTTCTAAATGTGTATGCACCAGTTGATAGTACCGACAGACGGGAATTTTTTACATATATTCATAACTTTTGTATAACATCACATGTTCTGATTTTGGGGGGTGATTTTAATTGTGTTTTAGACCTTGAGAAGGATAAAATAGGGGGAAACCCTTTTACTATATTAAAAGGTCATGTGCAGTTGAGAAATCTTGTTGGTGATCTTAATTTAGTTGATGTATTCAGGTCGTTAAACCCTACGGGGGTGATTTCTACGTGGCGCGGGGTGGGGGTTTCATCACGATTAGATAGATTTCTCAAAGATATTTACAGTTTGTTAATCGTCATCAAGTATTGCCTTGTTCAGCTTCTGATCACGATTTTGTCTTAATCAGTATTAATTTAAATTCTTCAGTTACTATTGGACCAGGGTTTTGGAAGTTGAATAATTCAATACTTGAGGATGATAATTTTATTCTTGAATTTAGATTGTTTTGGGAGATATATTATGATTCTGATGAGGTTATTTCTACATCATGGTGGGAACAATGTAAACTAGATATAAAGAATTTTATTATGTCATTTTGTAGGAATAAAAATAAGAATAATTGTATTTTACGTAGAGAATTAGAAAAACGTTTTTATCAGTTAGTTTCCGCTGAATCGTCCAATCCTGGTGAATATATTGATCAAATTAAGGCTGTTAAGAAAGAATTGTTAACTTTTAACTTAATTAAAGATAGAGGTCATATTATTAGAGCCAAGGCCCGATACTTAGATAACAACGAAACACCGTCAAAATACTTTTTAAATAAAGAAAGTAAACGCGCTAAAGATAAATATATTTCTAAATTTATTGATCCTACTTAATTGTAATGAAACATTTACTGATTCTGAGAATCTAATTCGCATAGCCAGTGACTTTTATTCAAATTTATTCACTAAAGAGCCTATTGACCATGATATAATGAACGATTTTTTACACGATTTACCGACACTTGATGATGAGGAAAGCGAACTCTGTGATGGGTATATAACTCTGGAAGAAATTAGGACAAGCCTTAATAATTTTAAACATGATCGTAGTCCTGGTCTTGATGGTCTAAGTCGGGAGTTCTTTGCTAAATTTTTTGATATTTTTGGTCCTATTTTATTAGAACTTTATAATTCTTGTTATGATAATTTTTCTCTTTGTGAGTCTCAAAAACTTAGTGTTATCACTTTATTATGTAAAGACATAAATCATGATTATGATATAAAATGTTGGAGACTAATATCTTTACTTAATGTAGATTTTAAGATTCTTTCTAAAATTATTCAACGAAGATTGAGCTGTGTTATCGGGGAAATCGTACATTTTCATCAAACTTGTTCTGTTCCTGACCGCCAAATCTCTGCTAATCTTCACTTGATACGGAACGTAATTGACTATTGTCAACAAAAACATTTAAATGTCGCATTTGTTAATCTAGATTCGGCGAAAGCTTTTGACCGGGTAGATCACGATTTCCTTTTCGCGTGTTTAAAACGATATAATTTTGGTGAATCTTTTATTAAGTGGGTGAAACTTTTATATACAGATGTATCCAGCTCAGTCCTCGTTAATGGTTTTATATCTAAATCTTTTAAAGTGACACGTTCTGTTAGACAGGGCTGTCCGTTATCACCACTATTATATGTTTTAGCGTTAGAACCTTTTTTGGTACGCCTTAGATCTGATCCATTTATTAAAGGCATTTCCCTTCCCGGTAATACCGGCGAGGCTCGTGTTACTGCTTATGCAGATGACGTCACTGGTATTTGCACAACAGCACTGAGTGTCCAACGGGTTTTAGATCTTTATGAACAGTACGGTCGAGGTTCGGGGGCCTGTTTGAATAAAAGTAAAACGAAGGTTTTAACTTTTGGTGAATTTGATATTTCGGATCAGGCCTATGGTGTATCCTGGGTAGATTCTCAGAAAGTATTGGGCGTTAAATTCGGGAATTCCATTACTGTCGATGATAATTTTAATAAGATTTTGAATTCTTTTATATATGTTACTTTTGATTATGGTGATAGAGATATGAGTATATTTGGTCGTGCTAATATTATAAAAGCTGTCGGTTTATCAAAACTTTGTATATATTAATTCATAAATTTAATTCAATAATGCTCAAATTTATATGGGGCAATAAACGTTTTGAATGTCTTAAACGTCTGGTTTTATACGGTAGTAAGCGGGAGGGGGGTTTGTCAGTGGTGCATATTTTATTAAAACTCCAATCTCTAAGACTTAAGCATATACATACTATTGTTAATGGTTGTAATTCTAATTTTAAGTATTTTGTTTTTTATTGGTTAGGTTGTACTCTCAAAAAAATTGACTCTTCCTTATTTACAAACAATATGCCACATGGTGATTCTGTACCAAGTTTCTATAAGAATTGTA
Source organism: Patella pellucida (assembly GCA_917208275.1). Taxonomy (NCBI): domain Eukaryota; kingdom Metazoa; phylum Mollusca; class Gastropoda; family Patellidae; genus Patella; species Patella pellucida. The sequence goes on along the minus strand of OU795042.1, from coordinate 66,198,211 downwards.
AGGTAATTTTAGATAATTTCATTAAGCTGTATCCGGATTTTAATTGGCATGACCATACTTCATCTAAAGAATTTTATTATTTATTGCTGAAACCTATAGTTAAACAAAATTTTATAGTTAAAATCATGCCTCAGATTAATTTTCAAACTGTATTTTCTAATGTCCATTGTAATTTTGTTGATCCTCATGTAAGAAGTTTTGCTTGGCGTTTCGCGCATGATATTGTCCCTTGCATGTGGACACTTTTTACTCGTAAGCATTCTTTAGAGAAAAAATGTACGTTCTGCAATAATATTGAAACACTTGAACATTTATTTTATACATGTGGAGTCGTCTCCCCTATATGGGTAATTATTCATAATTGGATTGACAGTTTATCTTTAGGCTCTATTTCATTAACTTTTGAATTGATTCGATTTTTAACTTTTCCTAAAATGAATAAATTTATTTTTGATGTTATTTTATATATTGTTAATTTAGCAAAGGCTGTTATATGGCGTAATCGTCAGGACTGTAAATTTAAACATAAGTTGGTATCTAAGGAAACTATTATCTGTGATTTCTTAGAAAAATTAAGATTTAGAATAACTGTTGATAAATTTAGATTTACCCCAAGTAAATTTCACAAATATTGGCTTGATCCTGGTTTATTTTGTTTAATAGATAAAAATGGTAGTTTGTCATTTAGCTTTTGATAAATTCTCGACTTTTCAATTCAGACCAATTATTTTACTTCACATTGTGCTGTGTTTACTGTTTATATGTATCATTTATGTATAAATGTTTATTGTTTTATATAAGTTGGTGTATATATGTTATGGGTTTTTTGTTAACAGTTAATTTGTGTATTATAATTATGTGCATGTGTTTATATGTATCATTTTGTATAAATGTTTATTGTTTTATATAAGTTAGTGTATATATGTTTTGTTTTGTTGTTAACAGTTAATTTGTGTATTATAATTATGTGCATGTGTTTATATGTATCATTTTGTATAAATGTTTATTGTTTTATATAAGTTGGTGTATATATGTTTTGGGTTTTTGTTAACAGTTAATTCGTAACAATATTTTAACTTTATTCACTCCCCATCATCAATTTTTAACTTTTACCCTTGTACATGTTTACACTTTTTGTACATAGATGATGGGATTTTTGATATGATGTATAATATTTTTATTGAGTGAATACAATCTTTATAAAAAAAAAAAAAAGAAAAAAAAAAGGAATTTCCGAGGCGTGGTTATTGCTAGTTGAAAACTATACCCAATACCCCGCGCTGACGACCTACGGGTCGGCATGCGCAATTTTTGCCGGTTCTTAGGGAGCTTTTTAAACAAACCAATAAAAAAGGTGAAAGTATTTTGATGTATCATTACAATTCAATTATTCGCGAATTTCTGCGGGGTTGTGAAATTCGACATTTTGATGCTGATTGCAACAATATTCGTTGTAGTTCTACATGACGAGTGACATTGAGCATTTAGGAACAATAAAAAAACATAATTTATACGAAAAAGATATTTTATTAATGTTATCAAGCTTGGTAACGATACGAGAAGACTTGCCGAAACATCGTGCTATATGTGTACAAACCAGTCAATGGTTCTCCGCATACATTATGATGTGGTTTTATTCCAGGAAGTCAAATCGGGATAACCAACGAGGTTAAGGTGAGGCTAACTTTATCGAACAAGTTCTATATTATTAAAATCTCTGTCATGTTAAAGCGGCGTTCCGGGTATATTTTAGGCCATAAATCAAAGCCACACATGTCTTGAAATTAATCACTAATTTGTCAACACACTGTTCCCCAAAAATTGATTTGATTAAATCGCCTCTCCAATTTTGGAATTGTACGGACGTTTTTGCTGTTTAGTATTGTTCTGTGTGTCGCATGGTGATTTTTATCTTCGTTTTAAATAGGTTTCGAAGGGAGACAACTACTACAGAAAACGTAAATAATAATCCTTAGAATTAAATGTTTCTATTAATGAAACAAAAGAAAGATATTTTTTTCATAAAAATGCCAAATTTTTAAATTATTTTATTTGTTCTCGACGTCGTTTTATGTTAGATGTTTAATTATAAATTACAATTGATTTGATGCTAATCTTCCTGTATACAATGTTAACGTGAATCATATTTATAAATAAACTTGTTTCAAGTGAGTCTGATTTCTTTCCATTAAGGCTAGCTTTGCGCAGTGGCGGTACCATAGCCAGTGAGGAATTTCCGAGGCGTGGTTATTGCTAGTTGAAAACTATACCCAATACCCCGCGCAGACGACCTTATGGTCCGCATGCGCAATTTTTAACGGCTTCTACGGGAGCTAATTAAACAAACCAATAAAAAAGAAAAAATTATTTCTTTAGTTTTAAACAATATATTTTTCGATAACCTGAAATGGATTGAACAGCAGGCAAACCCCTTTATAATTTTTCTTTTAATATTACATTAAAATTCGTTTATTCTCGAAATTGTCCGGCCTGCTGAAAACTTGCCGAAACGTCGTGCTATATGTGTACAAACCAATGTTTTCCACATACATTGTATTGTGGTTTTTATTCCAGGAAGTCAAATTCTGGGATAACCAACACGGCTACTGTGAGGCTTACTTCATCGAACAACATAAATATTGGTCACCCCATTCAAACAGCGCTTTCGTCATGCTCCAATGGAAAGGAGAGGAATTGATGAAGTCCATAGTTGATTTGTGTTCACAATGCCAACGTTTTCTATCTGTAGTTTGAGTTATTCGATTGGCACCTTTTTATACGCCCACATTGAAATGTGATCGTATATCGTCCCCGTCCGCCTATGTGTCTTTTTGTCCGTTCACTACTGGTATGTGGCTATTTTTTGTATGTGTCTAGACACACAAATCTTTTGAGCCAGAGGTCGTTTGTACATGTTCTACGCGTTATGGCGATGATACACAAACGTAGGGGCTTGGACTAGTCCATACAAAATGTTGCCCTTAAGGTGTCCATACATCCCCCCCCCCCCATTTTATGCTCCAATTGAAATTCGTGTTCTTTGCGTCTTTATTATTAGCCAATGAAATGACGGAAATTTGTCAGCCGATTTAAACAGCCAATGGAAACCAGTCTTTCATGTTCCATGAACTGTGCATGTGATATTATTATTATTTTAGATATTCGGAATTCATCATATATCAATATGCATGCATCCATTGATTTGGCATATTAAAATCAAGATTTAATATAAGTTGTACATTATCTTAAGACAGTTATCACATAGGGGTATACAAGCACGGCGGTTTACAAGGTAGAGTTCCCCTATACGCGTCTAGTCCGATGTAAATCGCTAATCAAATTCCTATCCGATTTTGACGAAACTTGAAATATAGGTTTATCACAAAATGGTCTAGGCTGCTTCCGATATTGGCATGTATCGGATCGAAACTTCATGAATTAGGACCCCTGATCCAGACAGACAAGGGCGAAGACATAATACGTCCACATGAAAATGTGGGCGTATAAAAATGGTATATCATGGTTGTGGACCCTGTATAGGTCACAATATTGATGAAACTTGAACTGCAAGGTTATTACCCAAAATCTTGGTTCCTTTCGTTATTTGTGCATATCGGATCACAACTTCCTGAAATAGAGGTCACGATTATTATCCGATTAAAATAAACGTTCGACTCTATCACCTTTACACCCTACGGCAGGTTGAGATCGAATTTCAAGAAAATCGGACCATAATTGCCACCAGACAAAATGGCAGCCATTTGTACGCGAATAGTGTAAAAATATGGTATGTCAGAGTTGTGGATCCTGTAGAGGTCACTATTTTAATTCGATTTTGACGAAACTTGAAATGCATGTTTATAACCTAAAGATCTTGATTCTTTTTGATATTTGCGCATATCAAATTGTAACTTAATGTATTATGGCCTTTGATTGTAGGAAAAATTACTTTCGGTATTGCTTCTTCTCTATCCATATCTCGAAAATGTGGGCGTATCCTGTCTGGCAGTGCCAGATCACTATCTTTTTGATTTCTTTTCGTTAGAGATGTTGAAGTTTAAGGAATCGGCACCATATAATAATACTGAGGGAGGGAAAGAAGTTACAGAATATGTAGATGAAGTGTAAATATTTTAGTTCACATTTACAAGCCATAACAACTCACGGTAAAAATCATTTATGTACATAAAACATTTTATCGGCAAGTGTATAACTCATTAGTTAAAACAATGATAAGTAAACACGTGATCACCGGTGATCACTCGTGGGCGGGGCTTAAGTTTCTTCGACCCTCGCTGGTATACCAAAGCTCATTAGTCTTTAGTAAGTCGCTTTGGACGTGCCAGCTTTCTATTGTTCTACCGATCACCTCATAATTTACCCTCATTTGGAAACTTGATTAAAATTTTGGAGAAATTCTTGGATTGTTAACCTGAGTAAGTTTTAAATTTAGTATAGAAGCTCCAGTAAATGACTTAGTTAGTGTGAATTCTAATAGCACAGTTCCAAGTCCTCCTACATAGTACCCACGCTGTCGGTGACCTACTTAGACCGCCAGCGTGACATGCAAGAAAAAACTCTTATTCTTGGATCTTCGCACATCGCTAATTTGGACAGCTGTATTCAAAAGAACACACAAGTTATGTTTATTTGGTGTGTTTGATGGTTCTATTCTCAACTCTAGACATGTACACAAACTTGAGTTGAAAGTGCGTGCCGAAAAACCAAGTCATCTGATACTTCATTTAGGAGGTCACGACCTTGATAGTGCCGAGGATAACACCGAATTAATAGTGTTTAAATTAATCGCGTATGCAGAGACTCTGAGAAAACGTTATAATATTGTTGTGCCTGGATGTACAAGACAGACAGATATGTGTCCACTTCCGTTTTATGCCGGACTGGTTAACCAGGACTAGGAAGTGGTATAAATACACCGTCGCCACCAAAATACGGTCTAGTTTTATGTTTACAAGTATCAAAGTAAGTTGTCACTGTTATCGCTGTCTGAGTTGGACTCAGTAATTATTCCCGAATCTAATTATATTGCTCGGTTCCACTTCAATGGTAGTACGGATGAGAAAATAAATATTGTCTTTTTGTTAAATAAATAAATCATATTGTTAGTTTTGTTTATTCTAAGTGTGAGGGTTTGTATCGTGTGCGTGTCTCGCGGAGCACATACAAAATCGTTAACACATTTTATAGGTTAACGCACGTGCATTATAGCACGTTCTTCAACACGTGCTTTTAGATTTAGATAGTCTGAGTTATTATAAAGAATATTACAAGGTTGTTAGTTAACAATATTTATATACCCGATATTTAGTACGGGGTATTTCTATAGGGACGTCGAGTTCAATTTGATTTAAAATAAATTGAATTTATTTGAAGTTTGTGTTTGGCCTTGTAATGTCATACAAGGTAGACATTAATAAATGCTCTATTGAAGAGTTATTGGACATAGGTATTAATGCTAACACGGCAGAATGCATATATGCAGCAATCTCAAGTTGTGGCGGTTGCCTAAATACGAGTGAGTTGTTGCAAGTTCCAGGGGTTCTGGATCTCCCCACAGCAATTTACTTGAGACTTACGTGTTCAAGTGAGGAAGGGGGGAATAATACTAGTAATAGTAGTAAGAAAACTGAGAAAAATTATAATAAACGTTCAGAAGTACGAAACGATACATCGGGAATTTCTGGGGCATCCTATATGACCCGGTCGTATGCGGGTGACAATGTCCGGGAAGACCGTAGACAACGTCGTGTGTCCCTTACACCTAAATCGTTATCTTTCGATGGAAATTCAAGTTGGCAGGCTTTCTCGAACAAGTTTACACGATTTGCAACGTTACAAAGTTGGTCGGATCTCGAAACTAGGGATCAGTTATGCTTTTGCTTGGAGGGTAAAGCAAGCGAGTTCTTTACTAATGTGACAGAGAGAGATGCAAATTTAACTTTTTATGAATTAAAATCAAAAATGGAAAAACGGTTTGGAAACCAGGAGTTGCCTGAAACCGCTATGATGCAGTTTCAAAATTTGCGACAAGGGTATGAAGAAAGTCTCTTTGAATGGGCCGACCGGGTGTTACTCATAGCCTCGCGGGCTTTTAGTGATTGTTCTGATGATCATATAACCCGTCAAGTTATCATGAAATTTTGTCAGGGTTGTCAGGATAAGGAAGCAGGGCAATATGCTTGTAATACGCGCCCAAAAACGTTGGATACGGCTACTGATGCTATAAAATGGTTTAGACATAACAGCACCGCTATTTATGGACGTTCGGGGCGGAAGGAAACTAGATATAATAGCCCGAACAGGGAATATGAGTCGACAAGGGTACGGGCAGTTACCAAAGAAAGCATGTCCCCAACTTCACCCGATTTATCCACACGGGTTGAGAGTACGGAAAAGCGTCTGATTAAAGTCGAATTTAAAGTAGATACTATGGTCACAAAAATTGATGAATTATCAGAGTCTTTCCGTAGATTCACGTTAGCTTTAAATAGATCACGATCGCCGTCTAGGTCTCCAGCACGAGAGCCTCCTACTTGTTTTCATTGTGGTAAACGTGGCCATTTTAAACGGGATTGTCCCCTTCTTGATCCAAAACAAAGTACACCCAAGGCGGGTAAAAATGTAAGCGAAGACCGACACGTGGGTTTTGTGAGCAGTGATGACGAGTCGTTAAACTTCATAGGATCGAGCGAGTAGGCGAGCGGTCGATCCAAGAGCAATTAAAGATTTCGCCAAATAGAGAGAAATCAAACGACGAATTGAGTATTTCAGATAAAGTGATTGATACCGTTCCCGACGGTGTCCCGGTAAATACCGTTATCCACGGTTCTAAAAACTCGCGAAATACGATGTCTGGCGGGAAGGGGGGTGATGTAGAGTTAACACAGGAAGTTAATAAAAGGGGTACGGATTTGAATATTCCACTTATTCGACGGGTACATTCAGATGATATGTATAAAATCAAGCTAAAAGTTCAAGGCCAATCGACCTCTTCAGTAATTGACACGGGGTCACAGGTCACGATACTTTCCGATCGCCAGTATGAGAAACTGGAGAAAAAACCTCCCAAGCTTCGTGACGTAAAACTGCATACCGCGGGTCGGGAATTAGTTTTTCCCGGATTTATTGTTGGACCCGCTAATCTAGATTTTGGGTCATTTAAAGTTCAATTAAACCAATTATATTATGTAGCTCCGATAGAAGATGATATGTTATTAGGTTTAGATTTTATGAGATCGAATAAAGTACATATCGATCTGAAAACTGATAAAATGTATATCGGAGGCGTTAGGTTTGATTTGTTTTGTGGGAATGTAGATGATCAAGTAGATCACGCCGACTTATTTGTCGCCAAGCGAATAGCTGTTCCACCGTTATCTGTAGCACGAGTACGGTGTAATATGGATAATAATTTATCCCAGTTTTTGAACGAACCTTTAAATCACCCTAATCTATTAATAGCCCGATCGGTTCACTCCCACATAGAAACTGAATTCCCGCGTATATGTTTGATAAATCCAACACAAGAAAGTGTTATTCTTGAGACTAATCAATCTATAGCTAAAGCTATGGAGTTTGACGAACGTGATATATTAAGTCCGATATCTTCGGATGGGACAAAAACTGAGGATGACGGAGATATTCCTGAGCATTTAAGAAATTTATATGAACGTTCTAAACAATACTTAGATCAAAATGAGCAGGCCAAAGTTAAAAATCTATTAATAGATTATCAGGACGTTTTTGCTAAGGAACAATTTGACTTGGGTAATTTTACTGCTATCGAACACTGTATTGAGACAGGTGATGCCAAACCCATTAAACAACGTATGCGGCGTACACCCGTTTGTTTCGAGGGGGAGGAAGAGGTACATTTAAAGAAAATGTTAGAAGCAAAAGTTATTCAACCCTCTATGTCAGAGTGGGCGTCTCCTCCAGTTTTGATACGGAAAAAAGACGGAACCGTACGTTGGTGCATAGACTATAGGAAGTTGAATGCGGTGACATCTAAGGATGTTTTTCCAATGCCATTGATTGACCAATGTTTGGACGCATTGGCGGGAAACATGTGGTTTTCTAAATTAGATGCTAATTCAGCTTATTGGCAAATTCGCCTTAATAAAGATGATAGGAAAAAAACCGCTTTTATTACTAAGTACGGTTTGTTCGAATTTACAAAAATGGGATTCGGTTTATGTGGGGCACCAAATACCTACTCCAGGGCAATGAATCTTATACTTCATGGGTTAGCATGGAATATTGCCTTAGCATTCTTGGACGATACTCTTGTTTTAGGAAAAACTGTAGATGATCATTTGGGAAATTTGCGGTTAGTTTTAGACCGGTTTAGAGAATATCAAATTAAATTAAAACCAAAGAAATGTGAATTGTTTCAACAGGAAGTTGAGTTTTTGGGTAGATTAGTTAGTCAAAACGGGATCAAAGCGGGGAATAATTTAACTGAAACCGTTGATAAATGGACGGTACCCACTTGTACCAAGGAGGTAGAATCTTTCCTTGGATTCGCGAACTATCATAGGAGTTTTATTAAGGACTTTGCTGAAATAGCTTTCCCGTTGTATGCGATTACGGGTAAACAAGAATTTATTTGGAACGAAACTCAACAGTTAGCTTTCGAACGACTCAAACGTTTGCTTGTAACAACACCGGTATTGGCGTTACCAAATAATTCAGATCAGTTTATTCTTGATTGTGACGCGAGTATGAACGCGGTGGCCGCGGAATTGTCACAGATTCAGGACAACCAGGAGAGGGTAATTGCTTATAGTAGTTTTTCGCTAACGCCGGAACAGCGTCGTTATTGCGCTACGCGACAAGAACTTTTAGCGATTGTGCGTTTTACAAGACAATATAGACACTATCTGCTTGGTAGGCCATTTACAGTACGAACAGATCACAGTAGCTTGACATGGCTTTTACGGTTCAAACACCCGACTGGCCAACTGGCCAGGTGGCTAGAGGAATTAAGTCAATATGATATGAAAGTTATACATCGCCCGGGTAAAAAACACCAAAATGCCGATGCTTTGTCGCGTATGAAGTTGCCTGATAAACCGTGTCCGGATTTTATAATGGATGTAAAATTGACGGATTTGCCATGCGGAGGCTGTCGATATTGCGAACGGGCGCATAATAATTGGATTGATTTTTCTGATAACGTCGATGACGTCACACGCTTGCCCTTTAAATCGGGTGCAAAATATAAGTTACCGTTAAACAATGACCCGGATGATAAACCCGTTAGCTTCGCGGTTACAGGGTTTCCCGCGGATCCGCAGGTTAATATTGTTACCCTCGACGAAAATGACTATGAATCTGGGGAAGGAATCTTATTAAGTAATTATTCGGCTGAATCATTAAGACAAAAACAGTCGAGCGACCCGGCATTAAATATAATTTTAGAGTGGCTTAAATCTGGTCGCGAACCTAAAGAGGAGGATTTAATGTTAAAAAGTCCCGCGCAGAAGTATATGTGGATTAATCGTAATCTTTTCGTCCTTGATAACGCCGGTATTCTGCGGGTTAAAAGACCCAGCGATTTAAATGAAACACAATTGGTTATTCCGGAGGAGTTAAAAATAGAAATTTGTCGACTTTGTCATGATATTCCGTCGTCTGGACATCAGGGAATTAAGCGAACTAAAAGCCGTATCCAACAGCAATTCTATTGGTATGGAATTACAAATTATGTGCGGGCCTACGTTGCATCATGTGCTATTTGCAATAAGAATAAAAATACCCAAAAGAAGGCCCGTTTTAAATTAAATAAATATCATGCTGGGTCTCCCATGGAAAGGGTCCATTTAGATTTTATGGGTCCGTTGCCACGGACGATAGCTGGAAATGAATACATTCTGATGATGGTCGACCAGTTCACCAAATGGGTCGAGTGCGTACCGTTACCGTCACAGACAGCAGAAATTACCGCCAAGGCAGCGGTGAATGAGTTTTTCTCGCGATTCGGGTGCCCGTTCCAGTTATTTACTGATCAGGGACGAAACTTCGAGAGCAATTTATTTGTATCTTTATGTAAACTGTTACAAATACATAAAAGTCGTACGACACCCTACAGACCTAGTTCGAATGGCCAGGTTGAGAGGTACAATTTGACCCTGGTAGAAACCGTTAAATGTTATATAGATGGTCATCAGAATAATTGGGATATTCATCTTCCCCAACTCGCGAGCGCTTTAAGGTCTAGTGTTAACCGGCAGACGGGTTTCACGGCAAATAAATTAATGTTAGGTCGAGAAATAAATCTGCCTGCAGATTTAATGTTTCGTTCACCCGTTTTAAACGCTGGTGACCCGGAGAGTTTCATCGGGAGACTCGAACAAACGTTAATCGAAACCCATGAAATCGCTAGGGATAAATTGAATACAAATCAGGAACGAATGAAAAAAGACTATGATTTACGTTCGAACGTGAAAGAATATCAATTAGGCGATGCGGTGTACATTCTGGATACTGCTGTAAAAAAGGGAAAAAGTCGAAAATTGTCGGCAACCTGGAAAGGACCGGGTATAATAACAAAAGTAATCACTCCGTATTTATTCCGGATAAAAACTGGAAAAAAGGAATCAGTTTTAAATCACGATAGGATTAAGTTGTGTCGAGATAGGGAACTGCCAACTTGGATAATAAAATTTCGAAAACAGGGTATAAATGCAATCCCGGCTGACCCGGGTGAAATAGAGTTATTTTGTATTTGTAGGAAACCCGACGATGGGACTCAAATGATTTGCTGTGATAATTGTAACGAATGGTATCACTTTAATTGTATGGGTATCCCTACCGATTCTGAGTGGGATGACATAGATTATATTTGCCCCCGTTGTATGACGTAGAGGGATACAGACTATTGTAATAATTAGTTACTGTCTTTACCGATTTTTATACGGTAAAGGCAGTGATAGTTTGTTTTTTTGTAGATATGGATAATTCAATTGGTTACGGGTGGAATGTGTCCACCTTTAATAATTCAAGGTCTGGACAAAGGAGGGGTGACTTTAATCACAGGGGACCCAGGATAAGCCGGGGACAGTATGTTCGTCCCGTGGGAGACGGGGACTTCAGTCCTAGACTGCAGTCTAGGCCTAGGCCTACTAGGGAGGAATCTTCTGGGGTGCCAGCGCCCAATGTGTATGGAAATACCAGTTTGCCTCTGCCGGCAACAATGCTGACTGCCCCACTCTATAGAGTCCCGCAAGCAGAACTCTCAAGCAACACACCACTTGTGAATCGCCTCCAAAGAACGCAAAATAGATTACAAAAATGCCCTTTAATAGGTTGCCCGGTAGTCGACCGCAAAATTAAATTTCACTGCTTCCGGGCACACCTCCCTCCATATTTCTCGGAGGAACGAACATTAGACCCGTTTATTCTGGGTAAACAGGTAGAGGCGCTTGAAACTCTGTGCAAGCGTTTAGGAAACACCCCCATAGGACTGGGCTGGTTATTCAACCGATGGTCGTGGTTGCCGGAGTCCTCGGAATTAAGAGTAAACACGTTCCCGGCTCTCCGGAAGATTTGTCGCTTAAGGGGGTGGCCCCAGCTTGAACGCTATACATTGAGGCCATTAAATTCTCCAGTATGTTTAATCTACTGGAGATGTCTGATAATCCTGTTGAACCATTTGGACCCGGTAAGTCAGGGTGAATTCACAAATTATTTACGTGGCCCCGCACAGCCAGTTCAGTGGGAGGAGACCACTTCGACCGAGGATTGGGACGGTGAAACCGAGGTAGTCCCGGAAACCGTGGCGGTCCTGGACATTCTGGAACCATCTGTGGAAGATTGGGACCAGGACGTAGATGTGCAGGTGTCATAAAAGAAATAAAAAAAATTTAAAAAAAATGGAAAGAAAGGGTGTGTATGGGTGAATGCACGGTGTACTTCGTATACCGCTACCAGAGTGACTGGGCGTGCGTGTTACTGTATATAAAAAAAAAAAAAAAAAGAGAAAAAAAAAAAGAAAAAGAGAATTTTTTTTGAGATATAAAAAAAAAAGGGAAAAAAGGGTGTTTAGAAAAACGCCTTTTTAAATAAAATTAGATGTATAGGTTTTTTTCAGCAGAAGAAAAAAAAAAAAAATAAGAAAGGGAGGAATGTTGTGCCTGGATGTACAAGACAGACAGATATGTGTCCACTTCCGTTTTATGCCGGACTGGTTAACCAGGACTAGGAAGTGGTATAAATACACCGTCGCCACCAAAATACGGTCTAGTTTTATGTTTACAAGTATCAAAGTAAGTTGTCACTGTTATCGCTGTCTGAGTTGGACTCAGTAATTATTCCCGAATCTAATTATATTGCTCGGTTCCACTTCAATATAAAGAGTGTGACAATAGGATCATTGTTTAACAGAACCAAGACAAGGAGCTGAACGGTTGTGGATTATAATACACGAGTAAAAGAAGCCAACAGTGCACTAAAAGAACATTTAAAGAACAAAGACACGATTAATTTTTGGTGTATTACTGGGATTAATAACTCCCCTAAACAACTCACGGTAAACGTATGATTAAAAAGGTTATACTATGCAGACGAGACTACAAATCGATTGTAAAAAAATTATAATGAGAACCATAAGTAGTATGTTAAAGGAGTTATCTACCCAAACCTTATAAACTCCCATGCTTATTAGGACACCCAATAATATTTCAAAGTAGTGTTTTTGAAATTGTAAGGATAAGCCAGATTTTAACATTTTTGCAATGATGTCACTTGCAACTACTTTTCACTTTAGAGGGGGAAAATATGAACTTCTCAATATTTCTAATTTGATTTTCATGCCTTGCTTCATGAAATTTTTTATCGCACGGAGACATACTAGTATTCAAAATAAACCTCGTTAAAAAAAATTCTATTGTTTTATTATTTTATAGCTTTTTGACCCAATGAGGGGTTTATTCATGAATGAAATTGGTGGTTGTCTTAATTTTCTGCACTAAAATCTGTTTGCCCGGAGTTCAAACATTTAGTTGCTTAACATTGACTGTCTGAATAACTGTTCAAGCCCTATTTGTCAGATTTGTATTGATCTCATGGGGTGTACCTGGATCACGTTTTCAATAGCTTGCCCCCAAGGGCCCAGGATACTTGTGATTTTGTCTGTGGGTAGTCATCGCTCAGGGTTACCTCCACTGAAATCCCGACCCTCTCAGATGCAAAGTGGTTAGATCATTCGGGATGTTGGATTAACCAAACTGATTTGTGTTTCGTACCGGATTAGGATAATTCTCTCTAAGCCACACAATTCCCCATATCCCTTGGGACCGGGTCTAGTCTGAAATTCGAAAAATAGAACAGAAGAGTGCAACTTTTTAAGGGCAGGTCAGTTTGGGGGGTACTTTTTTGGTACTGTAATATCTTTTCTTTTAATTGACTTGCGGTTTTCACTGACACCCCTGGAATGCCAAGACACACTATTGATTTCAACTTTTTTTTAGTATTCCAGACAGGGGCGGATTGGGACCGGGAACCGGCCCGGGCTCCCATGTCGGAGCGGCCCCTTTTACTGACCGTGGAGCCCGGACTGGGGTCCTTGGCTCTTTCAAAGGATAATTTTGAAAAATGAACCCCAAATATGCCATTATGACATTGTGGCATATCTGATTTATGGGGACGGTGACTGAGATAACGTTCTTTCGCTGATTTTATAAGTCAAGGAATGTTTAACACCAGCCTCGGGAAACTCAGGAAAGTGTCTCGCACTCATATTCAGCTGAGGCCTTAATTTTTTTGGGATCCCAAACAAACAGGGTGCAGGTGGCTTAATAATTAGTAAATTTACGGGCGACAGTGTCGGGTGAATCCGATGAAATGTTTGGATGATTCCGAATTCCAACCTACGTCAAGAACACCCGGCCCAGAAAGTCCAGTGGTGACTTGGCGGCCCGTTAAAAGCCATCTGCCACATACATGATCATCATCGCTCTATGGCCGGTCATATCCCCCCCCCCCCCCCTTATTTTATGTTCAGCAGAAAAGTGTTTTTATAATGAATTGGACAAAAATAAATTGTTCCTTTTTTGTCCGACCGGCCCCTGCAGGTGACTTAATAATTAGTAAATTTACGGGCGACAGTGTCGGGTGAATCCGATGTTTGGATGAAATTCGGAACCTCATTGCAGGATTCCGAATTCCAACCCACGTCAAGAACACCCGGCCCAGAAAGTCTATTATACCAGCCCATTCCAGACTCCAATCCGATTCCAGTCTGTGAATACAGCAAATTCAATTTGGTCCAATATAGCCTACCTGGCTGACCCGAATTCCAAATGACCAATCAATCGTCGCGCGGTGTGGAGTCCTCACCCTCCCGGGGAAAAATTGAAAATTTAATCACCGCAAATACGTTTTCTGCTATTCTAGCCCGTGTAAGCAACTCCAAAAGTATCCAATGGTTTTGTAACCGAAATCACACTCTGAATTCCAACCATCCAATCAGACTGTTGCATCTGCATTCACAAATAATAATCGATGCCCGAAAAATGTCGAGCAAAGTAGAGTGGCTCCAGACAAATGTTGTAATCCATAGTCAATTCAGTACAAATTCGTGATATTCAGGTAAAATTAGTGTTTTATTAGGGCTCGATGACAGGGATGCAAAACTAGAAATGCCAGAAAAAATTCGGGTTTATAGACAGCGGCGCCTGTTTTTTTTGAGAGGCGAATGACCCCCTAAGAAAATTTTGGATTACTGCTAGTTCCCTCTGCCGTTTTCCGGCCCGATGTCCGTTTTTCGGGCATTTTTTTCGGGCATGCAATGGACAAGAAAAAGACGAGAAAATACTTTTCGGGCAGTGTGGATCTCATAGAAATAAGTTAGTTATATGTTTTCTCTAAACCTTAATAGAAAAAAAGGCCGTCGAATTTTTTCCTCCCCCAACTCCTACGCCTATGCCCACATCGTCGCAAACACTGATAATTTACAATAACACCCTTCGGTACCCTGTACTGGACAATCAACCAAAGACTTTTGTTTCAAAATTGATTTATTAAAATATCACATTCTTTATCAAAACAATAACTTATGTTTCAATATTTATGTATTAAAACATCACATTTATTAACACAGTATGTAGAAACAAAAACTTAACAAATATAAACATTTCCAATTATGAAAATTATTATTCGTATAAATACTTTGAGAAATATAAACCTGCTATAACCAAATGTCCGATTTCACCAAGGTCTCCAAACAACACTACTGTTATTGTTTATGTTATTATTACTAATAAAACTGTTATTGTTATTATTAGAGTCTACTGTTTCACTTTTAATATTATGTCTATTTAATAATGGTACTGCTAATGAAGGGTTATATTTAATATAATTCAGGTTTTGACTTCTCGGTGAATATTGTCCATTTATATTTGCTGATATTCCAGGATATTGAAGATGATTTTTATGACTGTTATACTGTGTTGATTGGATATTTCTAGACACGTGTTGAATCAGAGCATATTTTACATTATCCGACACCTCGGTTACTCCACCTAACAATGACGCCATTTCTTGGAAACATCGAGTAAATCCTTTCTGATATTTGATTTGATCTTCTCTTGGAGATGTATTTTTAGTTGTCTCTAGAAACTCCACAGTAGACTCCAGAATTTCGATTTTGTCCTTTTTATTGGCATCAAGATCCTACAATATTGGAAAAATACATTCATAAGATTTTGGAAAACATTATTATCTTTTTCTATCTGAAGCTCAGTAAATTTAAAATGCCGATACCGTAGTTTATATCTAAAGTAAAGATTATAAAAACTTACCGTTTGATACGAAACTGAATCTTCACGTAACAAGTTTTTAATCTGGTTCAAACATTCGTTGATTCGGTTTCGTCTTTTCTTTTCAGCCAACAATTTCCGTCCTTTTCTAAATGACGTGTAAGACTGAGATTCCATGATTAAAGTTTAAACAGGTAGATGTGTTCAGGTAGAATGTTTCAAGTTTAATAAATTATTTAGAAATCAGATATTTTATACCATTCCTTCACATAAGTGTAAACAATAAAACCACGTGACTTCTCGACGCCATTAAAGCATGCCCTTACATTGAACCAATCAGTGAAGTTATTAATCTATCGGCACGCGACTTGATTAAGCGCGAGACAGATGTTAGGATCATCTTAATTGTCTGGCACAATCTACCAGACGAGATTAATGGCGAACGTTGGCATGACACTTGGCGTGTTGTAGAAGATATGACATCAAGTATAGGATTCTTGTAACGGTATTTATAAAGAATTTGACTTGGTAACCTTGGTAACCTTAGGTCATACAACAGGTGGGTATCTATGTTTTAGATTTCTGTCGTTGTTTGCACTTGTCAGTGATGCATGATGGGGGGGGGGCTGACAAGACGGTCCCGTGTACACATTGTCGTGCACGTAGAATATCCATTGACAGTTGTAATTCGATAAAAGAGTTGGCCGTAATGCTGATGGCCGGGCACAGTTTGCCCCAAAGCACACTGTATGGCGCGGACTTCATTAGCTTAGTTCGGAGCAGAACAGTAGGACGTTAAATTCCATTTCTTTTCGTTTCATTTGTTTTAGATTGACTACAATACACTGAGTTGCACAACAGCCAAAAAGACTAACACCCGACACAGTGATGGGGGATATTTCATATGTTGTGATAGAGACACAGATGGTTGATGCACGAAAATTAACCTAAAATCGTCGTTTTTCGAAATTTGGTCAGAGAAATCCCATGCAAAGCAATGGTCGCTCCTTTTAAGTTTACTCACAGATCTCCCACAATGCACATTGTTTTCTTGATGGGGAATTTATGTATAGATAGTTAAACGCTGCTGTGTGTTTGTATGGTGGTCTTTGTCTTCATCTTTTAAATACGTTTTAAAGGGAGACAACTACTTCAGAAATCGTAAATAATAATCCTTAGAATAAAATGTTCTTCTAATGAAACAAAAGAAAGATATATAATTTAAAAAAATATAAAAATGCCATAATTGTAAATTATTTGATATGTTCACGACGGCGTTTCATGTTGAATGTTAAATTATAAAATAAAATTGATTTGATGTAAATATACCTGTATATTTTATTATATTGAATCATATTTATAAATAAACTTGTTTCGGGTGAGACTGATTTCTTTCAAGTAAGGTTAGCCTTGCGCAGTGGCGGTACCATAGCCAGTGAGGAATTTCCGAGGCGTGGTTATTGCTAGTTGAAAACTATACCCAATACCCCGCGCTGACGACCTTATGGTCGGCATGCGCAATTTTTGCTGGCTTCTACGGGAGCTAATTAAACAAACCAAAAAAGTAATAATCGCATCTAATCACGAGTCCAATTGTTTTGAGAAAAAAAAGGGAATTGATGCAAATTTTTGATAGATTGGTTACTTTGAATCACGTCGTACATGACCAAACCCAGCCGCTGGATTGCCCCAGGCTTTTCTAAGAGTGTGGTTCCAGGTACCAACGGCATTCATCAATCGTTTAGTCCATTCAATGTACAGATGCTGCGCTGCTGGTTAGTCCACTCCATGTACAGATGATGTGCTGCTCTGCTGGTTAGTCCACTCCGTGTACAGATGCTGCGCTGCTGGTATTGACACTCGCGGTGGGCACACCAGATACTGATGTATACACTCTAAACCTTCTCCTAATGTCTTGGAATTGTGATGAATTAATCACTAGTGTGTCAACATACTGTTCACAAAAAATTTCTTTGATCCAGTTAGAATGAATTAAATTAAAATGCTTCTCAACGGTATAGTTTAGGCCTCACATTCACAAAGATCGCCTTTTATGGGAAAACCTTGAACAGTTATGATACAAAGAATTTGGATGGAAAGAAGGCCCAATTTCCAAGAGTTCAACCATTCCCTGTTCGTTTCTCCAATACGGTGTACATGTATAGACCCCTACGCGCAAGCGAATTATTGAAATAAAATTAAAACCATATGTTAGAGAGAGAGAGAGAGAGAGAGATAGAGAATGGGGTTTAACGTCCACTCATCACAACTAGGTCATTTCGGGACTAACATATTGTTTAACTTTATTTCAATAATTCGCTTTCGCGTAGGGGTCTTTAGCAGTGGGAGGAAACCGGAGTGCCCGGAGGAAACCCACGAGGTTGAGAAGGCGCCCCTTTCCCCATGCCACATACGCTCACACCAGGGCTCGAAACCACAGCCGCAAGCTAGAGGTGGCCGGCCAGCCAACGGTTGAAGCGCGTCACTCTAGACCACTAGGACATCACCCCCCCCCCCCCCCAAACAATATGTTAGTCCCGATATGACCTAGTTGTGTTAACTAGACGTTACACCCCATTTCTCTCTCTCTCTCTCTCGCATGTAGTTTTTGTCATTGATAAATTACAAGAATCAGACGGACGCTCACCCGCATGCGAACACATCTATAGATAGTTAAATGTGACAGTGTGTTGCATGTTGGTCCCCATCGTCCTGAAGCAACGGCCGCGAGTTTAACAACATCTAACCCTTGCTTCAACACTTGGATATTCCTAAACATTTACGCTGGTTGTGTTTACACGTGACTAATTAGCATTCAAATCATTGTCAAATCAGAGGTCGTGGCACATAACACACTCACATTGTAGCACATTCTTGTAGTAAACAAATATGGCAGCCTCCACAGAAAGAGAACGAGACAAGTTTACAGCCGTTGAAAGTTTTTTTTTTCAATTGAGAAACTCACAGAAAACCCCAAAAAGCCAATTGAAGCAGTTTTAGGACTTGACACTAATCGAACCTTGACCTTTGCATCTCGATTGTCACATAGACATTTTATTTAGAAGCGCGGGACTTGATAATCACGAACACTATTTCAAGGAAGGATAAATAAAATAAATTGAAAGTAGTCTTATTTTTAGTAACCCATTTAACAAAGGAATCTGATTTGATCACGGTTAGGGCCTATATCCAATCAAATTTAGTGCCGAAAAATGCAGAGTGATGAGTGAAGGGCTTGATAAGCTGTATGTAGTTAAGGCGAGATCAAGCCTTCTATTGGAGATGGTTGGTCCCTATCTTTTAAATACATTTTGAAGGGAGGTAACTACTGCAGAAAACGTGAATAATAATCCAAAAGAATTAAATGTTTCTTCTAGTGTAACAAAAGAAAGATACATAATTTAAAAGATATAAAAATGCCATAATTTTAAATTATTTGATATGTTCACGACGGCGTTTCATGTTGGATGTTAAATTATAAAATTGATTTGATTTTATGTAAATACCCCTGTATATTTTATTATATTGAATCATATTTATAAATAAACTTGTTTCAGGTGAGGCTGATTTCTTTCCGGTTACGTTAGCTTTGCGCAGTGGCGGTACCATAGCCAGTGAGGAATTTCCGAGGCGTGGTTATTGCTAGTTGAAAACTATACCCAATACCCCGCGCTGACGACCTACAGGTCGGCATGCGCAATTTTTGTCGCCCACACGGGAGCTAATTACACAAACCAAAAAAGTAAAATTCGTAATCGAGTCAAGTTGTGAAGGGATAAAAAAATTAGTTTGATGTGTCATTAAAATTTATTTATTGTCGAAATATTTCGGGTTGGTGTAATTCGGCATTTGGGTGCTTACTGCATCAATATAGTCCTACGTGACGAGTAGCATTGAGTGTTTAAGAACAATAAAGCAACCAATATGATATACTGTATATGAAATAGATATTGTATTATCGCTATCAACTTTGGTAACGACACGAAAAAACTTGGGATAATCAACGAGGCTAATGTGAGGATTACTTCATTGATCATGTTCAATATAATTAAAATCTCCCGTCATATTAAGGCGGCGTTCCGGGTATATTTGGGCCATAAATCAAAGCAACGCATGTCTTGGATTTGTGATGAATTAATCACTAATGTGTCAACATACTGTTCACAAAAAAATTACTTGATTAAAGCGCTTCTCCATTTTTGAAATCGTAATGACGTTTTTGCGGTTTAGTATAGTTCTGTGTTCCGCGTGATGGTTTTTATCTTCGTGTTAAATACGTATCGAAGGGAGACAACTACTGCAGAAAACGTGAATCAGATACCTCACAATTAAATGTTTCTATTAATGAAACAAAAGAAAGATATATAATTCAAAAACATAAAAATGCCATAATTTTAAATTATTTTATATGTTCACGTCATCGTTTAATGTTGAATAATATATTATAAAATAAAATTGATGTGATGTAAATATTCCTGTATATTTTGTTAACTTGAGTCATATTTACAAATAAACTTGTTTCAAGTGAGTCTGATTTCTTTCCAGTAAGGTTAGCTTTGCGCAGTGGCGGTACCATAGCCAGTGAGGAATTTCCGAGGCGTGGTTATTGCTAGTTGAAAACTATACCCAATACCCCGCGCTGACGACCTTATGGTCGGCATGCGCAATTTTTAACAGCTTCTACGGGAGCTAATTAAACAAACCAATAAAAAAGAAAAAATCGTTTCTTTCAAGATTAAATTAAATTTCATTTATTCTCGAAATTTTCCAGCTTGCTGTAATCTTGACAATGGGTTTCCGCATACATTGTGTTGTGGTTTTTATTCCAGGAAATCAAATTCTGGGATAACCAACACGGCTAGTGTGAGGCCTACTTCATCGAACAAAATAAATATTGGTCGCCCCATTCAAACAGCGCTTTCGTCATGTTTCAATGGAAAGGAAATGAATTGATGAAGTCCGTTAGTTGATTAAAAATGTGTGTTCACAAAGCAAGCGCTTCTATCTGTAGTTTAAGTTATTCGATAGGCACGTTGTTATACGCCCACGTTGAAATGTGGTCGTATATCGTCCCCGTCCACCCGGCGTCCACAACGTGGATGCCCTAGAGGCTAAAGTTAATATACGATTGACTCTTACTTCATACACGGTGTTTAAGATCATGAAAAGAAGACTATTGATTTTCAGTGATTTCCAAGAATTACTGTCAGAGTTATGTCCCTTGATGACGTCAAAACATCTTCCAGTGGATGGTCTAGAGGCTAAAGTTGATTTATGCGCAGTGTTTAAGGTCATGAGACTTGATTTATACATAGTGTTTAAGGCCACGAGACGAAGAATCCTATTGCTTTTCAGCGATTTCCTAAAACTACTTAAAGAGTTGTGACCCTTGATCACTTGAAAATATATTGTGGATACTCCAGAGGTTAAAGTTATCAATCGATTGACTTTAGATTAATACACAGAGTTTAAGATCTTGAGATGAACAAGTATATTGAATTTCAATGAATTTTGATAACTGGAACAGCTAAATCCATAATATTAAATGTTTTGTATACTAAACGTTGGCATGGAGGAGAACTTGATCAAAGCCAAACAAATTCTGATGATTTTCTGATAATTACGTAATGAGTTGTTACTCTTAATCAGATTTAAGTGTATTATAAATGTTTCATTACCGTAAAAAGTAAAAATATGCGACAACTCTTGTTGACTGCCCGGACGATTAAGCTGCTGTGGGTGTATGTTTCGTTGCCTGAAAACCTATCTTTTAAACAGGGATAATCGAGATATGTCTGTCATTAATGAAGCTAGTGTAGCACCATTGGCCTTTTTGTCTGACATGAAGCTAGACCATCTCCTTTAACGTGACTGTATTGCCTGAAGGGCCACTATGATGACACATTCACAATTTATTTGTTTGGCCACAGACCCCGTTATGTTCTGTTCCCATTCAGACTCACCTCTGCGTCTACTCCAATGGTATTTGTGGTGAGACACAACTACCACATAAATTTCCATCCCAACAGCCGTTGCTCCCCTCCTTAGGCGTAGGAGCTCGATGACAGTTAGGGGGTAGAACCCGAAATGCCCGAAAAAATTTCGGGTGTACAGACAGCAGCGACCTTGTACCCCCCTCCACAAATAAAATTTTGGAATATTTAACGGCTGCAAATACAAAGTAACTTCAAAGTGGTCTAAAATAGCCTAATTAAGGTGGCTGACTCAAATTCCAATCAATCGTTTATAGTCCTCGAAGACGGGACCGTTGAAAATTTAACTTCCGCAAACGCATTTTCCTGCTATTTCAGCCGGTGAACAAAGCTACTTCAAAGTGGCCTAATTAAGGTGGCTGACTCGAATTGCAATCAATTGTTCACAGTTCTCGAAGACGGGACCGTTAGGAGAAAACTTTGAAAATTAAACTGCCGCATACGCATTTCCTGCTATTTCAGCCAGTGAACAAGCAAGTTCAAAGTGGTCGAATATAGCTTTATTAAGGTGGCAGACTCGAATTTCAATCAATCGTTTACAGTCCACGAAGACGGGACCGTTGGGAGAAAGTTTTGAAAATGTAACTGCCGCAAACGCGTTTTCCTGCTATTCCAGTCCGTGAATACAGCAACTTCAATTTGGTCCAATTTAGTCTACCTGGCTGAACCGAATTCCAAACAACCAATCAATCGTCGCGCGGTATGGGGTCCTCATCCTCCCGGAGAAAAACTTTGAAAATTTAATCACCGCAAATGCGTTTGCCGCTATTCTAGCCTGTGTAAGCAACTCCAAAGGTATCCAATGTTTTTTTAACCGAAATCCCACTCTGAATTCCAACCATCCAATCAGACTGTTGCATCTGCATTCACAAAAAATAATCGATGCCCGAAAAATGTCGCACCAAGTAGAGTGGCTCCAGACAAATGTTTTAATCCATAGTCAGTTCAGTACAAATTCGTGATATTCAAGTAAATTTAGTGTTTTATTAGGGCTCGATGACAGTTAGGGAAGCAAAGCTAGAAATGCCAGAAAAAATTCGGGTTTATAGACAGCGGCGCCTGTTGTCTTTGAGAAACGAATGACCCCCTAAGAAAATTTTGGATTACTGCTAGTTTCCCCTGCCGTTTCCGGCCCGATGTCTGTTTTTCGGTCAATACCTATTTTTGGGCATACCTATCATACGAGAGCTTCGGGCATATTTTCGGGCATGCAATGGACAAGGAAAATACGAGAAAATACTTTTCGGGCAATGTGGATCTCATAGAAATAAGTTAGTTATATGTTTTCTCTAAACGTTAATAGAAAAAAAGGTCGTCGAATCCCCCCCCCCCCGGCTCCTACGCCTATGCTCCCCTCGTCACAAACATGATAATTTACAATGACACTCTTCGGTACCCTGTACTGGACAATCAAACAAAGACTTTTGTTTTAAAATTGATTTACTAAAATATCACATTCTTTATCAAAACAATAACTTATGTTTCAATATTTATGTATCAAAACATCACATTTATTAACAGAATACGTGGAAACAAAAACTTAACAAATATAAACATTTCCAAGTATGAAAATTATTATTCGTATAAATACTTTGTGAAATATGAACCTGCTATAACCAAATGTTCGATTTCACCAAGGTCTCCAAACAATACTGTTATTGTTTATATTATTATTACTAATACAGCTGTCATTGTTATTATCTGAGTCTACTGTTTCAGTTTTAACATTATGTCTATTTAATAATGGTACTGCTAATGAAGGGTTATATTTAATGTAATTCAGGTTTTCACTTCTCGTTGAATATTGTCCATTGATATTTCTTGAGATTCCGGGATATGGAAGATGATTTATATGACTGTTATACTGTGTTGATTGGATATTTCTAGACACGTGCTGAATCAGAGCATACTTCACATTATCCGACACTTCGGTTACTCCGCCTAAAAATGACGCCATTTCTTGGAAACATCGAGTAAATCCTTTCTGATATTTGATTTGATCTTCTTTTGGAGATGTATTTTTAGTTGTCTCTAGGAACTCCACAGTAGACTCTAGAATTTCGATTTTGTCCATTTTATTGGCATCAAGATCCTACAATATTGGAAAAATACATTCATAAGATTTTGTGAAACATTATTATCTTTTTCTATCTGAAGCTCAGTAAATTTAAAATGCCAATACCGTAGTTTATATCTAAAGTAAAGATTATAAAAACTTACCGTTTGATACGAAACTGAATCTTCACGTAACAAGTTTTTAATCTGGTTCAAACATTCGTTGATTCGGTTTCGTCTTTTCTTTTCAGCCAACAGTTTTCGTCCTTTTCTAAATGATGTAAAAGACTGAGATTCCATGATTAAAGTTTAAACAGGTAGATGTGTTCAGGTACAATGTTTCAAGTTTAATAAATTATTTAGAAATCAGATATTTTATACCATTCTCGACGTTATTAAAGCATGCCCTTACAATGAACCAATCAGTGAAGTTATTAATCTATGGGCACGCGACTTGATTAAGCGCGAGATAGATGTTAGGATCATCTTAATTGTCTGGCACAATCTACCAGACGAGATTAATGGCGAACGTTGACATGACACTTGGCGTGTTGTAGAAGATATGACATCAAGTATAGGATTCTTGTAACGGTATTTATAAAGAATTGGACTTGGTAACCTTGGTAACCTTAGGTCATACAACAGGTGGGTATCTATGTTTTAGATTTCCGTCGTTGTTTGCACTTGTCAGTGATGCATGATGGGGGGGGGGGCTGACAAGACGGTCCCGTGTACACATTGTCGTGCACGTAGAATATCCATTGACAGTAATTCGATAAAAGAGTTGGCCGTAATGCTGATGGCCGGGCACAGTTTGCCCCAAAGCACACTGTATGGCGCGGACTTCATTAGCTTAGTTCGGAGCAGAACAGTAGGACGTTAAATTCCATTTCTTTTCGTTTCATTTGTTTTAGATTGACTACAATACACTGAGTTGCACAACAGCCAAAAAGACTAACACCCGACACAGTGATGGGGGATATTTCATATGTTGTGATAGAGACACAGATGGTTGATGCACGAAAATTAACCTAAAATCGTCGTTTTTCGAAATTTGGTCAGAGAAATCCCATGCAAAGCAATGGTCGCTCCTTTTAAGTTTACTCACAGATCTCCCACAATGCACATTGTTTTCTTGATGGGGAATTTATGTATAGATAGTTAAACGCTGCTGTGTGTTTGTATGGTGGTCTTTGTCTTCATCTTTTAAATACGTTTTAAAGGGAGACAACTACTTCAGAAATCGTAAATAATAATCCTTAGAATAAAATGTTCTTCTAATGAAACAAAAGAAAGATATATAATTTAAAAAAATATAAAAATGCCATAATTGTAAATTATTTGATATGTTCACGACGGCGTTTCATGTTGAATGTTAAATTATAAAATAAAATTGATTTGATGTAAATATACCTGTATATTTTATTATATTGAATCATATTTATAAATAAACTTGTTTCGGGTGAGACTGATTTCTTTCAAGTAAGGTTAGCTTTGCGCAGTGGCGGTACCATAGCCAGTGAGGAATTTCCGAGGCGTGGTTATTGCTAGTTGAAAACTATACCCAATACCCCGCGCTGACGACCTTATGGTCGGCATGCGCAATTTTTGCTGGCTTCTACGGGAGCTAATTAAACAAACCAAAAAAGTAATAATCGCATCTAATCACGAGTCCAATTGTTTTGAGAAAAAAAAGGGAATTGATGCAAATTTTTGATAGATTGGTTACTTTGAATCACGTCGTACATGACCAAACCCAGCCGCTGGATTGCCCCAGGCTTTTCTAAGAGTGTGGTTCCAGGTACCAACGGCATTCATCAATCGTTTAGTCCATTCAATGTACAGATGCTGCGCTGCTGGTTAGTCCACTCCATGTACAGATGATGTGCTGCTCTGCTGGTTAGTCCACTCCGTGTACAGATGCTGCGCTGCTGGTATTGACACTCGCGGTGGGCACACCAGATACTGATGTATACACTCTAAACCTTCTCCTAATGTCTTGGAATTGTGATGAATTAATCACTAGTGTGTCAACATACTGTTCACAAAAAATTTCTTTGATCCAGTTAGAATGAATTAAATTAAAATGCTTCTCAACGGTATAGTTTAGGCCTCACATTCACAAAGATCGCCTTTTATGGGAAAACCTTGAACAGTTATGATACAAAGAATTTGGATGGAAAGAAGGCCCAATTTCCAAGAGTTCAACCATTCCCTGTTCGTTTCTCCAATACGGTGTACATGTATAGACCCCTACGCGCAAGCGAATTATTGAAATAAAATTAAAACCATATGTTAGAGAGAGAGAGAGAGAGAGAGATAGAGAATGGGGTTTAACGTCCACTCATCACAACTAGGTCATTTCGGGACTAACATATTGTTTAACTTTATTTCAATAATTCGCTTTCGCGTAGGGGTCTTTAGCAGTGGGAGGAAACCGGAGTGCCCGGAGGAAACCCACGAGGTTGAGAAGGCGCCCCTTTCCCCATGCCACATACGCTCACACCAGGGCTCGAAACCACAGCCGCAAGCTAGAGGTGGCCGGCCAGCCAACGGTTGAAGCGCGTCACTCTAGACCACTAGGACATCACCCCCCCCCAAACCATATGTTAGTCCCGATATGACCTAGTTGTGTTAACTAGACGTTACACCCCATTTCTCTCTCTCTCTCTCTCGCATGTAGTTTTTGTCATTGATAAATTACAAGAATCAGACGGACGCTCACCCGCATGCGAACACATCTATAGATAGTTAAATGTGACAGTGTGTTGCATGTTGGTCCCCATCGTCCTGAAGCAACGGCCGCGAGTTTAACAACATCTAACCCTTGCTTCAACACTTGGATATTCCTAAACATTTACGCTGGTTGTGTTTACACGTGACTAATTAGCATTCAAATCATTGTCAAATCAGAGGTCGTGGCACATAACACACTCACATTGTAGCACATTCTTGTAGTAAACAAATATGGCAGCCTCCACAGAAAGAGAACGAGACAAGTTTACAGCCGTTGAAAGTTTTTTTTTTCAATTGAGAAACTCACAGAAAACCCCAAAAAGCCAATTGAAGCAGTTTTAGGACTTGACACTAATCGAACCTTGACCTTTGCATCTCGATTGTCACATAGACATTTTATTTAGAAGCGCGGGACTTGATAATCACGAACACTATTTCAAGGAAGGATAAATAAAATAAATTGAAAGTAGTCTTATTTTTAGTAACCCATTTAACAAAGGAATCTGATTTGATCACGGTTAGGGCCTATATCCAATCAAATTTAGTGCCGAAAAATGCAGAGTGATGAGTGAAGGGCTTGATAAGCTGTATGTAGTTAAGGCGAGATCAAGCCTTCTATTGGAGATGGTTGGTCCCTATCTTTTAAATACATTTTGAAGGGAGGTAACTACTGCAGAAAACGTGAATAATAATCCAAAAGAATTAAATGTTTCTTCTAGTGTAACAAAAGAAAGATACATAATTTAAAAGATATAAAAATGCCATAATTTTAAATTATTTGATATGTTCACGACGGCGTTTCATGTTGGATGTTAAATTATAAAATTGATTTGATTTTATGTAAATACCCCTGTATATTTTATTATATTGAATCATATTTATAAATAAACTTGTTTCAGGTGAGGCTGATTTCTTTCCGGTTACGTTAGCTTTGCGCAGTGGCGGTACCATAGCCAGTGAGGAATTTCCGAGGCGTGGTTATTGCTAGTTGAAAACTATACCCAATACCCCGCGCTGACGACCTACAGGTCGGCATGCGCAATTTTTGTCGCCCACACGGGAGCTAATTACACAAACCAAAAAAGTAAAATTCGTAATCGAGTCCAGTTGTGAAGGGATAAAAAAATTAGTTTGATGTGTCATTAAAATTTATTTATTGTCGAAATATTTCGGGTTGGTGTAATTCGGCATTTGGGTGCTTACTGCATCAATATAGTCCTACGTGACGAGTAGCATTGAGTGTTTAAGAACAATAAAGCAACCAATATGATATACTGTATATGAAATAGATATTGTATTATCGCTATCAACTTTGGTAACGACACGAAAAAACTTGGGATAATCAACGAGGCTAATGTGAGGATTACTTCATTGATCATGTTCAATATAATTAAAATCTCCCGTCATATTAAGGCGGCGTTCCGGGTATATTTGGGCCATAAATCAAAGCAACGCATGTCTTGGATTTGTGATGAATTAATCACTAATGTGTCAACATACTGTTCACAAAAAAATTACTTGATTAAAGCGCTTCTCCATTTTTGAAATCGTAATGACGTTTTTGCGGTTTAGTATAGTTCTGTGTTCCGCGTGATGGTTTTTATCTTCGTGTTAAATACGTATCGAAGGGAGACAACTACTGCAGAAAACGTGAATCAGATACCTCACAATTAAATGTTTCTATTAATGAAACAAAAGAAAGATATATAATTCAAAAACATAAAAATGCCATAATTTTAAATTATTTTATATGTTCACGTCATCGTTTAATGTTGAATAATATATTATAAAATAAAATTGATGTGATGTAAATATTCCTGTATATTTTGTTAACTTGAGTCATATTTACAAATAAACTTGTTTCAAGTGAGTCTGATTTCTTTCCAGTAAGGTTAGCTTTGCGCAGTGGCGGTACCATAGCCAGTGAGGAATTTCCGAGGCGTGGTTATTGCTAGTTGAAAACTATACCCAATACCCCGCGCTGACGACCTTATGGTCGGCATGCGCAATTTTTAACAGCTTCTACGGGAGCTAATTAAACAAACCAATAAAAAAGAAAAAATCGTTTCTTTCAAGATTAAATTAAATTTCATTTATTCTCGAAATTTTCCAGCTTGCTGTAATCTTGACAATGGGTTTCCGCATACATTGTGTTGTGGTTTTTATTCCAGGAAATCAAATTCTGGGATAACCAACACGGCTAGTGTGAGGCCTACTTCATCGAACAAAATAAATATTGGTCTCCCCATTCAAACAGCGCTTTCGTCATGTTTCAATGGAAAGGAAATGAATTGATGAAGTCCGTTAGTTGATTAAAAATGTGTGTTCACAAAGCAAGCGCTTCTATCTGTAGTTTAAGTTATTCGATAGGCACGTTGTTATACGCCCACGTTGAAATGTGGTCGTATATCGTCCCCGTCCACCCGGCGTCCACAACGTGGATGCCCTAGAGGCTAAAGTTAATATACGATTGACTCTTACTTCATACACGGTGTTTAAGATCATGAAAAGAAGACTATTGATTTTCAGTGATTTCCAAGAATTACTGTCAGAGTTATGTCCCTTGATGACGTCAAAACATCTTCCAGTGGATGGTCTAGAGGCTAAAGTTGATTTATGCGCAGTGTTTAAGGTCATGAGACTTGATTTATACATAGTGTTTAAGGCCACGAGACGAAGAATCCTATTGCTTTTCAGCGATTTCCTAAAATTAGTGTTTTATTAGGGCTCGGTGACAGTTAGGGAAGCAAAGCTAGAAATGCCAGAACAAATTCAGGTTTATAGACAGCGGCGCCTGTTGTCTTTGAGAAACGAATGACCCCCCTAAGAAAATTTTGGATTACTGCTAGTTTCCTCTGCCGTTTTCCGGCCCGATGTCTGTTTTTCGGTCAATACCTATTTTTGGGCATACCTATCATACGAGAGCTTCGGGCATATTTTCGGGCATGCAATGGACAAGAAAAATACGAGAAAATACTTTTCGGGCAATGTGGATCTCATAGAAATAAGTTAGTAATATGTTTTCTCTAAACGTTAATAGAAAAAAAGGTCGTCGAATCCCCCCCCCCCCGGCTCCTATGCCTATGCCCCCTCGTCGCAAACACTGATAATTTACAATGACACCCTTAGGTACCCTGTACTGGACAATCAACCAAAAACTTTTGTTTTAAAATTGATTTATTAAAATATCACATTCTTTATCAAAACAATAACTTATGTTTCAAGATTTATGTATCAAAAACATCACATTTATTAACAGAGTATGTAGAAACAAAAACTTAACAAACATAAACATTTCCAATTATGAAAATTATTATTCGTATAAATACTTTGTGAAAAATAAACCTGCTATAACCAAATGTCCGATTTCACCATGGTCTCCAAACAATTTTGTTATTGTTCATATTATTATTACTAATACAACTGTTATTGTTTTTTTTAGAGTCTACTGTTGTTACAGTTTTTAATTTATGTCTATAATTGTGTCTATCTAATGGTACTGCTAATGAAGGGTTATATTTAATGTAATTCAGGTTTTGACTTCTCGGTGAATATTGTCCATTGATATTTCTTGATATTCCGGGATATTGAAGATGATTTATTTGACTGTTAAAATGTGTTGATTGGATATTTCTAGACACGTGTTGAATCAAAGCATATTTCACATTATCCGACACTTCGGTTACTCCGCCTAAAAATGACGCCATTTCTTGGAAACATCGAGTAAATCCTTTCTGATATTTGATTTGACCTTCTCTTGGAGATGTATTTTTAGTTGTCTCTAGAAACTCCACAGTAGACTCCAGAATTTCGATTTTGTCCATTTTATTGGCATCAAGATCCTACAATATTGGAAAAATACATTCATAAGATTTTGGAAAACGTTATTATCTTTTTCTATCTGAAGCTCAGTAAATTTAATATGCCGATACCATAGTTTATATCTAAAGTAAAGATTATAAAAACTTACCGTTTGATACGAAACTGAATCTTCACGTAACAAGTTTTTAATCTGGTTCAAACATTCGTTGCTTCGGTTTCGTCTTTTCTTTTCAGCCAACAGTTTTCGTCCTTTTCTAAATGATGTGTAAGAATGAGATTTCATGATTAAAGTTTAAACAGGTAGATGTGTTCAGGTAGAATGTTTCAAGTTTAATAAATTATTTAGAAATCAGATATTTTATACCATTCCTTCACATAAGTGTAAACAATAAAACCACGTGACTTCTCGACGTTATTAAAGCATGCCCTTACAATGAGGCAGTCAGTGAAGTTATTAATCACTTGGCGTGTTGTAGAAGATATGACATCAAGTATATGATTCTTGTAACGGTATTTATAAAGAATTTGACTTGGTAACATTAGGTCATACAACAGGTGGGTAGCTATGTTTCAGATTTCCGTCGTTGTTTTCACTTGTCAGTGATGCATGATGGGGGGGGGGCTGACAAGACAGTCCCGTGTACACATTGTCGTGCACGTAGAATATCCATTGACAGTTGTAATTCGATAAAAGAGTTGGCCGTAATGCTGGTGACCGGGCACAGTTTGCCCCAAAGCACACTGTATGGCGCATGGCCGACTTCATTAGCTTAGTTCGGAGCAGAACAGTAGGACGTTAAATTCCATTTATTTTAGTTTCATTTGTTTTAGATTGACTACAATAAACTGAGTTGCACAACAACCAAAAAGAATAGCACCCGACACAGTGATGGGGGATATTTAATATGATGTGATAGAGACACAGATGGATGATGCACGAAAATTAACCTTAAATCGGCGTTTTTCAAAATTTGGTCAGAGAAATCCCATGCAAAGCAATGGTCGCTCATTATAAGTTTACTCACAGATCTCCCACTATGCACATTGTTTTCTTGATGGGGAATTTATGTATAGATAGTTAAACGCTGCTGTTTGCATGGTGGTCTTTGTCTTCATCTTTTAAATACGTTTTAAAGGGAGACAACTACTTCAGAAATCGTAAATAATAATCCTTAGAATAAAATGTTTCTTCCAATGAAACAAAAGAAAGATATATAATTTAAAAATATAAAAATGCCATAATTTAAATTATTTGATATGTTCACGACGGCGTTTCATGTTGGATGTTAAATTATAAAATAAAATTGATTTGATGTAAATATACCTGTATATTTTATTATATTGAATCATATTTATAAATAAACTTGTTTCAGGTGAGGCTGATTTCTTTCCAGTTACGTTAGCTTTGCGCAGTGGCGGTACCATAGCCAGTGAGGAAATTCCGAGGCGTGGTTATTGCTAGTTGAAAACTATACCCAATACCCCGCGCTGACGACCTTATGGTCGGCATGCGCAATTTTTACTGACTCCTACGGGAGCTAATTAAACAAACAAAAAAAAGTAATATTCGCATCTAATCCCGAGTCCAGTTGTTTTGGGATAAAAAAAATATATATTTTGATGTATCATTAAAATACATTTATTCGCGGAATTTTGCGGGTAAGTGAAACTTGGCATTCGGATGATTTTTTTTGGCAACAATATAGTCCAAAATGACGGTAGAATCGAGCATAATACAAAAGAGCAACATAATTTATATAAAAGGGTCTTGGTAACGATATGACAAGATTTGCCGAAACATCGTGCTATGTGTACGCACCAGTCGATGGTCATCCGCATACATTATGCAGGGGTTTTATTCCAGGAAGTCAAATCTGGGATAACCAACGAGGTTAATGTTAGGCTAAATTTATCGAACATGTTCCATATTATGAAAATCTGTCACATCAAGGCCGCGTTCCGTGTATATTTTACGCCATAAATCAAAGCCACACATTCACTAAAATGTTGTCTTTTATTCGGGAGGGAGAGATGGGACTTAAAGTACACTCGACACTACCCAGGTCATTTCGGGATTCAACATCTTTAGGATGAAATACAGGGGAGACTTAATAACGTCGTACATGACCAAACACAGCTAATGGATGGCCCCAGGCTTTTCTGAGAGTGTGGTTCCAGATACCAACGGCATTCATCAATCGTTTAGTCCACTCTATGTACAGATGCTGCGCTGCTGGTATTGACACTCGCGGTGGGCAAACCAGATACTAATGTATACAGTGCCGGATCTAGGGGAGGCAAAGTGGGACAAATGTCCCGGGCTCCCCACAATTCTGGGTCATACTATTATTTTATCACGGACGGAGCTAACCAGTACCTGGGCTGAGGGGCGAGGATTGGGTCCCTGGACAGTAAGGGCTATTTGGGCCCCAGGGGCTGGTAGGTACCAACAGATTTCCGGGGGGGGGGGGGGGGGCAGGGATCGGTTAGGCCCAAAATTAAATAAATTACATAACTTAGAGATTATACCAATCAATCGGTCCTAACCAGTTCCGGAGACCCCATCCCGCGATGTGAATGTTGGGGCCCAACCAGTCCCGGGAAATTAACAGACAACGGAGTTTAATGTTTTATGTCACCTAAAATAATTTCACGAAAATAAAGTAAATGAAACATCATAAGCGATATAGGGTATGTTTAAAATACTCAAACTGTTTAAATTGTCTCAGATGCACTGAAATTATTCCTAATTTTAAAAAAATCCTAGAGGAAAACACCCCAGGCACTCAAGGGGGCGAGGTATATACCATAGTACGATCCGCGGTCAGTACGAACAATTTGAACAAACAACACTGGGGGCCCCCCACTTTTGGCATGTCCCGGGCCCCCCATAGGGTTAATCCGGCCCTGAATAAATACACTCTAAACCTTTCCTAATGTTTTGGAATTGTGATGAATTAATCACTAGTGTGTCAACATAATGTTCACAAAAAATTGCTTAATCCAGTTAGAATGAATTAAATTAATGAATGCTTCTCAATTTGAAATCGTACTGTCGCATGGTGGTTTTTATCTTCATTTTAAATACGTTTTGAAGGGAGACAACTACTTCAGAAATCGTAAATAATAATCCTTAGAATAAAACGTTTCTTCCAATGAAACAAAAGAAAGATACATAATTTAAAAAATATAAAAATGCCATAATTTTAAATTATTTGATATGTTCACGACGGCGTTTCATGTTGGATGTTAAATTATAAAATTGATTTGATTTTATGTAAATATATCTGTATATTTTATTATATTGAATCATATTTATAAATAAACTTGTTTCAGGTGAGGCTGATGTATTTCCAGTTCCCTTAGCTTTGCGCAGTGGCGGTACCATAGCCAGTGAGGAATTTCCGAGGCGTGGTTATTGCTAGTTGAAAACTATACCCAATACCCCGCGCTGACGACCTACAGGTCGGCATGCGCAATTTTTGTCGGCTTCCACGGGAGCTAAATACACAAACCAAAAAAGTAAAATTCGTAATCGAGTCCAGTTGTTAAGGGATAAAAAAATTAGTTTGATGTGTCATTAAAATTTATTTATTGTCGAAATATTTCGGGTTGGTGTAATTCGGCATTTGGGTGCTTACTGCATCAATATTGTCCTACATGACGAGTAGCATTGAGTGTTTAAGAACAATAAAGCAACCAATATGATATACTGTATATGAAAAAGATATTGTATTATCGCTATCAACTTTGGTAACGACACGAGAAAACTTGGGATAACCAACGAGGCTAATGTGAGGATTACTTCATTGATCATGTTCAATATAATTAAAATCTCCGTCATATTAAGGCGGTGTTCCGGGTATATTTGGGCCATAAATCAAAGCAACGCATGTCTTGGATTTGTGATGAATTAATCACTAATGTGTCAACATACTGTTGACAAAAAAATTATTTGATTAAAGCGCTTCTCCATTTTTGAAATCGTAATGACGTTTTTGCTGTTTAGTATAGTTCTGTGTTCCGCATGATGGTTTTTATCTTCGTGTTAAATACGCATCGAAGGGAGACAACTATTGCAGAAAACGTGAATCATATACCTCACAATTAAATGTTTCTATTGATCAAACAACAGAAAGACATATTTTTTAGAATATAAGAATGCCATAATTTTAAATTATTTTATATGTTCCCGGCATCGTTTGATGTTGAATAATATATTATAAAATAAAATTGATTTGATAAAAATATTCCTGCATAAATTATTAACTTGAACCATATTTTTAAATAAACTTGTTTCAAATGGAAACCATTTCTTTTCATTCATTGTTAGCTTTGCGCAGTGGCGGTACCATAGCCAGTGAGGAACTTCCGAGGCGTGGTTATTGCTAGTTGAAAACTATACCCAATACCCCGCGCTGACGACCTTATGGTCGGCATGCGCAATTTTTGCCGGCTTCAATGGGAGCTAATTACACAATCCAAAGGAGTAACATTCTAGTAGAGGACCCTGCCACAGGATCCGTGACCAATCTCCCAGTGTCGTGGTTTGAAGGTTGATTTTAGATGATTTGAGGATGCTGAACAAAATGAGCGTGGGGACCCCTCGCAAAAATGTTGGCTAACTCCGCCAGAGGCAGAAATCCAAGATTGCCGCAATCGGGCTTCCGCGAAACCATAACATGGCTTATGTTTGCTCATATACAACCAACAAATGTGTTCTTGGTGTCTAAATGTTTTCGGGGTCAGAAATAGGTTTCATTAGAAAATATATCTAAATAAAAATTTGAGAGATTGCTGAAATTAAAGTCTGAACTTATGTATTATTTTTATTACAGATATCATACAGGTCATAGAAACATCATAATTATTGGTATCAATTTTCATCATCATCGTCTTCATCATCATCATCATCATCATCATTATCAGTAGCAGTAGGTAGCATCTTCATCAAAGTCACCACCAGAATCACTTTCTCCTAAACCGGTATCTATTTGCAAGTGATGTTGCGTCTGACTTCACTCAGATACCTGGGTAGAGCTGGCTGTGTATATCTTACTGGTATGCACATATCATTGTCAAGGGTCCACCCATGGTTGGTGGGAGTTGGACGTGGATATGCCTTGTGGAAATTCAGCATCATGAATGTCTGATAATTGACTCTTTTAATCTTAAGGTCATGTGAATTTTTGTCTGGTGGAAACAGGACATTATTGACTGTTGGACCCTATGTCCCAAAGAGATAGCAGATATTATTATTCCACTACATATTCACAGTGGGTGTGATACGACAGCAGCCTTCTTTGCACATTGCAAGACCACAATTTATGACAAAGTATCTGCTTCAGAGGATGCACGTGCAATTCTGCGCTCAGTTGGCAAGTCACTCCCTGTACCACAGGTTGTACTGGATGGAATGGCAATGTTCACCATCAAGTTCATTTTAATGACAAGTACCGCCAAACCCTTGGAGATACGGGTGCACGAAAATGGACATTAATGAAAAGCAAATCAACACTCAGACTTCCACCAGACAAAATTAGCATGGCCTTAAGATAAATAACCCCGACTTCTTTATACACATCATTACAATAATCGTACAACACGCCAAGTGTCAGGCCATTAATCTCGTCTGGTGGATTGTGCCAAACAATTAGGGTGAGTACTTAATCAAGTCGCGTGCCGATAGACTATCAACGTCACTGATTGGCTCATTGTAACGGCATGCTAAAATGGTGTCGAGTAGTCATGTGATATTTTTGTTTACAGTTATTTGAAGGAATGATATAAAATATCTGAATTTTAAATAATTTATCAGTTAATCTTGAAACATTCTATCTGGACACATGTACCTGTTTAAACTTTAATCATGGAATCTCAGTCTTATACTTCTTTTAGAAAAGGGCGAAAATTATTAGCTGAAAAGAAAAGACGAAACCGAATCAACGGATGTTTGAACCAGATTAAAAACTTGTTACGTGAAGATTCAGTTTCTTATCAAACGGTAAGTTGTTATAATAGAGACATTTCGCACCTGAACGTAAACAAGTACGGTTACACATAGCTATCCGTTAACGGTTATACGGCTATTGAAGGTTTCGCATTTTTAACGTATAGCGGATATCTGTCGCTCGTGTATGTCTAGTCAAGGGGGGGGGGGGGGCTTTAATAAACATTTTGATTATGGCGATCGAGAATGACGACGAAAACATGATTCTTCATCAATTGGAAAATGCTGATGCATGACGCAATGGCCTTGTAACATACGATCCAGATGTTGATTTTAATCTGGATAATATCAGCGATGATCAGTCCGAGGATTTATTTAGATTTGATAACGACTCGTTAAAGAGGATTGGTATTGCAAACTTCTCGAGAGATTCGTCTGCGAAAATAGGACAGTTGGTGGTGGCTTGAATGCGTTACACTTAAAATCAGATATACAAAATATGTAAATAAATAGGAATTCCGTAAAATAGTTACTTCTATGGCGGGGCTGCTCGCTTTTGCTAAGAGAACGGTTTTACATGGTAAGTGACACACAGGCCACTTCCTTAACAGCAGAAAAAAGCACGTGCAACAACAACTATAGGAGGAAGTTTGGAATCAGACCACTGATGATTTGTAACAGTAAACAGAACAATTTGCATGTTCAAAACCTCTAGTTTAATTTGGACAGGGGACCACTGTGCTAATACTTCTTTTAACAGGTTAATATCCATTGCAGGATAAAAGCGTGTCGGCTTATTGCTGCTGTTGCCATCGCCATTTCTATTAAAAAAATTAAAAAAATAATAATCGAAGAAACAAAACAAATTTTTTGTCCTAGTATAGGGGTCTCTTCAAAGCGCCTTTTGGGCAAATAATCATTAATTCTGTGGACTACATGGTATTGACATAGATTTGTAATTCATGAAATAGTTTGTTTATATCCAAAATTATGAAAACATTGAAGATTACCTACTCGTTTTTCGACCACGTGTAGTAAGCTGACTATCGACTAGCCGTCCTTCTGTACGATTAGCAGATATGAAAACTTGCTGTGACGTCACAAGAACACACAAACTGATGACATATCCGTTCCACTAAGATCACAAATTAGTTTCTATCACGTGCAGTGACCCGACTAACCGTTCTTTAGTACGCATTACGGATAAGGAAAGTTGCTGTGACGTCACAATAACACACAAACTGATGACGTATCCGTCCCACTAACTGTATACGTACTGGTGCGAAACCTCTCTAATGATTACTAGATATCAGCATTTTAAATTTACTGAGGGTCAGATAGAAAAAGAAAATTTATGTTTCCGAAATCTTATGAATGTGTTTTTCCAATATTGTAGGATCTTGATACCAATAAAATGGAAAAAGTCGAAATTCTGAAGTCTACTCTCGAGTTCCTGAAGACAACTAAAAATACATCTCCAAGAGAAGATCAAATCAAATATCAGAAAGGATTTACTCGATGTTTCCAGGAAATGACGTCATTTTTAAGCGGTGTAACGGAAGCGTCGGGCAACGTGAAATATGCTCTGATTCAACACGTGTCTAGAAATATCCAACAAACACAGTGTGGCAGTCAAATAAATCAACTTCAATGTCCTAGATCAAGAATATCAACAAATACAACTGGCCAATATTCACCGAGAAGGGAAAACCAGAATTACAATAAATACAACCCTTCATTAGCAGTACCATTAGATAAACACAGTAATAGACAAAATATTAAAACGGAAACAACTATAGACTCTAATAATAACAATAACAGTTTTATTAGTAATAATAAAATGAACAATAACAGTGTTGTTTGGAGACCTTGGTGAAATCGGATAAATGTGATGTTTTAATACATATATCTTAAGACATAAGTTATTATTTAAATAAAGAATGTTATATTTAAAAAAATCAATTTTAAAACAAAAGTTTTTGGTTGATTGTCCTGTGCAGGGTACCGAAGGGTGTCATTAAAAATTATCAGTGTTTGTGATGAGAGGAGCAAGTGGTGCTGGGAATGCTGGAGTGCGAATTATCTGGTAGTTATGGGGATTTGAACAAGCCCATTGAAGGGAAGCGTAAATAACGGTGTCTGTGTCTCACACAGCAGGGCCTATTTTCATGAT
Source organism: Patella pellucida (assembly GCA_917208275.1). NCBI lineage: Eukaryota > Metazoa > Mollusca > Gastropoda > Patellidae > Patella > Patella pellucida. The sequence goes on along the minus strand of OU795042.1, from coordinate 66,159,700 downwards.
TATTTGACGAAGCACTGTCTCCATGTCAATGCTCCGAGAAAATTTTCAAAATTCGACCGCCGAGAGCAAAGTGATCAGTTCAATGTAGCTCCTTAGCTTTCAGATATTGTAACCAAACAGATCATGAACCATGAACAAAACAATCGGATAAAACTCACCAGAAGTTAACTAATAACTTCCAGAATTATTACCACACTACTTATTACACTTTTAATTGACTGACAGATTTATATATATCCGACCGCTTGTCAGGGCATCGCATGTTCAAAGAAAAGTCCAAAGTCGATTCAAAGAATCAGCCTTGGGCGCGTTGTTTCGATGCGATTGTCGAGAAATGAAGGGTCTGTAACTTTTCTTCTGCCAGGGATAAGATCACGCTGTTATATCGCATAATGGAAATGAGCTGTATTTGGTTCATCGTCCTCGCAGTGTTCCGTTTGATTAGAGCTAATCCCACTACTCCCTGCTGGACTGAGCGGGTATTATTGTCACTAATTATGACTGGTCAGTGGTCCTATTACTGACCAATCACTGACTTCCTTACAAAGGTATTACCTTTAAAACAGGACGTTTAATTAGGGCAACTGTGTTTACATAACGTTACGTCATGGCTGCACGTTTTTTAATGCTATATTAACCAGCGCATAGCAGGATATTGCAGTAAAACTAATTGCGTGACAAACGAGGCTATCGGTATTGACGTAAAGTAAACACTACTGTATGGTAACGAACAGACTTTCAACGTTTTCGATACCTTAAATCTTTGTCCAAAATATTAAGGAAGACCCAAGATTAAACGACGGACTGTCGTGTTACTGTACGTAAGTGGTAGATTTGATTGAATGGAAAGAATAGACACATTCCCGCGTAAGTTCAAGAAACAGACGCCATTCCAGCAATGGCCAGAGAGGGATTTCTCGGGCCGTTGCTTCAGGAATATGTATTTGGTTTTGTTTCCAAAACATGAAACACAACCAAATACAGCTCAAAACCAATACGTGCTTTATTAATCACGGACAAGATTGCTAACTCAGGCCTTTTCGAATTGTCAAAGAATCAAAGCAATTTCGAGAATTGTTACCTACTTTGGACCCACGATATCAAGTCCCGAGTCGTAAGCATTTCTCTGAATTCAAATAATCATCCCTAGATGTATGAAGAAATAAAACTACTTGTTCAGAAGGACTTGTCATCAGCTGAAACGGTAACTTGACATGGAATTCTTCTTTTCTGTACCATGCTTCTTGTATTTGATATGTAAACTGAAGCGTAATAAAATCATAAATAATTGTAGACATTTTGAATAATAATTGTTAATTTGTTAAAAAAAAATGTTATTTCAATATCTGCCTTATTTTAATATGTTTATTAATTAATTTTAATCTGGTGTATTTGAATTTTTTTTAAGTGTTTAGTTTAATTTCAATTATTAAAAAATCAAATCAAATCTATTGTGCAAGCTATAACAAATTTTGATCAATTCAATTTTTTCAATAACCAATATAACACAGTAAACTATAGGCCTAATACACAATCACAGCATGTGTTCAAAAGTATTCAATAACTGAGTGATCAATAATCAGTTATGTATAAAGATCAATTCTAAAGTTCATTATCAATTAAATATTTATGTTTGTACTCCAAGGAAGTCACACAAGTAGATGAATATAAGTTGACATTTATTTGAAAATTTACAGTTGAACATGTGGCAGAGGTTCTAAACGAAGCGGTTACTGAATGGAACGTGCCAACAATTGATGGAGCTCCTTCCTTGGTTACTGACAATGCAAGTAACATGTTGAAAGCAGGAAAACTTTTCGAACCAAGTTGCATGCCACCTGCTTTGCTCACACACTTAACCTTACCTGTCACAAATGTCTAAAAGTAAAGCTTGTGAGTCACCTACTTGCTAGGATTAGGCAACTGGTCTCGTACTTTCGTCGAAGCAACGTGGCATCAGCAGTATTGAAAACTAATGCCCATCTTCTTTCGTACCAGAGTACAAACTCGGCATTGACGTGTGTACCCGTTGGAACAGCTCTTACAACACGTTACAGCGATTCCTCGAAATACAAGTGGTTGTTTTGCTACACTTCGGTCCAAAGACTTAAAAGTTAAGAACTATAAGTCTTTTTCAGACGAAGACCTTACACTAGCTGAAAATACAGAATATGCAACAACGATCATAAGGCAACAAGTATCCTCGTCGAAACGTCGCTTAGTATCAAACTCAATAATTGTGTATCCGTAAAATTGTACCTTGTGTTATTATGTTCAGTAACCAAAAGAAGAACCTTTAATTGATAATGACTTTTGCATTGGTATCTTATTGGAACTATTACATCCAGAGCAGCGAAATAAAGTCCCAAGAATAGAATTTTATACAGAACATACAGTCCCAAGAATAGAATTTTATACAGAACATACAGTCTATCTACAATCCTTAGAAGACTTTAAATCACACTTTAGTGTGACCAGAGCAAAGTTTGATAAATTTGTTAACGAACTCCGTGGTTTACCAGATTTGCAGTTAGTGAAGCAATGCAATGGACGTACACCAGTTACACTTCCAAAAAAGGCAATGGTGTTTCTGTGGTATATTGCTACTCCAGATTCATTTTGCTCAATATCCAACAGATTTGGAATATCTAAATCCACAACACATTGTATATGCCGCAGCGTGTCTAAGGCGGTTATAAACCATCTAATGAAAATAACTATTCAATGGCCATTACCGCACGCACTTCAAGCAATTTCTGAAGGTTTTGCTCAATATTGTAAATTTCGTGGAACAATCGGGGCTATCGATGGCTGTCATATCCGGATTAAAGCATCCAAGAAAAAGGACAACATTTCACTCTGTCGTACTCCAGGTTGTATGTGACCATCGAATCCGCTTTACTCATTTTTACACCGGGTGGCCTAGGTGTACTCATGACGCTATGGTTTTGAGGAATTCGTGTATTTTCATTCAACCGGATAATTTGAGGAGGGAGAATTCCTGCTTGGGGACTCAGCCAACCCACTTCATCCATGGCTTATGACTCCATACAGGGATTTTGGAAACTTGTCCCGTGATCAAAAACGATTAAATACATACTCAGTTCTACCAGAGTGACGATAGAGCGTGCTTTTGGGCAACTGAAAGGACGTTTTCGCCGACTGGGAGACTTAGATTGTTTAGATTGTGAACTACTGTGTCACACCCAACTTGCCTCTTGTATCCTGCATAATCTATGTATAAACAACGACGACGAGCCAATCGATGACCTTCAGGACATTGGCAATGATCTAGTTATTCCTCGACCATACCACAATCAAGCAAATGGTGTTCAAAGAAGGAGATAATTGGAATTATTTGTGGAACAATAATAACTGACCATACAGACATTTATTTATAGTAATTTGGCAACAATTTTAAATAATGTTGTGAATAAAAATACAGTAATTACATTGGTTTATTTTAATGCGTTCAATTACTAATGCCATAAAACATTATTTTAGAATCGTAATTTAACATAAGACGAAATTTTATTTATTAAAACCCCCCAGAATAAATGCCAATAAAATATAACAAACAAATAGAGAGAGGGGTATAACGTCCAGAAGACACAAACTAGGTCATTTCGGGACTAACATTTGACTCAATGTTATTACAATAATTCGCTTGCTTGAAGCAGGCGACCCTAGTCCTAGTCACGTACAAACGGGGAATCGAATCCACGCGATGCAGTCGACTGAATGAAAGAACGTGTGATACAGCACGGGCTAACCATTTGGTCATCCACCTCAAATATAAGAATATCCATTTGCTGATTACACTATTTTGTCTGAATACACTTTTTTGACTATAACGTTTTTAGCACTTCGAATTCTGTCTTATGGTTTGGATTGTTCGTACTTGGTTTTTATTTCATTATAACAAACATAAAACAATATTATAACACTCATAAACAATATTATAACAAATATAAAACATTCGCATTAAATTATTGCGTATTTTTGTCAAGTTCTCTGTAATTGAGAGAAACTGTGAAACCCACACATTGTGAAATACCTGTTAAAGCCCCAATACCACTCTTGTTGTAACTGAATAATATGTCCCAATCTTTATTCTGGTCAACGAATTGTATTATTTTACAATATTCCAATTAATAAATGATACAAATTTCATCTTTACACACATGATTTTAAAAATTTTAAAAATTGAACTACATGGTTTGAAAAGCTTTACGTAAACACTTTCAAATTCAACTTGCATTTAAACATATTTTCGAACCCTCTGGACAAGTAAAATATGATGTAATGGATAATTTACACAACAGGTAGGACACTTAAACATCTAGTAGTCAGAATAAGGCTATTTTTTTCTGGATCTGATAAGCCAGGAAGAGTGTTATTGTTCCTTCAAGCACTATATTACAGCTTGTCTACTATTTTGTTACAAATGATCTATTAAGTTTTGGTCTTTTTCCTTCATATACGCTAGAATTATTTCGTGTCGTTTAATTTTCTTTTCTGTGTTTATACTTTTTTTTTATATTATGCGTACCCGAATCTCCAGTTTCGCCATGACTTGTACTTGTACTATGTGTCGCGTCTATAATAGTTGCCTCATTCGGTTCCGTCGCGATTTCTAGGGATTCCTCCTCCCCCGCCACCTACCGACATTTCCTTCCAAATCGAGCGCCAATTGGGGTACGGCACTAGGGTCGTCTCCCCAAATCTTACTCATTTCATCAGCAAAATCAAATTTAGATGGACCTCTTCCAGTTGGTTGCTTCTTTGAACATAATCTCTATAGGATTTCTTGACATTTTACACTTATCTTCGCACTTTGATGCTGTTATGGTATTGACTGAAAACTTTGCTGAAATATCTCGCCAAATACTTTGTTTATTCCTAGCTAATTGTAATTCTGAAAATGTTTCATCTATTAAGGCGATAAGCTCTCTGGTTTGAGCGGAAGTCAACTCACGGCGCATTACTGAAATGTAAAAATAGAAAAACGTGAAACATTGATGAATCTGCTATATTTTTAAAACCTGTCAGATGTATTTCTTCACCTTTATATTTAAATATACTACAGTACTCACCACTATGGGTTGTCTGGGTAGGAGTTGCAGTATGCCCAATATTATTGTCTGTCTGTGTCTTCCTTGCAACAGTGTCGCTGAAGGCTTTACCAATATGTACCTGGGCGTTTGGTGTGCAATTTTTTACTAGTTTACCCTATGGAGATAGAGAGAGAGAAGGGGGGATTAACGTCCGCTCGACACAAACTAAATAAATATTATAAATGGCCTTTAATAATCATCTTTGGTCAATGGAAAAATCAGCATCACTTATTGAAATCGAGCGTCCAGAATTTATTAACACTTCATACACTACATACTCATTCTGTATAATCATATTATTATCAAGATTGACAACATGCATCCATAATCCTATGTTCAGAAAGTCGGTAACCTATGTACGGTACTTGCCTTCTGTTTCATTGTCACCATCTGCTAGCAGTGACCGAGTTAATGGCACATCTGGTAGCGGTGTATGTTGTGGGTAATTTTGGATACCCCCTTTCACATCAGTCCACACCCACACTCGACGATAGGAAAATCATCCATCTAATAGTCATATGGTGTCAGAATATTCGTATCAATTTGTTTTGGTATGACATAATACACCTAGCGATTTTCCTATCGTGGTTTGGGTTAAAGGGCCAATCCCGATAACTTTTTGGGGAATAAAACTGCTTAATTTTGTGTTAAAATCATTTAAAACTCATTATCTAAGGCCGATCAACTAACCCGATTTTTGTGATACGCTTGTAAATAACTTAAACCTGACAGTCTGCATCTGGAAATGGAGACCTTTGTATCATACAGTATCTGGATAAAACCAGACTATTTGCTATAAAAAAAATATGTAGGTAAAATTTACCTTTTGTTATCAAGTACAGTACATGGGTCATTCACTGTATAGACCTCTCAAGAAACGTTAATCGATTATAAGGTCACCAAATGAAAAAAATGACTATCAATCTTAAAAGGGTTACGTGTCCGGATAAGCAATTTTGGCGTTCACGTCCAAATGACTCAATATTATGAGTTGAAATTTTGAGACAAGGTATATACACCATTCCCATACAATTTGGCGTTTTATTTTCATACATTCTCAGACTTTTATTTTTGAGCCTCTGTATAATACGGGACTGTCCCTTTAAGAATCCCATAGACAATTCGCAAAAAAAGGACTTGCTTCCTTACAAAATAGCTTAGAGAAAACACAGGATCCCCGAGACAAAACGACGCATGTTAACAAACATGCCTCGATGTAAAAGCAAAGACCTTGACTCAGTCAGTCTTCTAAAAAGAATAAGGTTACAAGTGTTATGTGGTTTTATGTACTTAGTCTTGCTAATCCAATTTAGTTCGTTCATTGACTGAACTGAGACGATTCTTCCGAAAATTATAAATATAACTTTGATTTGCCGCCATATTCAATTATTGGTTGATGGGATATATCCCGAATTAACTGACTCCCTAGGGTAGATTACTTCGACCTCGCGCGAGTTAGCCGTTTGAACGACGTCATCGGTAACTAGAGACTCGTACGCACGCCTTGTTGGTTATCTCCGAATTTGACTTCATGGAATAAAAGCCACAACATAATGTAGGCCTATTCGAAAAACCATTAACATGTTTGTTCACATATAGCACGATGTTTCGGCAAGTCTTCTCATATCGTTACCAAGCTTGATAGCGATAATAAAACATCAGAGTTTCATATAGATTATGTTGGTGTTTTGTAATGTTCCCAATCTCTCAATGCTACTCGTCATATATAGGACTATATTGTTGCAATAAGATCGGCACAATTTCGAGAAAAACTGAATTGTAATGAAATTTCAAAACAACTGGACTCTTAAAAAGAAACGAAATGTGTTTGTTTATTAGCTCCAATAGATGGGAGTTTTCCTTTTTTGGTTTGTTTAATAAGCTCCCGTAGAAGCCAGCAAAAATTGCGCATGCCGACCTGTAGGTCGTCAGCGCGGGGTATTGGGTAAAGTTTTCAACTAGCAATAACCACGCCTCGGAAATTCCTCACTGGCTATGGTCCCGCCACTGCGCAGTATGGAAGACCAAATGGGACAATATTCACGATTCTTGTTTCTACATTCCAGTTTGAACATTTTAGACACGAACGCAACATTCAAAACTAATAATTCTTGTTTCTACATTCTTATGTCAACATTTCATCCACAAATTCAACATTTCAAACCCAAAAAATTACTTTATGTTTCATTTTCGGCGTTTTATCGGTAACTTTTATTATCATTAAATATTAAAATTAAAAAATAATTTCTTAATTCTACACGACAAAGAAATCAATTCATTGGTTTCTGAAAGTATCTAAAACCAAAATCTGGAATTTGAACTCTTATGAAAATATTTTCTACGTTTTAAAAAGTCTTGAAGTTAAAATGTTCAAACTGGAATGTAGAAACAAGAATCATGAATATTGTCTCATTTGGTCTACATCAACATTATTACACCAGAGGGCGTTAGATCGAACACAATTTGGCGACCTATTCAGCTAGCGACCCATTCGACCGAACCAGCTGCATGGTACCTGGATCGTTTGCCCTGGCTCTTATATTAATTAAGTTGGGGCTAAGGGGGATCGCCACAGGCACGGATGGGGGGGGGGGGGGGTGTCCCTCTACAAAATCTGCCGCCCCATAAGTATGGCGCCCGTGAAAAAATCGACCAGATAAAATAAATATAAAGCCACTGGGCGCTCAATAACTTGGTTACCCAATACTCCAACCCGCACTTTTAAAATGCTACACACGGCCTCGGCCCTGCGTGAGTGTGGTGACAGCAGACCGACACACATCACAATAGTTATATACAAAGCACGTATGGTATCAAGACAAGAGGATCGGGGGTTGATGCTGCTGGACAGGCCCCGGTGGGCCATGCTACGAGCCTACTGGTCGTCTACCAATTTGAGCACTCCTAACAAATCCGATGTAGCGCGATAGGGAGTGTGTAAATACTGTTTTGACATCAGTTACCAAGTCACTGAGCGCCCAGTGGCTTTATTTTTTATATGGTCGATTTTTTCACGGCGCCATATGGGGCGGTAGATTTTGTAAGAGGGGCATTTACCCCCCCCCCCCCGATCCGTGCCTGTGGTGGCACCCCATAGCCCCAACTTAAGTGATATAAGAACCAGGGCAAACGGACCAGGTACCATGCAGCTGGTTCGGTCGAATAGGTCGCTAGTTGAATAGGTCGCCAAATTGTGTTCGATCTAGCGCCCTCTGGTGTAATAATGTTGATGTAGACCAAATGGGACAATATTCATGATTCTTGTTTCTACATTCCAGTTTGAACATTTTAACTTCAAGACTTTTTAAAACGTAGAAAATATTTTCATAAGAGTTCAAATTCCAGATTTTGGTTTTAGATACTTTCAGAAACCAATGAATTGATTTCTTTGTCGTGTAGAATTAAGAAATTATTTTTTAATTTTAATATTTAATGATATATAGAAGTTATCGATAAAACGCCGAAAATGAAACATAAAGTCATATTTTTTTGTTTAAAATGATGATTTTGTGCATGAAATGCTGACATAAGAATGTAGAAACAAGAATCATTAGTTTAGAATGTTGAGTTCATGTCTAAAATGTTCAAACTGGAATGTAGAAACAAGAATCATAAATATTGTCCCATTTGGTCTTCCATAGCGCAAAGCTAACCTAACTGGAAAGAAATGAGGTTCAATTGAAACAAGTTTATTAGTAAATATGATTCAAGTTAACAATTTATACATAAATATTTACATCAAGTCAATTTTATTTTATAAATCAACATCAGACATTAAACGACGCCATGAACATCTACAATAATATAAAATTGTGACATTTTTATATTTTTGAAAAAATATATCTTCTTTGTTTTATTAGAAGAAACATTTTATACTAAGGAATACAATTTAACGTTTTCTGTAATAGTTGTCTCCCTTCAAATCCTATTTAAAACGAGAGAGAGAGATGGGGTTTAACGTCTACTCAACACAACTAGGTCATTTCGGGACTAACATGGTTTTATTTTATTTCAATAATTGGCTTGCGCGCAGGGGTCTTTAGCAGTGGAAGGAAACCGGAGTGCCCGGAGGAAACTTACGAGGTTGAGAAGGCGCCCAAAAACGCCAGTACGATTTCAAAATCGGAGAGGCGCTTTAATAATAATAATAATAATGACTTTATTTTCTGAGGGAATATATTTAGTACATGAGTTCTAATTTTCAACATGTCCCTCCTACTCTATATAACTAGCAACTACACATTTATAATATTTACATGGTGTATATATCATATTATATAAGCTTATAATACAGAAATATCAAACAAACAAACAATAAAGAAAGAAAAGGGGCAAATAAACATACATTCGGAGGTCAACAGTAATTAGCAAGGGTTCAAAGATTTAATGTAGTTTACTAACTCCTTTTTAAAGATAAAAACCGAAGATGCGTGTTTCGCAGTTGTAGTGTATTCCATGTTTTTGAGAACAGTATGTTGACATATTCGTGTTTAATTCATCACCATTCCAAGACATACATGGCTTTGATTTATGGCCTAAAAATTCTCGGAACGCCGCTTTAATCACACAGACATTTAAAAATACGGAACATGAAATAAGCCTCACATTAGTCTTGATGGTTATCCCAGAATTGGAATTCCTGGAATAAAAACCACGACATAACGTATGCGGAAAACCATTGACATGTATGTTCACATGTAGCACGAAGTTTCGGCATGTCTTGATAACGATGATAACATACCCTTTTTCATATAAATTATGTTTTTTTTATTGTGCCCAAACGCTCAATGCTAGTCGTCAGACAGTACTATGTTACAATAATCATCCGAATGTCGAATTTTACCAACCCGCAAAATTTGAGAATAAATGAATTTTAATGAAATAACAAAATATTTGTTACACCGAAACAGCTGGATGAATTTTCCTTTTTTGGTTTGTTTAATTAGCTTCCGCAGAAGCCAGAAAAAAATGCGCATGCCGACCTGCAGGTATATTGGGTATAGTTTTCAACTAGCAATAACCACGCCTCGGAAATTCCTCATTGGCTATGGTACCGCCACTGCGCAAAGCTAACGATCAATGAAAGTAAATCGGACAAAATTGAAACAAGTTTATTTATAAATATGATTCAAGTTAACAATTTATACAGGTATGTTTACATCCAATCAATATTATTTTATAACTCAACACCAAACATTAAATGGCGTAGCGAACAACTACTCAAATAACTGAAAATTATGACATTTTTATATTTATTAATAGAACCATTTATTTCTAAGGTATATGATTAAACATATGTATACGTAGTGGATAAGCGAAATAGGGAATGGGTTGAACTGGAATTTATATGTTCTTTCTAGCGACGCCCCCCCCCCCCAAAAAAAAAAAAAAAAAAAAATCAAAATAAAACGAGGGCGGGAGGGGGGGTCGCCTGTCAAACCCCATGGGTTTTCCCCGGGTCCTCCTACTGCTGCAACACAAGATTTTAGTGAATGTGTGGCTTTGTGGCCAAAAAAATACTCGCAGCGCCGCCTTGATGTGACAGATTTTAATAATATGGATCATGTTCGATAAAATTAGCCTCATATTAACCTCGTTGGTTATCCCAGAATTTGACATCTTAGAAGAAAAACCACAAGATAATGTATGCCGACACTCATTGACTGGTTTGTACACATATAGCACGATGTTTCGGCAAGTCTTCTCGTATCGTTACAAAGCGTGATAACATTAATAAAAGACACCTTTCGTATAAATTATGTTGGGGTTTCGTATTGCGTCCAAACGCTTAATGCTACTCGTCATATAGGACTATATTGTTGCAATCAGCATCCAAATGTCGAATTTCACCAACCCGCAAAATTTCGAGAACAAATGAATTTTAATATACTCTTCAAAAAAAAAAAGAAACGCAAGGCCCTTTTTTCATCATTTTTTTTATTTGAACGAGGGTACTATTTCCATAAATGTTACTTGTTTTTAATGTCTTTATGTAAGAATAAAAGAAATTCATTATTGGTTTTAAATGTAGGGTCACTTATTGTGACTGGTCATCCTTTTTGCCGAAATTTGTTTTCGCTTGATTGCATCAAGACACATGAATTTAACAACTTGGTGAGCTTTTCGCATGGAACCTAAATCTAAGGCCTTTAAAATTCAGGGGTTCTCGGTTTCCAAATCAGTTGCACATGTACACATTCAACGAACAAAGTGATGCCACATCTGGCCGAAGACCAACACAACAACGTTATTGGTCGATTACAAGCAGGCGGGCAAAGAGGCCAGAATTAACATTGAAGTCAATGGGGAAATTAATGGTGGTCTGCCTCCTATATGTCAACAATCTGACAGTGGACGCAAGGCCTGAATTTTATGATATTATCTATAAATTGCCAGAAAATGTGATATATGACATTTTGATTATAAAAAAAGTGAAATGGTAAAATTTCAAAAATATTTGACAAATTTGTGAGGAAATTTTGTGATTTTAGTCCAAATTTTGTGATTTTCAAGGTTTATTTACTTTTGAAAATTAGTGGAAAATATTTTAATGTATAATTTTTACTTTTTATGCACCATAAATGTTAGGCGGGAAGAAAGTACAATAATTGCACTCAATTGTGCCTAAAAATCATGAAAATTTGCCTGAAAATCTACAGATTACCCCCAATACTACTGTCAAAATTTTAATTATTCATCTGTTGTAAAATGCAACAAATTGTGTTGCATGGTTTTATTTCCTTTGTTAAATAACTTGGAAAGGGTCCATGTGTTTGTCAGATATTGAAAAAGTATCCATATGGTTGTCATAAATCTAAAAATTAAGAAATTTAGTCTAATTATGTATTGCTGAGGTATGTTAGAATTTACAAACCATGAGTGAAGTGCATTTTGCTGCTGTGTTCCTCTCACTTAACACAAGTTTAATCTTTTAAAACCTGAAATTGTTGCATTTCCCTTCTCGAGAAAATAAAATCTATGTGTTTGCAGGGAAATTTTTCTGTCTTCATTTCATTCAGACTGGCTCACCCTCCCCACCCCACCCCTTTTCTGGAACATGATATTTGGATATCCAATTGAACATATATTGACTCCAAATTTACAGTAATTGGATTTTGTGGTTGAATTGTAACCGGGCATTTTATTTTCCACAAACAAATAGTTACATATAAGATTTCAAGGATTTCTAAGACTTTGCGTTTATGGCCAAACATGTAATCCTATGACAGTTTTTCCAAATGAGTCTACACCCCAAAATTGATGTGTTGTAGATTTGTCTTTTGCAGCTTTATGTTTTACAATTTGGGTATAAATCCAATATTTGTGGTGATCTTTTAAAATGTGGCACTTAAAGAACAATAAAATATTAATTATTAGCCTTTTCATACTCATACTTAATTATGTCAAAACTCCCCATTTCCACCTCAATTTGTCAGTAATTTGATTTAAAAATTAAAACAACATGCTTCCACAAAAATTTTACACTATGTAATTTCAAGGATACCTCTGTTTGTTAAAATTATTTAAATGCTGAAATATTCCCATTTTTTGAAAAGAAAAAGTGTTTTGTGACCCTTTTATTAGATTGGCTGGTTATCCCCTGAATACAGCATTTCTTTCACATTTATGAAACCTTATTTTAAAAAATGATTCATACTTCTTACAATTACATGTGTTTGTGTGTATGTATACAATCCAGGGATAGAAGAACATGGCTATTAGCCATATTCCATCAACAGTATTACTTATGTGGACACAAGTTGGATTTGGTACCACAGCAACATTTTTCGGGGGTGGGCTTACAAGTTTCATTATAGTTCCATACAGTTACCTTCAATGCAACCAATTTGCAGCTTGTTTTCTTTTAGATTGGCCAAGGTTTCTTGAAATAAATGCCTTTCACCTCAGACTTTCCGAGAAATAGGGAAATATTGGCATTTTGAGACATACAAAGTGTAAAAAATGGGCCATTTTGTAGAAAAGAGTAAAATTTTTGATGGGACTTGTTTGAAACTCTTAAAATCTTTTTGCAGAACTTACATTTTGACAAAATTAAGAAAGAATCTTCAATTCTAGAACAAAAGGCCCATGGGCATGACCTTCAACCTGGTATACAAAACAGTACATAACTTTAAAGGGACACCATTTCTTCTGTAATTTTTTTTTTTTTTAATTCTGTATTATAATAATTTTGCAAAAATAAATGTGAAGCTATAAAGAAAAGAATGTGGATGATATATGAACATTTAAAACCATATAGGAGGCAGACCACCATTAAATTACCCACAAATTGTAGTCCGTCTATTTATAGCAATTCTCTCTCCTTCTCTTTTCTCCCCCTTTGCATGGACATTTTTGTTGATTTGCTGGTCTAGAATGGAAGAAGAGGGTTTGAATAAATATTTGCTGCCAGGTTTTGGTAAATATTCATGATTTTGAGGCGGAAGGATAACTGAGTTATCAGGTTGGCTACGGTGATAAGTACGGCAACTAGTTACATGTTTTGGGTATGCTTCTTCGAGTTGGCGTATCTCAAAATTTTGGTGGTCAACCTCATACAAATTTTAGTGCAAAGATATGGTCATTTGTTCCTCTGTCTATAGTGAAAAGCATTCAGCCCAACGAAAATTTGGGGAAAAGTTGGAGGTGGGCAAAGAGGCCAGAATTAACGGTGGTGGTCTGCCTCCATATGTAGAATACAACGAACAGTTTTATCTCCTCTTTCCGCCATGCTACTTTCAAAATGTAAACAGAGTAGTGATCTTTGACACCACACGACCTATGGCCTATGTTGACCCTTTCGTCGTGTATGTCTGATTGGCGAATTATGTCACGTGATCTGTTAAAACCAAGTCACCGCGAAATTCAAATACCATTGCACATCGACAAGTAAGCCCATATTTAATTTACGTTTTCTATCAAGCGTCAAAGAATAGTGAACAGAAAAGTTGTGTGGCAGTACAAAGTAATACTAGAAGAATTGGATTATGTAGTTCGTCTTCCATCCGAAAATGGTCGGGACAGAGAAACAGAAGCAAGCTAGCTAGAAATTTCAGATCACGGCCTATTATAATATTTTGTTTGTTTGCTCAAAGTATTGGATCGGGAGAGAAGATAATGACGGAAATTCTGTTTCATACAAAATCGACCGTGGAGATAGTTAAACTTGTGTAATCAATCATAACATAAACATTAATTTAATATATTTTACAGTGAGTCATAGTCCTGTAGACATATGTTACCAAACGAACAGCCGCAGCCCTCAGTTAACCCTTTAATACCCAGCGTATCAGATATGCACAGTAGCACACCTACATCTTAAGGCGGCCACAGATCGACCTTACGGCGCGACTCAACTGATCGCCGACTGGTTTTCTGGCTACTGCCGCCGATCGTAGCAGAATTTCCGTCGCCGATTCTAGTCGATCTGAGTCTAGCTACGACCGTCGTGCGACAGTTTTTCACGATCGGCGACTGAGTCGCAGGAGTTGAACATGTTCTACGACGCGACGGAACTAGTCGCCGACTCGTCATCGTCGATGTGTGCGTTTCTACGATCGGTTGCCGACTGCGCTATAGATTTTAGCCAATCAGAGCGGCAAATGAAAAATCAACATGGCGACCTCATGTTCCAAATTCGTTTTTTTTTTTTGCTTCTCTTCTAAGCCTAGAGAAACGGCCAACGCGACGACCGTAGCTGCCTGTCTACGTTTTTGTATCATATTGATATAAGGTCTTTGTTGATAAATCTAAAAATTATGAATATAAATCATATCAAATAGAATCATAAACAAAAATGTGAATCCCTCGAGGTAATTTAAATTGCCTTCTCACTATAGATGGAGAGATTATGGAATGATTAGGCACATTTTGTATTTTTATTGTGGAAATTTGTGTGCGCGTACCTGTATTCTGTGTGGCGCCATTTTGAACGAGTCACATGATCTATTCTTAAGACGCCACAAGTTGGTGTATCGGTGTCGATGTGAGCGTGCTCGCGTTCAATCGTACGCCCGAAAGCAACTGGTCGGCGATCATTGCTGAATTCGATCTGGGTGCAATCTACGATAGTCGCCGACAGTTGAGTCGCGTCGCAAGGTCGATCTGGACCCGCCTTTTGTTTATGTTTGTATTTGATATGATTTATATTCCTAAATTTTAGATTTATCAACAAAGGCTTTATGTTAACATAATACAAAAACGTCGTAGACAGGCAGCCACAGCAGTCGCGTTAGCCGTTTCTCTAGGCTTAGAAGAGAAGCAAAAAAAAAAAACGAATTTGGAAGAAGGAATGGCTTCATCGTCACGACAAGCAAGGTGTTTTTTTTTCAATTTAATGAGGGAGTTGAAATTGCAAGATCAGAAGTCGTTTCAAAACTTCTTTAGAAATAATCTCATGAAAATTTTGAACACCTGACTGATCTGATTTCTGGCTGAATCAGCCGGCAAACCACAAATTTCCGAAAGCCAGTTCCACCTGCAGAAAGGCTTGCAGTTAGTTTAATGTATCTGGCCACTGGTATAAATTATAGGCGTTTGCTATGAATACTTTTTCGCATGTGACGTGATGAATTTATCGATCGGCGATCGATTTTAAGGATAGAGGAGCTTATGTGCAATAAATAAGAGTTTCTCTTTCCTAATGAAATTTTTTATTTTTAAATATGATTTTGACAGAAAAATGTACTGAATTTAGAATCTACTAAAATCTATTTTTTCTATATTTTTAATAAGGAATTATCCGAATAGGCCTACCCCTAATAATAAAGCATTTAATCCAAGAATATCACAATAATAAAATGTTATACTATAAGCTGGATTCGAACCAAACCACGCAGTAACGCGACGAGCTTTCGTGTTTTAATCGTTTAACTTGCGTTTTTAACTGCTGCTGACCAGATTTATTGAACTCTTGAGCCATTTCATCTATTGCCTTTCTTTTTTTGTGCCTATTGGAGAGTACTCTTTTGATGATATTTTATAGAGGCATGGCCTCTTTTCCAACAACATAACAATCAGGCTTTCTTCTTCTTCGGTCGTCCACAAGGTCGCCATTTTGATTTTTCATTCGCCGCTCTGATTGGTTCCGTCGCGTCGTAGAAGTAGAACTCAGTCGCCGATCGTGAAAAACTGTCGCACGACGGTCGTAGCTAGACTCAAATCGACTAGAATCGGCGACAGAAATCGTGCGACGATCGGCGGCATTCGCCGGAAAACCAGTCCGCGACCAGTTAAGTTAAGTCGCGTCGTATGACTTGTGAATTGGGACTGTTATTTTATCTGTCAACATCAAATCGGAACCAGTGCTGAAACGTAAGAAACGAATAAGCTTGTTTGAATCAAGACCCTTAAAGAACGTTTAGTAGTCTCTTAGTATCTGGCAACATGCGCTTGTGGCTGACCAAGAGTTCTTTGTGTTTCCGGTTCAGGCAGACTCGATATGATGCTCCAGCCTCGTATTACTAAGTCGATCGATCGAGATACTAAGTAGATCGATCGAGACACTAAGTCGATCGATCGAGATACTAAGTCGATCGATCGAGATAATATGAGAAAAATAAAATCATCGGATGGCCTTTCCCAGCCACCGTACAATTATTTACTGTTATAATATGAAATAATATCACGTATTGCCTGTTAAATAAAAATCGGTCACCGGGTGCAGCTGTACAACTTCAAGGACCCTGGCCTCCAGTGCCTGTCAAAAAAAGCTCAGGAATCATTTCAATTTAAAATGAAATAAATAGTAAACAAAATATCGGACATACTCGGGGGGGGGGGGCACAGAATATCATGTTTCTACAACTAAAATGAGACGAGCATATGAACGGGGAGAGAAATCATTACTGCGTCCATGCATCATCCTAATACGGGAAACAATGCCTGGATTGGGGCGATAATGGTGATACTCTCCATGTTGTTAGAAAGATTCCGCCTGGAGGAGATCGCCATAAACTTAATGCCGTACTCGATAAATTAGCAGTGTGGGCCAAAACCTTTATAGACTTCAACGTAAAACCAATCCCAACAATTTTCAGGTATTTGCACGAGTTAAATGATGGATGGTTTTGGTGGGGTTTGATGAACAAGCCCCAGAATACAGAACAGGAAATGAAAGAATTATATCGACACATGGTCACATATCTTCGAGATCACAAAGGTGTCCGCAATTTCCTAGGGCCTGTTTCACGAAGTTTTACCTAAGATAAAATCAAAATTTTAAGAATTTGATTGGATAAACTTAGATCGAGTGTAGTCTTAGCCAATCAAAATTGAAGTATCTACTAAAATTTGGATTTTTATCTTATTTAAAATTTCGTGAAACACACCACGGATAAATTTTCTGATAAAGCCGATTATTTAAAAACCTTATCTGGTGATGATTACTTTGACATTCGAGGAATGGATTAGTAGAAACTGTATTAAAGGACCTAAGTCCGTAACTAAAAATCTTCGACATCGAAACCACGAATTATTGGTCAATTTAAATCAACATTCATGATGTATACTTACCGGGAAAAGATGAGCTTCTGATATTCGATATTTTAGATAAAATAATTTTTTAACATTGGTACCATAATGCGCTTCAGCCCCAGTTGTAATAAATGCTGGAGGGACGAGGCTAGACACATTGCATCTAGTGAAATGGCATATGTAGACTGGAATAACCTGATGCAAGAAATTTGCACTTGATTGAGACTGCATGGCTTATTTCGCCGAACGTAACTTATTTGACATTGGAGTAAAAACGGAAACCATTGAATGTAAATCGGAATATATACATTCATATTACCGTATTATATGCGTTGCGACCCACTTTTGTCAATTTCTAGGTCCCAAATGTTAGCGATTTAGATTTTTCTCGACTGACCGCTTGACGGGAGAGGTCTATTAATAAAATCTTAGTGCTTTTTGTGCTGGCATAAATTAAATATTACGCTTCGATGCATTTGAAGCGAACATCAATACTTGCATAGGTAAATTTGACCGTCGCTGAATCTTGCGCTGAACGAAAATTCTTTAGTCCAATCTAGCACACATCTTCATATAACCCAAAGATCTTGGCTACTTTCGATATTTGCGCATATCGATTTGTAATTTCATAAATTATGGCCCCTGATTGTAGGAAAAATCACTTTCTTTTTAGCCTGTCCTCTATTCATATCTTGTATGTGGGCGTATCCTGTCTGGCAGCCGCTGGTTTAAAAAAGATATAGAGATGCACAACATCTTTATCTAAATTATTCCATAAAACACGTGCTTGATAACTAATATAGCGCTGACCGTATTGTCATAGCAATAAAATCGGTATCTGATTTTAGAAGCCTTTGGAATTTAATCACCATTTCCCTATGAAGTACAGAGAGTTGTGTTTACTGCTATATAAGTAAATTAAAAACACATAGCTTATTTAACAAATGGACAAAAATGATAAGAAACATCTAAGACCAAGAAAAACGTCGCCGATAACAATTAACGAAATTATTAGAAATCAATCTTCCAACCAAATTAGAACAGTTTTCTCTGACCATAAATTGACGAATATTTGTGGGAGGGTATTTTATGCATTTAGGATATAGTTATGGATTATTTGACAATTTTCCAATTATATTATTTACATGAAAACGAATAAATTCCACAGTGTAAAATAATTGGAATATAACAATCTTTATGTCGTGTAACACCACCCCATCTTTTCTGTGAGTCATCAAAATAATATATATAAATAAATTTGATTTCAAATTAAATTATATAGATAAGAACAATATGTTACACTATACACATTAGTTTGAAATCCAGTGTCAGGAAATTTAATTTAATGAATAAAATTTGAAATATACGGCCCAACAGGACATGATTGAATATAAAACACGTTTAAAATGTCTATGAAACACATTTGCAATTATTCTGGACTTTAAATATATATGCAAAATAACAAATAGATAAATTAAAACTCTACATCCTTTGATCCTGTGTGTTATTTGTTTTTTTAGTCCATTAGACAGAAATTTTTTTCTGATTCTGAGCTGCCTTTATTAATACACACCCATTTATGTTTCATTGTCTGTATCTTAATAGGGGGATCTTGGTGGCAAAGTCGATAGGCTCGCTAGCCTGGAGGTTGGGTGCATTGGCCGAGAATATTCATCCAGATTTTCCCTCATCGTGACGCAGGACGGAGGACCGGACAAGGACAGCTGTCTAGTCGTTCGGATGCTGCGAAAAACCGAGGCCCCGTTTACACATGGGTGTGCACGTAAACGGTCCCATGTCAATTGGAATTCGATATAAGAGTAGGCCGTAGCGCCGCTTCCCGGGCAAAATTTCCCTCATGCCGTTTTTCATTTACCCAGTTTAGTAGCAGGGCCACAGGACGTTAAACCCCATTTCATTTTATATTTTTGAACTTTTTACAATGATGTCACTTAAAAATGGGCTTTATTGCATAGAAATTGACATTGACAGAATACTAGAGCGGGTAATAGGATACAATTGATATAAAGTCGTCGGCCATATTAGATGACTTTATAGTTGAATAACCTACCACGCGATGACTGCCCACCCACTTACTCCGGCACCCACTAAACATTTCTTTAAAAACATTGTCCACATTCTATAAAAAATATACCAGTTCGTTTAATATAACTTTTGGAACAACAAAAACTTATAATATTTTGTATGTTTGCTCAAAATATTGGATCGGCAAATAAGATAATGACTAAAATTCTATTTCATACGTAATCGACCGTGGTGATAGTAAAACTTGTGTAATCAATCATTACATTAAACCACAATTTAATATATTGTACAGTGAGTCATAGTCCTGTAGACATATGTTACCAAAAGGGCAGCCGCAGCCTCGATGGCTCAGTGAGTAGTATTAGTATAGAGAGCCCCAACCCTGGTCTCCCCTCCCCTCGGAAATTCATCCCGAGCCCTCTCTTTTGACTAGATTTAATAATTTTCTGTAAAGGCGCGTGTTTTTATTGTCTTATATTTAACCATTACCAGAGTTTTGATCTATGTTACACACAGAGTCCAGTCCACCAATATTTTCTTTCTTCTCTAGAATTGATCAATGATCAAAGACTGTCTAAAATGAACTGTTGTTAACCAGGGTTCTTCCGAGTATAAATTATCCCCCCGCTCCCCCCCCTCCATTGTAACCATGTGGGTTTTCAACTATTGTAATCAATAATTAACATAAAATGTACTTTAATATATAAATTTCATATAGTAATAAATCTAACTATACGGTATTTTACAGTGAGTCACGTAGATATATGTTCATAAAAGGGAAACTCGATGGTTCAGTGAGAGAGAGAGAGAGGTTTAACGTCCACCCGACACAGACTAGGAAATTTCAGTACTAACAGATGGTTCAATTTTATTTCAATAATTGGCTTGCGCGTAGGGGTCTTTAGCAGTGGGAGTAACCTGTACTGTACCTATATCATTAACATTTCACATACCGTACCATTTGGTTCTGTACTTTGTTATGAATTTATCAAATATCCATATTGTATTGCGTGTGAAAATTATTCCACACTTAAAATAGTTGACCCTACTCCTTTTCACGTACAACTTGGGATTCGAAACGACGCCAGTTGACCCAATGACAGGCTTAATGATACAATGCGCGTACGCTAACGATTTAGCCATCCAACCCCCCGAAAATGAATTGGATGTTAGTTCCTGAAATGAAATTTAAAAAATCTATAGTTTGTGTTGACTTGGCGTCACCCCCTGTCCATGCTGTTAAAAGGGTTCTTCCCGGGGGAGATCACCATGATAAACTTAGAGCATTACTCGATAAATTAGAAGTCTGGGCCAATGCCTTTATAGACTCCAACGTAAAAACCAATCCCAGCTATTTTCAGGTATATGCACGAGTTAAATGGTGGATGGTTTTGGTGGGGTTTTGATGAACAAGCCCCAGAATACAGAACAGGAAATGAAAGAATTATATCGACACATGGTCACATATCTTCGAGATCACAAAGGTGTCCGCAATTTCCTGGGGCCTGTTTCACGAAATGTTAACTAAGATAAAATCAAAATTTTAGTGATTTGATTGGATAAAATTAGATCGAGTGTAGTCTTAGCCAAGCAAAATTGAAGTAACTACTAAAATTTGGATTTTTATCTTATTTAGAATTTCGTGAAACACACCAAGGATAAATTCTCTGATAAAGCCGATTATTTAACATCCCTATCTGGTGATGCTTACATTGACATTCGAGGAATGGATTAGTAGAAACTGCATTAAAGGACCTAAGTTCGTAATTAAAAATCTTCGACATCGAAAACACGAACTATTGGTCAATTTAAATCAACATTCATGATGTATACTTACCGGGAAAAGATGAGCTTCTGGTATCCGATATTTTAGATAAAATAATTTTTTAACGTTGGGACACGAATCGTGTACCATAATACGCTTCAGCCCCAGTTGTAATAAATGCTGGAGGGACGAGACTAGACACATTACATCTAATCGAATGGCATATTATGTAGACTGGAATAAGTAAATTAAAAACACATAGCTTATTTAACAAATGGCGAAACTGATAAGAAATATCTAAGACCACGAAAAATTTCGCCGATAATAATTAACGAAATTATTAGAAATCAATCTTCCCACCAAATTAGAACAGTTTTCTGTGAACATAAATTGACGAATATTTTTGGGAGGGTATTTTATTCATTTAGGATAAAGTTATTGATAATTGGACAATTTGCGAATTATATTATTTACATGAAAACGAATAAATTCCACAGTGTAAAATAATTGGAATATAACAATCTTAATGTCGTGTAACACCACTCCATCTTTTCTGTGAGTCATCAAAATAATATATATTAATATAAATAAATTTAATTTCAAATTAAATTAAATTGATAATATACACATTACTTTGAAATGCAGTGTCAGGAATTTACTGAATATACAGAATAATTCTACATACAGCGGCGTTAAAATTAATCATAGCAAGTGAGTATAAATCAATGAATTGGGTAATGACCGGAAACTGATAATGTAAATAAATTGAATATGTGTACAGAAATTGGAAAACTAAGCTGTCTCTATCATAACAATATAATATATGATTTTGTTAAATTATGATCTAGATTCGTCTTTGTGTCGTCATAAAATCATTGTCTTCTAGAAAGTGCAAAGACCTCGATACAAAATAATTAAGTAGGTCATTTGCTGCTGTTTTAAAGAGCTTTATCAAAATCAGATTATTTTCTGTTATTTTGATTTTGAACAAGAATGTTTTGGTGGTTAGAATTCTGTTTACAATTTTGAATTGGAATTCTATAAGTTTTGTCTCTTTAGTACATTTCCATGGAATCATAAAAATTTTCTTCCAAGTTTCATCTTTAATCTCATGACCAATATCTATTCTCCATTTAACTTTCTTTTTTTTATTATATTCAATTTTAGATTCAAATAGCGTTTGAAAAACTGAACAGCCCTTTTTAGCCTTTGTTATCATTTCTAGAATTAAGGGTTTTATTGGTCCTTTCATTTTTGGTTCTGACAGTTCTATCTTTTTCTTCCATGATTTTGGTATTGCTGCCATTACCCTATAGTATTCAAGAAATGTACCTTTAATTTTGTAAATATCTTTCAATTCTTGATATTTATAAAACTTTCCTTCTGGGGATATCAAATCAGAGATTAAACTCACCCCATTATTATGCTAATTTTGAATATGGTCAAGTTTCATATTATAGTTATACCATAATGGTTGCTCACTGATATCAGTATTATTGTCATTTAATAAACCTTTCACGAAAGCATGGTATGCCCAAATGACGTCTTTCCAGAATGGGTTATCTGTTGATGATGCCAATTCTGCCATATATTTTGGGCCTACTTTCAGGATATCCCCGATACCTCCAAAATATTTGTCTGGGAATATTGTCCAAGAGCTATTCTGGCTCCACCAGCGCCTTATCCAGCTTAGTTTTAGACATTTAGTAAATGTTTTTATGTTTGTCATTTTTAGACCACCTACATCATAAGCCTGGGCCATTTGGTCTCTTTTAATTTTATCATTGCTTTTACCCCAAATGAATTTAAACATTAATCTTTCAATTTCTTTAAAGTATTTGGCAATGACATTAGAAAATGGTTTAATTTTGGGATTACTAAAGTTTTTAAGACACATATTTTTCCTACGATTGTAAGTGATCTCTGTCTCCATATATTGAGAAGTTTCTTTATTTCAATTATTTTACTGTCAATATTGATAACTGTTATATTGTGTAGTTCGATACTGTATTTGATGCCTAAGTAAGTAAAGGTATCGGTCCAATCTAATTCGATATCCATACATATTTTTTCAAAGGTTTTTGCTTTCGGACCTATCCACACTGCTTTTGTTTTTTCAATATTCATTTTTAGACCTGGAAGACTGAAAAAAGTATCTAGGATTCTTAGTGCTGATCTTAAAGATCTTTCTGAGCCATCTAAAAGAAGAGCGGTATCGTCAGCATATTGTGAAATTTTTAGTTCTTTCTCGAATAAAGTTATACCCTTGATTGAGTTTTCGTTTCTTACGAGAATGCCGAGCATCTCTGCGCAGAGCAGAAAGAGATATGGGGATAGGGCTGATAGATTTCCATCTTGTGTTACACATGATTGGATATCATTATAAAAGACATTTATCCACTGTTTTATTGAATCGCCAAAATTGAACAGTTTGAGGGTTTCTTGGATAAATTTCCATGATATTGAGTCAAAGGCCTTTTCAAAATCAATCATTAGGAGCATTCCTGTTTTTTTTTGGATTTGGGCCTCTAACATAGTATCAAATATCAGTCTTATGTTTTCGCCTATAAATCGCCCTGAAATAAAGCCCTTTTGGTCCTCGTGAATAACGTGATCTAGAACTGATTTTATTCTGTTTGCTATACATGCTGAGAAAAGCTTATAAGGGACGCTAAGTAAAGAAATGGGTCTCCAATTTTTTAGATGATTTTTCGCTTTACCGGGTTTCGGTAGACATGTAATTACTCCTCTTTTCTGTGTTATAGAGAGACTGCCACTTTGGACGGCATAGTTCCCTGCCCTTAACAGAAATTTTCCGATATCTTTCCAAAAAAATTTAAAAAATTCAATGCAATACCCATCTAAGCCTGGACTTGTGTTATTTTTTGTTTGCTTTAGTGCCGCAAGGATTTCGTCTGGTGTAATTTGACCTTCAAGACTGTCTTTTTCTGAGTCTGTTAGTTTTCTGAATGAGCAGTCATTTAATAGCTCTGATAGATTTTTATTATCTTTAGTCATATTTTTATTTGCATACAAATTTTGATAGAAATTTTTTACTACATTTAAGATTTTAGTTTGATCTTTGATTGTTTCTCCATCTTTTATTTCTAATTCTAAAATACTTTTGTTTGTATAGTTTCGTTTTTCAAGATTCGCAAAATAGTTTGATGATTTTTCCCCTTCTTCATACCATTTTGCACGTGATCTTATCATAACACCTGTCATTTTTTCTTTCCTGATATTAACTAATTTTGCATTTAGTACCTCAAATTCTTCGATTAGTTTCTGGCTGTTTGGATTTACTTCTATTAGACTTTCTGTTAAATTTATTTTTTCTTCAATTTCTTTTTCTTGTTTATTTCTGTCTTTTTTCTTTTAGAACATAACCTCATTTTTCTTCCAATCAGATACCTTTAAAATGACCATGTGACACTGTTCTATTTCATGAAGAATGAAGTTATCTTAAGTACTTGCCATTGGCTGTAGAAAACCCCACCCACAGCTCAGGTCATGGTATGTGATCGCTAATTGGGATTAACACAGTAAGCTAACTACACGGTCTGCTGATTTAGGGTGAGCTAAATAAAGGATAAAGACAACAACATTTAATATAATTTAATTGTGGTTATATCTTAATATTTACAATATAATTTACATGCATTATATTTCAACCGTTACAGTTTTATCTTTTTTTCGCAAAACTACTTTATTTACACAATCTGGAATTATTATTTCGAGAGTGTTATTAGCACTTGAAGGCACATCTTGGTTTACGCAAGTTTTCAACTTCTTAATTTCCTGAATTTCGTCATTATCTTCTTGTGTACCGGTAGTTTTAATGTCATTTATTTCAGGCGGCCCCAAAGACTTGCTAACACTATCTTTAATAGAAAATAACTCTCTTTGGTATTTCTGGACAGCGTTGCTTCTATGGGCACTCCTTGACGTCACAGCCTTATCCGAAAAACCATCATTGTACAAAGTTGTGCAACAAGTTACCCGACCAGAGTGGTTTGATATTGTTCGACCCTCAATACTAAGTCCAGCTTGTTGATACAATTTTTTAAACATTTGAGAAAGTTTATTAAAAGTTATATTGGCAGCACTAAACCTGGGATGTTGACTTTCATCAGTTACGGTTGTGGTCAGTGGTTTTTTATATAGAAATCCTTTACGGGGAATAAGCGATAGATAATAATCATACATTTTCACCAAACAACGCTCATTTTCTGGCTGTTCATAGTGTTCAATTGGTTTAATTGTCACATTTTTTCGTTTTAATCCACCTTGCGAGTTTTTTTGTATCCTAGGAGTGAATCTTATAAATTTTCTCTTGTTTTTTTGATCAGTCAAAATTTCAAATTGTTCAGCTTCAACACACTTATGTTGCTCCATACCTCTAAATGCAAAGGCTTTTCCATTATAGAAAAATATCGCGTTACTCAGTCCTTCTGCTGTGTTCATAGAAAAAACACCCTTATCCCACATTACTTTTTCCTCTTCTGGAAGCACTGGTTCACATGATTTTACTTTTGTTCCAAATCCAAGAGATGTCAGTCGTTTCATTTCGGAATCCAATATTTTGCGGAATGTACTAAATTTCTCATCATCATCTCTCAAAATATGCACATTAATTCTGTTACAATCATTTTTGATATACCTTTGTAATCCCGAAACAATTTGAACAAGAGTGTTTGGTGGATAATTTGTCGCATCTTTACGCCTTATCTCAACAATAAATCTTTGCAGCCAAAATTGTAATTCTTCATCATTTAATGCATTAATGTCCGTAGAAATTAATTTTCCTTTCTCAAAATATGTCTCTGGCTTAGAGGTCCTATTATCAACCCAGTCCTTCCATAAATTTAACGCCCATTTGTTGTTGTTTCTGGTCTTGATTGGAACTGAACATTTTTGTATATTTTCTAAATCTGCCTGCTTCACAGGACTAGAAAAACGTCCTTTATTATCACGAGTCACACATGGCATATCCACTAGTTGTTGCGTTGGAATATCCATCACTTGCGAAAGGCTAATTAGTTCATCATCTGATGGAAACGATGCCCAGTCGACAGCAAAATCTGGCACATCCATATTGAAGTACATTTACTATAGTGACTATAAAATTACTACTGAATGAATGAAGGAACATAATAAGATTAAAGTTGTACTCATCAACGATCAAAAGTTACTTGTAATCACTTGTAATCACTTGTAACCACCTTTAATCTCTTAATCTCATGACTTATACACGTGACATTGAATGACTCCACCCAATTGTCAATCACTCTATAACCACACCTACAAATTATTCAACTTTAACAAATTTCATATTTCAATTAGTTTTCCCCAAATATTTTATGAAATATAAATAATACAAATATCATACTATATTTTGTATAAGTTTTGAAAGTAGAGATCATGTTCTAAGTGAGTTAGAACCCATATAGAAAATTCTTCATGGTTTAGAAAGGGCGTCGCCCTCTTACATAAGCTGCGTATGAAATTATTTTTGCTCTTAAGTGTAGAAGTAGCATCTCAAAAAACAGTTGGTCATCAATAGTTAAATCTATTTCATCCTGACAATTTTTAACGTAATTTCTCTCATACACTAACGCTGCATATTTTTGTTTTATTTCATATAATTCGGCTTTTATCATGTTAACGAATTTTAAATCATACAGCAATGATGAGTTAAACTTCCAGTACCCCCTTCCGAGTTTGTTAGACGAAAGATTTACCGAAATACTTATTATTGAGTGATCAGTGCGATAACCTGAAACTATCTTCGGATCAGAGATGGCGTTCATAAAATTTTCTGACACTAGAAAAAAATCCAGTCTAGCTCTTTTTATTGGGTTGGATTTTGCCCATGTGTAAATTCGTTTATTTTCATTTGAACATCTCCAGACATCAACTAGGTCTAATTCATCACACAGTTTCAAGACTTGTAGTCTTGCTTTAGGATTGTCTACATGTTTATAATTAAATGTGTCCTTTTCTGGGTTTAATGTTAAGTTCCAGTCACCGCATATGATCATGTTTTCACACTGAAAATTTTGTAATTTGGTTTGAATATTTTGATAAAAGTTTGGATTATCTTCGTTTGGACCATAAATATTAGCTAAAATAAAGCGTTTTTGGCTAACTTCTATATCAATTATTATAAAATTCCCCGATACTGTATCTTTACATATCTTATTTAGTTTGTATTCAAATTTATTATTGAATAATATTGCCACCCCTCTTGCTGCGGTTGTGTAACCACATATAAGAGTTTGGAATCCCCATTCTGCTTCTATAATTGGTATTTTCTTGTCATCAAACTGTACATCTTGTAAGCAGATAATATTTGTTTGTTTCTGTTTTAAGTATTGGAAGACGTCTCGTCTTATTTGCTTGTCGCCAAGGCCCCTACAGTTCATTGAGAGTATTTTTAGATTGTTATACATTATCAAAGAACCAACTTATTAGTTCTATTATTCTTTCCTGTTTGATTTGTCTAGTATATAAGTTAAGCATAATATATGATGAAACATGAACATTGCACAATAATTCTGTAAATATTTTCAACAATTTATATATAAAAAGAATCGTCATAAACCTTTTTGAGTTCGAAAACAAAAAGGTTTTGGTACGATGTAAACTTCCTTCCGGGCGAGCCTCAATCCAAATATTTCGAAGAAATCTCGAAGGCTTTTTATACTGCCATCTTTAGGGAAAATTATAATATATTTTGTTTTATACACTTCTCTGAAAATATTTACAGTTCCTCATACCTTTTACATTATATGGGGTGATTATCTACCCTGTTCTTTTGCATCTTAACACCATAAAAGCCAATTTAAAATAATCTACAAAATAATAATAATAATAATAATATCAGTATTTGTATAGCGCATAAACACCGCTTCCACAGTTTCTAATGCGCTTCGAGTTCACTAGATTTGTTCACAATTAATATATCACAAAGGACTTTCGAAAAGGAAAGTTTTGAGTTTGATCTTAAAAACAGATAGAGATGACTCTTGGCGTATTTGTAATGGGAGCTGATTCCATAGATATGGCGCTGCGTATGAAAATCCACGTTTTCCAGTCTCAAGTGTTACACAAGGGATCTTTAATAAGTTTTTATCAGCTGAACGTAAATTTCGGCTTGTAGTGTAAGTAACTATCATATCTTTGATGTAGGTAGGCGATTGTGAATTTAGAGCTTTAAAGGTTAATAATAAGATCTTGAAATTAATTCGTTGTTTAACGGGTAGCCAATGTAGTGATGATAATGTGGCAGAGATGCTGTCAAATCGTCCTTTCCCAGTGAGTAATCTGGCGGCTGAGTTCTGAACATATTGTAGCTTCTTTATGAGGTTTTCTGGAAGTTGATACAGGAGAGCATTGTGGTAGTCGAGCTTCGATGTAATGAAAGCATGTACAAGTCTTTCTAGATTATCTCTGTTTAAATACTTTTTGATCTTGCTGATATTATGGAGATGGAAGAAGTATGAGGAAAAGACTGCCTGAACATGTTCTATAAAACTGAGGTTGGAATCAATAACCGCTCCAATATTTTTAGCCTTTGCTGACTGAATGATCTCCTTATTGTCAAAGTTAAGGGTAATATTTTCAGATCGAAATTTTGTTTGTTGCTGTTTGGTACCAATGATTAAAAATTCGGTTTTTTCAGGATTTAGTTTAAGAAAATGATTTGTCATCCAATTGTGTATTTCTTCCATACAGTTTTTGACACAGTCCAGAGATGGGATGCGAGAATTGGAATCGAACTCCATATATAGTTGGGTATCGTCGGCGAAAAGATGAACTGTTAATCCAAAATCTGCCGCTATCTTTGTAATTGGCTTCGTGAAGATGATGAATAGGACAGGACCTAATACAGAGCCCTGTGGAACCCCACATACCATGTCAAGTGTCTCTGATTTTGAAGACTTTATTTTGATACATTGAGATCTACATCGTAAAATAAACAGTGGTATGCAGTTAATTGTATCTTAAAGTCTCATTATAAACAATAAAGAGTTTTGAGAGTGTCCCCTATTTCATTTTTACACATGCTGGGCAGTGAGCGTCTACTGGACATAAGGCCTTCAATTTTAGGGACTGATTTGAAGCCATAAAGAGTAACTGGTATCTACACCACCTAGTTGCATGGAGATGTTGATCACTTTGACATTATCCTAAGTCTGTAGCTAGGCTCCATAGACTGTTTTTTTCGCGGTATGCGAATTGTACATATTACTCTAATTTAGCGCTTGACCATTACATACATAGCTATCAGATTTAGAGAAGATTGTAGAATTTGCATAAGAAATTACATGTAGTATTATAAGCATAGAAAATAAGACTACCCTATTATCATAAACGGTTTAATCGAAATTAGATATATGTACTATTGGTTCTCCAGTGTAGAGTGTTCTAAGGTGTACACAGAACTAGGAATGTTTCAGAATAATGAAAGAGTAAGTTTCAGAATAATACTTTGGTTCTCAAGTGCATAAGAGTTCTAAGGTATGTACAATTAACACAGGGGGTTTTTCAGAATAATGCAATCGTAACATCTAATCATATTGAATGCCCTCTACTAGGCTCTACTTAATTTTTTTTATGTATGGTAGGCAAGGATCCAATACAATATGCACCTATTACTCTAATTACATACATAACATATCAGATTTAGAGAAGTCTGTAGTATTTGAATAATAAATTATATGTAAGTTATAAGCATCTATAGGATATAAAACTACTGATATAAGTTCTACCACTCTTATCATAAAGGCTAAAATCGAGAAATTTGTTACTGTTGTTTTTAAGTGTAGAACTAAGAATAGTTCTAAGGTGTACATCGAGCAGGGAATGTTTCAGCACACTTAAAGGGTAAATTTGGTTTTCAAGTGTAGAAGAGTTTTAAGGTATGCACAACACATGGAATGTATCCGAATAATGAGATGTTAACAATTAATTATTTTGAGTGCTCCCCACTTGCTTAGTCTGTTGTTTATAGTCAGGTAGGCAAGGATCTAATACATATATGATAATTTGAGTTTAAAATCACTTACTGATGTAATTATCTGTTTATATTTTTCTAGATCAGCACTGTATGAGAGCAAATATAAGTTCGCTGACTGTTTAATTACTTTTATCATCTGCCCATTTGTTCAACATTTTGTGACCTTAGTTCTACTACATATATAAAACAGAAAACATAATATCTAATGCATTTACATATTTATCAGACTCTGTCATCAACACAGATAAACAAACAGACATCAAAAGAGCTAATGACTTGGTAGGGCCTATACCTTTCAAAAGAATACCTACTATAAGGAGTTTGAACATAATATTGCTTTGAAGAGTCAAGGAGGGAAAATAACTTATTTTGCTTTTTGTGTCTGAATACTTAAACAGTAGCCTACAAGTAAATGCTATTTTTACAAATTAGTACTGGTACTTGCAGTTTATCATGTGTGCATCCTCAGTACATTCATTATATGTGTACATAGGAAATGCAATATGATCTAGAGAGACGATTTCAGATTTTCAAAATGGCCAAGTGACTCAGACAGGGGGCTGCATGTCAAAGTAATTTATTGATCTGTTCTATGATGGGTAATATTAGAGTGAACCGTGCAAAGACATACAGCCTAATTAAGAGAGGAAAGTAAACATTAGAAAATTTCAAGTTATGAGTACATAACTAGTTTGTCACTTCAATGAACTTCAATGCATAAGTTTCCAACAGATTACATTTTAGGTAAAGAGTTTTTGTTTTAAGCTGTTTTATGTATTGTCCATCTATCTTCTTTGGTTTTCCTAGTTTCTAAAATCATTTGTGTTCCACTGTCTCTTATTCGTGTTTTCAAGAAGTTTTCTTTTCTCAATTTATAGGCTATTTTAGCAAGTCTTGAGCGTTCCTTTTTCATAATCACTGGTAGATCAGAAAGAATCCTGTAACTACTTTGCAGTTTATATGAATTTCCCATGATTAAGTCTCTATACCGTTTTTAGGACTTCGAATTTTGTCCAATTGTTTGGATTGTTCGTACTTGGTTTTATTTTATTGCCGTGGAGTGGAACCGTCAGCAGGATTTACGCCATATTGGTGGTGTGAAGTGGAACCTTCGGCATGTTTCACTCATATTATTTGCGTGGAGTGGAACCTTCAGCAGGATTTACGCCATATTGTTGGCATGGAGTGAAACCGTCAGCATGATTTACTCATACTGTTGGTGTGGAGTGGAAACGTCAGCATGATTTACCCAAATTGTCGTTGTGTAGTGGAACCGTCAGCACGATTTACTCCTATTATTAGCTGTACAACCACAATTATCATTTGTACCAATCTATTTCATATTCTGTAAGAGCGATTGGGAGATGCGTTTTGGGGGTGGGGTTAGGGTGATGGGTCCAAAAGTATATTCTGATAATCGTAGAATGTTGGGATCAAAACTACATGTAAATAATGCCTTAATTATTTTAACCTGGACTATAATATTCGATAGGATTATTCGAATCAATTGCTAAATGCCTTTCAAGGAATAAATGAAGACGCGGTCAGTAACCTCCTCAAAATTCGGGGGGGGGGATGGGTCGGTTGAGAATTCATTTTGGGCTGAGCGGTGAGAAAAGGTTGAGAAACATTGCTCTATTGATGTTATGAAGACGAATGCCATACGCCATTGAAGTGTACTATGAAGCAAGTTTTGCCAGGACAACGACTCTACGGTCTACTCTAATTTTCTAATTTCCAATTCTAACTGCCAATCGTGGTTGAGGAATTGGGTCTGGGTTTTCGATCATGGTGTTGACCGAGAAAGTTTCTCGGGATTTTACAGTTTGGTTTACCTTATCAGTGGTGTGAAAGGCGGGGGGGGGGGGTTAGCAAGGAACAGATAGCTGGAATGAGAAATCTTGGCGTAAACAAAAATGAACCATTGATAGGTGAAATTTGACAAAGAGTAGTATTTCATGTTTACCTCGATGAGAGAAAGAGGGAGAGAAAGAGAGAGAAATGGGGTTTAACGTCCACTTAACACAACTAGGTCATTTCGGGACTAAAATATGGTTTAACTTTATTTCAATAATTCGCTTGCGCGTAGGGTTCTTTAGCAGTGGAAGGAAACCGGAGAGTCCGGAGGAAACCCACGAGGTTGAGAAGGCGCCCCTATCTCCATGCCACATACGCTCACAGTAGGGCTCGAAACCACAGTCGCAAGCCAGAGGTGGCCGGCCAGTTAGAGGTCGAAGCGCGGCACCCTCGATAATAGAAATGAGCTAAGTTCAATCTGCCACCGTACAATGCATTAAATAATTAGAACGTGAGTTAACTACTAGACACAGTCAGCTAGCGGAATTTACAACCGCTACTTTCTCGATGATTTTTGTTAAAGGTGCAAATTTGTGTTTTACTGCTATGGCTTTGCTATAAGCTTAATCCTAATTCTTGACGATTATTCTATATGCAAAGTGTACATAGTATAATAGGCGGGGAATTCAACGGACAGATGGTGAAATTTAATTGGTAGTTTTATCATGAAAAAAGCTGTAGACGTGTGAACAGAGAAAGCCGTGGATTGGCTAATACAACAGATATTAACGAGCGACTGGGCGCAGCTTACATCATTGCTGTGTATGCCAACGTCAACGCCACAGATTTAAGTATTCATTAAGTTGTGAGTTATATCGATATATATTATACAAACATCATGATGAATTCTCTGTTGATTATTTTTGCTTTAGCTGGTGAGTACATTAAACTTTTGTTACAGTGGTTGATAGTTCTAGTGTAGGGTGTGCTTCCTTCCAACCATAATAATAAAAATAATAATCTCGTCATTTTACAAGGGTAGCAAGTTAAGCCTGAGGCTTTTTTTTCAATTTTGCCCTTTGCGAATGATTTCGATCATTACAGCAGGAAGAAACCGAAGAAGTCGGGGGAAACCTGCCTGATCGGACGGGAGACCGAATATATCCCTCTCATTTACAACGATAAAGTTTTTGCCCTGGGCTGGGATTGGACCCTCGTTGCATTGGTGAGAAGCCGCCTCTCTATCGCCACGGCTATCCGACCAGCTAATCTAAATCTGACATTTTTGTTTCGTCCTACGAAGTCAGTTTGGCATAATTCTTTGTTAAATTTTTCCATTCTGGGATTAGTACCCGTGTTTCACAGGTGTTTTGGGTCTTTGACATAAATCAAAACTACAACGATATTAGTCAAACAGCAAATGGAACAAAAGTGTAACTTTATTAGAAATATTTTCAACTACTAGTGATTTTGAAGGTCGATGTGCTGAAATTCAATTCACATTAATGTTTATGAGTAGAACATGCTTGTGAGCCACGGGGGTAAGGCAATTGGACAATCGAAATTACTCCACCTGAAAATAGATCTTTAAAGATACATTATGGAAGATTTGATAAAGAACTGGCAGTTCTCACTAAAAAGAAATACTTGCAATTCGCCGATTTAGGTCTTGGATAATATATGTTTAACTGTATTTTGTACACGGTGGACAGTCCATATGCTGATTGCACTTTTTTGCCAGATTACACTATTTTGCCTATACCGTTTTTTTAAGGATTTCGAATTTTGTCTAATGGTTTGGATTGTTCGTACTTGGTTTTATTTCATTTAACTATAAACTGTTTTAGAGATTATTTAACAGTTGATGAATGATCTGTTGTAACACAGACACCCTGAGAATATATCTTTATTCATTATATTTTTTCTAGTGTTAAACTCGATAAATGTTGCAAATGGTGATTGCAACAAGACAGCTGCAGTTGCTTGCAAGACAAATTTCGTAAAGGCTAATTACTGCCTGTAAGTACTTTTAAATGTAGTAGGACATGAAAATATCACAAATAATGAAATTGGGGTAAATTTCTCGCCACGTATTACATGGATTTACAATAAATTGGTTTCTGCTAGAGGGAGGGGCTGGTTGGCGCCTGCCATTGGATTATAAAAACCGAGGGATTTTTACCTACAGAACGAATTACTACACGGGGCCTCGGGTTTGGTATCATCCGAAGAACTAGAACACTTTATTCGTCATCGCCACAGCCGCCATCCTCGACAAGTGCTGATCAGTCTCAAATAAAAGAAACAGTTAAACAAACAGATCTGTTTTAAGATAGGAAATAGTCCTGCAATGTTCAAATTAAAATTGATGAAACCTGAACATAATTTTTTTTAGAAATTCAAGTTAAAAAGAAGAAACTATATCAAAATTAAAAGAATGTTAGAGAGTTAATCAGGCAAAAATTATTCGTTATGACTTCAATGTATGACGTCGAGCGCCATTTCATATGCTGTCTTGACTTACCCGTCTTCATAGCAGAACTTGAAACCCCATTTCGTTTCACATCGACTTCCGGCCTGATAAACACATTAAGCATTTGATTAATGCGATTTCAGCTTCCATATCTGTTTGATACGTTTGGTTTAAGTAAACAAGTCCTAGTAGCTCTGAACGTTGTGTAACATTTTTGCAAACCGTCTGTCTTTTGATCTAATTTGTGCAGCCGATCGTAGATGCAACTTTCACTTCCTAGTTTATACAGACAGTCTGGAATGAGCATAGTATAGACCAGGATTTGTTTCCCTGTCGTAGGGTTTTCTCCCCACGATAATACATGTATACATTATATACATACGTTAATTGTTTCTGTTTATTAAGTAATTATTGCATTTATTGTCTCTTTCATTATTTCAGTGCTTCTTTTGATTATCTGACATGTGTGCATGATGCCAAGTGCTGGTTTACAGCCTATAAGACAGAGGCCGTAAAAAGCGCAGAAAAATGTGGTAGTAAGTAAATTTGAAAACATACGCTTTAACACATGGATAGTCTCCTTTCACTGGCGAAACTATACACCGTAATCGCTTTGAAAGATGACACTGTTTCGTCATCAGAGAACATCTCGGGGATGTTTAAAATTTACATTTCCCGTTTACGTGATGTTCTCTCTTTATGTTCTCTCTGGAAATGGTGAAAGACTATTGTTTTTACTAAAATTTATTATAATTAGTTGCGGGGAGGGGACTATTTCTCAATTTCACAGCAACTATAAGAGATGGGGGTCTGGTGTGTGGTTTTCTCTAAAAAAAATTAAACAAAAAAAAAACTGCGATGTGGTTACTGTTTAAATGTATTTGGAGCATTTTTAGGTCTTTTTCTCGAAGATTCAACATAATAATTTTGGGGAACTTCTTATCGGTAGTCGTATGTATGAAACCATTGTACAGCAGTCCGAAATATCAGTGATCGGAAATTGAAAACGGCGTATTTCATTGTTAAGCGACACCTGCACTAAGAGTGGATAAAATCTGTTCGTATTGCCATTGTATAGAAGATATTCACTTACTGAGTTTTTTTTCTTTCACAGTTATCGTAAATGACTTTGCCGCAATGGAGTAAAAAATACGTCATTTTAGTAAGTAACAGTTAGTTCTCTTAGCAATTAATGTGTCAGTTTTATTGTCTACATGACGTCATCACTTAATACCAGTGAAAAAAATCACTCTGTTGCAGCTGTTTATAAGCAAAACGGCTTGTTTGTTGTCTACGATATCACCCTAGGTGGGAGTGGACGTTAAACCCCAGATACGAACGGACGCCTTGTCTACAATCTAACCTCACGTGAAAGTAGACGTAAAACTCCGGGAATGAACGAATGTAGTTTTTAACTTATGTTTAAAATTGTAATGCCATGTATTAGTATTATTTTTATGAATGGTTTAATTTGTTTGAATTATTTTGTGTTGCTGATGGCTGTTCTTTTTTCTTTTCAGACAACTTTTATCTTGGGAGAGGCTTTAAAAGACTTTTGACGAGCTTTTAACTACATGGAATTAACTGGACGAACAGTTTTTTTTAAAAAAAAATATATAAATAATCTACAGACCAGCTATGTGGGTTTTTACTGCGACCATTTTCCCTTTCCACATACAAGAATCGCATTCTTTTTCGGACGTTTTGTTTCTATTCGCACTGATGACACCAAACAACAGTCATCTGGACGTCCTGTTTTTCAAAGTGATTTTTAATATTCAAGGACTTTTTTATTTTATGTTTTTTTGTTTTATCAATTTTCAAGTGTAACTAATCTAATTACAACATCCTGTCCATAATATCATATCTAATGTATTGGACATTAAATCTCTTAAAAACAGCAACAAACAGACTTTTCTTTCAAATAAAAACAATTATGTTAGGCTTTGGGTAAATTGGGAAAGCTTTCCCTCGTCGAAATGTGTTTTTGTCTTTTTTCGATTTCGCGTAGATCTCCAAAACTGTAAGAAGCGATAGAGTTCTGAATACTGATGCTTCCCCATGTAAGTTGTTAACAGTTAACACTTATAATTATTGCAAAAGTTGTCACAAGGCCAAAAATGATGTAAATCTTTAACGTGCACAGAAATGTCTTGTGTACAGTCTCTGAAATGTTTGAACAAAAGTAAGTCTGAAATGTTTGAACAAAAGTAATAAATAACAGGATTGAATGTGTTGGGTATTATGACTAATTGTTACCATGTAAATAGTGATGCCTTTGTTTTTTTTCACAAACTTTAACCCTAAATTTAATCATCAACGTACATATTCACCGAAGAGACAGAGAGAAGGGGCAATTCAACGTTTACTCGACACAAACTAAGAAATTTCGGGATTCGCGTGGTTCAATTTTACTTCAATAATTCATTTTCGAGCAGAGGTTTTTATCAGTGTGGGGGGGGGGGGACCGGAGAAAACCCACGAGGTTGGACAGGCGACCATACTCCTTATCACGTAAAAGCAGGAATTCGAAACCACGCCACTTGACTCAATGATAGATTCTATGATACAGCGTGCACGCGTTAACCATTCGACCGCCCCCTCCTCCCCTTCCCCTTATTCACTGAAGAACTTTAGCTTACTGTATCCCCCAATAATACATTCTACAGTAGATATCGCTTGTGTGACAAATTCCATAATTCATCGCGATATCTCCTTAGGAGATATAATGAATAAATGAATTGGGGTTGAACGTCCTACGCTTAAGCACCTAACCTGGGCTAATTGAAGACGGGCATACGCCATACAGTGTGCTATGGGGGACATTTTGCCTGGGCAGCAACCGAATTCGGTTTTTCGTCCCATCCGAACGACTAGAAAGCTGTCCTTGTCAGGCCCTCCTTCTGCATCACTGACAAGGGGAAATCACGCCGACATAAGAGTTAGCCGTAGCGCCGCTGCCCGGGCAAAATTACCCTCATAGCACACTGTATGGCGTATTCCCGTCATCAATTAGCTCGGGTTTATTTCTAAATGTTCAATTATGACTAGTTGCCGGATTCTGTCATAAGAATGAATGGAATGGGGTTTAACGTCCCACGCTTAAGCACCTAACCTGGGCTAATTGAAGACGGGCATACGCCATACAGTGTTCTATGGGGGAAATTTTGCCCGGGCAGCAACTGAATTCCAACTGCCAAGGGTTCTTTTACGTGCACGCCAATGTGTACACGGGACCTCGGTTTTTCGTCCCATCCGAGCGACTAGAATGCTGTCCTTGTCAGGCCCTCCTTCTGCATCACTGACAAGGGGAAATCACGCCGATATAAGAGTTAGCCGTAGCGCCGCTGCCCGGGCAAAATTACCCTCATAGCACACTGTATGGCGTATGCCCGTCATCAATTAGCTTTTATCACATTTCTTTACGTGATAAGTGTTATTAATGTAAAAATTCATAATATAAGAACTAAACACATATCTCGGGTCACTGGTTACCATTGACGTTAGCTTATAAACGTCATTCTTATTAGATTATCCTTATAAAGAGTCGACGAAGAGACAAGGCCTACTCTAATGAATGAATGGGGGGTGGTTGACACGTGCCTGCTGTAGGCCTACCATAAAGCCGGTTATTGAGTCAACTACCGGAGAAACCCAAGGGATTGGACAGGCGACCCTACTCCTTGTCGCAAACACACGGGGTATCAAAACCACGCCACTTGATTCAGTGCTAGCGCCCTATGACCTAACGCACCACTTTAACCCCTTCAGCCACCCACACCATTGTGATAAAAATAGCCATTCGCAAGTGATGGACGGTAACCCGATTCAAAATGATGACTTTGTAACAGGGACAGTACAATATCAAAATATTGATAAAATCATAAGTTTTGTATAAAAATTACAGTCGAGTCGTCTAAATTCCCATTAAAATCAACTTTATCTAATCTAAGAGTCACATTCCCTTTAATAACATCAATTCAAATTAATTGATATAAAACCAACTCTTAACAGATGGTAAATAGTAATCCCTGGTGTTTCTTGCTGGGGTTGCAAATATACACCAGCACACTGAATTATGGTACTGCAGTACCATTAGATAGACACAATTATAGACAGAATATTAAAACTGAAAGAGCGGTAGACTCTAATAATAACAATAACAGTTTTATTAGTAATAATATTATCAACAATAACAGCTGTATTAGTAATAATATTATCAACAATAACAGTATTGTTTGGCGACCCTGGTGAATACAACACACCAAATTGGTTGGAAACAATAGCATTATGAACAACAATGTGACATGCAATGGGACTTATCGCGAAACGTTGGTGAATACAAACGTGCTGAATATAGTGCTGAATAAATAATATTATGTTCGAACTATTTAACTAAGACTTTAGACCCTATTGTATATTGTAGGACCAATTATAATGTTTGAAAACCTTGGTTAATAGGAAACAAACAATATTATTTTATCAATATTATTTATTTGTTGATTTGATTGTTAATTGAAATTCTCATCTTTGTTGAGTTTGTGTATTGAGATATTTTATTATTAAACTGTGATATCTTTGAGTATGACTATTTCGTTATTTATGTTTGTTACCTTGGGATACGTCATTTGTGAATACAAGAATCGTTGAAGAGAAATGTAGTTTAAATTTCTACTGTTCTAAGATCATTGAGGTTGGAGCATCGAGGGCTAACGCGCGTAAGATTAAGTTTGGTCAAAGGTCACGCGGTGTAGTCAGGACTAGCGCTAATCCCAACCCTAACCCTGGCTCTAGCCCTGACGCCACCCTAACCTACAATCTTGCCAACAATCAAGTGTCTTAACCCTTTTTTACATGTCAGCGACCATGACGAAAATTGAGTTGACCATAACAAATAGATTAAGTTTTATACATGGTATGCAATGTGCTGATACTGGACTGCATCAAATGAAAGGGATTCTGCGAACATAAAAGATACAGAGAAGAGATGTGCGTCTACATGTTTCGTAATAGTGCACTTGTCGAAATGGTGAGATGTGTGTGTACACACCAGCGATTGGGCTTTTTTTAAAATACAAATTATGTAGTGTCTGTATTGTGACCAATCCCCAAATGCCACTAAATGCCGAGTTGTATCACCCAGCCAAAATAAGTGAATTTTAATAAATAAGCGAATTATATATTTTTTAATGGAAAAAAAATAACTGGGCATACCGTTGACCAAAGAGTTTCTTTTCAATCGTTTAATTGTGTAATTAGCTCCCGTAGAATCCGGCAAAAATTGCGCATGCCGACTATGTAGGTCGTCAGCGCGGGGTATTGGGTATAGTTTTCAACTAGCAATAACCACGCCTCGGAAATTCCTCATGACCTATGGTACCGCCACCGAGCAAAGCTAACCTAACTAGAACGAAATCAGACTCACTTGAAACAAGTTTATTTATAAATATGATTCAAGTTAACAATTTATACAGGAATATTTACATCATACCATTTTTTTTATAATATAATATTTAACATCAAACGATACCCAAAACAAATCTAATAATTTAAAATTATGACATTTAATATTTTAAAACAAATACATATTATAATCTTGTAATATTGAACAATTAATTAAAATGAATAATCTTCACGTTTTCTGCCTTAGTTAGCTCCCTTGAAACCGTATTTATAACGTAGATAAAACCAAAAAGACACAAAGTCGTGACATAGGGATATGCGCCATTAAACTGATGTCATCAAATCAACTTCCTAGTGTATCTAGATATCCTAATCTTCAGTGGAATTAAGACTACGGTATTAATTAATTTATTATTCAATATCTTGTTCTAATATATCTGGCTATGAAAGACAAATCCGGAACCAAACATCATGACAGCCTCAGTATATTCCCTACTCCAGAAGCTTGTCAAATACACATGAAGTCTGTCATTGAGTTAACTGTCGTGGTTTCGAATCCACGGTTGTATTTGGCAAGGAGTAGGGTGGCCTGTCCAAACTCGTGGGTTTTCTCCGGGTCCTCCGGTTTCCTCCCGCTGCTAAAGACCCCTTCGCGCAAGCGAATTATTGAAATAAAATTAAAACTATATGTTACTCCCGAACCATAGTTTTGTGTCGAGTGGACGTTAAACCCAATTTCTCTCTCTCTCTCTCTCTCTCTCTCTCTCTTGTCAAATACAGTAACATCACCTAAACTAAAATTGCTGTAGCAGACGATGGTTACCTGTACACCTGTCTACTGACCAATCAGATCGCTCTATTAATGTAAGCCGCAATGTGATTGGCTAGCATGTATGAACAGGGAGAGACTGACTAGAATAAATAAAGTATAACGATTCACCTCTTCTAAATAACAATAGACATGTTAAAACATGGATCTGAGATTAGAATGTAAATATATCTTTTGTTGGGGACACCATGCTCCAGTGTGTCCGATTCATCTCATTTACGTACAAACCATTTCGCTCATATCCAGATATCACTACAATGAGCTTCCGTTTTGTAGCCATTAAAAAAATCCCAGAATCTCTACCGTTGTAAAAATGAGATAGTGGCCATTATAGACAGAATATTAAAACTGAAACAACAGTAGACTCTAATAATAACAATAACAGTTTTATTAGTAATAATAATAATAATATGAACATTAACAGTAGTGTCTGGAGACCTTGGCAAAAACCAACAGACCGCGTGAATAGAAAACAAACAATATTATAAACAATATTAAAACGGTAGACTAATAACAGTAGTGTTTGGAGACCTTGGTGAATTTAAAATAGATGAGTAATGGTGAACACAGATGATCCGCCTTGCTTTGCGGATCACGGTGCCTCCCGTACCAGGTAAGTATAATGGGCTATTATTTACTGTTAACAAAAAAACAAAACATATATACACTAACTTATATAAAACAATAAACATTTATACAAAATGATACATATAAACACATGCACATAATTATAATACACAAATTAACTGTTAACAAAAAACCCAAAACATATATACACCAACTTATATAAAACAATAAACATTTATACAAAAATGATACATATAAACAGTAAACACCGCACAATGTGAAGTAAAATAATTGGTCTGAATTGAAAAGTCGAGAATTTATCAAAAGCTAAATGACAAACTACCATTTTTATCTATTAAACAAAATAAACCAGGATCAAGCCAATATTTGTGAAATTTACTTGGGGTAAATCTAAATTTATCAACAGTTATTCTAAATTTTAATTTTTCTAAGAAATCACAGATAATAGTTTCCTTAGATACCAACTTATGTTTAAATTTACAGTCCTGACGATTACGCCATATAACAGCCTTTGCTAAATTAACAATATATAAAATAACATCAAAAATAAATTTATTCATTTTAGGAAAAGTTAAAAATCGAATCAATTCAAAAGTTAATAAAATAGAGCCTAAAGATAAACTGTCAATCCAATTATGAATAATTACCCATATAGGGGAGACGACTCCACATGTATAAAATAAATGTTCAAGTGTTTCAATATTATTGCAGAACGTACATTTTTTCTCTAAAGAATGCTTACGAGTAAAAAGTGTCCACATGCAAGGGACAATATCATGCGCGAAACGCCAAGCAAAACTTCTCAACAAAATTACAATGGACATTAGAAAAAACAGTTTGAAAATTAATCTGAGGCATGATTTTAACTATAAAATTTTGTTTAACTATAGGTTTCAGCAATAAATAATAAAATTCTTTAGATGAAGTATGATCATGCCAATTAAAATCAAGATACAGCTTAATGAAATTATCTAAAATTACCTTACAATTCTTATAGAAACTTGGTACAGAATCACCATGTGGCATATTGTTTGTAAATAAGGAAGAGTCAATTTTTTTGAGAGTAAAACCTAACCAATAAAAAACAAAATACTTAAAATTAGAATTACAACCATTAACAATAGTATGTATATGCTTAAGTCTTAGAGATTGGAGTTTTAATAAAATATGCACCACTGACAAACCCCCCTCCCGCTTACTACCGTATAAAACCAGACGTTTAAGACATTCAAAACGTTTATTGACCCATATAAATTTGAACATTATTGAATTAAATTTATGAATTAATATATACGGAACGTCGATTATACTTCCAACATGCCAAAGTTTTGATAAACCGACAGCTTTTATAATATTAGCACGACCAAATATACTCATATCTCTATCACCATAATCAAAAGTAACATATATAAAAGAATTCAAAATCTTATTAAAATTATCATCGACAGTAATGGAATTCCCGAATTTAACGCCCAATACTTTCTGAGAATCTACCCAGGATACACCATAGGCCTGATCCGAAATATCAAATTCACCAAAAGTTAAAACCTTCGTTTTACTTTTATTCAAACAGGCCCCCGAACCTCGACCGTACTGTTCATAAAGATCTAAATCCCGTTGGACACTCAGTGCTGTTGTGCAAATACCAGTGACGTCATCTGCATAAGCAGTGACACGAGCCTCGCCGGTATTACCGGGAAGGGAAATGCCTTTAATAAATGGATCAGATCTAATGCGTACCAAAAAAAGTTCTAACGCTAAAACATATAATAGTGGTGATAACGGACAGCCCTGTCTAACAGAACGTGTCACTTTAAAAGATTTAGATATAAAACCATTAACGAGGACTGAGCTGGATACATCTGTGTATAAAAGTTTCACCCACTTAATAAAAGATTCACCAAAATTATATCGTTTTAAACACGCGAAAAGGAAATCGTGATCTACCCGGTCAAAAGTATTTTGACGGTGTTTCGTTGTTATCTAAGTATCGGGCCTTGGCTCTAATAATATGACCTCTATCTTTAATTAAGTTAAAAGTTAACAATTCTTTCTTAACAGCCTTAATTTGATCAATATATTCACCAGGATTGGACGATTCAGCGGAAACTAACTGATAAAAACGTTTTTCTAATTCTCTACGTAAAATACAATTATTCTTATTTTTATTCCTACAAAATGACATAATAAAATTCTTTATATCTAGTTTACATTGTTCCCACCATGATGTAGAAATAACCTCATCAGAATCATAATATATCTCCCAAAACAATCTAAATTCAAGAATAAAATTATCATCCTCAAGTATTGAATTATTCAACTTCCAAAACCCTGGTCCAATAGTAACTGAAGAATTTAAATTAATACTGATTAAGACAAAATCGTGATCAGAAGCTGAACAAGGCAATACTTGATGACGATTAACAAACTGTAAATATCTTTGAGAAATATAAAATCTATCTAATCGTGATGAAACCCCCACCCCGCGCCACGTAGAAATGACCCCCGTAGGGTTTAACGACCTGAATACATCAACTAAATTAAGATCACCAACAAGATTTCTCAACTGCACATGACCTTTTAATATAGCAAAAGGGTTTCCCCCTATTTTATACTTCTCAAGGTCTAAAACACAATTAAAATCACCCCCCAAAATCAGAACATGTGATGTTATACAAAATTTATGAATATATGTAAAAAATTCCCGTCTGTCGGTACTATCAACTGGAGCATACACATTTAGAAATCTAAAAGATATATTATCAACGGACACGTCTAGGAAAATCATGCGACCAGAAAAATCAAAGTCAAATTTAATAATGTTAAAATTAATTCTATTAGATAAAAGTATCCCTACGCCGTTTTCTCTATTTGCCCCGAAACTCCAAAAAGCCTTAAATTCCCCAAAATACTCTACAATTTTGCCGTCTGCTACAGACTGAATGTGTGTTTCTTGCATGAAGACAACATCAGCTTTATGCGAATTAATATCGTTCATTACAAGTCTTTTACGTTTAAAGCTGCTAAACCATTAACATTAATACTGATGATTTT
The DNA here is from genome assembly GCA_917208275.1 of Patella pellucida. Lineage (NCBI taxonomy): Eukaryota > Metazoa > Mollusca > Gastropoda > Patellidae > Patella > Patella pellucida. The sequence goes on along the minus strand of OU795042.1, from coordinate 66,115,132 downwards.
TAATGTTGGGGATGACATTTTATTGAGGGTGGGGAAATAATTGTAATAATATAAATTGAAACAATAACAAGATAATTCGATAAAACACATATAAAAATATTTAATTGACATAAAGGCCGTATCCAAACTGTATACACAAAAACGTACAGGCTTACAGTGATTACGTTTTTACCTGAGAACACACATAAACAGTGTTGAGTGAAAGCTACAGTGACCACTGTGTGTATAAAACCACACTCTGTATAAACATCGCAGCAGACGACAGAAAACAAAATCAAACAATATACTAAACAGTTTAAAGTGACGGTTCTACAACCTGCAAAATAAAAAACTGGATGAAACTTCACATATTTTATACAATTACACAACATATTAAAGTTTATTTTTCTTTTTGTCCTTAACCACCATGAAACCTTCTTCATCTTGAAGGTGACGTTTATTAAGTGAATCAAAATTCATTAAACCACAGCCGGGTTCCCACAAGGTGATTGGGGAAAATCTAGGACCACTCTCCCCTGTGTTACACGCATCTTCCTTATCCCCACCCTTTTCTCCCTCATTAGCACTATATGTATTAGCATTTTCATCATCCATATCTTCGCCGCTATGACTGCTTATCTCATCTACCTCTACCTCTACCCGTTTCTCGCCGTCCTTGCTGCTCTTCTCTACATCGTCTTCACCACCCTCTTTCGAAATATCAACAGCCGGCATCTGCTTTTCAGCCGGAATACTACTAGGCCGTGGGGGCGATACTGCCTCAGCAAACGTCCTTTTGGGTGGACCCCATACAGAATTAATACAATTAGCACTGACATGACCAATGCAATTGCATTTCAAACACAACGGTAACAAGCATTCTTAAATTACTCTTACCGACCCGTATCATGTGTGGGATAGGGGTTTTTAAAAACTCAGAAACAACTAAGGTTACAGCCCGCATACCTGTACCAATGTTTGTTCCGTCGTAGGATGAACTTTCCTCATAAATACGAGTCACCTCACCGAATCTACTAAATACCTTTCTAATGAATTCTTCCTTGACGTATCGAGGCACCCAGTGCACTCTGAGGTTTACCACCGACTTAGTAGCATCACAAAAATAGTACCTTATGCCATTGTACGTACCGCTACCGATTTCGATGAGGGTTTCAGCCATTTTAGAAGATCTTAAAGTTACGTACCATTCCTCTGACTTGTCTCTTTTACTTATCGCTTCCACAGCCTTGGATGAATTCAACGCAAAAGACAACATCTTAAAAATCGTTGGCCTGTAAACCATCACTTTCTTCTCTACAGTAATCTTAACCAGTCTTGAAACAACATCTTCATCAATATCACCATCTTCAAAATCCACATCAATCACATGATCAGACATAGTTAGAAACTACCGCGGCAGAAACACTGACCGCGCTCCGCTCCGCTTAGCTTGGGAAATCTACTCACTAGCAATAATAACAAAACTTTGGCTATGGTACCGCCACTGCGCAAAGCTCATTGGCTATGGTACCGCCACTGCGCAAAGCTACCGTGATTGGGAAGAAATCAGACTCACTTGAAATTAGTGTATTTATAAATACGATTTAAGTTAACAAGAATGTTTATATCAAATCAATTTTATTTTAAAATATATTATTCAACATCAAACGACGCCGTTAACAAATATATTTATTCAAAATTATGATCTGGCATTTTAATATTTAAACGAAATAGAAATATTGCAATAGAGAACATGTATTCCCAATGATTAATCTGTACTTTGCGTGCAGTAGTTATCTCCTTGACAACGTATTGACATAAAAAAAATCGGCCATACAGCACACACACAGTCATAGAAAACTAACTCTAACTACCAGATAAGATCGGTTCTTAAGCGATAGAGCATTAATCCGATAAAAATTGTGATCTGTAGAATGTCCACAAACAAATTGTGGCGGAATGTCAACGCCTTGGTGACTGTGATGACACGCGGGGGTTGGATTGTTCGTACTTTTAGTCTAATGGTTTGGATTGTTCGTACTTGGTTTCTAGTTTATTTATATAACACGAAATAATACAAAAATATAAATGATTGAAATAAATATAATCTAATACAACGTTTCTTTATGCCAAAATAAACCTAGAGGAGTAAAGACGGCTGTGGAAGAAAAGTGTAAACCAAAATTGTTAAATACTCGTTACTTGCATATCCTGGACGACGCAAACTGCAGCTACTGACGTCGGCATCGTCATGCAGGGGAATTAGACATATTTTGACTTTAGTAATTACAAAATGGCTCCCGGTATTAAAATAAAATAAGAAAAATTAAGATCAATAACAGCAGGAAACTTTTAATAAATTTCATATTCGAGGAGTTCACATGGCAAATAAATGAACGAATGGGGGAAATTTTATGGCAAACTAGCTCCAACAAAGATTTAACTTTGACGTCACTGTAATTTATAAGGGGTGGATTCTACAGCACTGAATTAACGTATGGTCTTTAGATGTAATTTACGGGGTTGCAAAAAGGTGTAATCAGTATGTGTCATTTTACCTGTTTGGAATGGTTTAATGGCATGTTGGATTTAGATGAAGAGAGGCTTAAGGCTATTCCATACATGAAAATAGTGTTGGATTTTTATAAATTTGTGTTGAACGTGGCAAGAAATGATTCCTTTTAGCGACCAAAGAAGAATCACGGTGAAAAATAGACGGTAAGGGTTCCAAAATAGCCTAAGAACCGAGGTGGGGAAAAGCCTTATTTTCATACTAGTTGTCAATATGAGCTGACAATAATGTAGTAGAGAGCAAAGCCGATACAATTTACGTTATTGAAATAACTACCAGAAAATATACCATTAAACGCTGATATCTTTCTAATGTCTCTACGTCTAAGATAAAGCCAGAAATACACGAATGTATATAATAAGTAAATATAACATCAAAGATTTTATTTTAAAAACATAATCTCTTCCTGATGCAGGACCTTTCCACGAAAACATTAAAAAGACATTTGAAAGGCTTAGTAAGAATTATCTTAATCGATATCATTTCAATTCAAGCCAAATTATTTCAATATTATTTCTATCGATTGATTCAATGTCAGAAATGTATACCGGATAAACAGTCACGCAACCATTAATTTTAGAATTAATGGGAGATTAGGATTTTATTCTTAAACGTTTCTGTTTATCAAACGAAAATGGTTACAGTGTTGTTTATTATATTCATCTATTCCTTTATGTTTGATGGCTGAATGGTTAGCGTGAGCGCGCTGAATCATAAAGTTTGTCATTGAGATGAAAGCGGATAAAAACTGTGCTAATTGATGATGACTCGCGGGAGGGGGTTGCTTGTCCAACCTCGTGGGTTTTCTCTGGTCCTCCAGTTTCCCCCTTACTGCAAAAGACCCCTACGGGCAAGCGAATTATTGATATAAAATTAAAACATACGTTAGTCCCAAAATGACCTAGTTTGTGTCGAGTGGACGTTAAACCCAATTTCTCTATTTCTATGATGACACGTGGTCGTTGTGTGTTGAATTTTAAAGAATAATGATGGACTTAAAGAACAATTCTACATAGACCCGTTAAAGCCCCAATACCTCTCTTGTTGTAACTGAATAATATGTTCCAATCTTTTTTCTGGTCAACAATTTGTAGCTATTGACAGCAGCTTATCCGAAAGGTAAACTGACACGTTGACTAAATTTGATAAGGGTCTTTTATACCTTCAAGAAATATATCCTGTATCACGTTCCCAGGATTTAAATTCATCCATTAAAATATGTATAGCCGCTATCCCATGGACAAGTGTTGAGTGGACGTTAAACCCAACTTTTCTCTCTCTCTCCCCCATGGAGAAGATAAGCGCAACTCTGGAACGGGAGGTTGTCCTATAGGAGGGGAGCTAGCTGACCGTCGTTTCTAAACTCGCGGACACAATTGGCACCTTGCCCAATGGAGGCACCATTATTGCCGATGATCAGAATAGGAATTCTTAAGTTGCACATCCCCTGGGTTAAGGGGTTGCACGCCCCCGAAATCGCGGAAAGAGTCGATTTTATTTCAATTTTTTGTGGACAAGGTTAATCTTCGCTACATATGTTCACTTTGCTAAAGCAAACTTGAAAAATGCCCTTCAGAACGCCCCCTAGTGACCCGTAGGGTTAATTCAAATAAAACAAAATCTTAAAAAAAAAAGAATCTCCTAGGTTCCTACTCTAGAACCGGTTCCAAGCTGAACACATACGATATCCCAGTTGGTATCGTTTATGAGTCGGTGGTGTTTGGTCTCGCCGTTGGTGGAAAGTTTGTTCGGTGAATAGTATCGCCCCGCCCAGAATAACACCAATCAGAAGTGATTCCGCTTTTTAACGATTTGTTGCAAAATTCCATGGCTCATGATTCCAGGGATCTCATTGGCAACATCATGGCTTGTGTAGTTAGTGGATCTTTTCAGACACCGTGATAGGATTTCATCATCCTCTGTCCGCAAGGAAAAGAGGCTCCTGAATTGTCATATTCTTTTCCGCGATATTTTAACGTAGTAATTATTTTCGGCAATGCATTTCTAGCATTAGTCTGGTCAGATGACAGCTGCTCGTACAAATGACACCGTATATCCCTTTTGCTGAGATTATCGCGCTTCAGACGGGCATCGCGGTGAACATGAGATATTTCATGGACATATAATTTTTCTATGGCTTTTTCCACCCTGTATAACGTTATGGTGACTCTAATCGACAAAGACTGGTTAAGGGTTAATGAGGAAGATATCGTAAAGATAGGTAACTGTGGCGAGACCCAAGACAGTGGTTAGATAGCCTTCAAAACGGGACATTCATGTGGATATAAACCTGTTTTGGCGACCAAAATCATGGGGGCGGGGCAGAGACCTACTCGCACCCCACACCAAATTCCACACCCACGCGTGTATCTATTGATAATGAAACAGATTGTGTATCTGTTGCTGTCTTTCAGACCAAAAACATGAATTTTTACTGATCTGATTTAAGATACACAGGGCCTAGTAGTCTAGAGTGCCGCGCATCGACCTCTAGCTGGCCGGTCACCTCTGGCTTGCGGCTGTGGTTTCGAGTCCTAGTGTGAGCGTATGTGACATGGAGAGAGGGCGCCTTCTCAACCTCGTGGGTTTCCTCCGGGCACTCTAGTTTCCTCCCACTGCTAAAAGACCCTTACGCGCAAGCGAAATGTTGAAATAAAATGAAAAACCATGTTAGTCCCGAAATGACCTAGTCGTGCTGAGTGGACGTTAAACCCCATTTTCTCTCTCTCTCGCTCTCTCTCTCTCGCTCTCTCTCTCTCGTATCCGTTACGGATGTATTTATTACTCATTTAAGACGTCCCGTATATATGTTGCTGTGACACACTGTGTACCCGTTACCAAATATAAACCACGGTATGTATATATTCGAAGTACTTATACTAATAATAATAATAATAATCGCGTCATTTTATAAGGGTAGAAAATTAGGCCTTTGGCACAGATCGTGCGAATGATTTCGATCATTACTGCAGGAAGAAACCGAAGAACTCGGGCGAAACCTGCCTGATCGGACGGGAGACCGGACATCCCTCTCACTTACAACGATAAAGTTCTTGCCCTGAGCTGGAATTGAACCCTAGATGCATTGGAGAGTAATGGTGAGTAATATGAAATAATGGCTATCTTCTCTGCCCCCCTCTCCCAGCAAAGACACACACACACCTAAGATTGCTTTTTTTGTATCCCACAAAGGGTCTCCAACAATTCAAGAATTAAGTTGAGGTACCATATTAATCCACCGAAGACGACCTTCAGTTGATAAGATTTAATTGGCCAATTCATGGAATTCATAGCGAGGCTTTGTCGATTGTTTCTGATTGATTTTTATTCCAGTTAGCGAGCACGAATATATATTAACATCTGAAGACGCCTATAGAGGTCAGACAGCTATCTTATATGGCTTAATGTATGAAGGAATGAAGTAAAGTTGAGAATTTTTTACCTGGACGTATTTTTAAAATTTTTTATGCATTTATCTACCGTAAACAAAGAAGTACTTGTACTTTATCTACTTTAATATATATATAATATGTAAGGTTTAGGTTATAGTTTAGTAGAATCTAGTTTTGTTATTGACTATATGTTGCTGGTCATTTAATTGCGCACCAACTTTTAAAAGACCATTGAATAACATCAAGATAACTGTAGTACATTCTGTATTGTATTTTTCTATTCAAAAGATATTTTTTTAACCAAATTCCATTGAACAATGTCAGGATTGAGTTTCTTCTGTATAACTATAGTTTGCGTATTCATTTACACAGCATACGCTAATAGTAATAATATATTCTACAATATTGAATTAGAACATACCGTTACTGTTGATTACTCTGTTTCATTTGAAGACGTGTTTACGACCAAATGTGGCTTGAAATGTGTCTCGTACCCTGGATGTAAATTATTCCACTATGGTGATGATAAAAGGTGTTATATTTTAAATATGGTGGATAAAGGGTTGGGATCAATCAACATAACATCTCTACATGTTGATCAAAGTTTGACAGGTAAGTTGAAATGAGCTTGACTTGATTTAAATCACGGCATCTCTAAAAGTACCTTTTCCAGTTTCTCCACTCTCCACAAATCTACGAATTGGTGCCACGATTATTGTCCGAGAAAATTATTCGGAATAACCATGGCGTTGCCCTTACAAAGAACGGTCTAGTTGTTCGGATGAGACGAAAATCTTCATTTATACATATTGGTGTGTTCGTAAAAGAACCCCTACCAGTTGCAATTCTAAATAATTGAAGGCCGTAGTCGAGTGCTGACCGGCGCAAAATTCCCCCATAGCACACTGTAAGGCCCATATCGTCGTCATTAAGCCAGTCGATGCAGAAATGCAGGGTGTTAACCCTTGTGAGTTCACGTTGTGAGAATCACACAACAGATATCAAGGGATCCATATGGACCCCAGTCATAATTCAAAGTTTTTACGCACAGAATTTTTTTTTATAAAAGGCAGTGGTTTAGTTTTTATTTGCATTCATATTTTTGGCAACTGAAAAACTCTTAAGCATTTGAACATACATTATGCAAGAGCTAAATCTTCCTATTGCATGTCTTTCTGTAGGCCGGAAATATTATCTAAATTGTCAATTCGACATTAATTAACTATCCGGGCCATAATCAACTGTCGATGGCATCGGATTTCTCCGATATTAAATAGATTAGAACAGTTCAGCCATATTTTGAGTTAAGCTAAAAAAAATGGAGGTGCGAAACTTACTTTCAAGCAACCAGTACCGTTGCACATGTTTTGTCAAACCTTCATTTAAATGAAATTTTCAAATTATTAATTTCACTTTATCTATTTTCGAACTATTATAGCAAGAATGGCTACCCTTTATCTAACTCTTTCATAATGTATCTTTAAGGCGTCAAAATATGGATTGTAGCAACATTAATTATATACACTGAACCCCGAGTATAGCCGCTGGATTCAGCAAAGAGAGAGAGCGAGGGGGGCATAAATGTCAAGTAAGCAGAGAGAGAGAGAGAGAGAGAGGGTGGGGGTAACACCCACTCGACACAAACTAGGTCATTTATTTAGGGACTAACATGGTTTAATTTCATTTCAATAATTTGCTTGCGCGTAGGGGTCTTTATCTTTAGCAGTGGGGGAAAACCGGAGGACCTGGATTCAGCAGAGATGTCGAATGGTTGTGATGGACTGTTTTACGCATCTGTCTTCTTGCTTTTGTTCCCATGTTTTATTCTTGTTCCTGATATTTACAATAATGGTCTTATGTTATACACTGATAAATTTCCAGTATTGCAATTCGTTACTTTTTGGCATCCCTGTATCAACTTTACAACGTCTTCAAAAAATTAAAAATACTGCTGCCCGTATTATAACCAGAACCAAACCCTATGAGCACATCACACCAATATTGAAAATTTTACACTGGCTTCCTATCAATCAACGCATTAATTACAAATGTTAACTTACAAATGTTTACAGCCAAACACTACCTCTCTTACCTACCTCCAGGATTTACTTCACATAAAATTATCACAGAGGGAACCCCGAGTTTCAAACAAAATTCAATTGGAAATTCCAAGATCAAATTACGGAAAATGTGGAGACGGAGTTTTTCTGTTACTGCTCCTAAATTATGGAACAGATTACCATCACATATTAAAGATGCAAAACACATCTGTTCAGTGCAGATGATTGGGATCTGTTCTAAATGTGACAGACTAACTCAGCACCATTGAGCAAACTTTTTGGATACGGGGCGCTATATAAATTCGTTATTATTATTATTTATTATTTTTATTTACAAATATATAATAAATCAAAAAATAATTATCATTTGGCATCGTCTGTGGACGATATGGACAGAATGTGGTCTAAAGCAGCTGGGACCCCCCCCCACACACACACACACCCACACCCGTATCTGTTCAACCGATGACTGAAGCTGAGCCTGTTTCTTTACTGTTTATAGTTTACTGTTTTCTATTTTAATTAATTGTTCAATAATCAATTTGAACAAACAACGACGTCGAGCGATGGCATTGGAGAATCAATCACAAGGCCGCGAGAAACAATCTGCAGTTTTATCTTCAAATTAACAAGTTACACAATGAATCTAAAACGGCAGAACTACAACAAAGACTGGTTTCGGAGAATAAACTAAAGGGGCGACAGAGGAAGAAATTAGAGACAATAGCGGGGAACATATTTAAAATATGGGAATTGTATCAACAGGATGAGGAAAGTGTATTGGGGCTTTTGAAGGATGTGGGTCGTTTGGAAGCGGTATAGGAATTCATTTGTGCGTTGGGCTTGTTATATTAATGAAATTGTCATATTAATGAACTAGTTTATGAATTTGTTATTTATTGATTGTGTTATATTAATGATTATTTATTGAATTTGTTAAAGTTGTTGATGAATTTGTTATTTATTGAAAAAAATTATTTACTTTGTTGTTTATTTGCCGGGAGAAAGAGTGACCACACAGAAAAACTATCATTATGTGTTCCTGAAGTAAAACTATGTCATGTGGACGTCTCCACCAACGTATTAGTATATCCAGAAATTTTTATTAAGTCGTGTGGACGACTCCACCAACGTATAATTATATCCAGAATTTATACTAAGTCGTGTGGACGACTCCACCAACGAGTGTGGACGACTCCACCAACGGGTGTGGACGACTTAACCAGATTTTTCGTGTGTACGACTTTGCTTGTGGACGACTTGATTGGCATTCAAATCAAGTACATATTAGTGTATATTCGTTGTTGAAAATCTTATAAAATATAATTATGAATTGCTGGCATGCCGTCCTGGATCACCTTTTAGCAGACGAAGCGCAGTTTTCAAAAAACTGTACAGTTCTGCGCAGGATTATTCATTGTCTGCGGTAATTTAAATCGACAGAAACGTTTGACTTTCTACTTTATACATATATACATATACTATGTTTCAACAAGATAATTTCATTTGGGTGTTGATAAAGCTTTTAAAGTCGAGTATCGAGAAAAAAAGAGTATCATTGCTATGGTAATAAACCATCTATATCAAAACTTCCTACAGGGACAACGTCGTTCCGAATAATAACGTAATTTGAATGAAAATTTCAATATAATAATTTTGAATTATATATTTTGGACTTATTGTGAAGAGAACCAACAGCTCGTTATCTAAATTCTGAGTAATGTATCTTTAAACGAAATAGGATCTGTTTTTAATCAGATTGTATTAAAGGAAGTGAGAGAGAAATGGGGTTTAACGTCCACTCGACAAAAACTAAGTGATTCCGGGACTAATATATGGTTTTGTTTTAATTTTATTTCAATAATTCAGTGGGGGGCTAACCGGGGAATGAATGAAATGGGGTTTAACGTCCTACGCTTAAGCACCTAACCTGGGCCAATTGAAGACGGGGCTAACCGGGGACCCGAAGAAAACCCACGAGGTTGGATAGGCGACCCTACTTCTTGCCATGTACAAGCGATGATTCTGTATTTAAGAAGGAACAAATGACAAATGTCATGAAACAAGTTTACATGAGAATAAAACGACTGCTGCCCTCTCGATATTGAATTTATCATAATAAAGATAATTTATATCTTAATTTAATTATTGCAGAACGATGCAACAACCAGTCCGGATACCTATCATTACTTGGTGGAATATATTGTATGAAAGCATCTAGCAAAAAACTAGACTGGTCGACAGCTCGAACGATCTGTGAAGAAGATGGTGGACATTTGTTGATCATCAAACAAGCTGACTTAGCTCTAAAACTTGCAGCCAAACAGATGTTGCCTGGTAAGTACATTATTTTGGCCTCTCTCTCTCCTTCTCTCTCTCATGGAATTATAAACCTGAAAGAAATATAGAATAAAATATACAGTACGGAAAATATCATGGTAGGTGAAAGAGAGAGAGAGAGGACTGAGGTTTAACGTCCACTCGACACAAACTAGGTTATTTCGGGACAAACATATGCGTAGGGGTCTTTAACAGTGGGAGGAAACCGGAGGACCCGGATAAAACCCACGAGGCTTGACAGGCGACCCTACTCCTTGTCACGTACAACCGGAGATTCGAAACAACGCCAGTAGACTCAATGTCAGACTTTATGATAGAGCGCGCACATGCTAACCATTCAGCAATCTAACCCCCCGTTTCGTTACCGCATTTTAAGCAATTTAAATCCTTTACAAACTGCAATATTGTGAAATATAAGAATATTGTGTTCAGAGTTTAATTGAAATTTCATCCATCCATGTTGTTCGCTATGTTATAGTGAGTTACTAATTGTAGGCCGGTTGGGGAGGTTCGGACATTTCCGGAGGCCCAAACGGCCGCTTTATACAAATGAGTATTTTTGGGAATACTGTTACGACTCAATGGGGCTCCTGTCCACATGGTCCACTCTGTCGTAACCCGTAGGGGTGTTACAGGTTAACCAGGATCAATTTATTAATGTCAAAGCATGGTAGTTCATCCCCATCTTTATTAGTGTGCACAAACCATGTGCTACCAAAATACAAGATACTGGATAACCTCGTCTACAAGGGAGGTTACTCCAATAATAAGCTTAGGTCATCAGACCAATATATTATACCGCCCTAGTATTTAAAGGAGAACGAACCATAACAATAAATGTAAACCATAACTAAACTATGCAAGGCGTGTCGACTTGACATTGCTACGATACTAACCCGAATCCTAACCCTTTCAAGAGGGGTTAAAGGTAAATTAGACCCAAGTTCAGTCTTCTAAAAAGATTTGGGATTAGGGTTAGTATTCCCAGGAATTCTCATCTATATAAAGCGAAAAACCCTCAACCACCAGTCAGGAGGTTGAAATTTTTGCTTGTCGGATGTGGACAGGGTGGTTGACAAGGTACACACTGGATGTGGGCGTGGCCTGTCTCTGTGGGTGTAGCCTGTTTCTGTAGTTTTGTAATCGGAGTTCAGCTTTAAGCAACATATAGGATTCTAATCCAGTCTATATCGAAGGCTAACGTTGACATCGAGAGTTCATTGTGTTCTGAATAAGTTAATTAATGTCTAGGCAATAGGCAGATTTAGCTCTTGCAAAATGCATGTTTAAGCTGGGTGTGAAAAATTTGATATTTTAGCTCAAAATACAAATAACGTCTCATTATTTTCAATCTGTGTAGCAATACAATAGACACTTGAAGCAAATCCAAACGACTATTAACTGTTGCTTACTTGAATATCAATTGTTGTTAATGACGACCCCATGCGCACATTCGGATAAATGAAATAATCTTACAACAGATATGACATAAGCTCCGTATCTGCATGTGCACTCAGTGCGGATTCCGGAGACCGGCCTCCGGGATTAGGATTGGTTTTTCCCGGATTAATAGCGGTGCGTCACATTACTTTTTATTCGGATTGAATTCAGAATAAAAAGTGCCACACTGAATGCGCAGTGAAGGTCATTCATGTCCAAGATGGCTTCGCCCGACATTCGTATTGTTGGTCTTATATTGCTTAATATTAATTTCCGGCGGAGGCAACGCAAGATCACCAATACGTATGTCAGGCGCAGCAATTTTGGATATAAATGAACTTCACTGCGCATTCAGTGTGGCACTTCTCATTCTGAATTCAATCCGAATAAAATGTAACGTGACGCACTGCTTATAATCCGGGAAAAATCAATCCGAATTCCAGAGGCCGGTCTTCGGAATTCGCATGCGCAAATAGTGTGAACGCGGCTCAAGTCGCATGTGAGATAGTCAACATCTAATTTCCTTTTCTGTTATTTTCAGCTAAAAATTACTGGGTAGGGTTGAATGATATAGATACAGAGGGTAAAATGATTTGGGTGGATGGTTCGAGTGTAGATATCGACATCTGGGTTCCCGGTCAACCAGACGATGCAGATTCTACACAAGATTGTGGTATGATGGTTTATTCCGATCTGCTGTTGGATATAACATGTTCATATCCTTGTAACTTTATTTGTGAATTTCCCTTCATATTTACATTTTAATTTTTTTCATCTGAACTTTATTATAACCATTGATTTTGGCAAACCATTATTTAAAATAATCAACTGGCAAAGTGCCAATCGTACTGTATTTAGTTGTTTAGTTCCCTCCCTCTCTCTCTCACTCTCCCTCTTCTCCCTCCCTCTCTCCAAAAACTAAGGTTTGAACCCTCGTACAAATCTTAAATTCGATTGTTATTTGGACGTATACGTAAACAACAGAAAAGCCCCGACTTAGGCAATTTAATTCCATTTTTCTGAGCTAAGGTTGAAACTTTAATGTGCCAAAACATACACTGCTGTAACGCCACATGGGGAGATCGACATATCAACAATTTAACACAAAAGCAATACGGGGGTTTGGGTGGCCGAATGGTTAGAACGTGCGCGCTGTATCATACTGTCTGTCATTGAGTCAACTGGCGGGGTTTCGGTTCGGGACAAGGACAAGGGTCGCCTGTCTAACCTCGAGGGCTGTCTCCTGGACCGCCGGTTTCCTCCCACCTTCTAACGACCCCTACGCGCAAGCGAATTCTTTAGAGAACACAATTGAACCATACGTTATTCCCGAAATGACCTAGTTGTGTCGAGTTGACGTTACCCCCCCCTCTCTCTCTTTCTCTCTTATTGAAATAAAATTGAACGATGTGTTAGTCTAGAAATGGCGTGGTTTGTTGATATTAAATTGGCCAAAAGCATTGCGAGGTTCACCATAAAAAATTTGAGATACACAAGCTGGAAGTAGAGATAATTAAACATGCAATTTTTGTCCCTACATTTCAACGTAACCAATCTTGCAACTCTTGTATCCTTCCGCCTCAAAATCATGAATATTCACCAAAACCTGGCAGAAAATGTTATTTCAAACCCTTTTCTTCGATTCTACACCAACAAGTCAACACAAATCGCCATGAAAAAGGGGGGAAGGAAAGGGAGAGAATGACTAAAAATACATGTCTCCCTATTTGGTGAGCTGTGTCCAGATGTTATGGCAAGGGAGGCAATCCTTGTTTTAAATGGAGGCAGACACCATTAATTTCCCCATTGACTTCAATGGTCTGGCCTATATGCTCACCTTCAACTTTTTCCCAAAATTTCGTTGGGCTGAATGTTTTTCACTATATACAGAGGAGCAACTGAACATGTCTCTGCACTAAAGTTTGTATGAGGTTGACCACCAAAATTTTGAGATACACCAACTTAAAGAAGCATACCCAAAACATGTAACTAGTTGCCGTATATACCACCGAAGCCAACCTGATAACCCAGCTATCCTTCCGCCTCAAATCATGAATATTTACCAAAATCTGGCTTGTTCTATTCTAGACAACAAAAATGTAATGCAAAGGGGGGGGGGGATTGCTATAAATAGACGAACTACAATTTGTACCGAGAGTGTGAAATTTAATGGTGGTCTGCCTCCAAATAATATAGATTATGCTGATTTTACTCGGCAAATCTCGACAGATTCCGGTACCCTACATCAAATCTCGGCTGTATGACAGTAAATGATATGTTCCCACGTCCATGCATTTACAATGCGGCTACCGGTTTACTTTAAACAGGAAAACGTGTCGCTAATACCAAAAAAGTCCCAAATTGCGTCTTTTGTAGGGTGTATATTCCAAAATGAGCAGAGTAAATGTCTCAAGGCTACTGCTTGACCAAATTCCCAGGTAATTCCCCAAACCCAAGGCCAAACATGACGTTTGTTAATATAATACTCTCTCCACAGAAATATCCATGGGACAGCCATTTTCCATTCGGAACCTTTAAAATAGTTCAAATATGGCGGAAATGGTCATTCGGTCGAGATTAGCATCGTAGTATCTGTCGATGTTTGCCGAATGATGCTGAATTATGCTGCTTTTGTTTATACTTTTAAATGTCTTAAATGGGGCAGATCGCTTACACAATATCACCACAATCTTCGACATTGCAAACACGACTAATTTAAAGGGACATTAACACTCTTGCTGGCTTGACAGCCCAAGAAAATAAATAATAGCTGTATTCTAAGTACTATGTTTAAGTGTCCTACCTGTTGTGTAAAGTATCCATCACATCCTATTTTACTTGTTCAGAGGGTTCGAAAAAAATGTTTAAATCCAAATAATATTTGAAAGTGTTTACGTAAGTCTTTTGAAATCATACAGTTGAATTTTTCCATTTTGTTAAGATGAGATTTTTATCATCAATTAATTGGAATATTGTAAAATACTACAATTTTTTGACCAGAATCAAGATTGGGACATATTATTCAGTTACACAAGAGTGGTATTGTGCCTTTAAATCAAAAGTATACGTCCTCTAGGACTTTTAGGTCCCCGTCTGACTGTTTTCGGTTATGTCAACAGCGATCAAAACTAAAAACAATAGGTTACAGAACATTCAGTATTCAAGCACCAAAAATTTTGGAAATTCGTTACCTTTTAACATCAGAAATTCTACATCGTTTATTTATTTATTTATTATAACTAAAGTAATTGTAATCGATATATTATTTACAGTTTTATGTATAAGTTTATTTTATGTTAGTTTATTTTATTTATAAAAAATTGTATTGCATTTTGTTTGTTTTGTATTGTATAATATACAATTAAAATACAGATCTATATTTCGTTTCGTGTTTTTATACTTTCGATGGTCTACACTACATGCAGATCTGATAGGTCGTGTTTGACCGTATGCCGTCAGACACCTGATGCTCGCCGTGACAGTCCGTTTCATTGGCTATTCCCTCACTTCATGAAGAGCGCGTCAATGATAAAAACTCTTCTAGATCCTAGTGACTAGAAATCACAGAATAAACAGAAACGATTGAATGTAAATCAGTTTATATTCATTCATATTCAGACACGATTGAATGTAATCAGGTTATATACATATACATTCATAATACATTATTCTATGCGTTGCGACCCATTTGTGACCATTTCTAGGTGTCAAAGAATAGCGATTTAGCTCCATTAATATTTCGGTCGTCCCCCCTCTGTAAACATCAGACCTGCTGACAATTGGATATTTTGGCAGAGAACATGCAAGATAACAGTGCATCTAGCTAAATAAGAAATAATCTATAGCCGAGTTTATTATATGTTGTTATCTCCCGTTCCGGAAATTAACGCTTTTGAGATAATAATAATAATAATACTTCCGGTGAGCAAGTCATCTTTTGTTTACAGTAAACAATGGCGAACAAAGAATCTACCGATGCGTTTAACCCAAATAATTGTAAAGTTCGTGACCTAAGGCGGTTTTTAAGAGATCACGGAGAGTTTGTATCGGGAAATAAAACAGAGTTGATTCAACGAGTGAAAGGAGCTTTACAGCTCGGCGGCGTTAAACCGTTAAACAAAATAGCCGAAAACGACGAAGAAATTGCTAATCGACGCAAACATGAAAAATTTATTACACCACTAGGAGAGGATTTACCAGACCCTATGTTACTGAAAAATAACTGGACCAGTTCTGTCGAAGATATTCCGTCCATAACTGAAAAAGACTTGTACAATTATTTGGTATTGAACACCCAGAGAACATTCGACCACGACCAAATGAAAGCAAACCGGGCATTGAAGGCAAAGGTGTTTTTTAAGGATGGGCATGTTCACACCTTACAATATCATCAAATTATGGATAATTGTAGTCACTGTTTTGTTAAATGTAAAGTAATGCCCTCCATCTCTACACAGAAAGAAAACCAAAAGCCTGATTATGATGTATGGCTTTGTATGTCAAAGATGTCTGGTCAAATCCATTCAGCTGGTTGTAATTGTAACGCAGGGTAAGACATTAATTTTTTAACTTTCAGTATGGCTTGTTCTCTTGTTTGTTGTGTTCTACAATGCTACGACCTGTGATTTCTGATACGGTACCGGACTTGGTGCTGGTATCAACTCCCCCTCCCACTAAAGTATTCTGCATAACTGGTAATTAATATAAGCCAAGGACAGTATTTCGGTATTGTATGGTGGTTGTGAAATGGGTATAATTTAATTTTTTTTAAATGCTGGCTATGCTTAAGCAGGTATTTATGATGAAATAGTCATATTTATGTTTTAATGTTTTCATAAATATACTTTCAGGGAAGGTGAATCATGCAGCCACATAGCTGGGATGCTATATGGACGAGAAAAAAAAAGATGGATTAAATTCTTCAACGTCCATAGAATGTTGGTGGATAAAACCATCCCGCAAAAGGAAATTGAGCCCGAAGAAATCACAGGATTTAGCATTCAAAAAACATAAATTTAATGACACCTCTCGCGAATCAGTAAAAAAAATAACGCAGGAAAAGAATGTCAAAACTATAGACTTAAAAAAATTCAGTGAAAAACTTTTTTCTGTTAATAAACATGCTGCATGGCTATATGCAAACAAATTCTCTTTGCCAACGCCCCAGCATGTAATCCAGGTGGACGAAATCCCCAAACTGCACAGTGTACAATATATGTATAGAGACAATGTTAATTTAAGTGATGATATGTGTATCAATGATTTTACAAGTTATTTTAGTAGCTTAAAAGTAAATACTTTTGATTGTAAAGCAATAGAAAGAGAAACACGGGGTCAGTCAAACAACAGTGACTGGCACATAGCTAGACTAGGACGGCTAACAGCATCAAATTTTGGAACTATTTGTAA
Source organism: Patella pellucida (assembly GCA_917208275.1). Taxonomy (NCBI): domain Eukaryota; kingdom Metazoa; phylum Mollusca; class Gastropoda; family Patellidae; genus Patella; species Patella pellucida. The sequence goes on along the minus strand of OU795042.1, from coordinate 66,097,940 downwards.
ACGCAAAGTGAGTTCACCACCAGAGTGTTTAGTAAAAACTCTCATGAAATATGATGTCGAAGAGTATGATGGCCCAAGTGTTCGTTGGGGACGGTCACATGAGAGAGCAGCTCGCAGAACATACGAAAGTTTTCAGAAAAAAAAACATGAAAATTTTGCATGTAATGAGAGTGGGCTCTGTGTGAACGAACATTATCCACATCTTGGAGCAAGTCCAGATGGACTAGTCTCATGTAAGTGTTGTGGCGAAGGTTTGTTAGAAATCAAATGCCCATTTACATGGAGATTCACGTCCCCATTAGAGGCCAGTAATGACCCTCTTTTTTCATGTTCCATTGAAGATGGTAAACAAATGTTAAAGAGGAGACATGCCTACCATTTTCAAGTTCAGGGACAAATGGCAATATGTCAAAAAAAATATTGTGACTTCTTTGTGTGGACACTGAAGGGATTTTCAATAGAAAGGATTGTATTTAACAGTGAATTCTGGGAAGACTGTGTCCAGAAATTAAACTCATTTTATTTAACTGCAATTATACCCGAACGGTTTTCAGAACGTGTCAAACGTGGATTAAAATTGTACAATGTACCAGCTAAATAAATATCAATGAACCAAACAACTTGCCTTTTATTCAATTTATTGTTTATAATATAAAAGACATAGTGCATACACATGTATATGTTATCTATCGGTAACTAGGGGTGGTTGACAGTTTGACAATTTACTGCACAGTTTCCAAATCTTTGATGTCTGTCCAGCAAGTGTAATGGGTATATTTCCTTGCAAAATTCTAAAGTTTTTCACACGCTCTATGGCCCGTTCAATGTGAATCCTTAAGTTGGCAATTCTACGAGTTTCTTCTACCTCACGCTTAGTTAAACGCTTGTATTTAGTTTTGAAGGGGGGGTAATTATTTCAATTCCTCTTGGGGTTGTCAAGTCTTTTATGAGAAATCCCTTATCAGCCATGATCGCATCCCCTTCTTCAAGAAGATCAAGGATTCCACATTTTTTAGTTAATTGTTTATCACTTATACTGCCAGCCCAAAGATCCGACACAAATGTGATTACACCACGTGGATTTATCCCAATTAGGGTCTTATATGTCATATGGGATTTGTATGAAGAGTACATTAATGACCGGTTTGAAAGAGATTGTGGTGTTTCAGTGTAAACTTCTGTGCAGTCAATAATCACACGGCAATTTGGGTATTTGTCTTTAAATTGTTTTGGCATAGTTAAATTGTTAACTTCTCTTTCTGGCAAATGAAGCAAGAAGTTTAGTTTCACATCCAAATAGTCTATCCATCTTGAAACAATTTTGCTACATGTTGATTTGGATATTTTAAATCGTCCGGCAAGATCTTCTAAAAGCAATCCTAATCGCAGGCGCATCAGAACCAAAAAAAAATTCATCAATTGTCCTAAGCGTACGTCGCCTTCCACGGTTTCCATCTGCATATATATCATCCATTTCATCAAACATGGCATAAAATGTGCCACTATTTGGTAAACCAGTATAAAACATAACTTGCTCGTCAGAAGCTTGAATATCTTCAATAGTCAACTCAGGTTTTGAAGTTTGAAGTTTTGCATCACATGTTGTTATGGGTTGTGTATTTAACAGCAGGGGGCTATTTTTAAAAATGTGCACAAAGTCTGTTTGTGCACTAACATCAACAGATATCTTTAATGTTTGTGTTGACATGTCGGTCTGATTTACCACATCAGTCTGGTTGCATTTATTGAAAGCATTGGAAATGTACTCTGGTGTGACATGTTGCTTACAGTAGTCATGAAGGCCGACTGATGCATGAATTGAAGAGTATCCTGTTTGCTTAAATGATGGGCCTGGTTTATAAACATCTCCATCCTCAGTGGCAACATTGGTCAAGTCTGATAACACAGCTTCATGTTCATCTCCTAACTAAAAAAGAAAAACAATATTTTTTTCAATAAAACTATTAAACTGAATGAATAAAATGTTGTTTTACAGCAGTCAACACCATAATCAGATTAATTTGTAATTGGCTTTTAATTATGCTTACTCAACTGTGAGTAGGCCTACTTGTGCTGCAGGGGAAACCAGAATACATAATATATTAATACATAATACATGTACCATTAAATTTTTGAAAATAAAAAAAATATTAAAATTAATAAACTATAAATATTACCATTGACGAATTGAACGTCTTTCCCTCAAAAATACTCGGAACTTCATTCTTTCCTGTCTTTTCTCCATTAGAAAAGTGGTAGGAACAAAGGCGATCATTGGCACTGTACACATACTGGCCGTAGCATAACTTGATTCGCCGAATCCACACACGTCTTAATTCTTGTTTAGCTGGGAACCGGTGCAATCGAACATTACGTTCTTCTACAATCTTTCCAGCATAATTTGAGCATACACAGCAATAATGTCTCTTCTTTTCTGTCGATTTCGGCACATTCGATAATGATAATGAACTAGCGTTCTCCATTTTATTTTCTTGTTTGCTCACCAATAGCTCATTTCCGCTCTTTGTCCAATGAAGAGTTTCTAAAGGGAGACAACTCAATTGGTGTTTACGAAACAGGGCTATATAAATACAGGTGTGTGCCTATGTACGGTCAATAGACGCTTTTGGAAAGGGTAAAATCCTGGTCCGGGGTGTTTACGACCGATAAACCCCAGATATGTCAGTAAAACCATTTTTAGAGTCGTTTCGTCGTTTTGCAAACAAAAGAGGCATGCCATGTAATCTCTTGTCAGACGATTGTCAGACAACGCGAAAACCTTTAATTCAGGATCTGTGGATATGAAGAAAGTCATCAGATCGTCAGAAGTTCAGCAACCCTAACTAATCATTCGGTCATTTGGGATACTATTCTGGTGGGGTTTATTTGGGAGAGATTAATACAGAATCTAAAACGTTGTTTAAAGAAATCAATTTGTAAATTATCGCTTAATTTTGAAGAACTAAGAACTTTACTGGTGGAAATAGAATGAACAATCAATAACAGACCCATAACTTACGTTTACAGCGATGATAATGGAGTATCTAGTGCTCTTACACCGCCAGATCTTATGGAAGGCGTATAGCTGTCACACCAAATGACAGACATTCTAATACCATCAGCACATACAGAACATTAACTCGCAGAGCAAAACATCAATGTAGTTATCATTAAGGATGAACACGCAGGACGGTGCTTTTATAAAGTGACACAAGTAGTTGAATTATTGCCATGCCGAGATAATTTAATCCGCTCAACTCGCTTGCAAATTTTGACATCATTAAAGTTTGCTTACCTAATCTGTTTTAGAAGACCGATTCAACATTCAAGTCCACTTGAGGAGAACTAGTCATGTTAGAACTTTATCTTGTGAACAATATGTTTTCATTTTTCACAAAATGTTACTTTTGTGTACTGACAGTAAATTCGAAATGGTTATTTTTCGTTACCCATTGCTTGGTAACCAACCCGGGCAGTTGTCATGAACAGCAAAAATAAAAGACAAACATAGAGTGATATTTTTTTGTTTAACTTCATAACCTGTCCCATTCCTTTAAAATGAAATAGAGTTACCTTCCATGTCAAGCATAGTTTATGCCATCAATCTGTTTTACAGAGAATTACTTACGAATTATCTCTGTCACAGATGACTGGCTTGAACACGTGCATTGACTTCTCGTGGCGCCAGTCATTGGCTGAACGGGTCGGGTCGTGCGTTGTTAACATAACACCTAACTGCTTCGGGCAAAATGATGCCTTTTACTCATTTTAATACCCATTTACACTGAATAGGAAATATTTTTTAACTACAGATACTTCAAACGTCTTTTTTTTTCTTATACTTCAAAAACATGTGTTAGAATCTATTTTGTAGGAGAAAAAAAGATAATATTTTGCTGAATTAGGACCCATCGATGTCATCTTTATCGGTGATACTAGCGGCGAAGTGAATATTCACTGTGGCGTCAGTTTGTATGCCTATGGCATAATATATGAGTTTATGACCGCTGGCAGCGGTCTTGGGATCTTGCAGAACAAACTTCATCAAATTACGCTCCTCTTAGTAGATTGGCCAAGCTCGGAAAGATAATTGTGGAACTGGTTGTTTTAGAGCACGTGCCCACGTTATATTGATATACACATAGTAGACTTAATGACAATGATATTAATATTGAGGAGGCGTTAGTCATGACATGCTATGTGTTTATATTAAAGGTGAAGATATTGAGAAATTGAAAAACGGGGCGTTTCAACTGAACGAGACATTAGAAAAAGAGCGGAGGATTTGCCGGGTGTGCCGATGGCACTTTTACCTCGGGAATAAGTTCCCCTCCATTCGCTGCAGGATTCAATACGCTAGATGGCTACGGCTACTTAAGTTAAGTTTGAAAAAGGATATGCTTCATTTGTGAATTATTTAAAATTATTCTTTTATTTTATTACAATCGATATATTACCCCAATTAACATGTATTTATTATCAATACTTATTATCATTTATAAATGTCGGATGGACGAAATACCGAGATTCCGTCTACACATTGTCGTGCACGTAAAATACAGTTGGAATTCGATATAAGAATGAAAGCTGTAGCGCCGCCGTTCGGGCAAAATTCCCCTCATAGCACACTATATTGCTCAAGACGTCTAGTCGAAACGTTGGGCGGTAATTACCAGTAAATGTATCCCATACTTATCCGTGAACATGCAAATCAATAGACGTATTTAATTTGTAGGGCGTTGTCAAAAATATTACAAGCTGACATAATACATGTACGTATAAATAGACTGGTTTTTCCGTTTCTATTGTAGTGGATAGACTACATTATCCAGACATAATTTAAAACCCACTGATCAGACATTTGCGGAGCATTCAATTAAATAGTTGTAACACGTTTTATTATTTGGATATATTAAGGTTATTTTAAACACCTAGAAATTGTTATATTCGTTTTTCAAAGTCGCGATTATATTCTTTATCAGCGTAGAGATTTTACAATTATATCACGTACCTGATCTCGCTCAATGTTATTAGTGGTGAGACAAGTTATACAAGACTATAACTCGTGATTAATACACTATACATAGACTCTTTTTTTCCAATGAGTAATGTTCTAGGGTCTCTTTGTCCAGTGTTTTATAGTTTAATCTGTGTTTTACTACGTCCAAGTGGAACGTTAGTTGCAGAAAGTTGTTCCAGGAATAGAAGAAAGTAGTCACAGAAATACAATTGTAATTATTACAAGTATGTCTACCACAGTAAGTTTAACTACATCATGTTTATAAAATAACACTAGATGTGAAATGTAAATAACCATCATAATCTTGATAATCACTGTCGTATATCTCTCGTAGTATACAAATACTGACGAGTTAGTACACGATGCAGTGTAAGTTTGCTCCTACACTCGATACAAATAGTGTTCCTACCTATGATAGTCGCGTGGACTTAACAATTTACACGTTCAATGGTTTAGATATACTAAGTATTACCCCTTTGACACACGTCGTTTTTTAAAAACTCGTTGGAAAGCGCTTTAGATAATATGGACTTTTTGCCTCAAGTGACGTGCTTTCTATTCCAGCCATGACAATGCGTAGAATTACCTATCAAACCTCGTTGATTTTATCAGGGACCAGGGTCACCCCTCGAATAGACGTTAAACCCGATGAAGCAGTTACAAATATTTTACGAAAGAGTTACGATAAACGTACGAATTCAGTTACGAATGAGTAACGAATTTGCCGAATTGCTTATGATAAGTTTCTCCTGTTGTGTGATGTCGCGTTACCATATGATTGGCCCTATTGAGTCCACCATCTGTTACGTGCAAATACGTTCGGATACGTTTCGATTTTTACGTCTGATCTCAATATATGATAAGACCCGATAGGATCACCACAAATACAATAGCGGCACGAACCTAGCACTACGAATGATAGCGATAAAGCTACGGAAAATTGTATACTATTTGGCACTTTTCGTCAAAGAATCGAATAGGAAGCCGTTACGGACAATAGGAAAGGGTTGTGCGCGTTCACGGTACTGAGAACGTCGAACCAAATAAGAATCACTTACGAACAGCAAAACCCGCCTACGATTTATCTACGAATTGGAAAAGTTTTGATTCTGGGCAATCCCTGGCATTCATAGCCCACGTGAAAACGGCCCGCAAAAGATTTTAGTTCCCAAAATCACTTAATAACCGTCTACGATTGATCTGCGAATCGGAAATACTTTGGATTGGGGTCGATTCCTGGGATTCTTTTTTCACGTGAAAGTGGGGCATTAGTAGCCTCTTGAACACGATAGAAACAGCAACTATCGCTTAAACATTACAGGAAATGAAATGTGGTTCTATTGTTCTGCTGCTACTTGGCTAATGAAGACTTGTAACATAAAAGGAAATTGTGGTTTCCAACGAAATGAAAACGATCGAAAGGTGCATGGCGCGATGGTATTCTGCTTGATTCCTTTATGAAGAATGTATAAATCGTTTTCATACTTTACAGCTGCCTTTCTGTATAGTTGCATTCATTTTCTATTCCAGATATCACATGTGTCCCATACTACCTATAATGTACATACTCATGGCGATTGTGAAGCTGTTCAAATAGGAAAATCCAAACTCGTACACGAACAGTGTAACCACCCTGAAGATAGCGACGTCAGCGACCTCAGATCTGAATTTGAAGATTTCAGATTTGAAATGAACAAGATGCGTGAAAATAATGATGAAAAGATGGAAAGAAAAGATAAAGAAATCGCAGAATTAAAAGACAGGGTGGCTGACCTAGAAGCATTTAAGAGGAAAGTAGAAGTTATGACAAACACCAACACTGGTAATAATAGACGTTGTAACAGGAATACGAGTGATAGCATTGCTCTAAAGTTAGTGGACGGGCAAGTAAATGTGTTCATTTTAAAAATATTTTGATAATTGTAAGAAGGGTCTTGACTTCCAACGAATAATGATTTGTTATAATGGCTAGTATAAATAATGACCAACTAATATGATCTGATTCATAAATAAAGGTGACCTGAACAATATACTGGCTAGTGAAATAGTGCGACATTTTACAATATTCATAGTCAAAATACAATTAAATTACAAGTTAAATAATAAGGAATCGTAACAAAAAATGTCTATTATCAATAATGTATCAGTTAAATAATTTTTAACAGTCGTGTTTTAAATGAAATTAAGTGGAGTTTTACGTCATACTGTTCTGTTCCGACTTCGTTTGTTCAGGTTTATCAAGATAAGATGATTATTGATAATGATTTATAGACGTCCTGTTATTTTGATTTTTTAAGTAGGTCGAGGCATTTGTCATCTAAGCTTCAACTACAAGGATACTTGCAAACTAAACTTATTAAAACCTTTAAAAAGATTTATGGCCGTCATATTGATTTGATTTGTAAATATAAAATGTCGCTCTCGACTATTATTCTAGACATATTTAATTGACGCGTATACTATTACCATCTCCCTGATAATGTCTACTACATCGTTAAAACAGTTCATCGGTGTATTTTGCATACCGATATTTCATTGGCCAATCACGCTATTTTACCGACATTTCGCCTAATAGTTTGGATGCAGCTATGGCGGGTGTGGTGTCGGGCAGGGTAAGCTTACTCTTCAGGACATCTGTTACCACTGTTTATCGGGTATTGTGTACACGAGGAGCAGTCCATTTGCTGATTACACTATTTTGCTTGAATACCCTATTTTGCCTATAACGTTTTAAGGACTTCGAATTCTGTCTTATGGTTTGGATTGTTCGTACTTGGTTTTTATTTATTCCCCTTATCAGTGATGCAGGACGGAGGGCCTGAAAAGAACAGCTGTCTAGTCGTTCAGATGGAATGAAAAGTCGATGTCCCGTGTACACATTGGCATGCTAGTAAATGATCTCTTTTTATTTGGAATTCATAATAAGACTAGGCCGTAGCGCTGCTGCCCGGGTAAAAATCCACTCATAGCACACTGTGTGGCGTATGTCCGTCTTCATTATCCCAGTTCGGAGAAGAACAGTAGGACGTTAAACCCCATTCTATTTCATTTATATACGTTCAGTTGATAATGATATATTAACCTGTATTTATAGATATAGCTGTGAGGGCGTGGGTTCTGTAACTGTCAGTAAGAAAGACAGCTTTAATGATTTAAAGAAGTTGATAGAAGAGGAGAAGAATGTTACGATTAGTGATATTGCTATATGGGGATGTAGAGATGGGAGTAAGACACGTATCTACGACAGTCGTTACAACAATAAGAATGACTACAGCCTGGACGAACTTGGTTTTGAAGACCAGGACGATGCTTGGTACTGTAACTATGTGTAAGAATGTCATTGGTAATGATGTAGGTCGCTACAATCACTTATACGGATGACATCTATGACAAATTATATTCTAAAACATGTTTTTTTTTTTATAAATAAAGACGTTTGAAGTATTTTCTTTTTGGTGTAAATTGGTATTAAAATGAGTAAGAGGCAGCATTATGCCTGATTCAGTAACGCCACAGGTAAACAATACACACGACGTCTCCAAAAAGGCCCTATCAAATTAGATAGGGTGATCAAAACGAACCCTCTCATATCATGTGGTGGTGCAGGTGCTGATCCAGAAAGGGGTGATAGGAGGGGTACTTCGCCAATGGTGACGGCATCTATGTCTAGATTTTTTCAGGGTCGCTATAATTCAGGGGCGGCAGATTGTGTAGGAGAGGTATTTGCTCCTGGTGCACCAACCCCTTGGGTCCGTTCCTGTGATGGCGCCCCATAGCCTCCACATAAGTGATATAAGAAAATTTGTATCAGGGCAGACGAATCAGATACCCGTTGGCGTGATTCTGATCATTTCTTCAAACTGTTAAATACCTTGAGGGTTAATTTGATCTGTGGACTAATTAATCAAATCTAACATTAATATTATAGTCTAGGTGTCTAAATCTAACCTTGTTAAAACTACTCAATTTAATCTAATTCAAGTGTCATATTCTGTTTAATTATATCTATAGCACAGTTAATGACACCCTCCCCCTCCTTTTATACTGTATATCAATCCAGTATGTAACACTTCAACATGGATGGATATCTAAACATATAATTATTACTGTTTATCTCTGAGCGTTTCGAATATATATTCCTTTGTCTTTATCGAGTTCCATTGTCTGGTCTATGATTAGCCAACGTACCGATCTCTAGTAACAATTATAAACACTATTATATTCACAGAAAGGGATTGGGAACAGGCTAGGCCTCTCCATACTACCTGTGTATTAAGTAAAAATTTTGTAGCAGTCCAAAGTGAATTTAAAATTAATAGTTTAATAACAACAAGTATAGGCCGAGTCCAACTGAAACATCAAATCGTTTATGCAAATGTGGTAGGGTGATTTTATTTAGTTTATGGGTATTTTAATATAATCACAATACTAATGTAATTTTAAGTAATATGTCACGCATCAATGCATCTTTAAGCTTTTTCTGTTCTGTACACTCTTCTTAGTTAAACCTGTGAGTTCGAGTTCATCATCTACTCACTGGGATGCAAGGTAGTTTTCCCTTTAAAGTATTTATATAGACTAGGTATAAATACAAGGAGTAGTTAGAATAGATACTTTTTTGTATTTATATGTAATATATTATTTTAATGAATAGGAATGAATTGATTTTATATGTTTGATTATGTTATTTATACTGTAATTGTATAATTTCAGTTTTTTTTATTATATAGTAATAAATCGCTGTTTAACTGAACCCTTGGTGTGGTTATTTTCCTCGTAATTTGACCCCCTACAACACAGATATAACACAACACTTTTCTACGAAAAACAATCACTATATTATATACACACGACGTTTCGCCATGATTTCACTGGTCGTTATCAAGGATACCAATTACAAACGAGGACAAATTGCGACAGTGTTATAAATAGGTACATAGAACAACGTTAAAAAAAATATTAAGAAGGTACTGAAGTGGAGCCGAGCAATATAATTAGATTCGGGAATAATTACTGAGTCCAACTCAGGCAGCGATAACAGTGACAACTTACTTCAATACTTGTAAACATAAAACTAGACCGTATTTTGGTGGCGACGGTGTATTTATACCACTTCCTAGTCCTGGTTAACCAGTCCGGCATAAAACGGAAGTGGACACATATCTGTCTGTCTTGTACATCCAGGCACAACATTCCTCCCTTTCTTATTTTCTTTTTTTTTTTTCTTCTGCTGAAAAAAACCTATACATCTAATTTTATTTAAAAAGGCGTTTTTCTAAACACCCTTTTTTCTCTTTGTTTTCTTATAAAAAAAAAAAAATTCTCTTTTTCTTTTTTTTTCTCTTTTTTTTTTATATACAGTAACACGCACGCCCAGTCACTCTGGTAGCGGTATACGAAGTACACCGTGCATTCACCCATACACACCCTTTCTTTCCATTTTTTTTTAAAAATTTTTTTTATTTCTTTTATGACACCTGCACATCTACGTCCTGGTCCCAATCTTCCACAGATGGTTCCAGAATGTCCAGGACCGCCACGGTTTCCGGGACTACCTCGGTTTCACCGTCCCAATCCTCGGTCGAAGTGGTCTCCTCCCACTGAACTGGCTGTGCGGGGCCACGTAAATAATTTGTGAATTCACCCTGACTTACCGGGTCCAAATGGTTCAACAGGATTATCAGACATCTCCAGTAGATTAAACATACTGGAGAATTTAATGGCCTCAATGTATAGCGTTCAAGCTGGGGCCACCCCCTTAAGCGACAAATCTTCCGGAGAGCCGGGAACGTGTTTACTCTTAATTCCGAGGACTCCGGCAACCACGACCATCGGTTGAATAACCAGTCCAGTCCTATGGGGGTGTTTCCTAAACGCTTGCACAGAGTTTCAAGCGCCTCTACCTGCTTACCCAGAATAAACGGGTCTAATGTTCGTTCCTCCGAGAAATATGGAGGGAGGTGTGCCCGGAAGCAGTGAAATTTAATTTTGCGGTCGACTACCGGGCAACCTATTAAAGGGCATTTTTGTAATCTATTTTGCGTTCTTTGGAGGCGATTCACAAAAGGTGGTGTGTTGCTTGAGAGTTCTGCTTGCGGGACTATATAGAGTGGGGCAGTCAGCATTGTTGCCGGCAGAGGCAAACTGGTATTTCCATACACATTGGGCGCTGGCACCCCAGAAGATTCCTCCCTAGTAGGCCTAGGCCTAGACTGCAGTCTAGGACTGAAGTCCCCGTCTCCCACGGGACGAACATACTGTCCCCGGCTTATCCTGGGTCCCCTGTGATTAAAGTCACCCCTCCTTTGTCCAGACCTTGAATTATTAAAGGTGGACACATTCCACCCGTAACCAATTGAATTATCCATATCTACAAAAAAAACAAACTATCACTGCCTTTACCGTATAAAAATCGGTAAAGACAGTAACTAATTATTACAATAGTCTGTATCCCTCTACGTCATACAACGGGGGCAAATATAATCTATGTCATCCCACTCAGAATCGGTAGGGATACCCATACAATTAAAGTGATACCATTCGTTACAATTATCACAGCAAATCATTTGAGTCCCATCGTCGGGTTTCCTACAAATACAAAATAACTCTATTTCACCCGGGTCAGCCGGGATTGCATTTATACCCTGTTTTCGAAATTTTATTATCCAAGTTGGCAGTTCCCTATCTCGACACAACTTAATCCTATCGTGATTTAAAACTGATTCCTTTTTTCCAGTTTTTATCCGGAATAAATACGGAGTGATTACTTTTGTTATTATACCCGGTCCTTTCCAGGTTGCCGACAATTTTCGACTTTTTCCCTTTTTTACAGCAGTATCCAGAATGTACACCGCATCGCCTAATTGATATTCTTTCACGTTCGAACGTAAATCATAGTCTTTTTTCATTCGTTCCTGATTTGTATTCAATTTATCCCTAGCGATTTCATGGGTTTCGATTAACGTTTGTTCGAGTCTCCCGATGAAACTCTCCGGGTCACCAGCGTTTAAAACGGGTGAACGAAACATTAAATCTGCAGGCAGATTTATTTCTCGACCTAACATTAATTTATTTGCCGTGAAACCCGTCTGCCGGTTAACACTAGACCTTAAAGCGCTCGCGAGTTGGGGAAGATGAATATCCCAATTATTCTGATGACCATCTATATAACATTTAACGGTTTCTACCAGGGTCAAATTGTACCTCTCAACCTGGCCATTCGAACTAGGTCTGTAGGGTGTGGTACGACTTTTATGTATTTGTAACAGTTTACACAAAGATACAAACAAATTGCTCTCGAAGTTTCGTCCCTGATCAGTAAATAACTGGAACGGGCACCCGAATCGCGAGAAAAACTCATTCACCGCTGCCTTGGCGGTAATTTCTGCTGTCTGTGACGGTAACGGTACGCACTCGACCCATTTGGTGAACTGGTCGACCATCATCAGAATGTATTCATTTCCAGCTATCGTCCGTGGCAACGGACCCATAAAATCTAAATGGACCCTTTCCATGGGAGACCCAGCATGGTATTTATTTAATTTAAAACGGGCCTTCTTTTGGGTATTTTTATTCTTATTGCAAATAGCACATGATGCAACGTAGGCCCGCACATAATTTGTAATTCCATACCAATAGAATTGCTGTTGGATACGGCTTTTAGTTCGCTTAATTCCCTGATGTCCAGACGACGGAATATCATGACAAAGTCGACAAATTTCTATTTTTAACTCCTCCGGAATAACCAATTGTGTTTCATTTAAATCGCTGGGTCTTTTAACCCGCAGAATACCGGCGTTATCGAGGACGAAAAGATTACGATTAATCCACATATACTTCTGCGCGGGACTTTTTAACATTAAATCCTCCTCTTTAGGTTCGCGACCAGATTTAAGCCACTCTAAAATTATATTTAATGCCGGGTCGCTCGACTGTTTTTGTCTTAATGATTCAGCCGAATAATTACTTAATAAGATTCCTTCCCCAGATTCATCGTCATTTTCGTCGAGGGTAACAATATTAACCTGCGGATCCGCGGGAAACCCTGTAACCGCGATGCTAACGGGTTTATCATCCGGGTCATTGTTTAACGGTAACTTATATTTTGCACCCGATTTAAAGGGCAAGCGTGTGACGTCATCGACGTTATCAGAAAAATCAATCCAATTATTATGCGCCCGTTCGCAATATCGACAGCCACCGCATGGCAAATCCGTCAATTTTACATCCATTATAAAATCCGGACACGGTTTATCAGGCAACTTCATACGCGACAAAGCATCGGCATTTTGGTGTTTTTTACCCGGGCGATGTATAACTTTCATATCATATTGACTTAATTCCTCTAGCCACCTGGCCAGTTGGCCAGTCGGGTGTTTGAACCGTAAAAGCCATGTCAAGCTACTGTGATCGGTTCGTACTGTAAATGGCCTACCAAGCAGATAATGTCTATATTGTCTTGTAAAACGCACAATCGCTAAAAGTTCTTGTCGCGTAGCGCAATAACGACGCTGTTCCGGCGTTAGCGAAAAACTACTATAAGCAATTACCCTCTCCTGGTTGTCCTGAATCTGTGACAATTCCGCGGCCACCGCGTTCATACTCGCGTCACAATCAAGAATAAACTGATCTGAATTATTTGGTAACGCCAATACCGGTGTTGTTACCAGCAAACGTTTGAGTCGTTCGAAAGCTAACTGTTGAGTTTCGTTCCAAATAAATTCTTGTTTACCCGTAATCGCATACAACGGGAAAGCTATTTCAGCAAAGTCCTTAATAAAACTCCTATGATAGTTCGCGAATCCAAGGAAAGATTCTACCTCCTTGGTACAAGTGGGTACCGCCCATTTATCAACGGTTTCAGTTAAATTATTCCCCGCTTTGATCCCGTTTTGACTAACTAATCTACCCAAAAACTCAACTTCCTGTTGAAACAATTCACATTTCTTTGGTTTTAATTTAATTTGATATTCTCTAAACCGGTCTAAAACTAACCGCAAATTTCCCAAATGATCATCTACAGTTTTTCCTAAAACAAGAGTATCGTCCAAGAATGCTAAGGCAATATTCCATGCTAACCCATGAAGTATAAGATTCATTGCCCTGGAGTAGGTATTTGGTGCCCCACATAAACCGAATCCCATTTTTGTAAATTCGAACAAACCGTACTTAGTAATAAAAGCGTTTTTTTTCCTATCATCTTTATTAAGGCGAATTTGCCAATAAGCTGAATTAGCATCTAATTTAGAAAACCACATGTTTCCCGCCAATGCGTCTAAACATTGGTCAATCAATGGCATTGGAAAAACATCCTTAGATGTCACCGCATTCAACTTCCTATAGTCTATGCACCAACGTACGGTTCCGTCTTTTTTCCGTATCAAAACTGGAGGAGACGCCCACTCTGACATAGAGGGTTGAATAACTTTTGCTTCTAACATTTTCTTTAAATGTACCTCTTCCTCCCCCTCGAAACAAACGGGTGTACGCCGCATGCGTTGTTTAATGGGTTTGGCATCACCTGTCTCAATACAGTGTTCGATAGCAGTAAAATTACCCAAGTCAAATTGTTCCTTAGCAAAAACGTCCTGATAATCTATTAATAGATTTTTAACTTTGTCCTGCTCATTTTGATCTAAGTATTGTTTAGAACGTTCATATAAATTTCTTAAATGCTCAGGAATATCTCCGTCATCCTCAGTTTTTGTCCCATCCGAAGATATCGGACTTAATATATCACGTTCGTCAAACTCCATAGCTTTAGCTATAGATTGATTAGTCTCAAGAATAACACTTTCTTGTGTTGGATTTATCAAACATATACGCGGGAATTCAGTTTCTATGTGGGAGTGAACCGATCGGGCTATTAATAGATTAGGGTGATTTAAAGTTTCGATCAAAAACTGGGATAAATTATTATCCATATTACACCGTACTCGTGCTACAGATAACGGTGGAACAGCTATTCGCTTGGCGACAAATAAGTTGGCGTGATCTACTTGATCATCTACATTCCCACAAATCAAACCTAACGCCTCCGATATACATTTTATCAGTTTTCAGATCGATATGTACTTTATTCGATCTCATAAAATCTAAACCTAATAACATATCATCTTCTATCGGAGCTACATATAATTGGTTTAATTGAACTTTAAATGACCCAAAATCTAGATTAGCGGGTCCAACAATAAATCCGGGAAAAACTAATTCCCGACCCGCGGTATGCAGTTTTACGTCACGAAGCTTGGGAGGTTTTTTCTCCAGTTTCTCATACTGGCGATCGGAAAGTATCGTGACCTGTGACCCCGTGTCAATTACTGAAGAGGTCGATTGGCCTTGAACTTTTAGCTTGATTTTATACATATCATCTGAATGTACCCGTCGAATAAGTGGAATATTCAAATCCGTACCCCTTTTATTAACTTCCTGTGTTAACTCTACATCACCCCCCTTCCCGCCAGACATCGTATTTCGCGAGTTTTTAGAACCGTGGATAACGGTATTTACCGGGACACCGTCGGGAACGGTATCAATCACTTTATCTGCAATACTCAATTCGTCGTTTGATTTCTCTTTATTTGGCGAAACCTTTAATTGCTCTTGGATCGACCGCTCGCCTACTCGCTCGATCCTATGAAGTTTAACGACTCGTCATCACTGCTCACAAAACCCACGTGTCGGTCTTCGCTTACATTTTTACCCGCCTTGGGCGTACTTTGTTTTGGATCAAGAAGGGGACAATCCCGTTTAAAATGGCCACGTTTACCACAATGAAAACAAGTAGGAGGCTCTCGTGCTGGAGACCTAGACGGCGATCGTGATCTATTTAAAGCTAACGTGAATCTACGGAAAGACTCTGATAATTCATCAATTTTTGTGACCATAGTATCTACTTTAAATTCGACTTTAATCAGACGCTTTTCCGTACTCTCAACCCGTGTGGATAAATCGGGTGAAGTTGGGGACATGCTTTCTTTGGTAACTGCCCGTACCCTTGTCGACTGTTCGGGCTATTATATCTAGTTTCCTTCCGCCCCGAACGTCCATAAATAGCGGTGCTGTTATGTCTAAACCATTTTATAGCATCAGTAGCCGTATCCAACGTTTTTGGGCGCGTATTACAAGCATATTGCCCTGCTTCCTTATCCTGACAACCCTGACAAAATTTCATGATAACTTGACGGGTTATATGATCATCAGAACAATCACTAAAAGCCCGCGAGGCTATACGTAACACGCGGTCGGCCCATTCAAAGAGACTTTCTTCATACCCTTGTCGCAAATTTTGAAACTGCATCATAGCGGTTTCAGGCAACTCCTGGTTTCCAAACCGTTTTTCCATTTTTGATTTTAATTCATAAAAAGTTAAATTTGCATCTCTCTCTGTCACATTAGTAAAGAACTCGCTTGCTTTACCCTCCAAGCAAAAGCATAACTGATCCCTAGTTTCGAGATCCGACCAACTTTGTAACGTTGCAAATCGTGTAAACTTGTTCGAGAAAGCCTGCCAACTTGAATTTCCATCGAAAGATAACGATTTAGGTGTAAGGGACACACGACGTTGTCTACGGTCTTCCCGGACATTGTCACCCGCATACGACCGGGTCATGTAGGATGCCCCAGAAATTCCCGATGTATCGTTTCGTACTTCTGAACGTTTATTATAATTTTTCTCAGTTTTCTTACTACTATTACTAGTATTATTCCCCCCGTCCTCACTTGAACACGTAAGTCTCAAGTAAATTGCTGTGGGGAGATCCAGAACCCCTGGAACTTGCAACAACTCACTCGTATTTAGGCAACCGCCACAACTTGAGATTGCTGCATATATGCATTCTGCCGTGTTAGCATTAATACCTATGTCCAATAACTCTTCAATAGAGCATTTATTAATGTCTACCTTGTATGACATTACAAGGCCAAACACAAACTTCAAATAAATTCAATTTATTTTAAATCAAATTGAACTCGAAGTCCCTATAGAAATACCCCGTACTAAATATCGGGTATATAAATATTGTTAACTAACAACCTTGTAATATTCTTTATAATAACTCAGACTATCTAAATCTAAAAGCACGTGTTGAAGAACGTGCTATAATGCACGTGCGTTAACCTATAAAATGTGTTAACGATTTTGTATGTGCTCCGCGAGACACGCACACGATACAAACCCTCACACTTAGAATAAACAAAACTAACAATATGATTTATTTATTTAACAAAAAGACAATATTTATTTTTTTCATCCGTACTACCATTGAAGTGGAACCGAGCAATATAATTAGATTCGGGAATAATTACTGAGTCCAACTCAGGCAGCGATAACAGTGACAACTTACTTCAATACTTGTAAACATAAAACTAGACCGTATTTTGGTGGCGACGGTGTATTTATACCACTTCCTAGTCCTGGTTAACCAGTCCGGCATAAAACGGAAGTGGACACATATCTGTCTGTCTTGTACATCCAGGCACAACAGTACTGTTGCGTGAACGTACATACTTCACCTCACATTTTCCTATCTGATTAATTAATTTGACTGCCACATCCTCATAAATACTAATATAAAAGAAATGATATTAAATTATTTTGTATATTTTATCCACAAGTTTGAATGGTATAACTATGTGAATGGTATTGTATTGATTTGTTCGAAATAAAAGAAAGTACTAGGGTCATCATGCTTACCTCAATATAGACGCACACCTGCTTCCTGCTAATATTATGTCTTGTTATTAACTTTATAAATATCGTTATACTAGCCTAATACTAGACTTGATGTCATATCTTCAACAACACGCCAAGTGTCACGCCAACTTTGGCCATTCATCTCGTCTGTTGGATTGTGTCAGACAACTAGGATGATCCAAAAATCTGTCTCGCGCCTAAACTGCTCGCGTGCCGATAGACTATCAGCATCACTGATTGGATGACTGTAACGGCATGTTTCAATGGCGTCTAGTAGTCACGTGGTATTATTGTTTACAGTTATTTGAAGGAATGGTATAAAATATCTGATTTCTAAATAATATACCAGTTAAACTTGAAACATTGTACCTGAACACAGCTACCTGTTTAAACTTTAATCAATGAATCTCAGTGTTATACTTCTTTTAGAAAGGGACGAAAATTGTTGGCTGAAAAGAAAAGACGAAATAGAATTAACGAATGTTTGAACCAGATTAAAAACTTGTTATGTGAAGATTCAGTTTCGTATCAAACGGTAAGTTGTAATAATCTTTACTTCAGATATAACTTTACTCAATTATGTTATTTTAAAACATTTAGTTGTAAAATCTTTACTTCAGATTTAATTTTACTATATCATAATTCTAAATTCAATTATATTATTTTAAACAGTGAATGTAATTGTTTACCAAATCTCATGAATTGTTTATTCTCATCTCATAGGAACTTGATGACAATAAAATGGAAAAGGCCGAAATTCTGGAATCTGCAGTTGAATTCATCAAGAAAACTAAATATCAATGCCAAGGTTCTCCAAGAGAAGATCAAATCAAATATCAGAAAGGATTTAATCGATGTTTCCAGGAAATGACGTCATTTTTAGGCGGAGTAACGGAAGTATCCGACAATGTAAATTATGCTCTGATTCAACACGTGTCTAGAAATATCCAATCAACACAGTAAAACAGTAATATAAACTATCTTCAATATCCTGGAATATCACTAAATATAAATGGACAATATTCATCGAGAAGTGAAAACAAGAATTACATTAAATATAACCCTTAATTAGCAGTACCATTAGATAGACACAATTATAGACAGAATATAAAAACTGAAACAACAGTAGACTCTAATAATAACAATAACAGTTACATTAAATATAACCCTTCATTAGCAGTATCATTAGATAGACACAATTATAGACATAATATAAAAACTGAAACAACAGTAGAATGTAATAATTAAAATAAGTTTTATTAGTAATAATATTATCAACAATAACAGTAGTTTTTGGAGACCATGGTGAATACAAACACACCACATTTGTTGGAAACAATATCATGAACAACAAAATAACGTGCTATCGCGAAACCTTGGTGAATACAAAATTGCTGAATATAGTGGTGAATGAATTATTATATTCAAACTATTGAATTATGGTTTTAGACCCTGGTGTATTTTCTATGACCAATTATAATGGTATTTATGAATCCTTAATTATTTATTGTTGTCACTTTGAGATACAAGAATCACTTTAACATACATTGTCCAAGAACTAAATCGGCCTATTGTAGGCCTTTCTGTAGGCATGAACTGTTATCTAAATTATTAATTAGACATTTGTTAACTTTCTGTAGGCCTGAAATGTTATCTAAATTATTAATTAGACATATATTAACTTATCCAGACATATATTAACTTATCCAGACCATAATTAACTTTCGCGGTCATCACTAGCCTGCGATATTTACTGGTTTAGGAACCGCTTTGCTGTACAACGTTTATTCATGATTATACCATTAAATGGGTACTGTTTTTTTTATCGTACCGACTTTAGTAATAATGATCGAGGCTGCAGGGCCGTAAAATCCCAGTTCAGTCAATCTGAGTGAAATTTTCAAAATATTTTTCAACGCAAAGCAACGAATTGATTAGAAACGAAATTTTCTCTTTTGGTTTGTTTAATTAGCTCCCGTAGAAGCCGACAGCGCGGGGTATTGGGTATAGTTTTCAACTAGCAATAACCACGACTCGGTAATTCCTTTTTGTTTGTGTTTTTTTTTTATAAAGATTTTATTCACTCAATAAAAATATTATACATCATATCAAAAAAACCATCATCTATGTACAAAAAGTGTAAACATGTACAAAGGTAAAAGTTAAAAATTGATGATGGGGAGTGAATAAAGTTAAAATATTGTTACGAATTAACTGTTAACAAAAACCCAAAACATATATACACCAACTTATATAAAACAATAAACATTTATACAAAATGATACATATAAACACATGCACATAATTATATTACACAAATTAACTGTTAACAAAAAACCAAAACATATACACCAACTTATATAAAACAATAAACATTTATACAAAATGATACATATAAACACATGCACATAATTATAATACACAAATTTACTGTTAACAAAAACCAAAACATATATACACCAACTTATATAAAACAATAAACATTTATACAAAAATGATACATATAAACAGTAACACAGCACAATGTGAAGTAAAATAATTGGTCTGAATTGAATAGTCGAGAATTTATCAAAAGCTAAATGAAAAACTACCATTTTTATCTATTAAACAAAATAAACCAGGATCAAGCCAATATTTGTGAAATTTACTTGGGGTAAATCTAAATTTATCAACAGTTATTCTAAATCTTAATTTTTCTAAGAAATCACAGATAATACCGACTTATGTTTAAATTTACAGTCCTGACGATTACGCCATATAACAGCCTTTGCTAAATTAACAATATATAAAATAACATCAAAAATAAATTTATTCATTTTAGGAAAAGTTAAAAATCGAATCAATTCAAAAGTTAATGAAATAGAGCCTAAAGATAAACTGTCAATCCAATTATGAATAATTACACATATAGGGGAGACAACTCCACATGTATAAAATAAATGTTCAAGTGTTTCAATATTATTGCAGAACGTACATGTTTTCTCTAAAGAATGCTTACGAGTAAAAAGTGTCCACATGCAAGGAACAATATCATGCGCGAAACGCCAAGCTAAACTTCTTACATGAGGATCAACAAAATTACAATGGACATTAGAAAATACAGTTTGAAAATTAATCTGAGGCATGATTTTAACTATAAAATTTTGTTTAACAATAGGTTTCAGCAATAAATAATAAAATTCTTTAGATGAAGTATGATCATGCCAAATAAAATCCGGATACAGCTTAATGAAATTATCTAAAATTACCTTACAATTCTTATAGAAACTTGGTACAGAATCACCATGTGGCATATTGTTTGTAAATAAGGAAGAGTCAATTTTTTTGAGAGTAAAACCTAACCAATAAAAAACAAAATACTTAAAATTAGAATTACAACCATTAACAATGGTATGTATATGCTTAAGTCTTAGAGATTGGAGTTTTAATAAAATATGCACCACTGACAAACCCCCCTCCCGCTTACTACCGTATAAAACCAGACGTTTAAGACATTCAAAACGTTTATTGCCCCATATAAATTTGAACATTATTGAATTAAATTTATGAATTAATATATACGGAACGTCGATTATACTTCCAACATGCCAAAGTTTTGATAAACCGACAGCTTTTATAATATTAGCACGACCAAATATACTCATATCTCTATCACCACAATCAAAAGTAACATATATAAAAGAATTCAAAATCTTATTAAAATTATCATCGACAGTAATGGAATTCCCGAATTTAACGCCCAATACTTTCTGAGAATCTACCCAGGATACACCATAGGCCTGATCCGAAATATCAAATTCACCAACAGTAAAACCTTCGTTTTACTTTTATTCAAACAGGCCCCCGAACCTCGACCGTACTGTTCATAAAGATCTGAAACCCGTTGGACACTCAGTGCTGTTGTGCAAATACCAGTGACGTCATCTGCATAAGCAGTGACACGAGCCTCGCCGGTATTACCGGGAAGGGAAATGCCTTTAATAAATGGATCAGATCTAAGGCGTACCAAAAAAGGTTCTAACCCTAAAACATATAATAGTGGTGATAACGGACAGCCCTGTCTAACAGAACGTGTCACTTTAAAAGATTTAGATATAAAACCATTAACGAGGACTGAGCTGGATACATCTGTATATAAAAGTTTCACCCACTTAATAAAAGATTCACCAAAATTATATCGTTTTAAACACGCGAAAAGGAAATCGTGATCTACCCGGTCAAAAGCTTTCGCCGAATCTAGATTAACAAATGCGACATTCAAATGTTTTTGTTGACAATAGTCAATTACGTTCCGTATCAAGTGAAGATTAGCAGAGATTTGGCGGTCAGGAACAGAACAAGTTTGATCAAAATGTACGATTTCCCCGATAACACAGCTCAATCTTCGTTGAATAATTTTAGAAAGAATCTTAAAATCTACATTAAGTAAAGATATTGGTCTCCAACATTTTATATCATAATCATGATTTCTGTCTTTACATAATAAAGTGATAACACTAAGTTTTTGAGACTCACAAGGAGAACAATTATCATAACAAGAATTATAAAGTTCTAATAAAATAGGACCAAAAATATCAAAAAATTTAGCAAAGAACTCCCGACTTAGACCATCAAGACCAGGACTACGATCATGTTTAAAATTATTAAGGCTTGTCCTAATTTCTTCCAGAGTTATATACCCATCACAGAGTTCGCTTTCCTCATCATCAAGTGTCGGTAAATCGTGTAAAAAATCGTTCATTATATCATGGTCAATAGGCTCTTTAGTGAATAAATTTGAATAAAAGTCACTGGCTATGCGAATTAGATTCTCGGAATCAGTAAATGTTTCATTACAAGTAGGATCAATAAATTTAGAAATATATTTATCTTTAGCGCGTTTACTTTCTTTATTTAAAAAGTATTTTGACGGTGTTTCGTTGTTATCTAAGTATCGGGCCTTGGCTCTAATAATATGACCTCTATCTTTAATTAAGTTAAAAGTTAACAATTCTTTCTTAACAGCCTTAGAAATCTAAAAGATATATTATCAACGGACACGTCTAGGAAAATCATGCGACCAGAAAAATCAAAGTCAAATTTAATAATGTTAAAATGAATTCTATTAGATAAAAGTATCCCTACGCCGTTTTCTCTATTTGCCCCGAAACTCCAAAAAGCCTTACAGTCCCCAAAAGACTCTACAATTTTGCCGTCTGCTACAGACTGAATGTGTGTTTCTTGCATGAAGACAACATCAGCTTTATGCGAATTAATATCGTTCATTACAAGTCTTTTACGTTTATAAGCTGCTAAACCATTAACATTAATACTGATGATTTTTAATGTTGGGGATGACATTTTATTGAGGGTGGGGAAATAATTGTAATAATATAAATTGAAACAATAACAAGATAATTCGATAAAACACATATAAAAATATTTAATTGACATAAAGGCCGTATCCAAACTGTATACACAAAAACGTACAGGCTTACAGTGATTACGTTTTTACCTGAGAACACACATAAACAGTGTTGAGTGAAAGTACAGTGACCACTGTGTGTATAAAACCACACTCTGTATAAACATCGCAGCAGACGACAGAAAACATCAAACAATATACTAAACAGTTTAAAGTGACGGTTCTACAACCTGCAAAATAAAAAACTGGATGAAACATCACATATTTTATACAATTACACAACATATTAAAGTTTATTTTTCTTTTTGTCCTTAACCACCATGGAACCTTCTTCATCTTGAAGGTGACGTTTATTACGTGAATCAAAATTCATTAAACCACAGCCGGGTTCCCACAAGGTGATTGGGGAAAAACTAGGACCACTCTCCCCTGTGTTACACGCATCTTCCTTATCCCCACCCTTTTCTCCCTCATTAGCATTATATGTATTAGCATTTTCATCATCCATATCTTCGCCGCTATGACTGCTTATCTCATCTACCTCTACCCGTTTCTCGCCGTCCTTGCTGCTCTTCTCTACATCGTCTTCACCACCCTCTTTCGAAATATCAACAGCCGGCATCTGCTTTTCAGCCGGAATACTACTAGGCCGTGGGGGCGATACTGCCTCAGCACACGTCCTTTTGGGTGGACCCCATACAGAATTAATACAATTAGCACTCACATGACCAATGCAATTGCATTTCAAACACAACGGTAGTCTGCCTGGAGCAGTAACAAGCATTCTTAAATTACTCTTACCGACCCGTATCATGTGTGGGATAGGGTTTAAGGGTTTTTTAAAAACTCAGAAACAACTAAGGTTACAGCCCGCATACCTGTACCAATGTTTACTCCGTCGTAGGATGAACTTTCCTCATAAATACGAGTCACCTCACCGAATCTACTAAATACCTTTCTAATGAATTCTTCCTTAACGTATCGGGGCACCCAGTGCACTCTGAGGTTTACCACCGACTTAGTAGCATCACAAAAATAGTACCTTATGCCATTGTACGTACCGCTACCGATGTCGATGAGGGTTTCAACCATTTAGAAGATCTTAAAGTTACGTACCATTCCTCTGATTTGTCTCTTTTACTTATCGCTTCCACAGCCTTGGATGAATTCAACGCAAAAGACAACATCTTAAAAATCGTTGGCCTGTAAACCACCACTTTCTTCTCTACAGTAATCTTTACCAGTCTTGAAACAACATCTTCATCAATATCACCATCTTCAAAATCCACATCAATCACATGATCAGACATAGTTAGAAACTACCGCGGCAGAAACACTGACCGCGCTCCGCTCCGCTTAGCTTGGGAAATCTACTCACTAGCAATAACAACAAAACTTTGGCTATGGTACCGCCACTGCGCAAAGCTAACTTTACTGGGAAGAAATCAGACTCATTTGAAACAAGTTTATTTATAAATATGATTCAATTTAACAATTTATACTTGAAAACTGACACCAAATCAATCTTATTTTATAATATACCCTCCAATATCAAACGATGCCGTGAACAAATCTAATAATTTACAATTATGGTATTTTATATTGAAAAAATATATACATCTATATACATAATTTGTAATATTTAACAATTAATTTAAATGAATAATCTTCACGTTTTAAGCAGTAGTTAGCTCTCTTGAAAACGAATTTAAAACGTAGATAAACCTAATAAACACAATGCTGCATTCACGAAGAACTATCTGCTACAATGTGTACGCAAGCGGTGGTGCTTAACGTTAACAACATATTAATATTAGCAATTTGACTTTTGCATTCCGTAATGTTTGCCATAAATATCAAATTCTGCTACTTTCCTTGCATAATATTGTGTTTTGTAATGGTAAAGTATTTATTAGTTTAAAAGTGTTTAAACGTTATTGTCTCATTTAAAATTTCACGAATCTATTAATCATATGTCTAGTGAGGAATAAATGCACTCAAAACAGTCCCCTCCTATTGAAGCTAATATCTTCAAATTACGAGGGCGTGATTAGTGAGATCTCTCTCAAAATAACTAATAAAGCCCACCCCCAAGCCCGGGGGAGAGAACTCCCGGTACCCATACATCCCTATCTAGCCCCTGGAGTTGCCCAATCTATAAAAACAAGGTTTAACAACAATTAGCGGGTGTGAATTGTTAGCGTACGCGCTGTATCATAAGGTCTGTCATTGAGTCAACTGTCGTGGTTACGCTTCCCCGGTTGTACATGACAATGAGTGGGTTCGCCTGTCCAATCTCGTGGGTGTTTCCGGGTTCCTCCCACTGCTAATGAACCCCTACGCGCAAGCGGACTATTAAAATAAAATTGGACCATTTTATTCGCAAAATGACCCAGTTTGTGTCGATTGGACGTTTAACCCCATTGCTCTCTCTATCTGATTAGAGCTGGAAGTGTGTTCTTTTTGTATTAAATTGAAAATAGTTCTCATCGTGGGTTTCAGAAAACGTCAGATCGGTATAATGTTATTTCCGGATTGTTATTTATGTACGCTAACCAATTTTAATAGGTGCAATTTAATATTTTCCCTCCGAAACACGAAATATTGTCAATTTACCATTGAGGATAAATCAATCACACCTGTTCTTTGTCACGTTGCTGCTCAATAATATATACTAAACAAACTTACAACACATGATATTATTTGATAAGTAAAATATTTATATGACTACAGGTATGTTGTATTTCTAGTCAGGTGTCAAGATGGCTACTAACGCCAAGTGTCACGCTAACAACTGTACCATCTTCTACTATTGAGCAGACGATATATACCCGTACACCTGTCATACGGCCAATCAAATCACTCTATTCACATGAAACGGTTTCTGATTGGTTACTGTAGACAACAACGTAAAGGAATATTGTTATGAATGAAGCTAGAGAAAGCTACTTGTTTGTTAGTGTTTGATACTAAAGTAGGTTTTGTGTAACAAAAATGTATATGATTTTTTTTATACGTACAATGTAATGTAGGTTCATTAAATATAGAGATAACTACGTAACTAGGGAAACTGGGTATATCGCGTACCAAGCCCATCTCTCCGAAACATTTCGATGATAAACTCTCCAAACTGTTTAATATCCTGAGGGTTAATTAAATCTATTGACTAATTAATCAAGTCTTACATAAATATTATAGTCTAGGTGTCTAAATCTAACCTCGTTTAAATCTACTTAATCTAATCTAGTTCAAGTGTCATATTCTCTTTAATTATATCAATCTAACATTTAATGATACCATCCTTCCTTATAACTGTTAGCGTGTAACCTTTCAATAGATATCCACCCACTCTAACCTTCAATATGTAACACCTCAACAGATGGATACCTAAACAAACAATTACTGTTTATTGCATAACTTAGTTATCACTATAATAAAACCAAGTACGAACAATCCAAACAATACAGAATTCGAAGTCCTAAAAACGTTATAGGCAAAATAGTACGACTGAACGTATGCAAATTACCGCACCGGTCTCTATCAGGAACATGGTACTCTAACATATAATGATGACACCATCCTTCCTTATAACTGCCAGCGTGTAACCCTTCAATAGATATCTTCCCAATCTAACCTGTAACACCTCCACAGATAGATATCAAAACATACAATTACTGTTTATATCTGAACCACGTTCCATACTTCCTTATAACTGTTAGCGCGTAACACTTCAATAGATATCCACCCAATCTAACCTTCAATATGTAACACCTCAACAGATGGATACCTAAACATACAATTACTGTGTTTATTTCTGAACCACGTTAAAATAGGATTCCCTTTAGTAGTTATCGAGTACCATTGACCGTTAGGTGGGGTGGATGACGAATGGTTAGCACGTGTGGATCGATTATAAAATCTGTCATTGGGTCAACTGGCGTGGTTTCGGATCTCTGGCTGTACGTGTTAAGGAGTAGACCGCCTGTCCAGCCTCGTGGGTTTTCCCCGGGTTCCCCCACTGCTAAGGACCCCTACGCGCATGCGAATCATTGAAATGAAATAGAACCACGTGCTTGTCGCGAAATTACATAGTTTGTGTCGAGTGGACTTAAACCCAAAGACTTTTTTAAATTAAACTTTTTTTTTATCAAGGTGAGCCTCACAGAAAACCTAAACAAATGTCCGACTAGAACAACAAATCATTGATGCAAATTACGAAATTTATAGTTATCGATATTATCCAAAAGTTGCGTTTGTTTCAGGAATCAGTCTGTGAATTAGACTACTGTAGATCGATTTGGTATACTTATTATTTAATACCTGGTTTTAAAATAAATTTGTATGATTGAAACTTCAAGACCCATCATGCTAGCCACAATATACCCCCATCTGGAAGTACAAGTACCATCAAATTGAGCCCGTGTTTCCTTGGTAATATAACGTTTACTAACAGTCTGTCTTCTAATTAACTTTATAAATACCGGGAATTAAACTAGTTTTAATATATACGGGCACCTGTTTCCTGCTAATATAATGACTAACAGACTGTCTTGTAATCATCTTTATAAATACCGTTATAATAATCATCTACTTGTTGTCATATCTTCAACACACGCCAAGTGTCACGCCAACTTTCTCCATTAATCTCGTCTACTAGATTGTGTCAGACAATTAGGATGATCCTAACATCTGCCTCGCGCCTAATCTACTCGCGTGCCGATACACTATCAACGTCACTGATTGGCTAATTGTAACGGCATGCTTCAATGGCGTCGAGTAGTCACGTGGTATTATTGTTTACAGTTATGTGAAGGAATGGTATAAATATCTGATTTCTAAATAATTTATCAGTTAACCTTGAAACATTCTACCTGAACACATCTACCTATTTAAACTTTAATCATGGAATCTCAGTCTTACACTTCTTTTAGAAAAGGACGAAAATTGTTGGCTGAAAAGAAAAGACGAAATCGGATAAATGAATGTTTGAACCAGATTAAAAACTTGTTATGTGAAGATTCAGTTTCTTATCAAACGGTAAGTTGTTATAAATTTACTCAATCATAATTCTAAATTCAATGATGTTCTTATAAAACATTGGATGCATTTGTTTATCAAATCTCATGAATTGTTTATTCTCATTGTTAGGAACTTGATGACAATAAAATGGAAAAGGTCGAAATTCTGGAATCTGCAGTTGCATTCATCAAGAAAACTAAATATCCATGTCAAAGTTCTCCAAGAGAAAATCAAATCAAATACCAGAAAGGATTTACTCGATGTTTCCAGGAAATGGCGTCATTTTTAAGCGGTGTAACGGAAGTGTCGGACAATGTTAAATATGCTCTGATTCAACACGTGTCTAGAAATATCCAATCAACACAGTATGCCAGTCAAATAAATCATCTTCAATATCCTGGAATATCAACAAATATAACTGGACAATATTCACCGCGAAGTGAAAACCAGAATTACATTAAATACAACCCTTAATTAGCAGTACCATTAGATAGACACAACTATAGACAGAATATTAAAACTGAAACAACAGTAGACTCTAATAATAATAGTAACAGCTGTATTAGTAATAATAATATTGTAAACAATAACAGTTTTATAAGTAATAATAATAACAGTTTCATTAGTAATACTAATAATACGAACAATAACAGTAGTGTTTGGCGACCTTGGTGAATACAAACACACCACATTTGTAATGTGATATGGAATGTGCTAACGCGAGACCCTGTTGAATACAAAGTGCTGAATATAGTGGTGAATTAAAATTATATTCAAACTGTTTGACTAAGACTTTAGATCCTGGTATATATATGTTTGGAAACCTTGATCAATATTTTTTTAAAAATTATTTTTATTTGTTGATTTTAATTGTTAATTGAAATTCTTATCCTTGTTAAGTTTGTGTAAAACGATTTTTTATTATTAAACTGTGATATTTAAGTATTTATGAATCCTTAGTTATTTATTGTTGTAACCTGGGACAAATCATTTGTAAATTCAAGAATCATTGAAATGTTATGGAGTATAACTTCCTACCTTTTAGACATTATTGAGGTTGGTCACTGGGGGCCATACTATATACCGGAAAACACCATTTTATACTGAATACCGGAAAACAGTAAATACCGGAAAACACCCTAAATGCCGGAAAACACCCTAAATATGTAACTCAGAGCCTAACCCTAACCCGTTTGCACCACCCTAGCCCTAAACCTTACCCTAACCCTTACCCTAACCCACACCCTAAACCTTACCCTAACCCTAGACACTGTATTTTGATATACTCTTTGTCCTGTACTACCGACAGAGAGAAACCACACTGCAAAATTTAGGGGAATTTTCTTGACCAACCCAAGGATCAGGGTATATAACCACGACATATTTTTAGGGTGTTTTCCGGTATTTAGAGTGTTTTTCCGGTATTTAGTGGTTTTCCGGTATTCAGTATAAAATGGTGTTTTCCGGTATATAGTATTGCCGGTCACTGAAATACTAGAATCGGGGCTATACGCGGGTAAAGATCAAGTTTGGTCAAAGGTCACGAGATGTAAATAGGGCTAGCGCTAATTAGACCAGGAGCCCAGAGGGTCGAACCTAGACGAACGAGGTACCAATATCTGACCATATAGGCATCTACATACTAACCTGGGATGTACAGAAATGGGCGTCTGCCGGGTTCCAGCTCATGGGTGTTGCCTTGGCGTCCCATAGAATGACCCCCAAAATGGGTTAAACTCATACATTCGAGGTACCGGTCGAAACCAATTTTAAATGAAAGAGTACATCTCACAGAGTACTAAATTGCTCATAACAGACGATTTTGGCCCTGGGATGGCCCAAGTATGGACCCAGGGGCCTTAAAAAAGGTATGTATTCATACATCCGAGGTACCAGTTGAAAATAATTTTAAATGAAAGTGTATATCCCATTGAGTACGAAATTGTCCATAACAGACGATTAGGCCCCTGGGATGGCCCAGACTGACACCCCAAAGCCGAGGTTGGGTGGGGTGGGGGGAAATGAGTTATACTCATACATTCGAGGTACCGGTCAAAACCAATTTTAAATGAAAGTGTACATCTCACTGAGTACGAAAATGCCCACAACAGACGATTTCGGCCCTGGGTCGGCTCAGACTGACACCCTAAATATGAACCCCAGGGCTTAAAAAAGGCCAAAATCGTCTGTTATGAGCAATTGGTTTCGACCGGTACCTCGAATGTATGAGTTTAACCCATTTTGGGGGTCATTCTAGGGGACGCCAAGGCCACACCCATGAACTGGACCCCAGCAGACGCCTATTTCTGTATATCCCAGGTTAGTCTATAGATGACTATATGGTTAGATATTGGTACCTCGTTCGTCTAGGCTCGACCCTCTGAGCTCCCGGTCTAAATCCCAACCCTAACCCTGGCTCTACAATCTCGCCAACAATCACGTGTCCTAACATTGTTTACATTTCGGCGACCTTAACCAAAATTGAGTGGACATAACAAATAGATTAAGTTGTTATACGCGTGGTATGCAATATGCTAATACTGGACTGCAGCAAAGGAAAAGGGATTCCACGAACAGAAAAGAAGCAGAAAAGAGATGCGTGTTTCGATGCTTGATCGAAACGGTGTTATGTATGTGTACACACCAGCGATTGGGCTTATTTTCAATACAAATTTATATTGTGCCAAATCCCACCAAAAACACTTAATGCCGAGTTTTATCACCCAGAATTTTTTTTAATAAATAAGCGAAATGTATATTTTTCAATCGAAAATACATAATTTGGCATCCCTTTGATTTAGATGTTATTTTCACTCATTTAGATTGTGTAATTAGCCCCCGTAGAAGCCGGTATTGTGTATAGTTTTCAACTAGCAATAACCACGCCTCGGGGGGGATCACGGTGGCTAAGTGGATAAGGCGCTGGTTCGCTAGCCTGGAGGTTGAGTGTTCGATCCCTGCATTGGCCGAGAAAGTTCATCTCGATTTTCCGGCGTGATTTCCCCTTGTCAGTGATGCAGAAGGAGGGCCTGACAAGGACAGCTGCCTAGTCGTTCGGATGGGACGAAAAACCGAGGTCCCGTGTACAAATTGGAGTGCACGTAAAAGATCCCTTGGCAGTTGGAATTCGATATAAGAGTAGGCCGTAGCGCCGCTGCCCGGGCAAAATTTCCCTCATTGCACACTGTGGCGTATGCCCGTCTTCAATTAGCCCAGGTACGGTGCTTAAGCGTAGGACGTTAAACCCCATTTCATTCATTCATTCATACCACGCCTCGGTAATTCCTTGGTACCGCCACTGCGCAAAGCTAACCTAACTTGAAAGAAATCAGACTCACTTGAAACAAGTTTATTTTTAAATATGATTCAAGTTAACAATTTATACAGAAATATTTACATCAAATCATTTTTATTTTATAATATGTTATTCAACATAAAACGATAGCCATGAACAAATCTAGTATTTTAATATTATTGTATTTTTATTTAAAAATAAACATGTGATAATCTTGTAATATTGAACAATTAATTCAAATAAATAAATGTCACATTTTCAGCAGTAATTAGCTCCCTTGAATACGTATTTAAAACGTAATTAAACCACAAAAACACAATCCAGCAATCGCAAAGAACTATCTACTACGAGAATAGACATGTGGAGCGTAACTCTAACATCCCACAGATATATTAATATTAGCAACTTGATATTTTTCATTCCGTTATTTTCGGCATAATAAGTACGACGTGCCCCCCGCCAACCCCTTGTAAAGCTAACAGTGTGTGGCGTGATTGGTAGGTCAAGGTCGCGAGTAGTGAGATCTTCTTTCTCAAAATAAGTCGGAATGGTCATTCAGAGGGTTACAATTTCAAAATGTTCACTGGTGAGGATCCCTTGAATACAGCAAGTCCCGGGGGAGAGTACCCCCCCCCCCCCGTTATCTTGGCACCGCAGTTTCACAACCGTAAAAATAGTCTGACTCGAAATGGGTTTTTTTTTACGCAATGACAAGCTATATGATCTGCAGTGCCTTTCTCTAAAACGTCGATGGCGGTAAAAAAGATATGAGAATATTTTAAATCAATGGCATTACATTGGAGACATGCATCATTACATTGGGGTATGCACCATTACCTTGGAGACATGCACCATTACCTTGGAGACATGCACCATTACATTGAAGTATGCACCATGCACCATTATAAAGGAATGTGCACCATTAAACTGCTAATCTATTGCCACCAAGTGTCAAACTTTAATAGGTTGTGAGATACGGATGTATAGACATTTATTTTTAATCTTTTCCGGAGGCCTTCTTCCTCAGCTGATGTCATCAAACCAACTTCCTATTTTATCTAGATATATTATCATATTTAGCGATTGGGAAACACATTAACAGAACACAATTTTTATGGGAAATAATTACTGGTTTTCTCAATACATGACGCTTCGATAAGATGATACTTGTCGAGACGTCGTCCTTTTAGAATAAAACCAGTGATTGTTTCCCATAAAAATTGTGTTCCGTTATCTGGATACCCCCTTAAAACACATATTTTGTGTAGTCAATGGACAAGCTAGAGTCAATGTTTATTCAGAAACGATTTGAAATTCAGAAGATAATACAGAAGTAGGTTGGGTGGGTATGTGAATAAGACCATGGTATTAATTTATTCAATATTGTGATCTAATATATCCCTCTATGAAAGGCAATTTCAGAACCATCATGAAAGCCTCAATATATCCCCTACTCCGGAACCATGTCAAAAACAGTAACGTCACCCCAACTAAAATATCGCTCACCCCAACTAAAATATTGCTCACACCACCTAAAATATCGCTAACCCCAATTAAAATATCACTCACCCATTCTGCTGTAGCAGACGACATTTACCTGTACATCGGTCTACTGACCAATCAGAGCGCTCTATTAATATAAACCTCAATGTGATTGGCTAGCGTATATCAGTAGGAATAGAGCAAGACTGACTAGAAAAATTAAAAGATAACCATTCACCTGTTTCAAATGATTACTAGACATGTTAAAGATGGGTTCCCAGCAAAGGACTTATCGGCTGGTTATTTCCAATAAAAGGATGGCAAATTTGGCATTTATGAAAAGTACAGACACCCAATCTTACTAGAAAAATACTAGATTACGCGAAAATCGCCAATGGGGCAAGGACTAGGCAATATTGTCAGGGAATCTCTAACTGTCAACCCGACAGGATTTGCTGGCTTATTGTCTGCTAGCTTAGGTCAGGGAGCAGTTGTTTTTTCTTGCTCAAATGGTTAGGCGGTTTTGGGAACATTGCGGGTTGTCAGGGTACCAAATACTCTGAAATGAAAAGGTATAAAAAGTAGTTGACAGAAATAATTAAGAATTTATTTAGGCCTCAAAAATATGGTAAGTGTAAGGAAGTAATGATAGATACATTTTGAAATATGGACCCTCCCACAATGAAGTTAAGTTGGCAGACATTGCGTTTAACAACAGCTTTACTTACAGCTAGAGGTATCCCCGGCGAAAAAAGAGTTTTGAAAGGAAATTGAAGCAAATTTTTTGTGTTTAGCCCAAATATATCGTCAAATCACAAAGTTTGTACCCGGGAATGCATCTTTAAGACAGATTGATTACTATATTAAAGAAATACCGTTACATTCGGTCATACACCACGACACACCAAATCGGTGAACGCCAAGTGTCAAAATTTAATACATCTTTTGTTGGGGACATCATGCTCATTTACGTACAAACCATTTCGTTCATGTATCTAGATATCGCTACAAAGAGCTTCCGTTTTGTAGCCATTGAAAAAAAACTAGAATCTGTTAATCTTCAATCTCTACCGTTGTAAAGCTGAGACCGCGGTGTGTTGAACATTATATAAATCTGGGACACTTACATCTCTGTTACTTACAGACCAGTTCCCTTGTGTGTCTATATATCGCTGGGAAAAGTTTCGTAGCCATTGGACGAAATGGAGTGATTTTATCAACCTAGCCACACTATCTGTAAATCACTACTGTCATGCATCTAGATATTTGGACCTTGACTTGTGTGTATACCTTTACCACAAATTATAATAGGTATACCATAATGGTCGTAGTGGACAAGGGTTAAACATTCTACAATATTTAAATTTCTATAAATCTCTGATTGTATGTAAATTCCCCATTTGAATCCATCATCACGGCAAAGTACCCTACAGTTTTAAGTTGTCAAAAATACCACCGTAGGCTTAATGTTTCATACGTAGAATATGGTGTAGGTTCATTCAAAAAACAGATACCCACATGGGTACCTAACTAGGGTAACCGCATATATATATCGCGTACCAAGTCCGACTCTCCGAAACATTGTAATGATAAATTCTCCAAACTGTTATATATCTTGAGGGTTAATTAGATCTGTAGAGTAATTAATCTAATCTTACATCAATGTTATAGTCTAGGTGTCTGGGTCTAAGTTAAAACCTACTAAAACTAATCTAATTCAAGTGTCATATTCTGTTTAATTATATCAATCGAACAGTTAATGATACCAACCATCCTTATAACTGCGAGAGCGTAACCCGTCAATAGATATCCCGCCAACCTAACCTTCAATAGATATCCACCTAATTTAACCTTCAATATGTAACACCTCAACAGATGGGTACCTAAACATACAATTACTGTTTATTTCTGAACCTAGTTATACATAAAATAAAACCAAGTACGAACAATTCAAACCATTAGACAAAATTCGAAGTCCTAAAAAAACGGTATAGGCAAAATAGTACAACTGAACGTATGCAAATTAACGCACCGGTCTCTGTCATTTTAGTTTAAACAATATTTTATTCAATAAGATGAATTGGATTGAACAACAAGCAAAGAAAGGCCTATATAAGTTCTCTCCAAACATATAAAATAATTAAATCTTATGTTCACAAAACAATGGTGGACATATATACAGGCAGTGAGTAACAAACATATATACAATTCTTTGAGTGTAATTATAAGTTTTAAATGTTAGTGTCAAAATCTCTTGCTGTCTTTAATGTATTTTTGGACTATTTCAAAAATGTTAGAGTTGGTATTGTCTGGAAGAGTAGGGTTGCCGTATAGAATTAGGTCAATTGTAACATTTTGTTTAAGGTAGTATAGACTGTTTTTGAGAATTGTTCTTGGAACAGAGTATGCTGGACATATGAAAAAATAATGGTTATTATCTTCATCCACAGAATTACACATAGGGCATACTTTTGTTCCACTAATAAAGTAGTAGAATAAGTGGTTATTTAAGTTACTAGTTTTGTTTCTTAATTGGCAATGGATAATAAATTTTCTATTTCCAGTATTATAATAAAGTGGTGGTTTAATTATAGGATACACACGTGAGAGGCCCAATTTAAATTTACTAAGTGTTTGTGTGGTTTTAATATCTTCCGATAAATTATTCCAAAGTTTAATTGTACAGGGAAAAAAACTATTATAATATGAGCTGGTTTTACAAAGGGGTAAATTGAGGTTCAAATTTTCGCTACGAAGATTATAATTTGATATTGACGGCTCAAATTTTTTAAAAACGTCAGACAGATAAGTAGGACTTAAGTTGTTCTTTATTTTATATAGATAAATTAATTTATGTTTTATTCTCCGATTAGACAATGATTCCCAACCAAGCTCTTTGTATAAATTATTAATAGAGGAATTACTTCTAGGGCCAGTTATTATTCTACCTGCTTCAGTTTGTACATTTTCTAAAAGATCAGAATCTTTCTTTGAACAGTTATCCCATACAATATCGGCATATTCTAAAATATGGCGAATAAAAGCAAGATATATTTTATTAAGCGAAACTCTATTAATTTTATATTTCAGTATACGTAAAATATTTAGTCGACCACAAGCTTTTTGGTATATATTTGAAATGTGTTTTGACCATAATGCATTAGACTGAAATGTTAATCCCAAATGACAATGAGTAGTTACGTTTTCAACTTTTGTATTCTCACACATAACGTCTGGGTGGATTGTAGATTTCCTGGTAAAAATAATATTTTTAGTTTTATTGGGGTTAAAAGTTACGCACCATTGTTTAGCCCACGATGAGATAATATTTAGATCTTCAGTTAGAGATTTCGCGCCACTTAGAGGATTATTATCAATAATTGTAAAAAGTGAAGTATCATCGGCTAATAATCGTATGTTGTTAGTGATATTATCGAAGATATCATTTAAATAAATTAAAAATAGGAAAGGACCAAGCACGCTTCCCTGGGGTACGCCAGAATCGGTATGCAAATAGTTTGATTTGAAACCTTCTAAAACTAGACATTGCTTTCTATTACTTAAATAGTGTTCAATCCATTTACATAATCTTTTATTGATTCCATATTGTTTTAATTTAGACAATAAACCTATATGCCAAACTTTATCAAACGCCTTTGATACATCACAAAGTATAAATCGAATTTGCTTTCCTTTATTAAGGTTACTTATTATAACATCATACATTTCTAGAAGTTGATTCACTGTAGAATCATTAGGTTGGAAACCAGACCGATACTTATATAGCAGGTTATTTTCTTTTATAAAATTAAAAAGATTTTTGAATAAGATTTTCTCTAGTATTTTACATAATGAGCATGTTAATGAAATTGGTTTATAGTTGTCAGGTAACTGCGGATCACCCTTTCCTTTATACGCTGCAATGATATGTGAAGTCTTCCAAATATCAGGTAATGAAAGATTAAAAATTTGGTGAGAGGGAATGTGATTGATGGAGTTATCTTTTTCAATATAGCTGGGCTAATATTATCTGGTCCAGACGGCCTTGAACAGTTGAGAATTAGTAACTGGTCTTTCACTTCTTGTTCGCTTACAATAACATTCTGTAGTTCGTTGTTACTGCGAGAAGCAAAGTATGGAAGGTCAGGTACATCATTCAATTTTGAAATAGAGGCATATTGAGAGTTTAGAATATTTGCCTTATCAAGTGGATGTGTAAACGCAATCTTCAAATAATAAGGGGGGGGGGGGGTACCTTTTGATTATCAAGATTTGTAATAGATTTGGCTATTTTCCACCATTTTTTTGAAGGCAAGTTTTTATTATTTATTTGTTGTTCTAATTTGTTTTTAAAATTATTTTTAGCTTCCCTAACTAGTGTTACTACTTCATTTCTTACCGGTCTCTGTCATGATATGGTACTCTAACCCAAAGACTCTTAAATTAACAGTTATTTTTAAAATTAAGACAAGCCTTGGTTCATAACAAGTTTGGAAGGTTTCCCAACAGAAAACGTTAGCAAATGTCCGATTTGAACTTCAAATCATTGATGCAATTTTAGAAATATACAGTTATCGATATCATCCACAGGTTACGTTTGTTTCTGGAATCTGTCTGTGAAGTTTTTTATATCATGTTTTAATAATCTTTCTATAAACGAAATGTCAAGACCCATCATGCTAGCCTCAATATACGACCACCTGGAAATACAAGTACCATCAAATTAAGCCCGTGTTTCCTTGGTAATATAACGTTTACTAACAGTCTGTCTTCTAATCAACTTTATAAATACCGGGCATTAAACTTGTTTTAATATATACGGGCACCTGTTTCCTGCTAATATAATGTTTACTAATAGTCCGTCTTCTAATACCGTAATAATAATCATCTACTTGATGTCATATCTTAAACACACGCTAAGTGTCACGCCAACTTTCTCCATTACTCTCATCTACTGGATTGTGCCAGACAAATAGGATGATCCAAACATCTGTCTGGAGCCTAATCTTCTCGCGTGCCGATACACTATTAGCGTCACTAATTGGCTGATTGTAACGGCATGCTTCAATGGCATCGAGTAGCCTGGTGGTTTTATTGTTTACATTTATGTGAAGGTATGGTATAAATATCTGATTTCTAAATAAGTTAGGACGTATCGGTATAACGGGCATAATGTTTCGGTGGATTAAAAGTTTTCTGAGCGATAGAAGGATACAGGTGAATGTTGGCAGATTCCTGAGTGCCGAGCAAACATTAGAAAATGGCACGCCTCAGGGGTCTGTTATCAGTCCCACTCTCTTCAACATCATGATCAATGACATTCACAAATCGTCCTACCTCGATTCCAAAACTGACTTGGCTAAATTCGCCGATGACAGTACCATATGGAGAAATGGGACGAGCTTCTGTGAACTACAAAAGAATATGCAAAAAGCCTTAGACAAATTCATGACATGGGCAAACGACTGGGGATTTAAAGTCTCGGAGAAGAAAACAGTCGGCATGCTTGTGAGCAGGGATAGAGGGATAAACAGAATGACTCTGTGTATGAAAGGGAAAACCATCTGTGTATGAACGGGAAGACCAAACCAAGTTCCTTGACGTAATCTTTGACGGACGGTTGACCTGGAAACCGCACATCGACTGGACTGTAAATAGATGCTCCAAAATCCTAAACTTAATAAGAAAATTAACGGGCAGTACGTTGGATGCCAATAGAGTTACACCAATGATGGTATATCGTGCTCTAATACGTTCTGTATTAGACTACGGCTCTTTGGCCTTTATGAACTGCGCGCCAACACTCTTAAGCAAGCTTGACACCATCCAATACAAAGCTCGGTGTATTGCGACTGACGTAGGGCTCGGGACTAGGCGAGAGGCACCACTACAAGAAGTCGGGGAGTTGCCACTATCCCTAAGAAGAAAAGAACTGGCGACAGGGTATTGGGTCAAGATATCACAACTAGGTGAAAGATCCCCAACATTTGTCAGTCCACAAAAGACAAAATATGTAAGATCCCAAAAAGAAAACCTTCAGCCAGGGTATCAGAGAAACGATCAAGGAACTACGACTGGGGGAGCTCGTGATAAATAAACACGACCCCCCAGTTGTCGCCCCCTGGACGCTCCCTATACCACTGGTCAATCTAGATCTACTAGAGAAAACCGACAAGAAAAATAACCCCAGTGCTGCACGTGCTTTCTCTCTAGAACACTTGGAAGACAACTGGCCGTCTGATGACTGGGACCATGTGTACACGGATGGCTCACGCAATCCTGAAAGGGGCACCAGCAAGTTTGGAATATACCTGCCAAACGGGGAACAGGGAATAAGCAGGAAACTGCCCAATAACTGTTCGGTGTACACTGCAGAGCTTGTTGCCATTCGTGACGCTATTTCATGGATCTCCCATCAAAAGACCGGCAGGTTCGTCATTCCAAGCGATTCTCTGAGCAGTCTGATTTCAATCCAAAATGACAACTCGGAATCAAGACCAGAAGTCATTTTGGAAATCAGGCAGCTATATCAGAGGGTCCTAGAGAAGGAAAGCAAATTAGAGCTCGTGTGGATTCCATCACATGTCAACATTAAAGGAAACGAGGAGGCAGATCGACTCGCCAACGAGGGTCTCAAGGACACAGCTACACCCCGACTCATAGACTACAGCACCACGGAAATCTACAGTATGGTCAAAAGACAGGTCAATTCAATCTTGGAATTAAATCTCGTTGAACTTGACACATACAGATTCCGACTGGATGACGAGATCTACACTAAGACAGCGACCAATCACCTTAGACGAGATATATGCAGACTCATTTCGAAACTAGGGTGAAAGAGCGGCTGCGAGACTACAAACACCAAGTCATCGTCTGTGAGTGCGGAGAAGAGTGTACCACCAACCATGTCCTGGTAGACTGCGAGGTTTACAAGGAAGAGAGACGGGACTTAGTGAGAATGATGGAGACCAATAACATACCATTCAACACTAAGAACCTACTCTTCCCTAGACCAGATCTGAAGCTACAAATCTTCGAAGAAATCCACACCCTTATGGACACAGTTGGACTAAGTAAATTAGTAAAATAAGAAAGGGTCACGGCTAGATGAATTCTCCATACAACGTAGGATGGTTGAGTAAAAACGTCCTCATGAAGGAAGCCCAACCACCCTATACATTTATTTTAATTTATTCATTTTACTTTATCTTTACTTTACTTTTACTTAAATTTTTTTTATTCTTATTTATTACCTTCAATTTATTTTTTATTTTTTCTACTTTTTTTTTATCTTAACTTATTTTTTTTATACGACGTAGGGTGGGGAAGTAAAAACGTTCTCTGAAGGAAGCCCAATCACTCTACAACTTTATTTAAATTTATTCATTTTACTTTATCTTTACTTTACTTTTACTTTAGTTTATTTTATTTTTATTTATTACCTTTAATTTAATTAACTAATAAATTTTAATTAATTCATTTTACTTTACCTTTACTTTACTTCTACTTTAATTTACTTTATTTTATTACCTTTAATTTATTTTACTACAACTTTATTATACTCTCTTTATTTATTTAAATTTATATTAGTTTAATTTACAACTAACATCTACTAAACTGGCGGGATAGTGGAGTAAGAGGGAGTCATGATCAGACGGGCTCGGCATCTAAACACTATTCTGCCAAAACAAATACCAGTGGGATAGTGGAGTAAGGGGAGACCACGAGAGGACAGGACTGGCACCTAAAAACACAGATCCCACAAAGAAGACATCTACCAATCCAGAAACAGAGGAGATCATCTACCAACGATGTGTTTTGTTAAATGGGGGGAAGAACTTCCCACTAAAACCTAATCCATGGCCTAAGGCCAAAATGGAAGGATTGCAAAATCATGTTCTAAAAATCAGGAAGCAGCTTCGGCTCTCCTATGTCTTGTCTGTGATATCACTTAAGTGGAAGCAGACGTTAAACACCAAAAGAAGAAGAAGAAGATAATTTATCAGTTAAACTTGAGACATTCTATCTGAACACATCTACCTGCTTAACCATTAATTATGGAATCTCAATCTTATACTTCTTTTAGAAAAGTTCGAAAATTGTTAGCTGAAAAGAAAAGGCGAAACCGAATCAACGAATGTTTGAGCCAGATTAAAAACTTGTTATGTGAAGATTCAGTTTCTTATGAAACGGTAAGTTGTTTTAATCTTTACTGAAGATGTAAATTTACTCAAAATAATTATAAATTCAATTATGTTCTTTTAAAACATTGGATGTATTTTGTTTTACCAAATCTCATGAAATATATTGTTTTCTAATCTTTCAGGAACACGATGACAGTAAAATGGAAAAGGCTGAAATTCTGGAATCTGCAGTTACATTCATCAAGAAAACTAAATATCCATGTCAAAGTTCTCCAAGAGAAGATCAAATCAAATACCAGAAAGGATTTACTCGATGTTTCCGGGAAATGACGTCATTTTTAGGCGGAGTAACAGAAGTGTCTGATAATGTGAAATATGCTCTGATTAAACACGTGTCTACAAATATCCAATCAACACCGTATGCCAGCCATATAAGTTATCTTCAATATCCTGGAATATCAACAAATATGAATGGACAGTATTCACCGAGAAGTGAAAACCAGAATTATATTAAATATAACCCTTCATTAGCAGTATCATTAGATAGACACAATTATAGACAGA
This sequence comes from Patella pellucida, assembly GCA_917208275.1. Classification (NCBI taxonomy): domain Eukaryota; kingdom Metazoa; phylum Mollusca; class Gastropoda; family Patellidae; genus Patella; species Patella pellucida. The sequence goes on along the minus strand of OU795042.1, from coordinate 66,056,315 downwards.
ATATAAAAACTGAAACAACAGTAGACGCTAATTATAACAATAACAGCTGTATTAGTAATAATAATATGACTATTAACAGGAGTGTCTGGAGACCTTGGTGAAGACCAACAGACCACGTGAATACAAAACAACAATATTATAGACAATATTAAAACGGTAGACTAAATAACAGTAGTAAATTTAAAGTAGATGAGTAATGGTAAATACAAAATAGTGTATATTGTAAGAATTTTAATAGTGGTATGAAACAATGTTTATAATTCTTAGAGAAATAGACAATATTATGGACAACAATGTTTATGAACATCAAGACTGGTTGCTAATTAGAGAATATTATATTACACTAGACCATATTATGGACAACAATGTATATGAACAACAAAAATTGTTGCTAAATAGACAATATTATATTACATAGATATTATTTATTTGTTGATATTGATTTGTATTACTTGAAATATTTTTTATCTTTGTTAAGTTTTTGTTTTATCAATAAAGTATGATATCTTTAACACGTAAATAATTGTGTTTTGGTGCCAATGTAGTAGCATGGACATGTATCGGGTAATTGTGGTAGATTGACAAAGCGCACTGTTCAACGAGAGTGACCAAGCCAGTGGGGGTGGTATCATGGAAATGCAACGGGTAGTTTAACAAGCAAACTGTTCAATGGAAAGGGAACATATATCCGTTTTCGTGGCCAATCAAGTAAAAAGTGACCCTTTAAAGATAAAATTTCATATTTTAAGTTATATTTTTAAAATGTATTGACATAAAGCCTACCTTGTTAAAGAATAGACCTATTAATCGTATAATTCACTATTGCAGACTGAGAAATTGACAAAAATATCATTTTCCACTACAAATTCAAACGTTTCAAGATAGCTATTCCAAAAGGGGGCGGGGGTAGAAACAAGGGAGGTAATTGTGTAATTATTTCCGGTGTCAATAAATTCTAAGTGTCGGAAATAATGCCTATCATTGTATAATAGTGAGTTGACAACCTATTGAGCAAAAAACATAGAAATAATTTTGTTTTGACTATCTAAGAAAATATGAAATTCTCGCTTTAAATTAAAGAATATAGTCGTGTTACAGGTTCATCAGTAACGACAGATATTTCTCAATCACCTCTGCTAAAAACAGGTGCTTGTCTAAAATATCAATTCTTTTCTATTGGAACAAGACGAAAGATAAGTACGAAATGTATCACATTGGTCTTAAGTCCGATTCTAACTTTTTTAAATGGACGGTATTTTTGGTTATTCCAGAATTTACATTCGTGTAACCAATCACTGGTTTATTACACGGCATCAATTATATAAGTTTTCTGCGTATGATAAACAAGTAATAATAACTCTCTGTAACTCTTTTGGTTTTTGTATTTAGGTCTCGTAGAAGCCGACAAAAATTGCGCATGCCGACCTGTATGGTCGTCAGCGCGGGGTATTGGGTATAGTTTTCAACTAGCAATAACCACTTTTTTTATAAAGATTTTATTCACTCAATAAAAATATTATACATCATATCAAAAATCCCATCATCTATGTACAAAAAGTGTAAACATGTACAAAGGTAAAAGTTAAAAATTGATGATGGGGAGTGAATAAAGTTAAAATATTGTTACGAATTAACTGTTAACAAAACCCCAAAACATATATACACTAACTTATATAAAACAATAAACATTTATACAAAATGATACATATAAACACATGCACATAATTATAATACACAAATTAACTGTTAACAAAAAACCAAAACATATATACACCAACTTATATAAAACAATAAACATTTATACAAAATGATACATATAAACACATGCACATAATTATAATACACAAATTAACTGTTAACAAAAAACCCAAAACATATATACACCAACTTATATAAAACAATAAACATTTATACAAAAATGATACATATAAACAGTAACACAGCACAATGTGAAGTAAAATAATTGGTCTGAATTGAAAAGTCGAGAATTTATCAAAAGCTAAATGACAAACTACCATTTTTATCTATTAAACAAAATAAACCAGGATCAAGCCAATATTTGTGAAATTTACTTGGGGTAAATCTAAATTTATCAACAGTTATTCTAAATCTTAATTTTTCTAAGAAATCACAGATAATAGTTTCCGTAGATACCGACTTATGTTTAAATTTACAGTCCTGACGATTACGCCATATAACAGCCTTTTCTAAATTAACAATATATAAAATAACATCAAAAATAAATTTATTCATTTTAGGAAAAGTTAAAAATCGAATCAATTCAAAAGTTAATGAAATAGAGCCTAAAGATAAACTGTCAATCCAATTATAAATAATTACCCATATAGGGGAGACAACTTCACATGTATAAAATAAATGTTCAAGTGTTTCAATATTATTGCAGAACGTACATGTTTTCTCTAAAGAATGCTTACGAGTAAAAAGTGTCCACATGCAAGGAACAATATCATGCGCGAAACGCCAAGCAAAACCTCTTACATGAGGATCAACAAAATTACAATGGATATTAGAAAATACAGTTTGAAAATTAATCTGAGGCATAATTTTAACTATAAAATTTTGTTTAACTATAGGTTTCAGCAATAAATAATAAAATTCTTTAGATGAAGTATGATCATGCCAATTAAAATCCGGATACAGCTTAATGAAATTATCTAAAATTACCTTACAATTCTTATAGAAACTTGGTACAGAATCACCATGTGGCATATTGTTTGTAAATAAGGAAGAGTCAATTTTTTTAGAGTAAAACCTAACCAATAAAAAAGAAAATACTTAAACAGGCCCCCGAACCTCGACCGTACTGTTCATAAACATCTAAAATCAGTTGGACACTCAGTGCTGTTGTGCAAATACCAGTGACGTCATCTGCATAATCAGTGACACGAGCCTCGCCGGTATTACCGGGAAGGGAAATGCCTTTAATAAATGGATCAGATCTAAGGCGTACCAATAATGGTACATACAATAGTGGTGACAACGGACAGCCCTGTCTAACAGAACGTGTCACTTTAAAAGATTTAGATATAAAACCATTAACGAGGACTGAGCTGGATACATCTGTATATAAAAGTTTCACCCACTTAATAAAAGATTCACCAAAATTATATCGTTTTAATCACGCGAAAAGGAAATCGTGATCTACCCGGTCAAAAGCTTTTGCCGAATCTAGATTGACAAATGCGACATTCAAATGTTTTTGTTGACAATAGTCAATTACGTTCCGTATCAAGTGAAGATTAGCAGAGATTTGGCGGTCAGGAACAGAAAAAGTTTGATCAAAATGTACGATTTCCCCGATAACACAGCTCAATCTTCGTTGAATAATTTTAGAAAGAATCTTAAAATCTACATTAAGTAAAGATATTGGTCTCCAACATTTTATATCATAATCATGATTTCTGTCTTTACATAATAAAGTGATAACACTAAGTTTTTGAGACTCACAAAGAGAAAAATTATCATAACAAGAATTATAAAGTTCTAATAAAATAGGACCAAGAATATCAAAAAATTTAGCAAAGAACTCCCGACTTAGACCATCAAGACCAGGACTACGGTCATGTTTAAAATTATTAAGGCTTGTCCTAATTTCTTCCAGAGTTATATACCCATCACAGAGTTCGCTTTCCTCATCATCAAGTATCGGTAAATCGTGTAAAAAATCGTTCATTACATCATGGTCAATAGGCTCTTTAGTGAATAAATTTGTATAAAAGTTTCTGGCTATGCGAATTAGATTCTCAGAATCAGTAAAAGTTTCATTACAAGTAGGATCAATTAATCTAGAAATGTATTTATCTTTAGCGCGTTTACTTTCTTTATTTAAAAAGTATTTTGACGGTTTTTCGTTGTTATCTAAGTATCGGGCCTTGGCTCTAATAATATGACCTCTATCTTTAATTGAGTTAAAAGTTTAAACAATTCTTTCTTAACAGCCTTAATGTGATCAATATAGTCACCAGGATTGGACGATTCAGTGGAAACTAACTGATAAAAACGTTTTTCTAATTCTCTATGTAAAATACAATTATTCTTATTTTTATTCCTACAAAACGAGATAATAAAATTCTTTATATCTAGTTTACATTGTTCCCACCATGATGAAGAAATAACCTTATCAGAATCATAATATATCATCCAAAACAACTTAAATTCAAGAATAAAATTATCATCACCAAGTATTGAATTATTCAGCTTCCAAAACCCTGGCCCAATAGTGACTGAAGAATTTAAATTAATACTGATTAAAACAAAATCGTGGTCAGAAGCTGAACAAGGCAATACTTGATAATGATTAACAAACTGTAAATATATAAAATCTATCTAATCGTGATGAAACCCCCACCCCGCGCCACGTAGAAATGACCCCCGTAGGGTATAACGACCTGAATACATCAACTAAATTAAGATCACCAACAAGATTTCTCAACTGCACATGACCGTTCAATATAGCAAAAGGGGTTCCCCGTATTTTATCCTTTTTAAGGTCTAAAACACAATTAAAATCACCCCCCCCCCCCCCCAAATCAGAACATTGGATGTTATACAACATTTATGAAAAACGTACAGGCTTAAGGCCTGTGTACACTACCAACATTTTTACAACATTTCTCCAACATTCCTTGTTGCAACGCCGTGTTGGAAAAATGTTGCCAAGTGTATACAGAGAAAATCATGTTGTTAAAATGTTGGAGAATTGTTGGAAATTTGTTGCAAAAAGAATTGTCTGGTCAATATTTTGTTGCAAGTTTCTGGTCGTGTTGTAAAAATGTTGCTAAGTGTGCACAGAGCATATCCAGTTTTCCAAAATTCTTACAACATCTAATTGATCATGTGATCTACCTGAAGTCATGTGACGAGTCCTAGATGGACAAAATGGCAGCCTCCTTTGAGATGGAACAGGAAGAACAGGAAGGGTTTTGGACCCAAGAAAGAACAGATAAACTGATAAATGCGTGGGAAAATTGTCCTTGTCTCTGGGAAACTACCTCCAAACTGTATAAAGACAGAGAGAAAAAGAAAATAGCACTGGCAGAGATCGCAGACAACAAACATCCAACATATTCCCAACATATTTGCAGCAAATTTCCAACACTCTTATAATAGTGTACACAGGACATGTTGTAAAAATGTTGCCAATGTACACGCTGCTTTACAGTGATTACGTTTTTACCCGAGAACACACATGAACAGTGTTGAGTGAAAGCTACAGTGACCACTGTGTGTATAAAACCACGCTCTGTATAAACATCGCAGCAGACGACAGAAAACAACATAAAAAACTTGATGAAACATCACAAATTGTATACAATTACACAACATATTAAAGTTAATTTTTCTTTTTAACCACAGTGAAGCCTTCGTCATCTTGAAGGTGACGTTTATTACGAGAATCAAAATTCATTAAACCACAGCCGGGTTGCCACAAGGTGATTGTGGAAAAACTAGAAGCACTCTCTTCTGTATTACACATATCTTCCTTATTCCCACCCGTTTCTCCCTCATTAGCATTTTCATCATCCATATCTTCGCTGATATTACTCATCTACGCCTACATCTACCTGTTTCTCGCCGTCCGTGCTGCTCTTCTCTACATCGTCTTCACCACCCTCTTTCGAATTACCATAAACCGGCATCTGATTTTCAGCCGGAATAATACTTGGCCGTAAGGGCGATACTGCCTCAGCAAACGTCCTTTTGGGTGGACCCCAAACAGAATTAATGCAATTGCATTTTAAACAAAGCGAAAGTCTACCTGGAGCAGTAACAAGCATTCGTAAATTACTCTTACCAACCCGTATCATGTGCGGGATAGGGGTTTTCAAAAAATCAGAAACCACCAAAGTTACAGCCCGCATACCCGTACCAATGTTTATTCCGTCGTAGGATGAACTTTCCTCATAAATACGAGTCACCTCACCGAATCTACTAAATACCTTTCTTATGAATTCTTCTTTAACGTATCGGGGCACCCAGTGCACTCTGAGTTTTACCATCGACTTAGTAGCATCACAAAAATAGTACCTTATGCCATTGTACGTACCGCATACCGATGTCGATGAGGGTTTCAACCATTTTAGAAGATTTTACAGTTACGTACCATTCCTCTGACTTGTCTCTTTTACTTATCGCTTCTACAGCCTTGGATGAATTCAACGCAAAAGACAACATCTTAAAAATCGTTGGCCTGTAAACCATCACTTTCTTCTCTACAGTAATCTTAACCAGTCTTAAAACAACATCTTTATCAATATCACCATCTTCAAAATCCACATCAATCACATGATCAGACATAGTTAGGAATAACAGCGGCAGACACACTGACCGCACACCACTCCACTGAACTAAACATAACGTATGCGGAAATCCCTTGACATGTATGTTCACATGTAGCACGAAGTTTCGGCAAGTCTTGATAACGATGATAACATACCCTTTTCATATAAATTATGATTTAGTATTGCGCCCAAACGCTCAATGCTACTCGACATAGGACTATACTGCTGTAATAAGCATCCGAATGTCGAATTTTACCAACCCGCAAAGTTTGAGAATAAATGAATTTTAGTGAAATACAAAAATATTTGTCACCCCAAAACAACTGGGGCCAGTTGCTCAAAACTAAGTTATTTTAACGATCCGTTAAACTCTAACGGACGTATCTTGGTTATGGACATATCTTGGTAAATTTACTACATAAAACACTATAGAATACTTTATGTTTTCCTTTAGAAATATTAGCATAAATCTGTAGGAAAAATTTGCACCACAGAATGTTCGGGGCCTTTATTTCAAGCAACAATCTTTCTCTCCGTTTAAGCTACGGGATCGTTAAAAGATAACAGAGCTTTGAGCAACCAGCCTCTGGTCTCTTGATTTCAAACGAATTTTACTCTTTTGGGTTGTTTTATTAGCTCCCGTAGAAGCCAGCAAAAATTGCGCATGCCGACCTGCAGGTCGTCAGCGCGGGGTATTGGGTATAGTTTTCAACTAGCAATAACCACGACGTCGTAACCATATTAAATAGTTTAGAATTATGGCATTTTTATATTTTTGAAAAAATATATCTTTCTTTTGTTTTATTAGAAGAAACATTTAATTCTATTGAAAAATATTCATGTTTTCTGGAGTAGTTATCTCCCTTGAAAACGAACGTATATAAAAGATAACGACCATGCTACACACTGTCACGTTTAACTATCCATTACTACTGCCTACGCCATGGTTAATAATCAACAGTTTTTTTCGATTATATACAAACTAGTTAACTTTGGTTATTATAAACTCACCTGTGTGTTTGAAATCAACTCCCGTTAAATAGAATTCATTGCACAACTTATTATCACAACCATGAAAACACGCACTCTCTTGAAAAATTGAAATCCAACAAACTTTTGGCTAAGAAAAATATCAATATGGAGGCATAGTTATGTCACCCACAGAAGAAACCATTTCGTAAATAAATACTTCTCAAAAATATTGAAGTATGTTTAGCGTTTTCGACTACAATTGTTAATTTAAGACTTATAAATGTCCATCAACTAGCTTATTAGTGTATGTTCTAAACCGGATTTGTCTGTAAACAGACAGCCTAAGTTTAATATGATATCACAACGCAAGAGTGGAACTTTGTGTACCTACCGGGATAATCGAGACAGATACTCAAAATCGCTAAACACAAGAAGTTTCACAGCAAGACTTTTTTATTTTGCTCGATTCATGGAAACACATGTCAACTATACATTTGCAAAGTATGGTCCTTCCATTAGGGATGGGATAATAACAACACTTTTTAAACGCAAAGTGGTTTCCGAAGCAAAATAAGCTAAAAAAAACGAACATGGACACAAAAAAAAATCTAAAATGGATTTTTCACTTGGTGCCGACCATTTTTTCAAAATGGCCACCAAAATAGAATAATTAAGTATCTTGTAATATATGACTTCCAATATGTCAATTATACAGTTTTTTGGGTCGCTGAATTCAAGTATGGCGGTAAATTTTACTTTCTAAAAATCCAAGATGGCGGAAATTCAAAATGGCCGCCAAAAATTACTCAAAATGGCTGATTTTTAAGGTAATTGTTAACTTTTTCTTAGATGGGGCTTCTAATACGTCATTCCTATTGTTCTCGGTGTCACTGAACATGAAAATTAATTTTGAAAATCCAAGATGGCAGAAATTCAAAATGGCCACCAAAAATGTGTGCCAAAAATTCTTCAAAATGGATGATTTTTCAGATTTACGTCATTTTTGTCTTAGATATGGCTTGTAATAATATGTCAATCCTAGTATTTCGTCGACATCTTATAATAATGATACCAGAATGCTTACTCCAACGGGTTTAGCCGTTTTCAAAAGGCGGCGGCCATCTTGAATTGTGGACCAATCAAAGATTTGTTGCAGACCGGATGCCAGACAAAATCCTGGGCGCGTGTCCCATCAGGTTTTGTCTGGCTAGGTAATTTCTAAAGGATCACATGCTCTAATAGCATTTTTTGAAGGAATTTGTTGATACTGCCAGAACTAGAAAAAATGAAAATCGACGTCGCAAATACCCCCTCGTCGTGAAGATAATTTGAAATGCATCCACGACTAGTAATTACGAAAGTCATATAGCACTATTCCCTTTTTCGCTTTAGGTAGTCATAGGATTAAATGTCTTGGTCATCATCATTGTCGCTACCGAGGTCTTGCTGGTCTTCGTCTGTTTCTTCTTGTGCTTTGACTAGTGTCCACTGCTGATGAAAAACAGTTTTTGTGATTGCAACAGTAAGTCCAATGAGGTCTGTGGTTGTGACTTTATAATCCGCCAGGCTCTGTACCAGACGGGGGGGGGGGTAGCCTAGTGGTCTAGAGTGCCGCGAGCCACCTCTGGCCTGCAGCTGTGGTTTCGAGCCCTGGCGTGAGCGCATGTGGCAAGGACACAGGGGCGCCTTCTCAACCTCGTGGGTTTCATCCAGGCACTCCGGTTTCCTCCCACTGCTAAAGACCCCTACGCTCAAGCGAATTATTAAAATAAAATTAAACCATATGTTATTCCCGAAATGACCTGGTTGTGTTGAGTGGACGCTAAACCCCATTTGTCCTCCCCCCCTCTCCGTTTCCTTGTACCAGACAACGCATTAGAGATTCGTTCATTGTTCTGTGACCATTTCGTATTTTGATTTATGAAAATCGGAGGATAGGTCAGCATCAAGTTCATATCCTAGAGCATGCATTTATGGATGAACTGGCGCTTTACAAATATACACTATTATTTTTATCTTTATCCATTCACAGTTTGACTAATCCTGATCTTCTTGAGCGGAATAATTTCTTCTGTAGATAACATTTCTTGTTCCATATGTTCGTGTTTCATATGTTCTGTTTCCATCTGTGCCGACCGTTTGTTGTGTATCGTCTCTTTCTTCATTTTCCTTTTTTGTTTTCCCCAATTGCATTGTAAGATTTTTGTACAAGTGACAACATAATCTTTGGCAGTTATCCGCAAAAATGCCTCGTCATCAGATGTCATACAGACACAATAATGGGAGGACTTATTCATAAAACATGGTTTTAAAAAATAGATGAATTTATCGAAACAGCCTTGGACACAATACTTCTTCTGCATGGCGTCTGATGACGATACATTTTTTCAGGAACTGCCATCCGGACTATATTGCCACTTGCTTGATGCTACCGGTACACACAGCCTGGTAGTTTATAGAGTCACATTTGAATTACATGTACAATTACTATGTTAATCTCGAATAATGGTTTTCACCAGAACATTAAAAGATACAGAAGAAGACCTCAGTAGCAACAATGATGATGACTAAGACATTTAGTCAAGAACCAAATATGGGGATCGTGCTTTTGTGCGATGTGGTGTAGTTTTGTAGTACAGGCTTCCCGTAAACATCAAAAGATCCGCAACATTGAACATTTTTAAATCACAGTTAAAGACGTCAATCTTCAAGCAAATATATGACTAGCGCTCTTGAGTGGTTTACTGGAAAGAATTGCGCTCTACAAATTCATAATTTATTTATTAATTTATTAATCCGTGCTACATGACCTTTGTGATTACTAGCCGTAAATACATTTTAAATTATCTTCGCAACGCTTTTTTTTTTATTAAACTTAGAACTTGTTGCGAAATAGATAACTGACCATCGGTCTAGATGATACCACAAATGATGCCGGATAAAGAGTCTTCAATGTAAGAGCGGTCTATGTTATTGTAAATCACATGACCATTTCTGAACCAACTGGATATACAAAAAAACGCCTTTCACTCAGGTGAAATGGTGCACAAGCATACGACAAAAAGGACGCTGAGCAGATGGTATTGAATTTCTGACCACAAAATGGAATTCAGGAAGACTGAAACCCTATTTGGTACATTTTACAAGCAATATCCACAAGAAAAATTACGGCCATTTTGGAATCCATTTTTAGCCCCATGTTGAATTTCCACCATCTCGGATTTGCGAAATTAATTTTTGGGACCAGAGTGGAATTTAGAGACGCTAAAAGACATATTTGAAGATTAAAATGAATAGTAGCCGTGTCAATCAATATAAAAATCCAAAATCAAAGTACAAATGGCTGACCACCTGAAGAAGGGGACTACATGTCTCCGAAATATCGTGAAATAAACTAAATAGTCAATCTACATTAGGTGTTATTTCTTTGATTTTGGACATATTTGAAGCTATATCCAACAGAAAGAGATGGCAATTTAGTGAAAATCCGTCCATTTTGGCCGCCATTTTGAATTTCCGCCGTCTTGAATTTTCGAAAAATTGCGGAGAACATAAATGAATTAAGAGACCTCAAAAAAACATATAAAAGACATATTACAAGCCATATCCAACAGAAAAAATTACGATTTATTGAAAATCCGCCATTTTTAAGCCAATTTTAGCCGCCATTTTGAATTTCCGCCATCTTGAATTATTTAAACTCATTTTTGAGACCAGAATTGATTGCAGCCACCTCGGAAACCATATAAATGACATATTAGAAGCCATATCTTACGAGATACTGATTAATTATATGAGAAAATGCTTTTTTTAAAACTAAATTTGGCGGCCATTTTGAAAATTGGCCGGCACCAAGTGAAAAATTCGTTTTTTGACAAACATTTTGTGAAATTCATGATTTTTGGTATATTTCGCCTCTAAAACCACTTTGCTTTTAAAGAATTTAAAAAAAACCCTATTTATTATCCCATCCCTACTTCCATCTCCATGCCTTTGGAAATATCCGGCATCTTCTGACAAATGAAACAGCCCATACTCTCGTTCGATCTCAAGTGTTTTCTAGGTTAGACTATTGTAATGGTGTTTTACGTGGCCTGAACCAGTTACTAATATCAAAATTATAAGCTGTTCAAAACACCGCTGCGAGAATAATAAGTAAAACATCAAGACGCTCTCATATAAGACCTTTTCTGAAGGAACTTCACCGGTTGCCAGTACATTCCAGAATATCGTTCAAAATCTTATGTCTTGCGTTTAAATGTTTACATTGATCCAGCCCAGAATATCTGACTGACCTTTTGCATGTTTATGAACCACTAGGACATCTTCGTTCCCGAGAACAGTGCCTTTAACACATACCGAAATTCTACTTGCAATCCTTTTGTTTAAAATCTTTTAGATGTTATGCACCAATCGTATTAAATTACCTACCAAACAGCATTAAAACGTAAAGTTCTCTCAAATTGTTTAAGACAAAATTGAAAACTCATTTATTTAATTTAGAATACGAGTGATCAAAGCTTCTAATGTTAGTGTACATAGTGTCATGACTGCGCCTTGAGCATGTAATTTTTTCAGTGATAGAACATCATCTATATATTGATAAGTGAAATTAAAATGTCTGACTAATCGTTTATTAGATTTTACGAGTGTCGTTAGTATATATGTCAATACTTTTGAAAGTGGTTTTGTGGAACAACGGGATGAACCTGTTATAAACGTTGCTTGTAGGGGTGTGTATGTAGCTTAGGTATCCAATATAGCAGTGGCAGATCTGTATCCCCACACAGGAGCGCAGATCGCCCAAAAAAGTGGTAGGGACAGTCCATGCGCGGGCGCAAACAAAGGAATTTTTTTAGCTCAATTTACTCGCTCACATCTTACAGAGCAAAGAAGGGTTGGATATCTAATGCGTCAGATGGCCTGACAAGGAGTAGGGCCACCTGTTCAACCTCAGGGGTTTTCTCCTGTTTCCTCCCACAGCTAAAACCCCGACCCGCAATCGAATTATTGAAATAAAATTGAACCATAGGTTAGTCCTGAAATGACCTACTTTGTGCCGAGTGGACATTAAATCCCATTCTCTCTCTTTCTACTTATCAGATAAAATTTGAAATATACGGCCCAACAGGACTTGATTGAATATAAAACAGGTTTATTCTGGACTTTAAATATATATGCAAAATAGCAAATAAATAAATTGAAACCCTACATCCTTTGATCCTGCGTGTTATCTGTTTTTTTTTAGTCCATTAGACAGAAATATTTTTCTGATTCTGAGCTGCATTTATTAATACACACCCATTTATGTTTCATTGTCTGTATCTTAATAGGGGGGTCGTGGTGGCAAAGTCGGTAGGCTCAATAGCCTGGAGGTCGGGTGCATTGGCCGAGAAAGTTTATCCAGATTTTCCCGCGTCGTGATGCAAGATGGAGGTCCGGACAAGGACAGCTGTCTAGTCGTTCGGATGCGGCGAAAAAACCGAGATCCCGTGTACACATTGGTATGCACGTAAATGGTCCCATGTCAATTTGAATTTGATATAAGAGTAGGCTGTAGCATCGCTGCCCAGGCAAAATTTCCCTCATGCCGTTCTTGATACGCTCAGTTTAGAAGCTGAACCGTAGGACGTTTAACCCCATTTCATTTTATGTTTTTAAACTTTTTCCATGCTGCCACTTAAAAATGGCCTCTATTTCATAGAAATTGACAGAAAACTACAGCAGGTAGGATAAAATTGATATAAAGTCGTCGGCCATATTAGATAACTTTATAATGGAATAACCTACCACGCGGTGGTTGCCCAGCCACTTACTTCGGCACCCACTAAACATTTCTTTAAAATCATTGTCCACATTCTATATAATAATATAATATATACCAGTTCGTTTAATATATTTTTGGAGCAACAAAAACTTATACTATTTTGTATGTTTGCTCAAAATATTGGATCGGGAAAGAAGATAATAACGGAAATTATATTTCATACGTAATCGACCGTGCAGATAGTTAAACTTGTGTAATCAATCGTTACATGTAACCTAATTTAATATATTTTACAGTGAGTCATAGTCCTGTAGACATATTTTCCCAAAAGGAGCAGCCGCAGCCTCGATTGCTCAGTGAGTAGTAGTAGTATAGAGAGCCCCAACCCTGGTCTCCCCTCCCCTTTGGAAATTCATCCCAACCCCGCTCTTAAGACTAGATTTAATACTTTTCTGTAAAGGCGCGTGGTTTTTTTTATTGCCTTATATTTAACCATTACCGGAGTTATGATTTATGTTACACAGGGTTCTTTTCTAGAATTGATCAATGGTCAAAGTCTCTCTAAAATAAACTGTTGTTAACCAGGGTTCTTCTGACATTAAGTCAACTATAAGTTACCCCCCCCCCCCCCCATTGTAACCTTGTGGTTTTTCAACTTGTGTAAACAATCATTAACATAAAATGTACTTTAAAGCCCCAATAGAATACCACTCTTGTTGTAACTGAATAATATGTTCCAATCTTTATTCTGGTCAAGAATTTGTACTTTTTTACAATATTTCAATAAAAAAATGATACAAATTTCATCTTAACACACCTAATTTAAATATTGGAAAAATTCAACTACATGCCGTAACATGGTTTCAATAGCCTTACGTAAGCACTTTCAAATGCAACTTGGATTTAAACATATTTCCGAACCCTCTGGACAAGTATGATAGGTTGTAATGGATAATTTACACAACAGGTAGGATACTTAAACATCTTGTAGTTAGAATAAGGCTAATTTTTTTTCTGGACCTGTCAAGCCAGCAAGAGTGTTATTGTCCCTTTAATATATGAATTACATTTAGTAATAACAGTATTTTACAGTGAGTCATAAAAATATACGTTCATAAAAGGGGAGCCTCGGTGGTGCTAGATTGAGTAAAGCGACGGACGTTCAATACTTGCACAGGTAAATTTGACCGTCGCTGAATCTTGCGCCGAACGAAAATCTTTACTCCAATCTAGCACATAACTTCTTATAACCCAAAGATCTTGGCTCCTTTCGATATTTGCGCATATCGATTTGTAACTTCATGAATTATGGCCCATGCATGATTGTAGGAAAAATCACTTTCTTTTTAGCCTGTCCTCTATTCATATCTTGTATGTGGGCGTATCCTGCCTGGCAGCCGCTGGTTTAAAAAAGATATAGAGATGTACAACATCTTTATCTAAATTATTCCATAAAACACGTGCTTGATAACTAATATAGCGCTGGCCGTATTGTAACAAACATCTTTTGCCATAGCAATAAAATCGGTATCTGATTTTAGAAATCTTTTGATTTGAACCACCATTTCTCTATAAAGTACAGAGAGTTGTGTTTACTGATATATAAGTAAATTAAAAACACATAGCTTATTTAACAAATGGACAAAAATGATAAGGAATATCAAAGACTAAGAAAAACTACGCCGATAACAATTAACGAAATTATTAGAAATCAATCTTTCCACCAAATAATAACCGTTTTCTCTGAACATAAATTGACGAATATTTTTGGGAGGATATTGTTATGGATTATTGGACAGTTTGCGAATTATATTAATTATATGAATACGAATATATTCCATAGTGTAAAATAACTGGAATATAACAATCTTGATGTCGTGTAACATCACCACGCAATCTTTTCTGTGAGTCATCAAAATAATATATATAAATAATTTTAATTTCAAATTAAATTTAAATTGATTTGAACATTAAGTTGCAATATACACATTAGTTTGAAATGCTGTGTCAGGAAATTTAATTAAAAGATAAGAACTCTATATTACAATATACTGAATGATTCTACAGCGGCGTTAAAATTATTCATAGCAAGTGAGTATAAATCAATGAATAGGGTAATGACAGGAAACTGATAATGTAAATGAATTAAATATGTGTACAGAAATTGGAAAATTAAGCTGTCTCTATCATAACAATATATATGATGTTGTTAAATAATGATCTAGTTTCGTCTTTGAGACGTCATAAAATCATTGTCTTCTAGGAAGGGCAATGGCCTTGATACAAAATAATAAAGTAGGTCATTTGCTGCTCTTTAAAAGAGCTTTATCAAAATCAGTTTGTGAATGTGAACCAATATTCTGTGTAACTTTAAATTTAAACGTGAGAGAGCATGGCACAGCAAAATTTCTTACCGACGTCATATCTATATTTTATGGAAAACTTTAAGATTCTTGACCGAATCCGTAACATCTGACATGTTCTCTTCGTATCAAAGGATTCCAATTTTAGCCGATCTTTAATAATTTTTGTTTTCTTGAATTGACGAAATCTGTAACATATGAAAGAAAGGCAGGAAAAGAGAGAGAGGGAGAGAGAGCGGGGGGGGGGGCTAACGAATCGACACAAACTAGGTCATTTCGGTACAAAACATTATTTCAATAATTCGTTTGAGCGTCTAGAATCAAGAATCATGTAACTTTCTGTTCATGTTTGTGTGTAATATGATCGTGAAAGTCTAATCGTAGAATTCAGACTTCTGTAACAGTACTGGATAGTGACAATAAAAAACTGTATAATGTTGAATCGGTGAATCCATCGAGAATGTTTATTATTTCATTTCCGGAGCGTATTTCATTACGAGTTCAAGAATTCTTTTTAATTTATTATCTGATGACAATCCTTCCATCCCGATTTTGTTTCCGGAGCATATTTTATTATGGCAGTGGCTACTGTTACGACGAGTCGTAAAAATAGTCCCCAGGCTATTGTTACGACGATGTTTTCAAAGCCCTCCATTGGAGATGTTAAAAACTGAAAAGTCGTAAAAATAGTTCTAACCCTAACCCTTTCCATCTCTTACTTGCCGCCTTCAGTTCTGAAAACGTTGAAAATACGGCTTCCTATTTAAAGCTGGTCTCGTTTCCGGGGCATACCTCATCAACCGTCCCCAGGCTATTGTTACGACGATGTTTTCAAAGCCCTCCATTGGAGAAGTTAAAAACTGAAAAGTCGTAAAAATAGTCCTAACCTAACCCTTTCCATCTCTTACTTGCCGCCTTCAGTTCTGAAAACGTTGAAAATACGGCTTCCTTTTCAAAGCTGGTCTCGTTTCCGGGGCATACCTCATCAACCGTTTAAGATATCTTTGTACACACATTAATCTATTACAGTAGTTGCCTCTTTTGATATATAGGAATTTGTGTCGCCATGGAAACAAATTTAACTTCTCCGATTTAGGGAGCGAGATGGTGATGGGTAGTCATCTTGTTTATTATTTATATCTGATATTTATACCGTTTATATAAAAAAAAATTAATTTCAAAAAGTACACAGCGATTAAGAACTTCCGTTATCAGCAAAAATAGTCCCCAGGCTATTGTTACGACGATGTTTTCAAAGCCCTCCATTGGAGATGTTAAAAACTGAAAAGTCGTAAAAATAGTTCTAACCCTAACCCTTTCCATCTCTTACTTGCCGCCTTCAGTTCTGAAAACGTTGAAAATACGGCTTCCTATTTAAAGCTGGTCTCGTTTCCGGGGCATACCTCATCAACCGTCCCCAGGCTATTGTTACGACGATGTTTTCAAAGCCCTCCATTGGAGAAGTTAAAAACTGAAAAGTCGTAAAAATAGTCCTAACCTAACCCTTTCCATCTCTTACTTGCCGCCTTCAGTTCTGAAAACGTTGAAAATACGGCTTCCTTTTCAAAGCTGGTCTCGTTTCCGGGGCATACCTCATCAACCGTTTAAGATATCTTTGTACACACATTAATCTATTACAGTAGTTGCCTCTTTTGATATATAGGAATTTGTGTCGCCATGGAAACAAATTTAACTTCTCCGATTTAGGGAGCGAGATGGTGATGGGTAGTCATCTTGTTTATTATTTATATCTGATATTTATACCGTTTATATAAAAAAAAATTAATTTCAAAAAGTACACAGCGATTAAGAACTTCCGTTATCAGCAAATATCCGCAATGAAGCTGGTTTTGGGAAGATTGGCAGCCATTATGGATTTCGTGCTAAACTTTACTCAACCTCGTCGTAACATAGTCACTCTGTTTTATTATCCGTTCAAGAAATCGTTATAGTATTTTATTTTATAATGTATAAACTTATTGTTTAATTAACACAAAGCAGTGCCGTTGATATCCCAAGAAGTATTTATGCCTTCTAAATAAGTGGAAGGGCGTGGGATGGTGATGACTAGTCATTTTGCAATCTGAACGACAGACTCACCCTTCCTGTAGAGAAGAGACTCTGGCACATTGAACAGCCATGATATTCACGTGACGTTATCTAAACGTCACAGGTTGTGAGGTCAACGCACAGAAGTCAGTTTGTAAACAAACAAACAAAATTACAATGACATCGACGAACAGAAAACCTGCGTCGTATCAGTGTTGTCTGGGGCAATAACACGGACACAACTCGGGATTGAACAATAATTCCCGGGAGAAAATGGGATTATAACAGAGTTAGCAAGTTTAAACGGACCTTTGACACACACATGGGCCGCACTATTGGCACTATTTTGTGCTTCGGTCGGGTCTATTTCACAAATACACAGTGCATTCTGCTAATGTTTTTAGCGTCGGGATTGAGTAATAGTTAATTTATTTCAGTTTTAAACAAAAATTTAAAACTTTAACGCAAAATAGCCAAATTCTGACTGGGATTACTGAGCAAAATGGCCATTCACTGGATACGTTGGGGAAAAAGCCAGCAGCTACTATAAATGTCGTCACGTTAGTTACGTGCGGTCATCTTGTTGTCCATTGGAATCCAATATCATCAATTTTAAACAAATAATGAATATCGTACACTTAAAAAAATAACAGTGTTTCCATAACCCATGATACAAATTAATTTAAAATGTAATGTTATGAAATGCCGTATCATTTGAAAGGGATACGAAAATTAATTTATAATGATACAAATAAATTCAAAATGCAATGATATGAAATGCCGTACCGTATTGACAGTAATAGGAATATTAATTTAGAACGACAGGCTACAAATTAATTCGAAATGCAGTAATATGAAATTATTTAAAAGTAGTTTATATTGAAAAGGGATCCGCATGTCTGTCAGTTCGTCCGTCCTGATTTCGTTTCCGGGGCATATCTCATCAACCGTTTAAGATATCTTTGTACACGCATTAATCTATACTATTCAAAAAAAGTAGGGGATACTTGATTTTAAAGTGTTATTAAAGTCACCTAATGAAACTGACGAAGAAACAAATGACAAAATGAAATGAAGTTCACATTCATCGATTTATTCCAAACGATGGTTAGACTAAGTAAGGCATAGACTGACCATTATAAGGGTAAATTGATACCCGGGGTCAAACAGCAAAGTTACCACAGCATCACAACAAAGTCAGTAACGGGTAAATCCTCCTCTGTTTGCCAAACAAGCATTGATCCGACGTGGCATCCTAATGAGACGTCTAAGGTCATTTTGGTCCAGATTGTCCCATTCCTGTTGCAACGCAGCAGCAAGTTCTTAGACATTGGCAGGACGTTGTTGACGTTGACGTAACCTCTGTCCAAGCATGTCCAAGACATGCTCGATGGAGGAGAGGTCGGGACTAGGTGCTGATCAAGGTAATGTGATGATGTTCTGTTGTTGGAGATAACCTGTAACGATCTTGGAAGATGAAACGGCGGCCATGACGTCATGCGAACGGCACAACATGGACTGACAGATGTTGTCCCGGTAGTACTGGCCTGTAACACGCCCTGCAAGGACATGTAAAGCCGTTCTTCCAGCAACAGTGATGCCTCCCCACACCATAACAGAACCACCCCCAAATCGATCTTGTCTGATGACGTTAACGTCTTGGAAGCGCTCGTTTCGACGATGCCACACCCCCTACGTCTGGCCAAAAAATCAAAAGTGAATCTTGACTCATCTGAAAACATCACATGGTCCAGCGTCAATTATCCCAATGTTGACGATCCCTACACCAACGACGTCTTGCCTGAATGTGATGATCTCTCAAACAAGGGATCACGCGAGGACGTCGGACGCGAAGGTGGCCCCTATGCAGTCGATTCCGAATGGTGTGGCCACTCACTCTCACGCCAGTGTCTGTTTGAAGACAAGCGCTGATTTGATTTGCTGTGATGACACGATTTCTCAAGGCCAAGGTACGGATAAATCGATCATGGGCTTGAGTTGTCGCCTTAGTCGACCTGAGCGTGGTCTGTCCTGTACAGATTGTGTATCGCGGTATCTGGACCATAGCCTGCTTATGACAAACTGAGAAACATTCATCGTCCGCGCCACAACCGCCTGTGTTGTGCCGATCTGTAGCATGCCAAGGGCACGTAACCTTTCGTTTTGGGTAAGCCGACGCATAAAAAAAATTGTTTTCTGGTCACTAAAACAAATTAACCGATGTTTCCACCCTGGAATTCAATGCCACAATGACTGTAACATTCAAAGTCACAATGACTGTAACATTCAAAGTCAGAGTCGTGCAAATCTTGGGTTGGACCCCCATGATGATCCTAAGCATCACCTGCATTCCATTTGGTAGCTATTGGTGCGTTTGGGCGTCACATGTAACTGGAAATGTTTCTTCTGTTAGGTTCTATAGTGACTTTTTTCGTAGTCGTTTGCATATTTTAGTATTATCCCCCCAAAATCAAATATCCCCTACTTTTTTAAATAGTATATTACAGTAGTTGCCTCTTTTGCTATATAGAAATTGGTGTCGCCATGGAAACCAATTTGACTACTCCGATTGAGGGCGCGAGATGGTGATGGCTAGTCATATTGTTTTATTATTTATTTCTAATATTTATACCGTTTAATTAAAAATAATTTTTAATTTCAAAAATTGCAAAAGTACACAGCGATTAAGAACTTCCGTTTTGAGCAAATATCCGGCAATGAAGTCTCGAAGTTTAAATAAAAATTTTTTTCGAAACGTTAAAATGTGTTTTATTGAGAAATTATATTGTCGATAATATATTAAAAATAATTATAAGGTTTAAAATCAAACAAATTTGTTATCTGTTTACTCATTTTGTTGGCGTGAAGTGGAACCGTCAGCATGATTTACCCATATTGTTGTTGTGGAGTGGAACCGTCAGCAGGATTTACGCCATATTGGTGGTGTGGAGTGGAACCGTCAGCATAATTTACTCGTATTGTTGGCGTAGAGTGGAGCCATCCGCATGATTCATCCATATTGTTAGCGTGGAGTGGAACCGTCAGCATGATTTACACATATTGTTGTTGTGGAGTGGAAAAGTCCGCATGATTTACTCATATTATTGGCGTGGAGTGGAACTGTCAGCATGATTCACCCATATTGTTGTCGTGGAGTGGAACCGCCAGCATGATTTACTCATATTGTTGGTGTGGATTGGAAACGTAAGCATGATTTACTCATATTGTTGTTGTGGAGTGGAAACTACCGCATGATTCAGCCATATTGTTGTCGTCGAGTGGAACCGTCAGCATGATTTACACATATTGTTGGTGTGTAGTGGAACCGTCAGCATGATTTACCCATATTATTGGCGTGGAGTGGAACTGTCAGCAGGATTCATCCATATTATTGGTGTGGGGTGGAAATGTCCGCATGATTTACTCATATTGTTGGCGTGGAGTGGAACTGTCAGCATGATTTACTCATATTGTTGGTGTGGAGTGGAAACTACCGCATGATTCAGCCATATTGTTGTCGTCGAGTGGAACCGTCAGCATGATTTACACATATTGTTGGCGTTGAGTGGAACTGTCAGCAGGATTCACCCATATTATTGGTGTGGGGTGGAAATGTCCGCATGATTTACTCATATTGTTGATGTGGATTGGAAACGTCAGCATGATTTACTCGTATTATTAGTTTCACGACCACACTTATCATATGTACCAATCTATTTTATATTCTATAGGGGGATCACGGTGGCTAAGTGGATAAGGCGCTGGTTCGCTAGCCTGGAGGTTGAGTGTTCGATCCCTGCATTGGCCGAGAAAGTTCATCTCGATTTTCCGGCGTGATTTCCCCTTGTCAGTGATGCAGAAGGAGGGCCTGACAAGGACAGCTGCCTAGTCGTTCGGATGGGACGAAAACCCGAGGTCCCGTGTACAAATTGGAGTGCACGTAAAAGATCCCTTGGCAGTTGGAATTCGATATAAGAGTAGGCCGTAGCGCCGCTGCCCGGGCAAAATTTCCCTCATTGCACACTGTGGCGTATACCCGTCTTCAATTAGCCCAGGTACGGTGCTTAAGCGTAGGACGTTAAACCCCATTTCATTCATTCATTGGGAGATGTGTTGTGGGGGTGGTGGGTCCAAATGTATATTCTGATAATCCTAGAATGTTGGGATAAAAATGCGATCTACATGTAAATAATGCCGTAATTTTTTTAACCTGGACTATAATATTCGATAGGATTATTCGAAACGATACACAGGCTACTATCAGTGTTCTAGTATTATATCATAAATCAATTGCTAAATGCCTCTCAAGGAATAAATGAAATAGGGTTTAACATTATGAAGACGACTATCATACGCCATTGAAGTGTGATACGAGGCAAATTTTGCCAGGACAACGGCTCTACGGTCTACTCTAATTTCGAATTCTAACTGCCAATCGTGGATGAGGAATTGGGTCTGGGTTTTCGATCTTGGTGTTGACCGAGAAAGTTTCTCGCGATTTTACAGTCTGGTATCCCCTTATCAGTGGTGTAGACGGTGGTGGGGTGGGGTGGGGGGGTTAGCAAGGAACAGATAGATGGAATGGGAAATCTTGGCGTAAACAAAAATGAACCATTGGTAGGTGAAATTTGACAAAGAGTAGTATTTCATGTTTACCTCCTCGATGACATCGCGCCTGGTACGTTCGTGCATTTTTTATGCGCGAACTCTTAGTTTTTCTGTTACTGGTCTGCGCACGGGCACAATTCATTTTGTTTTACATGTACCAAAATCTGGGATTCCGCGCGTAGGTACTTTTGAGGTATTAGCCTGTGAAGTATAACACTTGCCACTGTACCTGTGTATCGCTAATTATAAACCGAATGTTCGACGACCGTTCATATTTATTAGGCACCGAATTTTCAGTACAGAGTTGATTCGCGCTCCATTTGTTGCTAAGCAAACCAACGGTATTATTTTCTCAACAGTGTATGAACTTATTCATAGCGATAATATCCTTACACCGAGAGAAATTATCTAGTCTCGGTGAATAAAACCATGGTTGTCTGGTAGAAATTACTTTTGTATTTTTTGGAACGGAGAACAGCGATTTTAGAAGCAAACTAACCTGCCGCACATGATACTTATAATAAAAGGCGAGAACTCTTTTTGCGGCGGAAGCTTATCACTGAGTAAAAGGTCAAGGTTAAAACAAAAAAGGTAAATACCTACGGATCTTGATAAAAAAAATAACATTCGGATTATAACTCTAGATAGGGTGTGTTAATTAAAAAGGGTGTAAATTGAATATTACAATATGTATAGGAAGCCTAGTGACGAGTGTAGTAAGTGCGGTCCGTCCGTCCGTCCGTCGGTCCGGCGTCCACAATTGTTTGTGGACGCTCCAGAGGCTAAAGTTAATATCCAATTGACTTTAAATTTATACACGTTGTTTAAGGTCATGAGACAAAGAAGCCTATTGATTTTCAATTGCTGTTTGAGTTATGGCCCTTGATTACTTAAAAAAATTGTGTGGATGCTCTAGAGGCCGATTGACTTTAAATTTATACACAGTGTTTGAGGTCATGATACGAATGAGCCTATTGATTTTCAGTGATTTCCGATAATTACTGTCAGAGTTATGGCCCTTGGTTACTTCAAAAAATTTTGTGGATGTTCTAGAGGCCAAAGTTAATATCCGATTCACTTTAAATTTATACACAGTGTTAAAGGTCAGGAAGCGAAGAATCCTATTGATTTTTAGTAATTTCCGATAATTACTGTCAGAGTTATGGCCCTTGATCACTTCAAAAAATCGTGTGGATGTTCTAGAGGCCAAAGTTAATATCCGATTCACTTTAAATTTATACACAGTGTTAAAGGTCAGGACGCGAAGAATCCTATTGATTTTTAGCAATTTCCGATAATTACTGTCAGAGTTATGGCCCTTGATCACTTCGTAAATTCTTGTGAATACTCTAGAGGCCAAAGTTAATATCCGATTGACTTTAAATTTATACACAGAGTTTAGGTCATGTGACGAAGAAGCCCATTGATTTTCAGCAATTTCCGATAATTACTGTCATAGTTATGGCCCTTGATCACTTGTGGACCCTCTAGAGGCTAAAGTTAATAACCGATTGACTTTAATAATAATATTTTAGTGTATTATAAATGTTTCATTACCGAAAAAAAGTAAAATATGCGACAACTCTTGTTTACTGCCCGGACGATTTAGCTGCTGTGGGCGTATGTTTCGTTGCCTGGCAACTCTCGTTAAAAGTTGTACGCGAACTAAATGCGTTTGTTAGATACTGACAGAGCAGCCCTGAGTCGAACAATCGCCGCCCGAGCTGAATTCGTCAGCTAGTTTCAAAATGGCGTACAACCAGTGCAAGTGGGAAAAGACGGCAATAAAATCAGAAATATGTTATTTATTATTGTCGCACTTATTACATCACTCCTGTCTAACAAATCATAAAGCTGTGGTGTTACGTTGGCGGCATAGTATTTCACCGTAACACCACAGCCACTCTAACCATTCATAATACATCTAACTATCACTCCCTACACTCCCTCGTCTACTTTCCCAAACGTCAACAACACATCTCATACATCCATTTCGCTGATTAACCCTTGTACCATGTCTACTCGATGATAGAAATGAGCCAAGTTCAATCTACAAGGCATTTATAATTAGAACGTGAGTTAACTACTAGACAATGTCAGCTAGCCGATTATACAACCGCTGATTTCTCGATGGTTTTTGTTAAAGGTGCAAATTTGTGTTTTTCTGCTGTTGCTTTGCAACCACCGCTATAATAAGCTTAATCCTAATTCTTGGAGATTATTCTATATGCAAAGTGTCCATAGTATAATAGGCGGGGTATTCAACGGACATATAGTGAAATTTTATTGGTTGTTTTGCCATGACAAAAGCTGTAGACGTGTGAACAGAGAAAGCCGTGGATTGGCTAATACGACAGATATAAATGAGCGACTTGGCGCAGCTTACACCATTGCTGTGTATGCCAACGTGAACGCCACAGATTTCAGTATTTATTAAGTTGTGAGTTATATCGGTATATATTATACATACATCACGATGAATTCTCTGTTGATTATTTTTGCTTTACCTGGTGAGTACAAGAAACTTTTGTTACAGTGGTTGATAGTTCTAGTGTAGGGTGTGCTTCCTTCCAACCATAATAATAAAAATAATAATAATAATAATCTCGTCAAATTAAGCCTGAGGCTTTTTAATTTAATTTGGCCCTTGGCACAGATCGTGCGAATGATTTCGATCCGAAGAACTCGGGGGAAAACTGCCTGATCGGACGGGAGACCGAATATCCCTCTCACTTACAACGATAAAGTGCTTGCCCGGAGCTGGGATTGAACCCTCGTTGCATTGGTGAGAAGCCGCCCCTCTATCCTACGGCTATCCTACCAGCTAATCTAAATCTGACATTTTTGTTTCGTCCTACGTAGTCAGTTAGGCATAATTCTTTGTTAAATTTTTCCATTCTGGGATTAGCACCCGTGTTTCACAGGTGTTTTGGGTCTTTGACATAAATCAAAACTACAACGATATTAGTCAAACGGCAAATGGAACAAACGTGTAACTTTATTAGAAATATTTTCAACTGTTAGTGATTTTGAAGGTCGATGTGCTGAAATTCAATTCACATTATTTTTTATGAGTAGAACAAGCTTGTGAGCCACGGGGGTAAGACAAGCGGACAATCAAAATTACTCCACCTGAAAATAGATCTTTAAAGATACATTACGGAAGATTTGATAAAGAGCTGGCAGTTCTCACTAAAAAGAAACACTTGCAATTCGCCGATTTAGGTCTTGGATAATATATGTTTAACTGTATTTTGTACACGGTGAACAGTCCATAGGCTGATTACACTATTTTGCAAGATTGCACTATTTTGTCTATACCGTTTTTTAGGACTTCGAATTTTGTCTAATGGTTTGGATTGTTCGTACTTGGTTTTATTTTATTTAACTAAAAACTGTTTTAGAGATTATTAAACAGTTAATGAATGATCTGTTGTAACACAGACATCCTGAGAATATATCTTTATTCCGAGGGCTGAAAGCCAGAAGTGTCTATCTCCAAAATTGCCAAAAATGAGTTAAATACACCAAACAGTTCGAAATTTCGTGAAGTTTCTCAGCAAAAATTATCTAAGTCCTATCTTTATAAATAATGACGCAACAAAGAAGTCATATATTGTTAAGTACAGAACCACTTATTATTTTTCGAAGCAAAAGGCCGTATCTCCAGATAGACAGTTCTTGCTGTCATTTTTTTTGCTAAATGATATGTATTTACATATGAAACATAATGCAAGAAATGTATATATCCCACTTGTACAGTTCTTGCTGATAAAAAAAAATGCCGAAACTGCCTTGTCAATGTACCAGAACAGGATATCTCCAATGTTGACTTCCCATATTGGGTGAATTTATATCGACCAGAAGTGTCTATAATCCATTATTATGAAATAAATTGAAAACTACTGCAATAAACCTTTTGATCATTCAACATTTGTTTTCAGCTAATTAATACACACGTAATTACCAAAAATCATCTAAATTCAACAATTACCTGATTTTTAAAATTCAGTCAAACTTTAAATCTTCATTTTCTCAAAACGTCAATTTTGGAGATAGGCAGTTTTGGCTTTCAGCCCTCGATTCATTATATTTTTTCTAGTGTTAAACTCGATAAATGTTGCAAATGGTGGTTGCAGGATAGCTACAGCTCTTTGCATGAAAACTTTCATAGAGGCTAAAGACTGCCTGTAAGTACTTTTTTAAATGTAGTAGGACATGAAAATATCACAAATAATGAAATTGGAGTAAATTTCTCGCCACGTATTACATGAATTTACAATAAATTGGTTTATGCTAGAGGGAGGGGTGGGTTGGCGCCTGTCATTGGATTATAAAAACCAAGGGATATTTACCTGCAGAACGAATTACTACACGGGGCCTCGGGTTTTGTATCATCCGAAGAACTAGAACACTTTATTCGTCATCGCCACAGCCGCCATCCTCGACAAGTGCTGATCAGTCTCAAATAAAAGAAACAGTTAAACAAACAGATCTGTTTGAAGATAGGAAATAGTTCTACAATGTTCAAATTAAAATTGATGAAACCTGAACATAATTTTTTTTAGAAATTCAAGATAAAAAGAAGAAACTATATCAAAATTAAAAGAATCTTAGAGAGCGAATCAGGCAACAATTATTCGTCATGACTTCAATGTATGACGTCGAGCGCCATTTCATATGCTGTCTTGACTTACCCGTCTTCATAGCAGAACTTGGAACCCCATTTGGTTTCACATCGACTTCAGTCTGATAAACACATTAAGCATTTGATTAATGCGATTTCAGCTTCCATATCTGTTTGATACGTTTGGTTTAAGTAAACAAGTCCTAGTAGCTCTGAACGTTGTGTAACATTATTGCAAACCGTATGTCTTTTGATCTAATTTGTGCAGCCGATCGTAGATGCAACTTTCACTTCCTAGTTTATACCAACAGTCTGGAATGAGCATAGTATAGACCAGGATTTGTTTCCCTGTTGTAGGGTTTTCTCCCCACGATAATACATGTATACATAATATACGTTAATTGTTTCTGTTATAACTTAAGTTATTATTGCATTTATTGTCTCTTCATTATTTCAGTAGTTCGTCTCGTCATGGATATAATCGATGTGTGATGGCGGCCAAGTGCTGGGTGGAACCCTTTAAGACAAATGTCAAAAGAGTCATAGACAACGCTTGTGGTAAGTAAATTTGAAAACATACGCTTTAACACATGGATAGTCCCCCTTCACTGGCGAAACTATACACCGTAATCGCTTTGAAAGATGACACTGTTTCGTCATCAGAGAACATTTCGGGGATGCTTGTACCAGAATGATACAAAATTTACATTTCCCGTCTACGTTGATGTTCTCTCTGGAAATCGTGAAAGACTATTGTTTTTACTAAAATTATTATAATTAGTTGCGGGGGGGGGGCTATTTCTCAATTTCACAGCAACTATAAGAGATGGGGGTCTGGTGTTTGGTTTTCTCCAAAAAAAACCCAAAAAACTCACTAGGTTGTAGTTAGTGTTTAAATGTATTTGGAGCATTTTTAAAAGGTATTTTTTCTCGAAAAGTCAACATAATAATTTTTGGGAACTTCTTATCGGTAATCCTATGTATGAAACTATTGTACAGCAGTCCGAAATATTAGGGATCGCAAATTGAAAACGGCTTATTTCATTGTTAAGCGACACCTGCACTAAGAGTGGAAAAAATCTGTTCGTATTGCAATTGTATAGAAGATATTCACTTAAAGAGTTTTTTTTCTTTCACAGGGACTGGACCGAATACCAGTGAAAAATACGTCATTTTAGTAAGTAACGGTTCTCTCTGCAATGAGTGTGTCAGTTTTATTGTCTCCATGACGTCATCACTTAATACCAGTGAAAATAATCACCCTGCTGCAGCTGTTTATAAGCAAAACGGCTTGTTTGTTGTCTACGATATCACCCTAGGTGGAAGTGGACGTTAAACCCCAGATACGAACGGACGCCTTGTCTACAATCTAACCTCACGTGGAAGTAGACGTAGAACTCCGGGAACGAACGAATGTAGTTTTTAACTTATGTTTAAAATTAGTATTAATTTTATGAATGGTTTAATTTGTTTTTTAAAACAAATTAAACCATTAAAATCATTTTGTGTTGCTAATGGCTGTTGTTTTTTCTTTTCAGGCAACTTTTATCTTGGGAGTGGCTTTGAAGGACTTTTGACGAGCTTTTAACTACACGGAATGAACTGAATATAAATAATCTACAGGCCAGCTATGTGGGTTTTTACTGCGACCACTTTCCCTTTCCACATAGAAATAACGCAATCTTTTCGGATGTTTTTTTTTCTATTCGCACTGATGACGCCAAACAGTAGTCATCTGGACGTCCTGTTTTTCAAAGTGATATTTAATATTCAAGGACTTTTTTATTTCATGTTTTCTTTTATCAATTTTCAAGTGTAACTAATCTAATTACAATATCCTGTTCATAATATCATATCTAATGTATTGGACATTAAATCTCTTATAAACAACAACAAAAAGCCTTTCATTTCAAATAAAAACAAATGTTGATATATTATTGTAGGCTTTGGGTAAATTGGGAATGCTTTCCCTCCCATTCGTCGAAATGTGTTTTTGTCTTTTTTCGATTTCACGTAGATCTCAAAAAACTGTAAGAAGCGATAGAGTTCTGAATACTGGTGTTTCCCAATGTAAGTTGTTAACAGTCAACACTTATAAATAATGCAAAGGTTGTGACCAGGCCAGAAATGATGTAAATCTTTAACGTGCACAAAAATGTCCTGTGTACAGTCTCTGAAATGTTTGAACAAAAGTAAGAAATAACAGGATTGAATGTGTTGGGTATTATGAGATGATCAACGACTAATTGTTACCATGTAAATAGTGATGACTTGGATGTTTTTTCACAAACTTTAACCCTAAATTTAATCATCAACGTACATTTTCACCGAAGAGTCAGACAGGTAATTTAACGTCTACTCGACACAAACTCAGAAATTTCGGGACTCGCATTGTTCAATTTTACTTCAATAATTCATTTTCGCGCAGAGGTCTTTATGAGTGGGGGGAACTGGAGGGCCGGGTCCGCATTCAAAGGATATCTTAAGTCTAAGATAGTCACTTAACTACTAGCTTTCACTTAAATATACGTTACTTCCTGTAGGTTAAGGGCAAGTGGTATTCAAAGGCACTGTTAAGTATCATTTTCCCTTAAAGTTAAGCTGCCTTCACTTTTAAGTGTAAGTCTTTAAGTGGTATTCAAAGGGCAGTTTAAGTGAGAAATATCCACTTAACTTTATGTGACCTACGGGAGGTACCTTAAAGTTAAGTGAGATTATAATGACTTCTTTTAACGCTGTAGTAGCAGTCCGGTAGTGGCGATTTTAAATGTTAGGAGATTCAGATTGAAACAAAGACAATGTCGCCGGGCGTAGCTGGCCTCAAATTACCTTTTTCGTCGGCAGCTTTGATGTTGTGGTGCCATAATAGACCAAAAGGTTATCACCACCGAGATAGTTAAGGATATCTTTTTCCGGTCATCTATCATATTCGTATACATGCTTCATCATGTTTCCGCAATTGTCATATAATAAAGTTAAATTCATAGATCTTTATAGATTTTTAAAAATTATTTATACTACCGCTAGAAGTAAGGCATAATTTATTTTTTTACATCTCATTCCCATATATACATAATCGATAGTATTTATTCAGCTAAAATATAATGCAACATGCATCTTTTGTACGTACCGTCTGTGCCAGGCCTTCGAAAATCTAAAATGTAGGTACTTACAAAATATCTATGAATTTTGCAAATGATAGATTTATAAAAAAAAATACACTGTATGATTTGTCCAGTCTAAATTAGAAGGCAAAGGCCATGGTGTATTGCTAATAGTATGTTTTTTTTTTCTATTGGTGATACAGTGTAAAAAAAAGTTTACAATATCCATCATTTTACTGCCACTATTTATGGAATTTTAGGGGAAAAAATCTATGAAAAATGTCATTCCGGCCAAGGATGCTCAATATCATAATTTATCCCAATTACAATCATACTATTTTCAAACGTTGCAATATAATGTTTCGACAAACATTTTCATAGTAATATAAACTAAGAATTTAATAAGGTATAGTGATGCTCTTAAGGGGGCATAACTTGCTTGCAATGTTAGAAATTCGTGATTTTTGGCAGTGGAGGGTATTCCATAAATTGAAAATTCATGCATTTTGGCGAATGTGAGTTTTCCATAATTTAAGTGTGGAGTTAAGTTTTCACATAGCCAAGTATATGAAAAATAGAGCCTTTGAATACCGATTTAAGGTAAGACACTTGGTTAAGTGGAAAAATTAAGTATTCTTACTTAACTTTTAGAAAACCTTTGAATACGGACCCTGGTGTAAACCCTAGACGTTGGACAGGCGACCATACTCCTCATCACGTAAAAGCAGGAAATCGAAACCACGCACTTGACCCAATGATAGACTTTACGCTACAGCGTGCAGGCGTTAACCATTCGACCCCCACCCCTCCTAATTCACTAAAGCGCTTTCGCTCACTTTATCACCCAGTAATACATTCTGCAGTCGATATCGCTTGTGTGACAAATTCCACAATTTACTGCGGTACCTCCTTAGGAGATATAGCTTTACATGAATTTGATTGGTCTATCAAAGGGGGAACTCCTTTTTTTTAGTTTCAAAGAACAGTTACCTTTTTTTTCCTTTTTTTTAAGTAGTAACTGCTTTTTTTATTAAAAATAAACTATTTGTATTGAATTGACCTTGATGGAAACACTGGCTCAATATATATAAAATAGTCCGTTGGCTGAAGGGGGTGGGGTCACCACCCGAGCTGTGAATTTATGAGACCAAGTCTTTCAAGACCATTTTTTGTATAGATTCCGAATCTGGGTAGTCATCAGGCGTTTGAGGGGTCGTTTGCGAGATATAGGGGGGCTGTCATTATGTTGACAAAGTGTATTAATAAAACAAAATTTCCAGGATTGCCAATCTATAAACAACTGTTTATGATGCCCCTCGACAACAGTTTTGATTTGTGGGAAGGTGGGGTGGTGGTGGCAGGTGTGGGTATGCGTGTGTGGAGGGGGTCGGGTCATTATGTTAACATAAATGATGATCCTGCTCATAAAATATAACATAATTTTTTTAGGACTGCCCATCTTTAAATAACTGTTCATGATACCCTTGGACAACTGTTTGATTTGTGGGGTGGGGGTGCAGAAACCACGTGGTTCAAAATTGACATGAAAAGTGTTTTCTCGAGTTTTTATTCAGTACCAATATCGTTACATATATTAGTTTATATTTATAATATAAGCAGGATATATATCTTCTTTACGACCGATCAACAGCTCGCATATATCCTTTGAATATGCTTCAGATGCCAATGCACATTGTAAAACTTCATTCCAGCCTTGTATCGCAGCAAAAGACTACTCAGGCAAGATGGTAATAAAGGAAGAACGTTTTGTTTTTTTTCATCACAATTAAAATTCCTCCAGAAGATCTTTTTTCTAGTGTCTTCTACCGATGTAAGTCGGTTTTTGCCGTACATATTGTTTTTAACGAGCTCTTCAAACGTTGTTAATCTTGATTGGATCAACAAATATTAAGATTAGTATTGACAGTGTCGAGAATATCCTAGAACTGACAACCAACCATGAGGACACCCAATCTTACCCACTCCTCTTCGATGCAAATTAATGGAGGTGCTGAAACATATTATATTTTACGTTCTTGCTCGGGCGGAATATACATCCTAATCATTTGGAACGATGATCCAAATATGCAAATTCTGATCGATAATGAGACTGGAAAAGGTACAAAATATATTTCGAAAGGCGACTTACATCGGTAGATGACTCTAGTAAAACGAATTTCTGTGTGAAAATATGCGAGCTGTTAGCAAACAAACAAGAAAATATTTACTTCGCTCATATGAACTTTTGATTTTAAATCTTCTGATGAAGACTAAGAATAAACTAATAACTCAACATATCTCTGAGTTTCTGTGTTTTTGATTTGAATTTCCAGATCTCTTGAAAAGTACCATTATAATTTAATATTTTGAACGAAAACGCTGGAGACAACCACATCAATTATAAACGTAAGGATTTCCGTCCACAAAAATAAATGTTGTCGATTTAGAACCAAATTTTCTGTTCTACAAAATACGTTTACTCCCCCCCCTTACAGTGGTAATCTTATACACATATTTAGAGATGTGTAGCGGAATTATAAAGTAATGTATTTACTAAGCTCTAAGAAAAGCATAATTTAAACCAACGTCAACTCATTTCCCGCCCTTTTACCCTCACCCCCTCAACACCCACAAATCAAACAGTTGTCCAGGGCATCATAAACAGTTTTTCAGAGATAGGCAGTGCTAAAAAAATTAAGTTTTATTAATATGTTACATGATCATCATTTATGTTAACGTAATTACATCACCCCCCCCCCCTCCACACACGAACATCTACACCTGCTATCCCGTCTCACAAATCAAAACAGTTGTCCAGGGACATCATAAGCACTTATTGAAAAATGGACAATCCTAAAAACTTTTGTTTTATTAATATATTATGTCAACATAATGACAGCCCCCACCCCCTTACATACGCCCCATTTGTAGACATTTGACCCCCTATATCTCGAAAACGCACCCTCAAACGCCTGATCACCACATAAATTCGAGTGGCGATCCCCCCCTTCAACCACCGGACTATAAAGGACTTTGCAATTGTTTTTTCTGCGTACGTCTGTTTTGCTAGTTGCGCCATAGATGATACATCGCGGGGGTTCTTAAATATAACCAGATTTTGAACAATATAAATGACCGAAGCATTTCCGTGATGACTCACACGTGTAAATAGTTTTGATACTTTGTCTGTTGTCTCATCCATCAAATCATCGATGACCAATAGTGTCCTTTTCTCGGGATTTAGACTAACTGATACCCCTTCGGCTAATTCTGATACCCGCTGATTCTCCATACAACGGTAGTTAAACGCTGTAACACTACACCACACGACAACCTGGGATAGTTCTAGAATCAAGCGTCTGACCAGCTGACTCTTATCCGACTGTGTCGGCCCAGATAAATCTTTCATTATATCAAAGTGTAAATGGGGGTCATATAGAAAAAAAATAACAATCATAAAAAAGGTTATTTGGACAGTGTGCGAACACACTCTAAAATTTGGGGTTTCCGATACAGAGTTCCATGTAGATCACGAACCTGTGGTACGAATCGGGCTCTCTGCAAAACTCGTTCTTTATTCAACTCTTTAAGTCCACAAAGTTGATTTCGTTGACCCAACAGTCGATCCCCAAGCACGTATGTTCAAGCTGAATGCCACGCTCATTAAGACAACCTTTACACTGGCTAGTTACATATATTGAAATGTCTGTGTTGACTAAGTCTGCCACGATTTCCAAGACTACCGAACAGACATGTTCGGGGGGGGGGGGGCAGTAATAGGCGTCATTCGCATGTACAGGTTCGCAACACGGTACGAGTGGTAACGCAGGGCGTAAATGTGTGTGCAATACATAGAACAGAAATTATGCGACAGTGGCGGCCTACTGGTTTACTTATGTAACAAAGCGTCAGATTTTAACCCGAAATTTGCTGGGACGAGATGAAACGATTTTCGGGGCTAAATCACAGCCTATTAGGTATAACATCTTTATCTCGACATCTTAGAAGAAAAGGATGCCTTCCCGTGTATAAACTGTGTGTTTCGGTGATATTATTTGGACCAAAAAAATATTAGAACTAATTATTTTTTTCCAAAATTGCTTCAAATCCTTTTCAAAACATGTTAATCTCAAGAACGCTACCGCGTGCTGCAAAAATCTATTTTAAGGCAGCCACCTTGTTTGTCACGTGACTTGATTTTTAAAAAAGAGAATCCTGTACTAAACATAGGCTGTCTGTCTACAATTAGCTCCGCTTGAGAATAGACAATAAGCTAGTTGACCGACATTTAAATTACCAAATCGACGGTTTTAGCCGACACCATTAAGTACACTTTGAGAAATTAAAGAAGTATAATATATTCTACTTCCAGTTAATAAAATTGTAAATGTTTATTTAGTCTGTGCCGTGTGTGTATGCCAAAAGAAGAACCGCATTATACAAAAGTGTTCTATTTGTTTAATATATGGCGACTATTTAGGGTAGAGCTCTACGCTTGAAAAAGATAACTCTCTGTGAGAGTGTTTCTTTGTCGCTTTCCTTTTACCATAAAATAATGAAACCTTAATAAATTCTTGGATTATATTTTGCCAACCCGCTTTCCCGTGTCTTAAAGGACAATATTGGTGCCAGTCATTATCACATATGTGATAGAGGTGGTTAAGCACATTCCAAATATACTTTTAACGCAGAGATCATTTCTACGATAGCTGATTAATACACGTGTCCCGTGTCAGCAGTGACGTAGTAAAAAGGAAAACACGAGTGGCCACTCTATATAACTGACTGAAGCGAAGAGTGGTAATAGATACACGGCCGAATTTCTGCTCACTAATAATTTCTTCGAAGACCAAACGTTGTTAAATGGGACTGTAAGAGGATGTCTTACAATTCAATAAAGTAATTGAATGTCATTAGATAAGAGAACACGAAAGAAAAACAGAAAAATGTCCGTGCATTACTATGTTTTTGTAAGGTATAGAGTAGTATCGATTGAATATAAACAAGGGAATGTAGGCACTATTTCTATTTTTCGCGTGTTCTCGTGTGAAAGGGTTATATTTTAGTTAAAATTATTAACTGAAGTCTGAGAAGGCTTTGTGGACTCAGGGCCTAGTCTTTGTCGGGTTGTTGTTCAATCCAAAATACTAAACGTTATTTTATGACAAGTTGAATATTTATATGACTACAGGTATGTTGTATTTCTAGTCAGGTGTCAAGATGGCTACTAACGCCAAGTGTCACGCTAACAAGTGAAACATTTTCTACTATTGAGCAGACGATACATAGCTGTACACCTGTCACGCGACCAATCAAAACGCTGTATTACTATGAAACGCGTTCTGATTGGTTAATATCACGTAAAGAAACGCGATAAAAGCTAACGAAGAATGAAATAAGATAAGATGTTTATTTTGAATAAATGGGTGTATTATTATTACAAGTCACAATCTATTGAACTACCACAGAACGGACGCCACGTGCCAGGCATTAATAATAAGCTAGGAAAGCCGTAATCTGAATACTAATCAGATACGAATGTGATAATTCATAATACAACAACTAAACACATTTCGCGGGTCACTGGCATGGTCTCCCTTGACGTTAGCTTTTTAACGTCATTTTTATTAATAGGATCGACGAAGAGACAAGGCAGTCTCAACTAATTTTTTGGGCATATAGCTATGGTGAATTTCCAACCTGGATGTTTATTCAGAACAGCTTAAAGAGTTATAATCAAATCAATGATAATACATTTTGAAGAGATGGGGTTTCACGTCTAGTCAACACAAACTAGGTCATGTCGAGACTAACATAGGGGACTTTAAAAGTGGGAAAACCCAGAGATAACCCAAGAGATTGGACAGGCGACCCGGTCTACTCCTTGTCGAGAACATTCAGTGTAGCGTAATGAAATGGGGTTTACCGCCATACTGTTCTGCTCCTAAACTAGGCTATGCTAACGAAGACAGAAATATGCTACGAGGGAAATTTAACCCGGGCAGCGGCGCTACGGCCTACGAATTGCAACTGACAAGGGATCTTTTACGTACACGCCAATTTGTACACAGGACCTCGGTTTGTCGTCCCTTGCTAATAACTATACAGCTGTCTTTGCCAGGCCCTCCCGTCCTGCATCACTGACAAGGGAAGACCACGCCGAACAATCTGGATGAACTTTCTCCTCGGCTGAAGCAGGGATCGAACATCCGACATCCTGGCTAGCGAGTCAGCGTCTTTCAGTGGTAGTACCCTATGACCCAAAGCGCCACTTTAACCCTTGTGATAAAAATAGCCATTCGCAAGTGATACAAAATGATGGCTTTGTAACAGGAATAGTAGTACAATATCAAAATATTGATAAAATCATAAGTTTTGTATAAATATTACAGTCGAGTCGTCTAAATTCTCATTAAAATCAACATTCCCTTTAATAACATCAATTCAAATTAATTGATATAAAACCAACTCTTAACAGATGGTAAATAGTAATCCCTGGTGTTTCTTGCTGGGGTTGCAAATATACACCAGCACACTGAATTATGGTACTGCATTTTCTTGATCCGTAAATTAATCTGTCGACGTAAAAAAGGGGTGGGGTGGACGAATGGTTAGCACGTGCGAACTTTAACATAGGGTATGTCATTGAGTCAAAGGTAGGGTCGCCTGTCCAACCTCTACCTAAAGACCACTTCGCACAAGCGGCTTATTGATATACAATTAAACCATGATTTCACTCGTAAATTAATCGAGGTTGATGTACAATAACCGACTTGAATCTGTCGTTTGTTATCATTTTAAAGTAAATGCTTTGTCGCGGAATTTTAGAAAACTGTCTTTTGTGTACATTATGTGGGTAAGATCGGGCCATTTTACAAACCTAATCAAAATATTCTGAAATAATTTTATTTTACCCAAAGATACCTGTACCTTGGTTATAAAAAAAGCAGCGATAAACTTTATAAATACCGTTATAATAATTATCTACTTGATGTCATATCTTTAACACACGCCAAGTGTCACGCCAACTTTCTCCATTAATCTCGTCGGGTGGATTGTGCCAGACAATTAGGATGATCCTAACACCTGTCTCGCGCTTAATCTACTCGCGTGCCGATACACTATCAACGCCACTGATTGGATGACTGTAACGGCATGCTTCAATGGCGTCGAGTAGTCACGTGGTATTATTGTTTACAGTTATGTAAAGGAATGGTATAAAATATCTGATTTCTAAATAATTTATCAGTTAAACTTGAAACATTCTACCTGAACACATCTACCCATTTAAACTTTAATCATGGAATCTCAGTCTTACACTTCTTTTAGAAAAGGACGAAAATTGTTGGCTGAAAAGAAAAGACGAAACAGAATTAACGAATGTTTGAACCAGATTAAAAACTTGTTATGTGAAGATTCAGTTTCGTATCAAACGGTAAGTTGTTATAACCTTTACTTCGGATATAAATTTACTCAATCATATTTCTAAATTAAATTATGTTCTTTTAAAACATTGGATGTATTTTTTTGGGACCAAATCTCATGTTTTTTTTTAATCTTTCAGGAACTCGATGTCAATAAAATGGAAAAGGCCGAAATTCTGGAATCTGCAGTTGAATTCATTAAGAAAACTAAATACTCATCTCCAGTTTCTCCACGAGAAGAGCAGATCAAATATCAGAAAGGATTTAATCGATGTTTCCGGGAAATGACGTCATTTTTAGGCGGAGTAACAGAAGTTTCAGACAATGTAAAATATGCCCTGATTCAACACGTGTCTCGCAATATACAATCTACAAATGTTAACAGGAATATAAATTATATTCAGTATCCAGAAACATCAAGAAATATAAATGGGCAATATTCATTGAGAAGTGAAAACAAAAATTACATTAAATATAACCCTTCATTAACAGTGCCATTAGATAGGCACAATTATAGACAGAATATAAAAACTGAAACAACAGTAGACTCTAATAATAACAATAATAGTTGTATTAGTAATAATAATATCAACAATAACAGCAGTGTTTGGAGACCTTGGTAAAAACCAACAGACCACGTGTGTGGAAATCAGTAATATGACTGTAGACTGGTATAGAACTAAATAATATAATAGATACCACGCTAAAAATATATCAGTAGGCAAGAGTACAACATATTTAATTTACACTGACATAGACTAGAATAAACTATATATTATGCACATTGTTTAATTGTAAAACAAAAACTAATAGAAACCTTGCTAGGGTAAAGTATATAGAATATGAATTATCTCATTGTTAATGTTGATTGTTATTACTGTATATCATATTTTATTTTAGTTAAGTTTTTGTTGTGAAGAATTTTGTTAATAAACTGTTATACTTTTTAATTGTTATTCATGTAGTCGTTTTTGTCGTGGTCAGCGATAGAGTATTTTCCTACTCTAGAGAATGTATTCGTTACATTAGAGCAGTAAGAGATGAAATGAAATAGGATTTCACGTTCTACTGTTCAGCTACCAAACAGGGCAAATGAAGACGGACATAATCCATACAGTGTGCTATGGGGGAAAGTGTGCCCGGGCAGTGGCGCTACGGTCTAGTCTTATATCGAATTCCAACTGTCAAGAGATGTTTTATGTGCACGCCACTGTGTACACGGGACTTCGGTTGTTCGTCCCATCCGAACGACTCGACAGTTGGTCCTGTCTGGCTCTCCGTCTTGCATCACTGACAAGGGGAAACTACGCAGGAAAATCTTGATGAACTTTCTCGGCCAATGCAGGGATCGAACACCCGATCTGCCGAGACCAGTAAGAAGAAACATGAAAAACATTTATTTTAAACACATATCCTATAATGCATGCCGAATATTACATTAGGATGGGAAATATATCTCATCTACACATAGGGATAGAGAGGGGGAAGCTAGGTCATTTCGGGAATAACATATGGTTTTCAATTTTTATTTCAATAATTCGCTTGCACGTAGGGGTCTTTAGCAGTGGAAGGAAACCGGAGTACCCGGAGGAAACCCACAAGGTTGAAAAAGGCGCCCCTATCTCCATGTCACATACGCTCACACTAGGGCTCGAAACCACAGCAGCAAGCCAGAGGTGGCCGGCCAGCTAGAGGTCGAAGCGCGGCACTCTAGACCACTAGGCCATCCCAACCCCCCGACATGAAATGTACCCGGTCTTGAAAATCCCAATGGTGGTTTTCGGTAAGGATCATTATTCAAACATCAGATATTCATTCTAGCAATGTCTCCCATATCCGCCTGTTGTTTAATCCAATTGAGCTTTTTGAATAAAATATTGTTTAATGAATCTAGCCAGTAATTTCAGCATTTGAAATCAAGTTCGTATAGTGGAGTTGGATGTCCACATGTCACACCCGAGGAGTTCACAGTTTATAAAATGTTGTTGCACTTTGGCTTTGAAAAATTGCACCGTGGTGTATAGATCAAAACGTATTACCAAACGCACAGAGGCCATTTTCCATTAAAAAAAGTTTTGATGGCATGACTCTTGTCCACAGTTTTGATTCGATTCGCTTTCACCTTCTGAAATCTCGTTATAGGCGATCAAAATACCAAATTTTCGTGAATGTCGTTCGTGTTACGATGAAATTCCGCAACGAATAGGGCTGAACCAAATAAGCCAATGCATTGTATTGAAAGACGGCGAAATGCATTCCATTCCAGTGACATGGAACTATTCTGTTTAAATCCCTGATTGTCTTAAAGCAGAGTTTGTAATAACTATCCAACCATTGTATACATTCCATTATAATCCTATAAAATTATCCATACTACAGGTATGTCAGCAGTCCACCAGATGTCAGACTTCTACTAACGCCAAGTGTCACGCCAACGTTTATATCTTCTGTTCGGTGGTGTAGCAGACGACATCAGCCTCCACACCTGTTCACTGACCAATCATGTGGCTGTATTTATGTAACACGAAATACCATTGGATAACTGGAATCAACGTTACAGTAATATGACATGATAAAGTATAGCCCGAGTAGATATCGTACAATTGATTTATATAGAATACGACATATTTGGGTCAGATTTCGTGTATAGGCACGCGACCATGATTGGGGTTACGGTTAGATTTATTGATACCAATATTTATATAATTTCTTATAGCGGCGGACTTGTGCACCCCTCTAGTCTCGTTGCTGCAGTCACAGGGCCGTAAGCAGGATTTTAAATGTTGGGGTGAAGCCGAGTTGTGGGGCGCCGATACAATGCCTAAATTAATCATAACCAAGTTTATCATTTTATAATTGAAAGACTGTCAAATTTCTCTGGGGATGCAATGTACCCCCGCTAGTTACGGCACTGTTCAGTCATCATCCGGAATGGATAGTCCAAATGTAAAATCAATCATTAAGAATCTCATTCATTCTGTTTTCTTCAGGAACTTTTTTTTTATATCAGCTGAGAATTCATTATCATGCGGCTTCAATTTGTGGAACAACAGAACACATTTTTTATGGGATACAATCACTAGTTTTATTCTATAAGCACGACGTTTCAACAAGTATCATCAAGCTTGATAACGATAAGAGGATACTTGTCGAAACGTCGTGCTTTAGAATAAAACTAGTGATTGTATCCCATAAAAAAAGTGTTCTATTAACGTTTTTCCCGATCGATAAATGCGACTAAAAGATTAGATATTATGGAACAAGTTTTTGGACAACGTTTCTGTTTGCTGTATAATTGTTGGAAATATGTACGTGGGTAATAATACCAACAGGGTACTGGTTCAAATAACGGTCACAGCTAGAAGTGTCATTGAATTACAAAAATTCGGCACATTGATAAAAGATTGGGAGATCACGATGGGTAAGACGCTGGCTCGCTAGTCTGAAGGTCGGGTGTTCAATACCGGCATTGTCCGAGAAGGTTCATCCATTGGCGTGCACGTAAAGGATCCCTTGACAGTTGGAATTCGGTGCAAGAGTAGTCCGTAGTGCCGCTGTCCGGGCAAAACGTCTCTCAAAGCACACGGTATGACACATGCCATCATTAGCCCAGTATGGAGCAGAACATTAGCACGTTAAGATGGAGATGGTAATACATGTGTAGGCTTTTCGTTATAGTGTTTACAGACGACTGGGACTTCACGGCAACGCCTCTGGCTCTAACAACACGGTCGTAGTCTTGATATTTTGTCAAGAAACAGGTAACAACACAGTACGTCACTTTCGTGTTTCATCGAAGTCACGTGCATTCTCAGGAAACCTTATACCGTGTAACCTACGTGACAAGGAGTAGGGTCGCCTTCCCAACCTTGTGGGTTTTTCCAGGGACATTCGGTTTCCTCC
Source organism: Patella pellucida (assembly GCA_917208275.1). Lineage (NCBI taxonomy): Eukaryota > Metazoa > Mollusca > Gastropoda > Patellidae > Patella > Patella pellucida. The sequence goes on along the minus strand of OU795042.1, from coordinate 66,015,196 downwards.
CACGCACATGAGAATTATTGAAATAAAGTGGAACTGTGTGTTAGTACCGAAATGACCTAGTTTTTGTCAAGTGTAAATTAAACCCTCACTCTCTATCTCTCGCTCTCAAGAAAGATGTCATGCGCCACTGCCATTGGAAGCAACGAGATATTACCTAAAAACAAGAAACAAACATAAAAAAAGCTTAGCAACATAAAATAACAGCCGCAACACGGGAACATCCGGCACACATGTCCCTCAAACACACCCTCCGAAACACTTAAAATGTTCCAAACTGTTAATTTGATCTGTGGACTAATTAATCAAATCTTACATCAATATTATAGTCTAGGTGTCTAAATCTAACCTCGTTTAAATCTACTTAATCTTATCTAATTCAAGTGTCATATTATCTTTAATTATATCTATAGAACAGTTAATGATACCCTCCCTCTTCATGATATAATTACTGTATAACAATCCAGCATGTAACACTTCAACAGATGGATATCTAAATATAAACTTTGTGTTTATTTCTGAACCTTTCAATTCGGGAACCCCTAGTGTTTATCAAGTACCATTCCTTAATCTCTGCCAAGTTACCATTATTTTATTTTCAAAATTAAAAATTATTACCTCCACAGGATTGTATTGGGGATCAGGCTAGGCCTACATTATATATTCATCTAGTAAATGATGTAGTAGTCCAAAGTTAGTTTACTAATAAATGATCTATTAGCCTTGATGCACGCAGATCGTCGAACACGTCCGAGTAAAACATCAAATCATTTAAGCAATGTTTAACACATGACACAATTATATAGAATACAAGTTCCTTAAGAGAATTTTTTAAAACTCTGTAGGAACTTGTATTCCATATAATTGTGTAATAAACTCTTGAGGAACTTGTATTCCATACAATTGTGTCATGTGTTATTCCTATCCAGTTACTAATAACACTTAAAATAATTCATTAATGTTTATTACGTACTCTGCATCAGACATGATTTGAATTCAGAAATATGCATCAGTTTGTCTGATATGACAATTATAATAACGTGGATGGTATAGATTTATTTTATATCTTGTTCGAAAATAAATAAAATCAATCGACCTTCCTGCTAGCCTCAGTATCTGGCCTACTCATAATGCGCACGTGTTTTCTTGATAATTATAATGTTTACTAACAGTTTGTCTTCTAATCAACTTTATAAATACCGTTATAATAATCACCTACTTGATGTCATATCTCCAACACACGCCAAGTGTCACGCCAACTTTCTCCATTAATCTCGCCTACTAGATCGCGCCAGACAATTAGGATGGTCATAACATCTGTCTCGCGCCTAATCGACTCGCGTGCCGATACACTATCAACATCACTGATTGGCTGACTATAACGGCATGCTTCAATGGACTCGAGTAGTCACGTGGTATGTTTACAGTTATGTGAAGGAATGGTATAAAATATCTGATTTCTAAATAATTTATCAGTTAACCTTGAAACATTCTACCTGAACACATCTACCTGTTTAAACTTTAATCATGGAAACTCAGTCTTATACTTCTTTTAGAAAGGGACGAAAATTGTTAGCTGAAAAGAAAAGACGAAGCCGAATCAATGAATGCTTGAACCAGATTAAATTCCTGATTTGTGAAAATCCAGGTTCTTGTGAAATGGTGAGTTATCCTTACTTTTAATACATGAATTAAAAATATTAATGTTTTAATTTTAATAATGCACTTTATTGAAACAAAAAACAGAAGAAAGGTTATTTATTTCCAAAGCTTATAACGTTTTGTTCTAATAACAGTCTTTGTTTTTCAAACTTCATGAAGTTCTCTTTTTATCTTGTAGGATCTCGATGCCAATAAAATGGAAAAATCAGAAATTCTAGAATCTGCAGTTGAGTTTATCAAGAAAACCAAACAGTCATCTCCAAGTTGTCCAAGAAAAGATCAAATCACATATCAGAAAGGATTCACGCGATGTTTCCAGGAAATGACTTCATTTTTAAGCAGTGTAACGGAAATGTCGGATAATGTGAAATATTCTCTGATTCAACACGTGTCTAGAAATATCCAATCAACACAGTGTGGCAGTAATATAAAATATCTTCAATATCCCGAAACGTCAATAAATATGAATGGACAATATTCACCGAGAAGTGAAAACCAGAATTACATTAAATATAACCCTTCATTAGCAGTACCATTAGATAGACACAATTATAGACAGAATATTAAAACTGAAACAGCAGTAGACTCTAACAATAACAGTTTTATTAGTAATATTAATATGAACATTAACAGTTATATTAGTAATAATAATATCAACAATAACAGCTGTATTAGTAATAATAATATCAACAATAACAGCTGTATTAGTAATATTAATATGAACAATAACAGTTTTGTTAGTAATAATAATATGAACAATAACAGTTATATTAGTAATAATAATATCAACAATAACAGCTGTATTAGTAATATTAATATGAACAATAACAGTTTTATTAGTAATAATAATGTTACAAACAATACCTCTGGTGTTTGGAGACCCTGGTGAATATAAAATTAACCACGTGTATGGATCACGGAAATATTTTTTTGAACAATCGTGGGAAATGTTAGTTTATTGTTAATGCAGTGTTAATATTATGAAAAATATTATTAGTCAAATATTAATTATTTTTTAAATTTTGTTAAGTTTGTACTTGTACCTGGGAAATAAGACTGTTATGTTTTTGTTGTTATAATTTATTTACTTTTTTCATGAATAAATGTGATATACTTTTACTTTCGTTGTATCGTGAATGACTACTGTCGTGCCCAATAAAAATATGCCCGATATTGATTAGGACATCTACCAATTGTTTCCAAAAAAGCGTGAAATGGGGTTTAACGTCCTACTGGGCGAATTAAGACGGCCCGGACCATGCATTGTGCTAGTCAGGAATTATGCGTTGACAGCGATGCAGCGGCCTACACTTATATCGAATTTCAATAGCCAAGGAATCTTTAACTTATACGCCAATGGGGTTAAAATGGTATAATTTATACATTAGATTTAACGGAAGTGAGCTGGGTTGGTTTCGTCTTCACTTAAAACTGTCAAAAGTAAAATACAGACTTACAATCCGGCGAGCACAGAAAGCATATCTAAAGAATGAATTCAATCAAATTGAAAAAAACAAGTCATTTCGCGACTAACAAAATTGTTTAATTTAAATTCAGTAGTTCGCTTGTGCGAAATGTTTTTTTTTCTTAAATTCACACTTTTTTTGCCTGATGACAATATTTTGCCTATCCCCTTTTGTTAGGACTTCGAATTTTGTCTAGTGGTTTGGAATGTTCGTACTTGGTTTTTAATGTATTTTAACAACTGATGAACCCTATGATCCCCACCCCTCAGGTTGGACAGGCAGCCCTTTTTCATTATCACGCACAAGCTTGGGATCGAAACCACCACCACTTGACTTGTCGATATAAAGCGCAAACATCTAAATTTCCACAGATAAGAATGTTATGGTTGTACCATGTTAAGCATAAATACCAGGGCCGGTGGAAGCAATTCTTGTTGGGGGGGGGGGCTTCCATTCAAGGTCCTTATAGGCGACGGTCCCGGGCCCCGCAATATCCTGCAGAAAAGAGTAATTTCGACCAAATTATTGGGCCAAAGCCGAGCCTTCACATTGGACTATGTGTAATTAGCTTAGGTGATATCGCAGACAAATCTAAGTGTCATAATTTAATGGGTTTTATTTGGTGATTTTTTGTTAACCTAAGGCCATCCTCATCTTTACAGCTGATATATCAATGGTGAACCATATCAATCAGAGCTACAGTGGTGAATAGAACACATCTTCTTTAGGAATGGCGGTTTTACGCTCTGTTAGGTTTGTATATCTTTCAGATCTATCAGAATGATAGATAAGACGCTAGGTGTCATAATTTAATGGGTTTTATTTGGGGAGTCAGGTGTTATTGTTACAAGAACGTTTTTAAGTTTTACCAGAGGCCATTTACAGCTCACAATGTTGATGTCAATTGGGGTCTCATTTTATGAAGCGAAACCTTTGCCATGTGGTGTAGGATGGAGGGTCTGAATAGAGACAACGTTCTGTGTTCCGTTCACACATTGGCGTGCATGTAAAAGAATCCTGCATAGTTGAAATTCGAAATAAGTGTAGGTCGTTAAACCCCATTTCATTTATTTTTATTCAATAAGGGCTGCTCAACTGTCTAATTAACTGACCGAAGACGATCTTCGGGATTTCCGGAGTGGGGTATCCTTGTCCGTGATGTAGAACGAAGGGCCGGCGAGGAAAAAAGTATTTAGTAAAAAAACAATCGACACTGGAAACGCCACTTTCCGTGTAAATTTGCCCTCATGTCAAACTACATGGCCCGGACTGTGCAGAGAAGTGGGACGTTAAACTCCATTTTATTTTCTATAGAACTTGGGCAAGGTCGTCTTTTGGTCCAAACAGGGGTACGATCGACTGTCATCGAACTTTAAATCTATAGGGGAAGTTTTAGACTACTAATACCCCGTCCCCCAACATAGGTTTTAATACCCCTTTTCTTTTATTTCGAACTCTGTCATTTCTTGCTCTGAAGAATTACAAACTTCTGTTAATAAAGTTTATTTTATGGTGGGATACAACGATCACATCCACCGGACACTTTCAGACTAAATAATAAAATGAGTACAAGAAATAACCCAGTTCTAAAGATTCTGGGATCACGTGGCTAACTGGGTAAGACGCTAGCTCGCTAGTCTGGAGGTCGGTCGGGTGTTCGATCCATGCATTGGCCGAGAAAGTTCACCTTGATTTTCCGGCATGGTTTCCTCTTGTCAGTGATGCAGAATAGAGGGCCTGGCAAGGACAGCTGTCCAGTCGTTAGGATGAGACGAAAACCCGAAGTACCTTTTACACATAGGCGTGAACGTAAACGTTCCCTTGGCAGATGGAATTCGATATAAGTGTAGGCCGTAGCGCTGCTGCCCGGGCCAAATTTCCCTTATAGCACACTGTATGGCGTATGCCCGTCTTCCATTAGCCCAGGTTAGGTGCAGAACATTAGGATGTTAAACCCCATTTAATTTCATTTCTAAAGTATCTAAACAGTAAACACAAGAAAATTAACAGCTATCGGTAAAGAGGAAATCACATTTATTAACAATCAGAATAAAGTAACAAAACTTAACAAAAATAGTTAACAAAATAACAATTAAATAATTTAACTACACTATTTAACATAGTTTATCTGTTTTATATTCACCACGGTCTCCAAACATTACTGTTATTGTTCATATTTTCATTACTAATAAAACTGTTATTGTTCATATTATTATTACTAATAAAACTGTTATTGTTATTATTAGTGTCTACTGTTGTTTCAGTTTTTATATTCTGTCTATAATTGTGTCTATCTAATGGTACCGCTAATGAAGGGTTGTATTTAATGTAATTCTGGTTTTCACTTCTCGGTGAATATTGTCCATTTATATTTGTTGATATTCCAGGATATTGAAGATGATTTATATGACTGTTAAATTGTGTTGATTGGATATTTTTAGACACGTGTTGAATCAAAGCATATTTCACATTGTCCGACACTCCTGTTGCACCGCTTAGAAATGACGCCATTTCCTGGAAACATCGATTAAATCCTTTCTGATATTTCATTTGATCTTTTTTTGGAGATGAATATTTACTTTTCTTGATGAATTCAACTGCTGTTTCTAGAATCTCAGCCTTTTCCATTTTATTTTCATCGAGATCCTACAAAAAAGAAAGAATAATTCATCAATTTTTGAAACAAGGGTTTACTATGTATTCAGTATGTAATTTCAATTATGATATTTCAGTAAATTATTGAAGTGAGGATTATGATAACTTACCGCTTGAAACGTGACTGAATTTTCACAAAGTAAAGATTTAATCTGATTTAAACATTCGTTGATTCGCTTTCGTCTTTTCTTTTCAGCTAACAATTTTCGTCCTTTTCTAAAAGAAGTATAAGACTGAGATTCCATGATTAAACAGGTAGATGTGTTCAGGTACAATGTTTCAAGTTTAACTGGTATATTATTTAGGAATCAGATATTTTATACCATTCCTTCACATAACTGTAAACAATAATACCACGTGACTACTCGACGCCATTGAAGCATGCCGTTACAATCAGCCACTCCGCGACCTTGGTAGTGTGTCGACACGCGAGTAGATTAAGCGCGAGACAGCTGTTTGGATCATCCTAATTGTCTGGCACAATCTGGTAGACGAGATTAATGGAGAAAGTTGGCGTGACACTTGGCGTGTTGTTGAAGATATGACATCAAGTAGATGATTATTATAACGGTATCTATAAAGATGAATACAAGACAAACTCTTGATAAACGTAATATTGATATACTAGCAGGTGTTTTCATATTTCCATAATGCAGGATCCAAGTATTACTGATATTTGCCAATAAACATAAATTCCCTATTACTTAGACATCTGCTTTAACGCCTTATACTGTTATGACATTTTTAAAAGACTTTAAAATAATATTATTTTTAAAGAAATGTGTAAGTATCGAAGTTATTGTAAATTTTTATGAAAAAAATATATTGCTACATTAGCCTAAAGTTATTATAAATAAATACTAGGAAATAAATACTATCGATGAATTCTAAATGGCATATAATGGTGGTATTACTTGGATGGATTAAATTGTTTTCCAGTGAAGTAAAATTATATTGATGCTGCTTTTTTAAAAAAAATAATAAGAATAGCACAGCCGTTTTAGTTACATAAATTATTGCCCATTGCAATAAAATAAACGTAATTAAAAAAACAAATCCCTCCTTCAATAGCCCAGTCAGTGCACAAAAGTAGGACGTAAAACCCCATTTCATGTCATTATATTAAACTTCTTAAGATAGTAGAGTAACGCCATAGTTTAGGGTTACATTCGTGAGTAGACTATGGTACCTATATGTAAAAGGTGTTCGTATTGACGAACTGATTGGTATTGTAATCAGAATGTGACACTTGAATTAGATTAGATTAAGTAGATTTAAACGAGGTTAGATTTAGACACCTAGACTATAATATTGATGATATACTTGATTAATTAGTCCACAGATTTAATTGACCGTCAAGATATTTAACAGTTTGGAGATTGATTTTATCATTAAATCTATGTCGGCAGTTGTGGTTCATGTAGACCAAAATGTTGATGCACGATGTGGCCAATCTGCTCATTAGCACACCAAAGTCCAAATTTCAAATTACGTAAATACATGTATAGCATTCGCAGCCCGTCGAAAAAGATATGGTTGCGTCGATTTTATCGTGATATATTAAAAAGATATTTTATACGTCAATCGTCATAGATCTCAATATGCCGAATCCCTTATCATTTACTTCATTCAAAATATTTGCATATTCCTAGTTAATTTTTTTTTCTAGAATTTGAAGAGTGGACTTCTTCACACTTTTCAGAAAATCATTGTCCAATGTTCAACCCTACAACCCTACCAGAAATCTTCGCTCAGAAACTAAAAACCTTATTAAATCAGTAACTGCAAACTCTTTTTTCGGTAGATGCTCCTTTGCTTTTGCGGCAGCAGAGCTGTGGAATTCTTATGATTTCCCTATAGGACTCAAGCACTGTGCATCAATTGACAGTTTTAAACGGAATCTTCCTAAACCCATCTTTTAAGAAACGTTTTCGTTTAATTGTTGATCGTGTACTCCTTTTAACTAGTGGTTTTTCTTTTCATTGACCATAATGTTACCAAAAAGCAGCTTCGGTTGGAATTTGGACATTATTATTATATTATTATTATTAAAGAATCTGTTTTTGTAGATTAAGCCAGTTGGTGTTGTCAAATAAACTGCAGTAAACTATGCTAACGTTCTCGTGTAATGCAAATTAAACACATTTTGTGTTCAAACGCGATCGCATTATACTACACAACAGGTAAGTCGTCAAACCCAGGGGCGCCGGAACCCGGGTACCAGGGTATACAGTGGTACCCTGCCCTTTTCTGCGGTATACATGTATACCCATGCGCTACTGATGAAAGTTTCCATACTTTTTACTAGTCTATTCATTTCTAAATGATAGATATGTAATTGCTCTCATTATCATGTATTTTAAAGGGTTTTATGTTGATTTTTGAATTCCCCGAATTGACATATTTCAAAATTTTCTAGAGGGACCAACGCCCCCTTATCTTTCGGTACCCCGGCTCTCGCGACGTTCCGGCGCCCCTGGTCAAACCCAAAGACAGCCACGGGCCTATATACAACATATGACCTGAAACATGTATTCAGAGTTACAATTGTAAGATTATCAATAGATAAAGAACAGTATTCACTTTAGTTCACCACACAACACAACACACGTCACGCTTTATCGTGTCCAAATACTGTATTTTGATCTCTATTATCCAATCATATTTCATGTTACATGAATACAGCGTTCTGGTTGGTCAGTAGACAGGTGTACAGGTTTATCTCGTTAGCTTCATCAATGCGCAGGGGATATTAACGTTGACGTGACACTTAGCGTTAGTAGAAGTCTGACATATGATGGACAACTGACATACCTGTACATTCAGGACTACTAAAGATAATTTTATGCATTCTAATGGACCAGAGACTGTAATGAATGGATATTTATTAATTATATATTAACGTACTGTTATTTTCGTTTAAAATGGTTACTTATAATGCGAACTCTAGCCACGAACCGTATGTTTATTAGTAGGACGTCTCAAAGCAGTTTTTACACTTTTATATACATGTATTTGGATACATTCGTCCCACATTTTTAAGTGTCTTCATTGTTTGGCATTAGTTCGTGTTGTAGTTTGTTGTAAATTAATGAAACCGTTGTGTTTTTAACGCGGATGACCGGATTTAAGATGGTGAATTTGAATAGAATGTACATTGTACTAATAACACCACACAATGCTAGTGGTTTATGACTAGTGCACATTTTGTTCTAAACATCCGGTGTTTGTAATCATTTAGTTAATGGAATATTATATTATTTGTAGCCTTGTTGCAAATCGTGGCCTATGTAATAAGAAGATTGTCATACGTCGTGGGGAGGAAAAATGGCGTGTTCATAATAATAGCTGGTTTAATTTGTTTTTCGTATTCAAATGGCTTCGTCATCGTGTAGTCGCCGTCTCCTCATATTTTAACATTAGAAAACCAACGTTAATCAGATTATATACAGCGCTAAATGACTTTCTTTAAGCGATATCAGCCAGCCAGCCATTTGTAAACAACCGATAGTACCAACCACTCGAGTCACGTGACAAATTGTGACATCACGGCGAACATCCTTATTCGTTTCAAATGCTAAAGAGCAACAACAACCTTGAAAGCTATGTGAATTCCTCGGATACCATGTTCTGACACCCACCACTTCTTATAACGACGCGAAACTGTCGAATGATTCAAGTACATGCAGCCTTTAATTAACATAAAACAATAAAGGTACTTCTATACGGGTCAATCCTGTGTATCGGAGAGAGGAGGGGGGGGGGCATTGCCAAGAGATCATGGTTCTAGATAGAATGTCTGAGTTATGGACCATGGTCCTTGACAAGTGTACACATTGGATTTCACATACAATACTCCGTTGCTATTGACAATGGAAAGGATGTGCAAACACGCCTCAACAATATTTTAGACATAACCATAGGAATGTATTTACAATATTTCAAAGCAAATGACTTATGTGTAGACGAGACACATGTCCTTTTTTTAAGGTATTATTCAGAACGCGGAAAATGAAAGGAGCCCATGATATCGCATGAAATGTTTCTCGTGTTTCTTCTTTCAACTCTATTGTTACAAATTTATTCTCAGGTTTAATCCGCCTTCATTACCCCATTTCATTTCATTTCTGGTTTAGCCAACGAATTATTTTTCTGGTTAAGGCAAATGTCGCCAATCATATCACTGTCCATAACAAACACAAGATAAATACATGTAGTTTGAAATATCACAGTTTATTAACATCATTCCTCACAACAAAAACTTAACTAAAATAAAATATGATATACAGTAATAACAATCAACATTAACAAATAGATAATTTATATTCTATATACTTTACACTAGCAAGGTTTGTATTAGTTTTTGTTTTACAATAAAACAATTTGCACAATACAATGTCTATACTTTACTCTACCAGACCCAATCCCTGATTTGGCCGAGAAAGTTCATTCAGATTTTTCAGTGTGGTTTCCCCTCGTCAGTAATCCTGAAAGGAGAGTCTGGCATAGACAGCTGTCTAGTCGTTCGGATGGGACGAAAAACCTGAGGTCCCGTGTACAGATTGGCGTGCACGAAAAAGATCCCTTGGCAGTTGGGCTCGATATAACAGTAGTCCGTAGCGCCGCTACCCGGGCAAATTTTCCATTATAGCACACATTATGACGTATGTCCATCTGCATTAGCCCAGTTCGTAGCAGAACAGTAGGACTTTAATTCCCATTATTTTTTTCATTTCATTTCTATTCTTGTGGTCTGTTTTGGCATTCACCAAGGTCTCCAAACACTGCTGTTATTGTTCATAATATTATTATTACTAATAAATCTGTTATTGTTATTATTAGAGTCTACTGTTGTTTCAGTTTTAATATTATGACTATTTGATAATGGTACTGCTAATGAAGGGTTATATTTAATGTAATTCTGGTTTCCACTTCTAGGGAAATAGGGTCCATTTATATTTCTTGATATTCCAGGATATTGAAGATGATTTATTTGACTGTTATAATGTGTTGATTGGATATTTCTAGACACGTGCTGAATCAAAGCATATTTCACATTATCCGACACTTCGGTTACTTCGCCTAAAAATGACGTCATTTCTTGGAAACATCGAGTAAATCCTTTCTGATATTTGCTTTCATCTTCTCTTGTAGAATTTGGAAATGAGTATTTAGATTTCTTGATGAATACAACTGCAGATTCCAGAATTTCGGCTTTTTCCATTTTATTGTCGTCGAGTTCCTGCAAAATAGAAAGCAAATTCATAAGATTTGGGACACAAATAAATTCACTTATGTATCTGGGCTTAGTTTAACTTATAAAAAACGGATCTAGTACATCTATATCCGAAGTAAAGATTATAACAACTTACCGTTTGATAAGAAACTGAATCTTCACATAACAAGTTTTTAATCTGGTTCAAACATTCGTTGATTCGGTTTCGTCTTTTCTTTTCAGCCAACAATTTTCGCCCCTTTCTAAAAGAAGTATAAGACTGAGATTCCATGATTAAAGTTTAAACAGGTAGATGTGTTCAGATAGAATGTTTCAAGTTTAACTGATAAATTATTTAGAAAACAGATATTTTATACCATTCCCTCACATAACTGTAGACAATAATACCACGTGACTACTAGACGCCATTGAAGCATGCCGTTACATTCATCCAATCAGTGACGTTGATAGTGTATCGGCACGCGAGCAGATTAGGCGCGAGACAGCTGTTTGGATCATCCTAATTGTCTGGCACAATCCACCAGACGAGATTAATGGAGAAAGTTGGCGTGACACTTGGCGTGTGTTAAAGATATGACATCAAGTAGATGATTATTATAACGGTATTTATAAAGTTGATTACAAGACATAATTTTAGCAGGAAACAGGTGCGCCTCTATATTGAGGTTAGCATGATGGCTTGGGTAATTTCTTTTATTTCAAACAAATCGATACAATACAACAACATTATTCACATAGTTATAATCAAATAAAATATACAAAATAATGTCTAATCCAGAATTTTAAATCATTTCTTTTGGATGGTTTTTAAATACTTAATAAAAATTAAAGATATTAGTATGAAGATGTGGCAATCAAATTATTTAATCGGATGGGAAACGGTGAGGTAAAGTATGTACGTTCGCTCAACAGTACCTTCTTGGTGTTTCTCTTATCATTGTTAAAGCTACAATTTCAAATTTTTAAGTTAAATTTTAAAAATTTATTTTAAAAAAGCCTTAAAATAGGTGGTATCCATAAACAGTCCTACCTTGTTAAATAATAATCCTATTAATCCTATAATTCACTATTGCCAGCTGAGGAATTGGCAAAAGTATCACTTTCAACTTCAAATTCAAACGTTTAAAGGAAGCTAATGCATGGAGACAATTGGACAAAAAAGGGAGGTAATTGTGTTATTATTCCCTGTCTCAATTATTTTTAAGGGTGGGAAATAATGCCCATGGTCGTATAATAGTGAGTTGATAACCTATTGAGCAAAATACGTAGAAATAATTATGTTTTGACTTTCTTAGAAAATATGAAATTATCGCATTAAATGTACCTATTTATAACACTGTCGCAATTATCACCCCTTTGTAATTTGTATGCTTGATAACGACCACTGAAATCTTGTCGAAACGTCGTGTGTATATTCTATAGTCATTTGTATCCATAGAACTGAGATGTGTTACATTTGCATAAATGATTTGATGATTCAGTTGGACCTGGCTTTTACTTGTTATTAAGCTATGCCTTTAATTTTAAATTCACGTTGGACTACTTTAAACATAATAGTGTATTACAAGAGACCGGTACGTTGTCTAATCAAAGATTAGTAAATGGTACTCAATAAAGACTAAAGAATCTATATTTGAAACCCTCAGAAATAAACAGTAATAATTATATGTTTAGATATCCATCTGTTGAAGTGTTATATACTAAATTGATATACAGTAATTATATCATGAAGAGGGAGGGTATCATTAACTGTGCTATAGATATAATTAAAGAGAATATGACACTTGAATTAGATTAGATTAAGTAGATTTAACCGATGTTAGATTTAGACACCTAGACTATACTATTGATGTAAGACTCGATTAATTAGTCAACAGATCTAATTAACCCTCAAGGTATTTAACAGTTTGGAACATTTTAAGTATTTTGGAGGATGTGTGTTTGAGGAACGTGTGTGCCGGGTGCTCCCTGTTCCTGTTTAACAAAGTATCACTGGGATAAATAATTTCTCACAAGAGAGAAAAAAAGGTTTAATTTCCACTCGACACAAACTAGCTCATTTCGGGACTAACACAACTTTATTTCAATAACTCGCTGGCGACCCTACTCCTTGTCACGTACGTTACGCGGTATAAGGTTTCCTGAGAATTGACGTGTTGTGTTGCTACTTGTTTCTTTACAAAATATCAAAACCATGGCCGTGTTGTTACAACTAATAAAGATAAGGTGCTGACAAAATGGAGTACCTAATCAAATAGATTCTAATTTCCAATCTATATACTATCATATATTTATGGAAATTCCAACACAGATCTGAACCCAAACGTCAGGAAACACACCATTTGTAGAATGTTCAACACACTCTGTATAAAAGTAGATTGTGGGGCTTAGTATACTAAACCTGTTCTAATTGCAGCTCTTTCTGGGGATATCTAGATACACGAAGAGAATGGCTTGTAACCAAATGAGCTGTAGTGGTGGATAATGTGCTCAGGAAAAGACGTACATGTACAGTATTCATATCCTTGTCTCAGAAGTCAGAACCTATTAAATTTTGACACTTCGTGGCTATCATTTGGGAGATTAGCTTTTTAAAATATTGAAACATTAGGGTGTCAGTGGCGATTTGTGGCTATCATTTGGGAGATTAGCTTTAGGGTGTCAGTGGCGATTTGTGGACCCGAATATAACATCACCAATGAACATATTGGTCAAATTCACACGTCTACATGTTTTTTTTAGAAAAAGGATAATAGACAATATTATTTTATTACTGGGCTGGGGAAAAGGACCACTACCACTACCACTTCTTGGGGGAAAGCGATTTATTTTGAACCACTAGATCAAGGACCCTACAGGAGCAAAGACAAAACGAAAACCCTAAACAGGTATTACCATCTCCATCTATTATCAAATATCAAAAAAATGGGGTTTAACGTCCTACTGTTCTGCTCCATACTGGGCTAATGATGACGAGCATGTGCCATACCGTGTGCTATGAGCTACGGCCTACTCTTGCATCGAATTCCAACTGTCAAGGGATCTTTTACGTGTACGCCAATGTGTACACGGGACCACGCCGGAAAATCTGGATGAACCTTCTCGGCCAATGCCGGGATTGAACACTCGACCCCCAGCCTAACAAGCCAGCGTCGTACCCATCGTGGTCTTCCCATCTTTTATCAGTTCAACAACACGTCTAGCCCAGGACCGTACCTGAGAAATGCCCCCCCCCCCCACGAAAGACCCTGACAGCCTTACAATTATAAAATGATATACTTGATTATGATCAATATCAGTAGACGGGGCATTATATTGGCGCTCACCACTCTGCTGCACCCCCACTTTTAAAATCCTACATACGGCCCTGTGAGTGAAGTAACGAGACAAGAGGGGTGCACTAGTCCTCCGCTATAAGAAATTGTATAAATATGGCTATCAATAAATCTAACCCTATCCCCAATAATAGATTTCGGTGGACTAATGAACTCGCGGACTAGTGAACACAATGACTAGTGAGCATTCCCCAAGGAGACAGTCGCGTGCCTATACACGAAATCTGACCCAAATATGTCGTATTCTATATAAATCAATTGTACGATATCTACTTTGGCTATACTTCATCGTGTCATATTACTGTAACGTTGATTCCAGTTATCCAATGGTATTTCGTGTTACACAAATACAGCCACATGATTGGTCAGTGGACAGGTGTGGAGGCTGATGACGTCTGCTACACCTTCGAGCGGAAGATATTAACGTTGGCGTGACACTTGGCGTTAGTAGAAGTCTGACATCTGGTCGACTGCTGACATACCTGTAGTAAGGATAATTTTATAGGATTATAATGGAATGTATACAATAGTTGTATAGTTATTTCAAACTCTGCTTGAAGACAATCAGGGATTTAAACAGAATAGTTCCATGGAGGTGAACGAGTTGTTACCGGAACTAAATGCATGTCGCTGTCTTTTAATACAATACAGTGGATTATTTCGTTTAACCCTTCTCGTTGCTGCATTTCATCGACATTAAGGAACATTTGGTATTTTGAATACCCACTACGAGATGTAAGAAGGTGAAAACGAATCGAATAAAAACTGTGAAAAGTTTCATCATATCACCAAATTGAAAGGATTAGGGCCTCTGTGCGTTTTGTAATACGTTTTGATCTACATGTATATACCCGATGTTTTCCATATGTTAAATTTCTTGAGCAGATATAAAATACCACGGTGCAATTTTTCAAAGCCAAAGTGCAACAAAATTTTATAAACTGTGAACTCCTCGGGTTGGACATGTGGACACCTATCGTCACTTTCTTAAAGCGAACTGGAACTTGATTTCAAATGCTGAAATTACTGGCTAGATTCATTAAACAATATTTTATTCAAAAAGCTCAATTGGATTAAACAACAGGCGGATATGGGAGACATTGCTAGAATGAATATCTGATGTTTGAATAATGATCCTTACCGAAAACCACCATTGGGATTTTCAAGACCGGGTACATTTCATGTCGGGGGGTTGGGATGGCCTAGTGGTCTAGAGTGCCGCGCTTCGACGTCTAGCTGGCCGGCCACCTCTGGCTTGCTGCTGTGGTTTCGAGCCCTACTGTGAGCGTATGTTACATGGAGATAGGGGCGCCTTTTTCATCCTTGTGGGTTTCCTCCGGGTACTCCGGTTTCCACTGCTAAAGACCCCTACGTGCAAGCGAATTATTGAAATAAAAATTGAAAACCATATGTTAGTCCCGAAATGACCTTGTTTCTCCCTCTCTCTCCCTATGTGTAGATGAGATATATTTCCCATCCTAATGTA
The DNA here is from genome assembly GCA_917208275.1 of Patella pellucida. Lineage (NCBI taxonomy): Eukaryota > Metazoa > Mollusca > Gastropoda > Patellidae > Patella > Patella pellucida. The sequence continues at coordinate 65,999,359 of OU795042.1, read as the reverse complement.
ATATTCGGCATGCATTATAGGAGATGTATTTAAAATAAATGTTTCTCATTTTTCTTCTTACTGGTCTCGGTAGATCACGGAGGGACTAGTCGCTGGCTCGCTAGTCTGGAAGTCGGTCGGGTGTTCGATCCCTGCATTGGCCGGGAAAGTTCATCCAGATTTGCCTGCGTAGTTTCCCCTTGTCAGTGATGCAAGACGGAGAGCCAGACAGGACCAGCTGTCGAGTCGTTCGGATGGGACGAACAATCAAAGTCCCGTGTACACAGTGGCGTGCACATAAAACATCTCTTGACAGTAGGAATTCAATATAAGACTAGACCGTAGCGCCGCTGCCCGGGCACACTTTCCCTCATAGCACACTGTATGGAGTAAATCGGTCTTTATTTGCCCTGTTTGGTAGCTGAACAGTAGGACGTGAAATCCTATTTCATTTCATCTCTTACTGCTCTCATGCAACGAATACATTCTCTAGAGTAGGAAAATACTATATCGCTGTCCACGACAAAAACGACTAAATGAATAACAATTTAACAGTTTATTAACAAAATTCTTCACAACAAAAACTTAACTAAAATAAAATATGATATACAGTAATAACAATCAACATTAACAATTAGATAATTTATATTCTATATACTTTACCCTAGCAAGGTTTCTATTAGTTTGTGTTTTACAATTAAAAAATTTGCATAATATATAGTTTATTCTAGTCTATGTCAGTGTCAATTAAATATGTTGTACTCTTGCCTACTGATATATTTTTAGCGTGGTATCTATTATAGTATATTATTTAGTTTTATACCAGTCTACAGTCATATTACTGTTTCCCACACACGTGGTCTGTTGGTTTTTTACCAAGGTCTCCAAACACTGCTGTTATTGTTGATATTATTATTACTAATACAACTGTTATTGTTATTATTAGAGTCTATTGTTGTTTCAGTTTTTATATTCTGTCTATCTAATGGTACTGCTAATGAAGGGTTATATTTAATATAATTCTGGTTTTCACTTCTCAATGAATATTGTCCATTTACATTTCTTGATGTTTCTGGATACTGAATATAATTTATATTCCTGTTATCATTTGTAGATTGTATATTGCGAGACACGTGTTGAATCAGGGCATATTTAACATTGTCCGATACTTCCGTTACTCCGCCTAAAAATGACGTCATTTCCCGGAAACATCGATTAAATCCTTTCTGATATTTGATCTGTTCTTCTCTTGGAGAAACTGAAGATGAATATTTAGTTTTCTTAATGAATTCAACTGCAGATTCCAGAATTTCGGCCTTTTCCATTTTATTGACATCGAGTTCCTGAAAGATTAAAAAGAAACCATGAGATTTGGTAAAACAAAATACATCCAATGTTTTAAAAGAACATAATTTAATTTAGAAATATGATTGGGTAAATTTATATCCGAAGTAAAGATTATAACAACTAACCGTTTGATATGAAACTGAATCTTCACATAACAAGTTTTTAATCTGGTTCAAACATTCGTTAATTCTGTTTCGTCTTTTCTTTTCAGCTAACAATTTCCGCCCCTTTCTAAAAGAAGTATAAGACTGAGATTCCATGATTAAAGTTTAAACAGGTAGGTGTGTTCAGGTAGAATGTTTCAAGTTTAACTGATAAATTATTTAGAAATCAGATATTTTATACCATTCCTTCACATAACTGTAAACAATAATACAACGTGCCTACTCGACGCCATTGAAGTATGTCGTTACAATGAACCAATCAGTGATGTTTCTGGTGTATCGGCACGCGAGTAGATTAGGCGCGAGACAGATGTTAGGATCACCTTAATTGTCTGGCACAATCTAGTAGACGAGATTAATGGAGAAAGTTGGCGTGACACTTGGCGTGTGTTGAAGATATGACATCAAGTAGATGATTATTATAACGGTATTTATAAAGTTAGAAGACGGACTGTTAGTAAACATTATATTAGCAGGAAACAGGTGCCCGTATATATTAAAACTAGTTGGATAATGTAGAAGAAATACAAATAAGTGGAAGCAAACAAGAATTATATTTTGTGCTTAATTACACATTGATTCTGGGAAATCGGCATCAACAAAAGTAAATCATGCACTTTGGTTTTTGGTTGATATTTAGAGATGTTGAGAGTGTTGTATCAATCTAAGTTAGATAACAAGTATATTATTTGGACATCTGCCTTTAATTGTCTTTTTTCTGTAATTATCATTATGTCGGCACATTAATATTATGTACTAGGGACTTCCACCTGATAAAAACTAAGGAATAACTACTTTAGACATTAACAGCAATAATTGCATGTTTAGATATCCATGTGTTGAGGTGTTACATGTTAAAGTAAGTTTGAGTCGACATCTATTGAGGCGTAACGTATTGAAGGTTAGGTTGCGTGGATATTTATTGAGGCGTTACATATTATGAGGTTAGGCTGGCTAGATATATATTGGCGTGTTATATACTGACAGTTATCAGGGGGGGGGGGGTATCTGTAGCTGTGGGATTGGTATACAATTATACTTCAAGAGAATGTATATTTGAACCACTCATAAATAAACACTAAGTTTATATTTAGATATCCATCTGTTGAAGAGTTACACGCTGGATTGATAAAATTATATCATGAAAAGGGATGGTATCATTAACTGTTAGATTGGTACAATTAAACAGAATATGACATTTGAATTATATTAGATTAAGTAGATTTAAACGAGGTTAGATTTAGACACCTAGACTATAATATTGATGTAAGACTCGATTAGTTAGTCAACAGATCTAATTAACCCCCAAGATATTTAACGCCCCCAATAGATTAGACCATCGCAATTTGATTGTTGGTTGATTCTCAGGGTCCATTGAGACGCATTTGATCAGGGTGCCCACTAATCATATCCAGTCCAAGAGCGTTACGTTGTGTCATTAAAGGGTATCCAGACAACTCATCCCAAAGACAACTCATCCCAAGACAACTCATCCCAATAAAAGACAACTCATCCCAAGTTAAAAGACAACTCATCCCAAGTCAAAAGACAATTCATCCCAAGTCAAAAGACAATTCATCCCAACTTTAGTGGTAGAGAGAGACTCAGGTTATAACCACGTCCAGCCCAAGAGTGTTAGGTTGTGCCATTTAAAGTGTGCCACGATCTATCTATCATTAATAATGAAATGTATTAGGGCTCCTTTAACCTAACACAGCATGTTTCTGTCTCGACCCATGAAAAGGGACACACACTCGACCTTCTCATTACCAGAGAATCCGATATTATAATAAAATCCATTGATGTTTTTAATTATTGCATCTCTGACCATCACTGTATTAGTGTTAACCTTACTCTTCAAAAGCCAGAACCTTTACGGGAAACCGTGGAATACCGACAATTCCGGCAGCTTAAATTAGAACTGTTTAAGACTGACATCCTATCATCCGAAAAACTGAATAAAATAGAACACGAAACAGATGTTAATGCCCAAGTTAATCTATACAACCAAGCCCTAGAAGATCTGTTGAATAAACACGCCCCACAAAAAATAAAGTCAATTGTTATTCGACCAAACTCTAAATGGTTCTCTGAACATATTTCCCAATCAAAAAAGCAACGTCAGAAAGCCGAAAAAATATGGCGAAAGTCAAGACTAGAAGTCCATAGACAAATTTATCAGCATTTTAGGAATAAAACAAATAAACTTATAAAAACTGCTAAATATGATTTCATTCGAGAATCAATACAGAACAGTGCTGGTAATACCAAAGAAACATTTAATATTGTGAATAAATTGCCTAAACCACCAACCAAGCGAAACCTCCCCTCTGTTCCGAACACTGAAGAACTTGCAGAGAATTCTTTACCAATAAAGTAGAAACCATACGTAAAACCTTAGATGATAATATAACACGACCGAGTAGTGACGCTTCCATTTTCAGTGGTGTTTGCTTGGGGTCCTTTGCTCCGACATCCACAGAAGAGATAAAGAAGGTCATTTGCTCATCAGCTACCAAATCCTGCCGCCTCGACCTATCCCAACGTGGCTTCTGAAAAAATGTCTTGATGAACTGCTTCCCTTTATTACGACTATTATCAACACATCTATGAGAACAGCTGACTTTCACCCAATTGTTAAACACGCCGTTGTCACACCATTTCTAAAGAAACCCACACTAGACCAAGAAATTCTGAAAAACTATAGACCCATTTCCAACTTATCATTTTTATCAAAACTAATTAAGAAGATAGTCTCCTGTAGATTGAAAACTCACATCAAGTGTCAAAGCATCGACAACACATTCCAATCTGCCTACAAGTCATACCATAGTACAGAAACAGCTTTGCTTCGAGTATACAATGACGTCTTGTGTCACATCGATAATAAAAACAGCGTATATCTTCTCCTACTTGACTTGAGCGCGGCTTTTCACACGGTCGATCATGAAATCCTACTGGACCGACTAGAGTTCCGTTTCGGAGTCTCAGACACAGCGCTGCACTGGTTCAGATCTTACCTGACCCCAAGAACACAGTCTATATCTGTCAACGGAATTCAATCAAATGTCACTGTCCTAAAATATGGAGTACCACAAGGCTCCGTTCTCGGACCATTATTATTCATCGCATATACGTCTCCCTTAAGCGAAATAATTTCAAATCATGGCCTCGACTTCCACCTGTACGCTGATGATACACAGCTGTACATCGCACTTAAACCATCCACTGAACCATTTGAAAAAGCCAAACTGGAGAACTGTGTGGCTAAAATTCGTCACTTGATGAAATCAAACCTGTTAAAACTAAATGACGATAAGACCGAACTTATAAAACTTAGAACAAAGAATATTTTAAATCAAATAGGCGAAGACGGCATTAATATCGGAGACTGTGCTATACCCCCCAGTAAAACGGTTAAAAATCTTGGAGTCACATTTGACAGCACTCTTTCTATGCAAGATCATATATCAGCCGTAACCAAATCCTGTAACTTTCATATCTACCAAATTGGCAAAATCAGAAAATACCTAAACCTCGAAACAACGAAACTCCTAGTAAATGCATTGATCACCTCAAAATTAGATTATTGTAACTCACTTCTCATCAATCTTCCGGCAAAATCCCTTCGACCATTAAAACTTATTAAGCACAAAGCAGCAAGAATTGTTTCCCGATCAAAACCGTTCACCAGTATTACACCTGTACTTAAAGAGCTGCACTGGTTGCCCTTAGAGTATCGCATTAACTTCAAAATCTTATGTTTCACATACTGTTCCCTCTACTCTACTGAATTCCCTGAATACATATCCACACTTCTACATCAATACCAACCAACTAGAAGCCTTCGCTCAAAGAACCAGAACCTATTAGTTGTACCAAAAGTAAAAAGTAATCTTGGTCTCCGAAGCTTCAAAGTGGCTGCTCCGAAACTATGGAATGGGCTTCCACTTAAATTGAAAAGTGTAGATAACATAAACATTTTCAAAAAGAAACTAAAAACTCATTTTTTTAATGAAGCCTTCGTGATGCCCCGTTGCGATTTTTAAACTTTTTTTCCACGCCATTATGAATATTGAAACAGCGCACCAGAGCAGCTAATCTAGCTGGATGTTGGCGCTCTATAAATGTCCATTTTTATTATTATTATTATTATTTATTATTATTATTATTATACCCTTCATGCGACAAATCGTTCCAAATTTGTATTTGCACCAAATAACAGAATCGAGAATATGGAGAGGGAGCGCAGGGTTCCTGCTGTTAGTGCATAGTATCTGATGTTTGCCTACCATTTTGTTAACTCCAAGCTCGTTGTTATATAATGATAAAAATAATCAAATTAAACGTGTACTGAATTAAACCGTGATACCAGGCATGCCACATAATATATTACTATTACAGTAACGGTATTCCTTAAAAAAACATATTATTGTACATTCTTCTTGCGAATGTGTCGGGGCTGATTAAAAATATAAACCTTCCTTGAATGGATATTGTGGTAGTTTCCTTACATTATGTTTTATTAACACAAGGTACCATTTTGAGGATACATAAGTAATGAATTTAATACTCTCGTCTTTATCAAGCAAATATGTGAATAATATACATAAATTAAAATAGAATATACAACAGAAATAACAATCGAATACGAACAAAACTTAACATAAATTTAAATTGGGGGGAGGGGGGCATTTACAGAAGAAGAAGAAGAATCGTTTTATTAATGTGTCACACATTGTACAATAGCATTAAAAACATTATTTAAGAGAACAAACTATAAGTGTACAATGTCCGGCCTTTAAGGCCTACGAGACACAACAAGCATGTTAAAACATCTACATCGAAGATAATAAAAAAAATACATGTAAGTAACAGAGATGAAAATAAATATAAATACATATTAGAACTTACTAACAGTAACATTTTACCATAACATATTCTTTAGTATTTTAGCGAACACGATATAAATCATTTAGACGAAAAAAGACATTAAGTAACTAAAACAAATATGCATTTACAAATTAATCATTTGCTTGATAAAAACAAGAGTATCTTCTTCGGAAATTCACTTAGTATTAAACTCAGTAATTATTGTGTATCCATACAATTGTACCTTGTGTTAATATGTTAAATTACGAAAAGCCTATCAAAGAAGTTATTGTATTATTGTTCACGATATTTGACACAGGTCCAACAATTTATAATTCGTCATTTATTATCCAATGAAGTGGGAGTGTATTTTATAGTTACATTATTGTGACACACAACTTCCTACAAAATCACACAAGCTTCATTCATAACGGAATTCCTTTCCGACATTAGCGATGTTTTAAAGAGCATTTAGCTTGATTGTATGACAGGTGTACGTGTATGTATCGTCTGCTCCATTGCAGAAAATGTTACGCGATAAATGGTATTTAACCAATCAGAACGCGTTTCATATAAATACAGTGATTTGATTGGTCGTGTGACAGGTGTACAGGTATGTATCGTCTGCTCAATAGTAGAAAATATGTCACTTGTTAGCGTGAAACTTGGCGTTAGTAGCCATCTTGACACCTGACTAGAAATACAACATACCTATAGTCATATAAATATAAAGAATATGTTTCAATATTGTACATAATTAATCATAGTTACTATAAAAGCAACAACCGTCTTACTGCTTAGAGGTTTACTCTGGTAATATCATACGCCAAGATAGGAGTCGTCTTGGAGAGAGAGAAATGGGGTTAAACGTCCACTCAACGTGGCTAGGTCATTTCGGGGCTAACATATGGTTTAATTTTTTTTCAAAAATTCTCTTGCGCGTAGGGGTCTTTAGCAGTGGGAGGAAACCGGAGTGCCCGGAGTAAACCCACGAGGTTGAGAAGGCGCCCCTATCTCCATGCCACATACGGTCACACCAGGGCTCGAAACCACATACGCAATCCAGAGGTGGTCGGTCAGCTAGAGGTCGAAGCGCGACACTCTAGACCACTAGACCATCCCAACCCTCGGCATGCATTATAGGAAATGTATTTAAAATAAATGTTTCTCATATTTCTTCTTACTGCTCTCGGGGGATCAGGAAGGGTAAGACACTGGCTCGCTAGCCTGGAAGTCGGGTGATCGATCCCTGCATTGGCCGAGAGAGTTCATCCAGATTTTCCTGCGTGTTTTCCCCTTGTCAGTGATGCAAGACGGAGAGCCAGACATCACCAGCTGTCGAGTCGTTCGGATGGGACGAACAGCTGAGGTCCTGTGTAAACATTGGCGTGCACATAAAATATCTCTTGACAGTTGGAATTCGATATAAGACTAGACCGTAGCGCCGCTGCCCGGGCACACTTTCCCTCATAGCACACTGTATGGAGTATGTCCGTCTTCATTTGCCCTCTTTGGTAGCTGAACAGTAGGACGTGAAATCCTATTTCATTTCATCTCTTACTGCTCTCATGTAACGAATACATTCTCTAGAGTAGGAAAATACTATATCGCTGTCCACGACAAAAACGACTAAATGAATAACAATTAAAAAATATAACAGTTTATTAACAAAATTATTCACAACAAAAACGTAACTAAAATAAAATATGATATACAGTAATAACAATCAACATTAACAATTAGATAATTTATATTCTATGTACTTTACCCTAGCAAGGTTTCTATTTAAACAATGTGCATAATATATAGTTTATTCTAGTCCAGCCAGCGTATATTAAATATGTCTTCTGGTATATTTTTAGCATGGTATCTATTATATTATTTAGTTCTATACCAGTTTCCAGTTATATGATTGATTTCCACACACGTGGTTTGTTGGTTTTTACCAAGGTCTCAAGACACTACTATTAATGTTCATATTATTATTATTATTATTACTAATAAAAGTGTTATTTTGTTTTACAATTAAACAATGTGCATAATATATAGTTTATTCTAGTCCAGCCAGCGTATATTAAATATGTCTTCTGGTATATTTTTAGCATGGTATCTATTATATTATTTAGTTCTATACCAGTTTCCAGTTATATTACTGTTTTCCACACACGTGGTCTGTTGGTTTTTACCAGGGTCTCCAGACACTACTATTAATGTTCATATTATTATTATTATTATTACTAATAAAACTGTTATTGTTCATATTATTATTACTAATACAACTATTATTGTTATTATTTGAGTCTACTGTTGTTTCAGTTTTTATATTCTGTCTATAATTGTGTCTATCTAATGGTACCGCTAATGAAGGGTTATATTTAATGTAATTCTTGTTTTCACTTCTCAATGAATATTGTCCATTTATATTTGTTGTTGTTTCTGGATACTGAATATAATTTATATTCCTGTTAACATTTATACATTGTATATTGCGAGACACGTGTTGAATCAGGGCATATTTAACATTGTCTGAAACTTCCGTTACTCCACCTAAAAATGACGTCATTTCTTGGAAACATCGATTAAATCCTTTCTGATATTTGGTCTGTTCTTCTCGTGGAGAAACTGAAGATGAATATTTAGTTTTCTTAATGAATTCAACTGCAGATTCCAGAATTTCGGCCTTTTCCATTTTAGTGACATCGAGTTCCTGAAAGATAAGCAAAAAAACCCATGAGATTTGGTAAAACAAAAATACATCCTATGTTTTAAAAGAACATAATTTAATTAATAATTGTGATTGAGTAAATTTATATCTTAAGTACAGATTATAACAACTTATATTTCATGAGATTTGGTAAAACAAAATACATCCAATGTTTCAAAAGAACATAATTTAATTTAGAAATATGATCGAGTACATATATATCTGAAGTAAAGATTATAACAACTTACCGTTTGATAAGAAACTGAATCTTCACATAACAAGTTTTTAATCTGGTTCAAACATTCGTTAATTCTGTTTCGTCTTTTCTTTTCAGCCAACAATTTTCGCCCCTTTCTAAAAGAAGTATAAGACTGCGATTCCATGATTAAAGTTTAAACAGGTAGATGTGTTCAGATAGAATGTTTCAAGTTTAACTGATAAATTAATTAGAAAACAAATATTTTATACCATTCCCTCACATAACTGTAAACAATAATACCACGTGACTACTAGACGCCATTGAAGCATGCCGTTACATTCATCCAATCAGTGACGCTGATAGCCTATCATCGGCACGCGAGCAGATTAGGCGCGAGACAGATGTTTGGATCATCCTAATTGTCTGGCACAATCCACCAGACGAGATTAATGGCGAAAGTTTGCGTGACACTTGGCGTGTGTTAAAGATATGTCATCAAGTAGATAATTATTATAAAGTTGATTACAAGACATAATATTAGCAGGAAACAGGTGCGCTTCTATATTGAGGTTAGCATGATGGCTCATACTTTCTTTTATTTCGAACAAATCGATACAATACAACAACATTATTCACATAGTTTTAATAAAATATACAAAATAATGTCTACTCCAGAATTTTAAATCATTTCTTTTGGATGGTTTTTAAATACTTAATAAACATTAAAGATATTAGTATGAAGATGTGGCAATCAAATTAATTAATCGGATGGGAAAAGGTGAGGTAAAGTATGTACGTTCGCTCAACAGTACCTTCTTGGTGTTTCTCTTATCATTGTTAAAGCTACAATTTCAAATTTTTAAGTTAAATTTTTTTTTTTTTTTAAAAAGCCTTAAAATAGATGGTACCCATAAACATTCCTACCTTGTTAAATAATAATCCTATTAATCCTATAATTCACTATTGCCAGCTGAGAAATTGGCAAAAGTATCACTTTAAACTTCAAATTCAAACGTTTAAAGGAAGCTAATGCATGGAGACAATTGGACAAAAAAGGGAGGTAATTGTGTTATTATTCCCTGTCTCAATGATTTTTAAGGGTGGGAAATAATGCCCATGGTCGTATAATAGTGAGTTGATAACCTATTGAGCAAAATACGTAGAAATATTTATGTTTTGACTTTTTTTAGAAAATATGAAATTATCGCGTTAAATGTACCTATTTATAACACTGTCGCAATTATCACCCCTTTGTTATTTGTATGCTTGATAACGACCACTGAAATCTTGTCGAAACGTCGTGTGTGTATTCTATAGTCATTTGTATCCATAGAACTGTGATGTGTTACATTTGCATAAATGATTTGATGATTCAGTTGGACTTAGCCTTTACTTGTTATTAAACTATGCCTTTAATTTTAAATTCACGTTGGACTTCTATAAACATAATAGTGTATTACTAGAGACCGGCACGTTGTCTAATCAAAGATTAGTAAATGGTACTCAATAAAGACTAAGGAATATATATTTGAAACGCTCAGAAATAAACAGTAATAATTATATTTTTAAATATCCATCTGTTGAAGTGTTACATACTGGATTGATATAATTATATCATGAAGAGGGAGGGTATCATTAACTGTTAGATTGATATAATTAAACAGAATATGACACTTGAATTAGATTAGATTAAGTAGATTTAAACGAGGTTAGATTTAGACACCTAGACTACAATATTGATGTAAGATTTAATATAAATCTGTATTTTAGATAATTATATATATATATATATGTCCAGTGTCCCATAGGCCGTCGGTTACATCTCACTGTGCCCACTTTTGATTAATCCAATTAAGGTCTTATTAGGATTAGTGTATTAAGCGAATTAGGATTAGGTGTTATAGGTAATTAGATGGAAAAAAAACAAATATTGAAAGTGACTAAATATTCAGTCTTATAATTGGTGAGATGAACTCACTGTAATCGTTATAGTGATGAATTTTATTCAAAAAAAAAATGACACTTGAATATAATATAAACTATGTTCAGTAAGCCTACACATTACACGGTCTTTATAAGGACACACAGAAGTCAGTCTCTCATATTTCATCATGGCAAACGTTCAAGTAAATAAATTATAAAGTGCTAATGTGATGTAAGATATATCCATGTATGTTATATTTTTATTACATATTTTATATATAAAACATCAAAAATTGTTATATTTTCATTAAATTAAAAAGTGCTAATGTGGTGTATGATATATCCATGTATGTTATATTTTTATTAAATATATATAAAACATCGAAAAATAAAAAAAAAATACATAAAATATTTGGGTTTTTTTCCATCGAATTACCTATAACACCTAATCCTAATCCGCTTAATACGCTAATCCTAATTAGACCTTAATTGGATTAATCAAAAGTGGGCACAGTGAGGACACACCAGGCCGTCATGGCCGGGCGATGTTCTTTTTAATTAAGTTTTTAATTGGATTATGATATGTAAATGTACATCGTGTGACACTTTAATAAACACTACTTCTTCTTCTTCTTCTTCTTTAATTAATTAGTCCACAGATCTAATTAACCCTCAGGATATTTAACAGTTTGGAACATTTTAAGTATTTTGGAGGATGTGTGTTTGAGGAACGTGTGTGCCGGGTGCTCCCTGTTCCTGTTTAACAAAGTATCACTGGGATAAATAATTTCTCACAAGAGAGAAAAAAAGGTTTAATGTCCACTCGACACCAACTAGCTCATTTCGGGACTAACACAACTTTATTTCAATAACTCGCTGGCGACCCTTCCCCTTGTCACGTACGTTACGCGGTATAAGGTTTCCTGAGAATTGACGTGTTGTGTTGCTACTTGTTTCTTTACAAAATATCAAAACTATGGCCGTGTTGTTACAACTAATAAAGATAAGGTGCTGACAAAATGGAGTACCTAATCAAATGGATTATAATTTCCAATCTATATACTATCATATATTTATGGAAATTCCAACACAGATCTGAATCCAAACGTCAGGAAACACACCATTTGTAGAATGTTCAACACACTCTGTATAAATAGTAGATTGTTGGGCTTAGTATACTAAACCTGTTCTAATTGCAGCTCTTTCTGGGGATATCTAGATACACGAAGAGAATGGCTTGTAAGCAAATGAGCTGTAGTGGTGGATAATGTGCTTAGGAAAAGACGTACATGTACAGTATTCATATCCTTGTCTCAGAAGTCATAACCTATTAAATTTTGACACTTCGCGGCTATCATTTGGGAGATTAGCTTTTTAAAATATTGAAACATTAGGATGTCAGTGGCGATTTGTGGACCCGAATATAACATCACCAATGAACATATAGGTCAAATTCACACGTCTACATTTTTTTTTTAGAAACAGGATAATAGACAATATTATTTTATTACTGGGCTGGGGAAAAGGACCACTACCACTTCTTGGGGGAAAGCGATTTATTTTGAACCACTAGATCAAGGACCCTAAAGGAGCAAAGACAAAACGAAAAGCCTATACAGGTATTACCATTTCCATCTTTTATCAAAAAAATGGGGTTTAACGTCCTACTGTTCTGCTCCATACTGGGCTAATGATGACGAGCATGTGCCATACCGTGTGCTATGAGAGACGTTTTGCCCGGACAGCGGCACTACGGCCTACTCTTGCATCGAATTCCAACTGTCAAGGGACCTTTCACGTGTACGCCAATGTGTACACTGGACCACGCCGGAAAATCTGGATGAACCTTCTCGGCCAATGCCGGGATTGAACATCCGACCCCCAGGCTAACAAGCCAGCGTCTTACCCATCGTGGTCTCCAATCTTTTATCAGTTCAATAGCACGTCTAGCCCAGGACCGTACCTAAGAAATGGCGCCCCCCCCCCCCACGAAAAACCCTCACAGCCTTACAATTATATAATGATATACTTGATTATGATCAATATCAGTAGACGGGGCATTATAATGGCGCCCACCACTCTGCTGCACCCCCATTTTTAAAATCCTGCATACGGCCTTGTGAGTGAAGTAACGAGACAAGAGGGGTGCACTAGTCGTCCGCTATAAGAAATTGTATAAATATGGCTATCAATAAATCTAACCCTAACTCCAATAATAGATTTCGGTGGACTAATGAACTCGCGGACTAGTGAACCCAATGACTAGTGAGCATTCCCCAAGGAGACAGTCGCGTGCCTATACACGAAATCTGACCCAAATATGTCGTATTCTATATAAATCAATTGTACGATATCTACTCGGCTATACTTTATCATGTCATATTACTGTAGCGTTGATTCAAGTTATCCAATGATATTTCGTGTTATACAAATACAGCCACATGATTGGTCAGTGGACAGGTGTGGAGGCTGATGTCGTCTGCTACACCTTCGAGCGGAAGATATTTACGTTGGCGTGACACTTGGCGTTAGTAGAAGTCTGACATCTGGTGGACTGCTGACATACCTGTAGTATGGATAATTTTATAGGATTATAATGGAATGTATACAATGGTTGGATAGTTGTTACAAACTCTGCTTTAAGGATTTAAACAGAATAGTTCCATGGAGGTGAATAAGATGTTACCGGAACGAAATGCATGTCGCCGTCTTCCAATACAATGCATTGGCTTATTTGGTTCAGCCCTATTCGTTGCGGAATTTCATCGTAACACGAACGACATTCACGAAAATTTGGTATTTTGATCGCCTATAACGAGATTTCAGAGAGTGAAAGCGAATCGAATCAAAACTGTGGACAAGAGTCATGCCATCAAAACTTTTTTTAATGGATCATGGCCTCTGTGCGTTTGGTAATGCGTTTTGATCTATATACCCGATGTTTTCCGGATGTTGAATTTCTTGAACAGATATAAAATACCACGGTGCAATTTTTCAAAGCCAAAGTGCAACAAAATTTTATAAACTGTGAACTCCTCGGGTGTGACATGTGGACATCCAACGCCACTATACGAACTTGATTTCAAATGCTGAAATTACTGGCTAGATTCATTAAACAATATTTTATTCAAAAAGCTCAATTGGATTAAACAACAGGCGGATATGGGAGACATTGCTAGAATGAATATCTGATGTTTGAATAATGATCCTTACCGAAAACCACCATTGGGATTTTCAAGACCGGGTACATTTCATGTCGGGGGGTTGGGGTGGCCTAGTGGTCTAGAGTGCCGCGCTTCGACCTCTAGCTGGCCGGCCACCTCTGGCTTACCGCTGTGATTTCGAGCCCTAGTGTGAGCGTATGTTACATGTAGATAGGGGCGCCTTTTTCATCCTTGTGGGTTTCCTCCGGGTACTCCGGTTTCCTCCCACTGCAAAAGACCCCTACGTGCAAGCTAATTATTGAAATAAAAATTGAAAACCATATGTTTGCCCCGAAATGACCTAGTTTCTCCCTCTCTCTCCCTATGTGTAGATGAGTTATATTTCCCATCCTAATGTAATATTCGGCATGCATTATTGAAGATGTGTTTAAAATAAATGTTTCTCGTGTTTCTTCTTACTGGTCTCGGGGGATCACGGAGGGTAAGACGCTGGCTCGCTAGTCTGGAAGTCGGGTCAGGTGTTCGATCCCTGCATTGGCCTAGAAAGTTCATCCAGATTTTCCTGCGTAGTTTCCCCTTGTCAGTGATGCAAGACGGAGAGCCAGACAGGACCAGCTGTCGAGTCGTTCGGATGGGACGAACAACCAAAGTCCCGTGTACACAGTGGCGTGCACATAAAACATCTCTTGACAGTAGGAATTCAATATAAGACTAGACCGTAGCGCCGCTGCCCGGGCACACTTTCCCTCATAGCACACTGTATGGAGTATGTCCGTCTTCATTTGCCCTGTTTGGTAGCTGAACAGTAGGACATGAAATCCTCTTTCATTTCATTTCTTACTGCTCTCATGTAACGAATACATTCTCTAGAGTAGGAAAATACTCTATCGCTGACCACGACAAAAACGACTACATGAATAACAATTAAAAAGTATAACAGTTTATTAACAAAATTCTTCACAACAAAAACTTAACTAAAATAAAATATGATATACAGTAATAACGATCAACATTAACAATGAGATAATTTATATTCTATATACTATACCCTAGCAAGGTTTCTATTAGTTTTTGTTTTACAATTAAACAATTTGCATAATATATAGTTTGTTCTAGTCTATGTCAGTGTAAATTAAATATGTTGCACTCTTGCCTACTGATATATTTTTAGCGTGGTATCTATTATAGTATATTATTTAGTTTTATACCAGTCTACAGTCATATTACTGTTTTCCACACACGTGGTCTGTTGGTTTTTACCAAGGTCTCCAAACACTGCTGTTATTGTTGATATTATTATTACTAATACAACTATTATTGTTATTATTAGAGTCTATTGTTGTTTCAGTTTTTATATTCTGTCTATCTAATGGTCCCGCTAATGAAGGGTTATATTTAATGTAATTCTGGTTTTCACTTCTCAATGAATATTGTCCATTTACATTTCTTGATGTTTCTGGATACTGAATATAATTTATATTACTGTTAACATTTATACATTGTATATTGCGAGACACGTGTTGAATCAGGGCATATTTAACATTGTCCGATACTTCCGTTACTCCGCCCAAAAATGACGTCATTTCCCGGAAACATCGATTAAATCCTTTCTGATATTTGATCTGTTCTTCTCGTGGAGAAACTGAAGATGAGTATTTAGTTTTCTTAATGAATTCAACTGCAGATTCCAGAATTTCGGCCTTTTCCATTTTATTGACATCGAGTTCCTGAAAGATTAAAAAGAAACCATGAGATTTGGTAAAAAAAAATACATCCAATGTTTTAAAAGAACATAATTTAATTTAGAAATATGATTGAGTAAATGTATATCCGAAGTAAAGATTATGACAACTTACCGTTTGATAAGAAACTGAATCTTCACATAACAAGTTTTTAATCTGGTTCAAACATTCGTTAATTCTGTTTCGTCTTTTCTTTTCAGCTAACAATTTTCGTCCCTTTCTAAAAGAAGTATAAGACTGAGATTCCATGATTAAAGTTTAAACAGGTAGGTGTGTTCAGGTTGAATGTTTCAAGTTTAACTGATAAATTATTTAGAAATCAGATATTTTATACCATTCCTTCACATAACTGTAAACAATAATACCACGTGCCTACTCGACGCCATTGAAGCATGCCGTTACAATGAACCAATCAGTGATGTTTCTGGTGTATCGGCACGCGAGTAGATTAGGCGCGAGACAGATGTTAGGATCACCTTAATTGTCTGACACAATCTAGTAGACGAGATTAATGGAGAAAGTTGGCGTGACACTTGGCGTGTGTTGAAGATATGACATCAAGTAGATGATTATTATAACGGTATTTATAAAGTTGATTAGAAGACGGAATGTTAGTAAACATTATATTACCAAGAAACAGGTGCAACTAAATTAAAACTAGTTGGATATTGTAGAAGTAATACAAATACATGTAAGGGGAAGCAAACAAGAATTATATTTTTTTCTAAATTACAAATTGTTTCTGGGAAATCGGCATCTACAAAAGTAAATCATACATTTGCATAAATACTTTGTTTTTTGGTTGATATTTAGAGATGTTAAGAGTGTTCTATCAATCGAAGTTAGATAAGTATATTATTTAGACATTTGCCTTTAATTGTGTTGGTAAATATTCATGATTTTGAGGCGGAAGGATAACTGAGTTATCAGGATGGCTACGGTGATATGTACGGCAACTAGGTACATGTTTTGGGTAAGAAATAGGGAAATTAATGGTGGTCTGCATCCTGTTACATACTGACAGTTATCAGGGGGTAGGATATCTGTAGTAGTGGAAATGGTATACAATTGTACTAAGAGAGAATGTATATTTGAACTGCTCAGAAATAAACAGTAATAATTATATGTTTAGATATCCATCTGTAGAAGTGTTACATACTGGATTGATAAAATTATATCATGAAGAGGGAGGGTATCATTAACTGTTAGATTGGTACAATTAAACAGAATATGACACTTGAATTAGATTAGATTAAGTAGAATTAAACGAGGTTAGATTTAGACACCTAGACTATAATATTGATGTAAGCCTCGATTAATTAGTCAACAGATCTAATTAACCCTCAAGATATTTAACGCCCCCAATAGATTAGACCATCGCGATTTGATTGTTGGTTGATTCTCAGGGTCCATTGTAACGCATTTGATCAGGGTGTCGTATTCAATATAAATCAATTGTACGATATCTACTTTGGCTATACTTTATCATGTCATATTACTGTAACGTTGATTCCAGTTATCCAATGGTATTTCGTGTTACATAAATACAGCCACATGATTGGTCAGTGGACAGGTGTCGAGGCTGATGTCGTCTGCTACACGTTCGAGCGGAAGATATAAACGTTGGCGTGACACTTGGCGTTAGTAGAAGTCTGACATCTGGTCGACTGCTGACATACCTGTAGTAAGGATAATTTTATAGGATTATAATGGAATGTATACAATGGTTGTATAGTTATTTCAAACTCTGCTTTAAGATAATCAGGGATTTAAACAGAATAGTTCCATGGAGGTGAATAAGATGTTACCGGAACTAAATGCATGTCGCTGTCTTTTAATACAATGCAGTGGATTATTTCGTTTAACCCTTCTCGTTGCTGCATTTCATCGACATTCAGGAACATTTGGTATTTTGAATACCCACTACGAGATGTAAGAAGGTGAAAACGAATCGAATAAAAACTGTGAAAAGTTTCATCATATCACCAAATTGAAAGGATTAGGGCCTCTGTGCGTTTTGTAATACGTTTTGATCTATATACCCGATGTTTTCCAGATGTTAAATTTCTTGAGCAGATAGAAAATACCACGGTGCAATTTTTCAAAGCCAAAGTGCAACACAATTTTATAAACTGTGAACTCCTCGGGTTGGACATGTGGACACCCATCGTCACTTTCTTAAAGCGAACTGGAACTTGATTTCAAATGCTGAAATTACTGGCTAGATTCATTAAACAATATTTTATTCAAAAAGCTCAATTGGATTAAACAACAGGCGGATATGGGAGACATTGCTAGAATGAATATCTGATGTTTGAATAATGATCCTTACCGAAAACCACCATTGGGATTTTCAAGACTGGGTACATTTCATGTCGGGGGGTTGGGATGGCCTAGTGGTCTAGAGTGCCGCGCTTCGACCTCTAGCTGGCCGGCCACCTCTGGCTTGCGGCTGTGGTTTCGAGCCCTACTGTGAGCGTATGTGACAAAGAGATAGGGGCGCCTTTTTCAACCTTTTGGGTTTCCTCCGGGTACTCCGGTTTCCTCCCACTGCTAAAGACCCCTACGTGCAAGCGAATTATTGAAATAAAAATTGAAAACCATATGTTAGTCCCGAAATGACCCAGTTTCTCCCTCTCTCTCCCTATGTGTAGATGAGATATATTTCCCATCCTAATGTAATATTCGGCATGCATTATAGGAGATGTGTTTAAAATAAATGTTTCTCATGTTTCTTCTTACTGGTCTCGGGGGATCACGGAGGGTAAGACGCTGGCTCGCTAGTCTGGAAGTCGGGTGTTCGATCCCTGCATTGGCCGAGAAAGTTCATCCAGATTTGCCTGCGTAGTTTCCCCTTGTCAGTGATGCAAGACGGAGAGCCAGACAGGACCAGCTGTCGAGTCGTTCGGATGGGACGAACAACCAAAGTCCCGTGTACACAGTGGCGTGCACATAAAACATCTCTTGACAGTTGGAATTCGATATAAGACTAGACCGTAGCGCCGCTGCCAGGGCACACTTTCCCTCATAGCACACTGTATGGAGTATGTTCGTCTTCATTTGCCCTCTTTGGTAGCTGAACAGTAGGACGTGAAATCCTATTTCATTTCATCTCTTACTGCTCTCATGTAACGAATACATTCTCTAGAGTAGGAAAATACTATATCGCTGTCCACGACAAAAACGACTAAATGAATAACAATTAAAAAATATAACAGTTTATTAACAAAATTCTTCACAACAAAAACTTAACTAAAATAAAATATGATATACAGTAATAACAATCAACATTAACAATTAGATCATTTATATTCTATATACTTTACCCTAGCAAGGTTTCTATTAGTTTGTGTTTTACAATTAAACAATTTGCATAATATATAGTTTATTCTAGTCTATGTCAGTGTAAATTAAATATGTTGCACTCTTGCCTACTGATATATTTTTAGCGTGGTATCTATTATATTATTTAGTTTTATACCAGTCTACAGTCATATTACTGTTTTTCACACACGTGGTCTGTTGGTTTTTACCAAGGTCTCCAAACACTGCTGTTATTGTTGATATTATTATTACTAATACAACTGTTATTGTTATTATTAGAGTATATTGTTGTTTCAGTTTTTATATTCTGTCTATCTAATGGTACTGCTAATGAAGGGTTATATTTAATATAATTCTGGTTTTTACTTCTCACGATATATTGTACATTTACATTTCTTGATGTTTCTGGATACTGAATATAATTTATATTCCTGTTATCATTTGTAGATTGTATATTGCGAGACACGTGTTGAATCAGGGCATATTTAACATTGTCCGATACTTCCGTTACTCCGCCTAAAAATGACGTCATTTCTTGGAAACATCGATTATATCCTTTCTGATATTTGATCTGTTCTTCTCTTGGAGGAACTGGAGATGAATATTTAGTTTTCTTAATGAATTCAACTGCAGATTCCAGAATTTCAGCCTTTTCCATTTTATTGACATCGAGTTCCTGAAAGATTAAAAAAAAACATGAGATTTGGTAAAACAAAAATACATCCTATGTTTTAAAAGAACATAATTTAATTTAGAATTATGATTGAGTAAAGTACAGATTATAACAACTTATATTTCATGAGATTTGGTAAAACAAAATACATCCAATGTTTCAAAAGAACATAATTTAATTTAGAATTTATGATCGAGTAAATTTATATCTGAAGTAAAGATTATAACAGCTTACCGTTTGATAAGAAACTGAATCTTCACATAACAAGTTTTTAATCTGGTTCAAACATTCGTTAATTCTGTTTCGTCTTTTCTTTTCAGCTAACAATTTTCGTCCCTTTCTAAAAGAAGTATACGACTGAGATTCCATGATTAAAGTTTAAATAGGTAGATGTGTTCAGTTACAATGTTTCAACGTTAACTGATAAATTATTTAGAAATCAGATATTTTATACCATTCCTTCACATAAGTGTAATACCACGTGACTACTCGACGCCATTGAAGCATGCCGTTACAATCAGCCAATCAGTGACGTTGATAGTGTATCGGCACGCGAGTAGATGAGGCGCGATACAGATGTTTGGATCACCTTAATTGTCTGACACAATCCACCAGACGAGATTAATGGAGGAAGTTGGCGTGACACTTGGCGTGTGTAGAAGATATGACATCAAGTAGATGATTATTATAACGGTATTTATAAAGTTGATTAGAAGACGGACTATTAGTAAACATTATATTACCAAGAAACAGGTGCCCGTATATATTAAAACTAGTTTAATGCCCGGTATTTATAAAGTTAATTAGAAGACAAACTGTTAGTAAACATTATAATTATCAAGAAAACACGTGCGCATTATGAGTAGGCCAGATACTGAGGCTAGCAGGAAGGTCGATGGATTTTATTTATTTTCGAACAAGATATAAAATAAATCAATACCATCCACGTTATTATAATTGTCATATCAGTCAAACTGATGCATATTTCTGAATTCAAATCATTTCTGATGCAGCGTACGTAATAAACATTAAAGAATTGATTAAGTGTTATTAGTAACTGGATAGGAATAACACTTGACACAATTATATGGAATACAAGTTCCTACAGAGTTTAAAACTCTTAAGGAACTTGTATTCTCTTAAAAAACTTGTATTCTCTTAAGGAACTTGTATTCTATATAATTGTGTCATGTGTTAAATATTGCTTAAATGATTTGATGTTTTACTCGGACTTCGCTTTATTTAGTTGAGAATAAGGAACATTCAATGTGTATAGATATTGGTACGTGTTCGTCAATCTGCGTGCATCAAGGCTAATAGATCATTTATTAGTAAACTAACTTTGGACTACTACATCATTTACTAGATGAATATATAATGTAGGCCTAGTCTGATCCCCAATACGATTCAGTGGATGTAATAATTTTTAAATTTTGAAAATAAAACAGTGGTAACTTGGCAGAGATTAAGGAATGGTACTTGATAAACACTAGGGATTCCCGATTTGAAAGGTTTAGAAATAAGCACAAAGTTTATATTTAGATATCCATCTGTTGAAGTGTTACATACTGGGTTGATAAAATTATATCATGAAGAGGGAGGGTATCATTAACTGTTAGATTGGTATAATCAAAGAGAATATGACACTTGAATTAGATTATATTAAGTAGATTTAAACGAGGTTAGATTTAGACACCTAGACTATAATATTGATGTAAGATTTAATTAATTAGTCCACAGATCAAATTAACCCTCAGGATTTTTAACAGTTTGGAACATTTTAAGTGTTTCGGAGGGAGGGTGTGCCGGATGTTCCCGTGTTGCGGCTGTTTTTTTTATGTTGCTAAGCTTTTTTTATGTTAGTTTCTTGTTTTTAGGTAATATCTCGTTGCTTCTAATGGCAGTGGCGCATGACATCTTTCTTGAGAGAGAGGCAGAGAGAGAGAGAGTTTTATTTACACGCGACAAAAACTAGGTCATTTCGGTACTAACACACAGTTCCACTTTATTTCAATAATTCGCATGTGCGTGGGAGGAAACCGAATGTCCCTGGGAAAACCCACAAGGGTGGTAAAGCGACCCTACTCCTTGTCACGTATGTTACACGGTATAAGGTTTCCTGAGAATTCACGTGACTTCGATGAAACACGAAAGTGACGCACTGTGTTGTTACCTGTTTCTTTACAAAATATCAAGACTACGACCGTGTTGTTAGAGCCAGAGGCGTTGCCGTGAAGTACATATGGGGGGTGGGGGTGGGCTACGCAAATGAAATTATATAACATGTTGACAATCTGTCAATGTAGCGCGATACGGAGAAAGTGGGAAGGTCACCCTCCCACTGGTTGGGGGGCCCCATAAGAAAATTTGTTAAGTCCCAGTCGTCTGTAAACACTATAACAAAAAGCCTACACATGTATTACCATCTCCATCTTAACGTGCTACTGTTCTGCTCCATACTGGGCTAATGATGACGAGCATGTGCCATACCGTGTGCTTTGAGAGACGTTTTGCCCGGACAGCGGCACTACGACCTACTCTTGCATCGAATTCCAAATGTCAAGGGATCTTTTACGTGCACGCCATTGGATGAACCTTCTCGGACAATGCCGGTATTGAACACCCGACCTTCCGACTAGCAGGCTTACCCACCGTGATCTCCCAATCTTTTTTCAATGTGCCCACCTTTTGTAATTCAATGACACTTCTAGCTGTGACCGTTATTTGAACCAGTACCCTGTTGGTATTTTTACCCACGTACATATTTCCAATAATTATACAGCACCCAGCAAACAGATACGTTGTCCAAAAACTTGTTCCATAATATCTAATCTTTTAGTCGTATTTAGCGATCGGGAAACACGTTAATAGAACACTTTTTTATGGGATACAATCACTAGTTTTATTCTAAAGCACGACGTTTCGACAAGTATCCTCTTATCGTTATCAAGCTTGATGATACTTGTTGAAACGTTGTGCTTTTAGAATAAAACTAGTAGTCCAGGGGCTAGCAAAGATTTAATTAGCATCTTGAGTACAAAAGGTTTGAGGTCCGATATCAGTAGATATATGATGGAGGCCTCCAAATTTGCAACTCTTAAGTAATGCTTTTGGGGATGGCAAAAGGGGGCGCTGTTCACATTTCCCCTAAAATTAGTTTTATAATACATATGGAGTACAATAATCAAATCGATGATAAATGGTTACTTGTTTATGTCGGAAACAAATTGATGAACTCTTAAGTGTCCATCATGGGGACAAGTCCATTTCTGAGTGACCTATAGGAGGCGCCCCGTAGGCCTTTAAAGCACATCTCAAGTACATCCATGAAACCTGTGTCAAAGTCTTCCTTGGTGTTCACTGTGATCATATGAATCCTTCTCAGTTGTCATTTATGGGGATTAATCCACTTCTGAGTGGGTCAAAGGTCGCCATGCGATGGCCACGTCCATTCGTCATTTAACGCACATTTCAAGTACAGGCATGAAATTGGTGTCAAACTGTTCTTTATGATCCTCTATGACATTATTAATCCTTCTGAGTTGTCATTTATGGGGATTAATCCACTTCTGAGTGGGTCAAAGGTCGCCATGCGATGGCCACGCCCATTCGTCATTTAACGCACATTTCAAGTACAGGCATGCAATTGGTGTCAAACTGTTCTTTATGATCCTCTATGACATTATTAATCCTTCTGAGTTGTCATTCATGGGGATTAATCCACTTCTGAGTGGGTCAAAGGTCGCCATGCGATGGCCACGCCCATTCGTCATTTAACGCACATTTCAAGTACAGGCATGAAATTGGTGTCAAACTGTTCTTTATGATCCTCTATGACATTATTAATCCTTCTGAGTTGTCATTCATGTGGATTAATCCACTTCTGAGTGGGTCAAAGGTCGCCATGCGATGGCCACGCCCATTCGTCATTTAACGCACATTTCAAGTACAGGCATGAAATTGGTGTCAAACTGTTCTTTATGATCCTCTCTATGACATTATTAATCCTTCTGAGTTGTTAATTATGGGAATTAACCCTTTTCTGAGTGGGCCAAAGGTCACCATGGGTTGGCCCAGCCCACTCAAACATTTCATGCACATGGTTGCGTTCATGCAAATATCAAGTGGCGTGACATACATATGTACATTTTAGATGGACGTCTTGGTGATTTATGGAGTTCTGGGCAGGTTTATATAGACAAATGTCAGGTTGTTAGTTCAACAATGTTAGTTGTTTACCATTTCAGTTGTGATCCCAGCAATTGGTGATTCACGCGCAACAAATACAAGTGAAAACACAGACATATTATATTAACTCTAAACATATAAATCAGTCCATGTCTACATTCTACGGGTAATTAAGATACAATATTTGTTATTCCACAAAAAAGATATTTTGAATTCAGGATCAAAGAGCAAATATTCTGATCGTTTGTTTAGTAATTAAGGGTTATTTCTTTTTACACCTATTGAAGAGATTTACAACAGGAAAACAATTCAGCAGCCAGTGACTAATTTCACCCATGGTTGCTGTAAAAGCTTACTTCATGCAATACGTTTTTTATGTGGCATTTTGGTCACCTTAAGGCAGCGTTTCTCAACCTGGGGTGAATTCACCCCCAAGGGGGGAATGGCTCGCGTCCAGGGGGTGAATGACCACACTCCCAGTCATATGTGACAATCACCAGGAGCAAATTTCGTACTGAACTGGAAACAACTATTTTCATTAAAATATAAATTTGTTGTTCATTGAATCCTAACTTCGATCCGTATTCATTCCATATTCAATATTGTTTTGTTAATGTGGTCAGGTGGTGCAGGCCCGTGCAAGGATCCGTGCTTCATGTCGGATGGCTTCTATAGAAAATGGCCATTTTCAAGTTCCTCTGAAACGCCTGGAAGAGGGCCTGAAATGGCTAGAAATCACGTTTGCGGGCTCCAATTTCTCGGTGGGTGACGGTCAGTAACCTCCTAAAAACTCCGGGGGGGGGGGTAAATGGGTCGGTTGAGAATTAATTTAGGGGTGGACGGTGAGAAAAGGTTGAGAAACGCTGCCTTAAGGTGAAAATGATGACTTTGAGCATGGAGGTCCGCTTTGAGCATTCCAAGAAGAAAAAGATACATGTATTTTTCAAGACTGTGTCCCTTATTTACCAGCCAACCCACGTTATGCATTATTCGTAACCTATGCTAGGCCATATTTTGCTAAATTTGATTGTTAAACTTAGTCCAGTGTGTTTATTGATTCGTGCCACATGTCCAAAGCCTTTTTCCTAATTTCATAATCAGCAATTAGTTTGGGACCAAAACTGAAAATACATTCTCTGCTTGGTGCCGGTTCATCATTAGTATAATGGAATGTATACAATGGTTGGATAGTTGTTACAAACTCTGCTTTAAGGATTTAAACAGAATAGTTCCATGGAGGTGAATAAGATGTTACCGGAACGAAATGCATGTCGCCGTCTTCCAATACAATGCATTGGCTTATTTGGTTCAGCCCTATTCGTTGCGGAATTTCATCGTAACACGAACGACATTCACGAAAATTTGGTATTTTGATCGCCTATAACGAGATTTCAGAGAGTGAAAGCGAATCGAATCAAAACTGTGGACAAGAGTCATGCCATCAAAACTTTTTTTAATGGATCATGGCCTCTGTGCGTTTGGTAATGCGTTTTGATCTATATACCCGATGTTTTCCGGATGTTGAATTTCTTGAACAGATATAAAATACCACGGTGCAATTTTTCAAAGCCAAAGTGCAACAAAATTTTATAAACTGTGAACTCCTCGGGTGTGACATGTGGACATCCAACGCCACTATACGAACTTGATTTCAAATGCTGAAATTACTGGCTAGATTCATTAAACAATATTTTATTCAAAAAGCTCAATTGGATTAAACAACAGGCGGATATGGGAGACATTGCTAGAATGAATATCTGATGTTTGAATAATGATCCTTACCGAAAACCACCATTGGGATTTTCAAGACCGGGTACATTTCATGTCGGGGGGTTGGGATGGCCTAGTGGTCTAGAGTGCCGCGGTTCGACCTCTAGCTGGCCGGCCACCTCTGGCTTGCGGCTGTGGTTTCGAGCCCTAGTGTGAGCGTATGTGACATGGAGATAGGGGCGCCTTTTTCAACCTTGTGGGTTTCCTCCGGGTACTCCGGTTTCCCCCCACTGCAAAAGACCCCTACGTGCAAGCTAATTATTGAAATAAAAATTGAAAACCATATGTTAGCCCCGAAATGACCTAGTTTCTCCCTCTCTCTCCCTATGTGTAGATGAGATATATTTCCCATCCTAATGTAATATTCGGCATGCATTATTGAAGATGTGTTTAAAATAAATGTTTATCATGTTTCTTCTTACTGCTCTCGGCAGATCACGGAGGGTAAGACGCTGGCTCGCTAGTCTGGAAGTCGGGTGTTCGATCCCTGCATTGGCCTAGAAAGTTCATCCAGATTTTTCTGCGTAGTTTCCCCTTGTCAGTGATGCAAAATTGAGAGCCAGACAGGACCAGCTGTCGAGTCGTTCGGATGGGACGAACAACCGAAGTCCCGTGTACACAGTGGTGTGCACATAAAACATCTCTTGACAGTTGGAATTCGATATAAGACTAGACCGTAGCGCCGCTGCCGGGGCACACTTTCCCTCATAGCACACTGTATGGAGTATATCCGTCTTCATTTGCCCTGTTTGGTAGCTGAACAGTAGGACGTGAAATCCTATTTCATTATTTTCATCTCTTACTGCTCTCATGTAACGAATACATTCTGTAGAGTAGGAAAATACTATGTCGCTGTCCACGACGAAAACGACTAAATGAATAACAATTAAAAAATATAACAGTTTATTAACAAAATTCTTCACAACAAAAACTTAACTAAAATAAAATATGATATACAGTAATAACAATCAACATTAACAATTAGATAATTTATATTCTATATACTTTACCCTAGCAAGGTTTCTATTAGTTTGTGTTTTACAATTAAACAATTTGCATAATATATAGTTTATTCTAGTCTATGTCAGTGTAAATTAAATATGTTGTACTCTTGCCTACTGATATATTTTTAGCGTGGTATCTATTATATTATTTAGTTTTATACCAGTCTACAGCCATATTACTGTTTTTCACACACGTGGTCTGTTGGTTTTTACCAAGGTCTCCAAACACTGCTGTTATTGTTGATATTATTATTACTAATACAACTGTTATTGTTATTATTAGAGTCTATTGTTGTTTCAGTTTTTATATTCTGTCTATAGTTGTGTCTATCTAATGGTACTGCTAATGAAGGGTTATATTTAATGTAATTCTGGTTTTCACTTCTCAATGAATATTGTCCATTTATATTTGTTGATGTTTCTGGATACTGAATATAATTTATATTCCTGTTAACATTTGTAGATTGTATATTGCGAGACACGTGTTGAATCAGGGCATATTTAACATTGTCCGATACTTCCGTTACTCCGCCTAAAAATGACGTCATTTCCCGGAAACATCGATTAAATCCTTTCTGATATTTGATCTGTTCTTCTCGTGGAGAAACTGAAGATGAATATTTAGTTTTCTTAATGAATTCAACTGCAGATTCCAGAATTTCGGCCTTTTCCATTTTATTGACATCGAGTTCCTGAAAGATTAAAAAGAAACCATGAGATTTGGTAAAAAAAAAAATACATCCAATGTTTTAAAAGAACATAATTTAATTTAGAAATATGATTGAGTAAATTTATATCTGAAGTAAAGTTTATAACAACTTACCGTTTGATAAGAAACTGAATCTTCACATAACAAGTTTTTAATCTGGTTCAAACATTCGTTAATTCTGTTTCGTCTTTTTTTTTCAGCTAACAGTTTTCGTCCCTTTCTAAAAGAAGTATAAGACTGAGATTCCATGATTAAAGTTTAAACAGGTAGATGTGTTCGGGTAGAATGTTTCAAGTTTAACTGATAAATTATTCAGAAATCAGATATTTTATACCATTCCTTCACATAACTGTAAACAATAATACCACGTGACTACTCGACGCCATTAAAGCATGCCGTTACAATGAACCAATCAGTGATGTTTCTGGTGTATCGGCACGCGAGTAGATTAGGCGCGAGATAGATGTTAGGATCACCTTAATTGTCTGACACAATCTAGTAGACGAGATTAATGGAGAAAGTTGGCGTGACACTTGACGTGTGTTTAAGATATGACATCAAGTAGATGATTATTATAACGGTATTTATAAAGTTGATTAGAAGACGAATGTTAGTAAACATTATATTAGCAGGAAACAGGTGCAACTAAATTAAAACTAGTTGGATATTGTAGAAGAAATACAAATAAGTGGAAGCAAACAAGAATTCTATTTTTTTCTAAATTACACATTGATTCTGGGAAATCAGCATCAACAAAAGTAAATCATGCACTTTGGTTTTTGGTTGATATTTAGAGATGTTAAGAGTGTTGTATCAATCTAAGTTAGATAACAAGTATATTATTTGGACATCTGCCTTTAATTGTCTTTTTTCTGTAATATCATTATGTCGGCATATAAATATTATTTACTAGGGACTTCCACCTGATAAAAACTTAGAAATAACTACTGTAGACATAAACAGCAATAATTGCATGATTATAGATATCCATGTGTTGAGGTGTTACATGTTAAAGTAAGTTTGAGTCGACATCTATTGAGGCCTAACGTATCGAAGGTAAGGTTGCGTGGATATCTATTAAGGCGTTACATATTGAAGGTTAGGTTGCGTGGATATCTATTGAGGCGTTACATATTGAGGTTAGGCTGGCTAGATATATATTAGCGTGTTACATACTGACAGTTATCAGGGGGGGGGGGGGTATATGTAGCTGTGGGATTGGTATACAATTATACTTCAAGAGAATGTATATTTGAACCGCTCAGAAATAAACACTAAGTTTGTATTTAGATATCCATCTGTTGAAGTGTTACATACTGGATTGATAAAATTATATCATGAAGAGGGAGGGTATCATTAACTGTAAGATTGGTATAATTAAACAGAATATGACACTTGAATTATATTAGATTAAGTAGATTTAAACGAGGTTAGATTTAGACACCTAGACTATAATATTGATGTAAGACTCGATTAGTTAGTCAACAGATCTAATTAACCCTTAAGATATTTAACGCCCCCAATAGATTAGACCATCGCGATTTGATTGTTGGTTGATTCTCAGGGTCCATTGAGACGCATTTGATCAGGGTGCCCACTAATCTTATCCAGTCCAAGAGCGTTACGTCGTGTCATTAAAGGGTATCCAGTCAACTCATCACAAAGACAACTCATCCCAAGACAACTCATCCCAATAAAAGACAACTCATCCCAAGTTAAAAGACAACTCATCCCAAGTCAAAAGACGATTTATCCCAAGTCAAAAGACAATTCATCCCAACTTTATTGGTAGAGAGAGACTCAGGTTATAACCACGTCCAACCCAAGAGTGTTAGGTTGTGACATTTAAAGTGTGCCACGATCTGTCATTAATAATGAAATGTATTAGGGCCCCTTATACCCCTCATGCGACAAATCGTTCCAAATTTGTATTTGCACAAAATAACAGAATCGAGAATATGGAGAGGGAGCGCAGGGTTTCTACTGTTAGTGCATAGTATCTGATGTTTGCCTACCATTTTGTTAACTCCAAGCTCGTTGTTATATAATGATAAAAATAATCAAATTAAACGTGTACTGAATTAAACCGTGATACCAGGCATGCCACATAAGACATTACTATTACAGTAACGATATTCCTTAAAAAAACATATTATT
Organism: Patella pellucida; assembly: GCA_917208275.1. Classification (NCBI taxonomy): domain Eukaryota; kingdom Metazoa; phylum Mollusca; class Gastropoda; family Patellidae; genus Patella; species Patella pellucida. Next base: position 65,969,440 of record OU795042.1, on the reverse strand, counting down.
GTACATTCTTCTTGCGAATGTGTCGGGGCTGATTAGAAATATAAACCTTCCTTGAATGGATATTGTGGTAGTTTCCTTACATTATGTATTATTAACACAAGGTACCATTTTGAGGATACATAAGTAATGAATTTAAAACTCTCGTCTTTATCAAGCAAATATGTGAATAATATACATAAATTAAAATAGAATATACAACAGAAATAACAATCGAATACGAACAAAACTTAACATAAAGTTAAATTGGGGGGAGGGGGGCATTTACAGAAGAAGAAGAAGAATCGTTTTATTAATGTGTCACACATTGTACAATAGCATTAAAAACATTATTTAAGAGAACAAACTATAAGTGTACAATGTCCGGCCTTTAAGGCCTACGAGACACAACAAGCATGTTAAAACATCTACATCGAAGATAATAAAAAAAATACATGTAAGTAACAGAGATGAAAATAAATATAAATACATATTAGAACTTACTAACAGTAACATTTTACCATAACATATTCTTTAGTATTTTAGCGAACACGATATAAATCGTTTAGACGAAAAAAGACATTAAGTAACTAAAACAAATATGCATTTACAAATTAACCATTTGCTTGATAAAAACAAGAGTATCTTCTTCGGAAATTCACTTAGTATTAAACTCAGTAATCATTGTGTATCCATACAATTGTACCTTGTGTTAATATGTTAAATTACGAAAAGCCTATCAAAGAAGTTATTGTATTATTGTTCGCGATGTTTTAAAGGGCATTTAGCTTGATTGTATGACAGGTGTACAGGTATGTATCGTCTGCTCAATAGTAGAAGATGGTACGGTTGTAGCGTGAAACTTGGCGTTATTAGCCATCTTGACACCTGACTAGAAATACAACATACCTATAGTCATATAAATATTTTACTTTGTTATATATTATTGTCAAACAACGTGACAAAGAATAGGTTTTAATATTGTACATAATTAATCATAGTTATTATGAAACCGTCTTACTGCTTAGAGGTTTACTCGGGTAATATCATACGCCAAGATAGGAGTCGTCTTGGAGAGAGAGAAATGGGGTTTAACGTCCACTCAACACAGCTAGGTCATTTCGGGACTAACATATGGTTTAATTTTATTTCAAAAATTCGCTTGCGCGTAGGGGTCTTTAGCAGTGGGAAGAAATCGGAGTGCCCAGAGGAAACCCACGAGGTTGAGAAGGCGCCCCCTATTGGCCGAGAGAGTTCATCCAGATTTTCCTGCGTGGTTTCCTCTTGTCAGTGATGCAAGACGGAGAGCCAGACATCACCAGCTGTCGAGTCGTTCGGATGGGACGAACAACCGAAGTCCCGTGTACACATTGGCGTGCACATAAAACATCTCTTGACAGTTGGAATTCGATATAAGACTAGACCGTAGCGCCGCTGCCAGGGCACACTTTCCCTCATAGCACACTGTATGGAGTATGTCCGTCTTCATTTGCCCTCTTTGGTAGCTGAACAGTAGGACGTGAAATCCTATTTTATTTCATCTCTTACTGCTCTCATGTAACGAATACATTCTCTAGAGTAGGAAAATACTATATCGCTGTCCACGACAAAAACGACTAAATGAATAACAATTAAAAAATATAACAGTTTATTAACAAAATTCTTCACAACAAAAACTTAACTAAAAAAAAATATGATATACAGTAATAACAATCAACATTAACAATTAGATAATTTATATTCTATATACTTTACCCTAGCAAGGTTTCTATTAGTTTTTGTTTTACAATTAAACAATTTGCATAATATATAGTTTTTTCTAGTCAATGTCAGTGTAAATTAAATATGTTACACTCTTGCCTACTGATATATTTTTAGCGTGGTATTTATTATATTATATTATTTAGTTTTATACCAGTCTACAGTCATATTACTGTTTTTCACACACGTGGTCTGTTGGTTTTTACCAAGGTCTCCAAACACTGCTGTTATTGTTGATATTATTATTACTAATACAACTGTTATTGTTATTATTAGAGTCTATTGTTGTTTCAGTTTTTATATTCTGTCTATAGTTGTGTCTATCTAATGGTACTGCTAATGAAGGGTTGTATTTAATGTAATTCTGGTTTTCACTTCTCAATGAATATTGTCCATTTATATTTGTTGATGTTTCTGGATACTGAATATAATTTATATTCCTGTTAACATTTGTAGATTGTATATTGCGAGACACGTGTTGAATCAGGGCATATTTTACATTGTCTGAAACTTCTGTTACTCCACCTAAAAATGACGTCATTTCCCGGAAACATCGATTAAATCCTTTCTGATATTTGATCTGTTCTTCTCTTGGAGGAACTGGAGATGAATATTTAGTTTTCTTAATGAATTCAACTGCAGATTCCAGAATTTCGGCCTTTTCCATTTTATTGACATCGAGTTCCTGAAAGATAAGCAAAAAACCCCATGAGATTTGGTAAAACAAAAATACATCCTATGTTTTAAATGAACATAATTTAATTTAGAAATATGATTGAGTAAATTTATATCCGAAGTAAAGGTTATAACAACTTACCGTTTGATATGAAACTGAATCTTCACATAACAAGTTTTTAATCTGGTTCAAACATTCGTTAATTCTGTTTCGTCTTTTCTTTTCAGCTAACAATTTTCGTCCCTTTCTTAAAGAAGTATAAGACTGAGATTCCATGATTAAAGTTTAAACAGGTAGATGTGTTCAGGTAGAATGTTTCAAGGTTAACTGATAAATTATTTAGAAATCAGATATTTTATACCATTCCTTCATATAAGTGTAAACAATAATACCACGTGACTACTCGACGCCATTGAAGCATGCCGTTACAATCAGCCAATCAGTGACGTTGATAGTGTATCGGCACGCGAGCAGATTAGGCGCGAGACAGATGTTTGGATCATCCTAATTGTCTGGCACAATCTAGTAGACAAGATTAATGGCGAAAGTTTGCGTCACACTTGGCGTGTGTTAAAGATATGAAATCAAGTAGATGATTATTATAACGGTATTTATAAAGTTGATTACCATACATAATATTAGCAGGAAACAGGCGCGCTTCTATATTGAGGTTAGCATGATGGCTTGGGTAATTTCCTTTATTTCAAACAAATCAATACATTATTATAATCAAATAAAATATACAAAATAATGTCTACTCCAGAATTTTAAATCATTTCTTTTGGATGGTTTTTAAATACTTAATAAACATTAAAGATATTAGTATGAAGATGTGGCAGTCAAATTAATTATTCGGATGGGAAACGGTGAGGTAAAGTATGTACGTTCGCTAAACAGTACCTCCTTGGTGTTTCGCTCATCTTTGTTAAAGCTACAATTTCAAATTTTTAAGTTAAATTTTTAAAATTTATTTTAAAAAACCTTAAAATAGATGGTATCCATAAACAGTCCTATCTTGTTAAATAATAATCCTATTAATCCTATAATTAACTATTGCCAGCTGAGAAATTGGCAAAAGTATTACTTTCAACTTCAAATTCAAACGTTTAAAGGGAGCTAATGCATGGAGACAATTGGACAAAAATGGGAGGTAATTGTGTTATTATTCCCTGTCTCAATGATTTTTAAGGGTGGGAAATAATGCCCATGGTCGTATAATAGTGAGTGGATAACCTATTGAGCAAAATACGTAGAAATAATTATGTTTTGACTTTCTTAGAAAATATGAAATTATCGCGTTAAATGTACCTATTTATAACACTGTCGCAATTATCACCCCTTTGTTATTTGTATGCTTGATAACGACCACTGAAATCTTGTCGAAACGTGTGTATATTCTATAGTGATTTGTATCCATAGAACTGTGATGTGTTACATCTCATAAATGATTTGATGATTCAGTTGGACTTGGCCTTTACTTGTTGTTATTAAACTATGCCTTTAATTTTAAATTCACGTTGGACTACTTTAAACATAATAGTGTATTACTTGAGACCGGTACGTTGTGTAATCAAAGATTAGTAAATGGTACTCAATAAAGACTAAGGAATCTATATTTGAAACGCTCAGAAATAAACAGTAATAATTATATTTTTAAATATCCATCTGTTGAAGTGTTACATACTGGATTGATATACAGTAATTATATCATGAAGAGGGAGGTTATCATTAACTGTGCTATAGGTATAATTAAACAGAATATGACACTTGAATTAGATTAGATTAAGTAGATTTAACCGAGGTGAGACCTAGACACCTAGACTATAATATTGATGTTAGTTTTGATTAATTAGTCCACATCTAATTAACCTTCAAGATATTTAACAGTTTGGAACATTTTAAGTGTTTTGGAGGATGTGTGTTTGAGGAACGTGTGTGCCGGGTGCTCCCTGTTCCTGTTTAACAAAGTATCACTGGGATAAATAATTTCTCACAAGAGAGAAAAAAAGATTTAATGTCCACTCGACACAAACTAGTTCATTTCGGGACTAACACAACTGTATTTCAATAACTCGCTGGCGACCCTACTCCTTGTCACGTACGTTACGCGGTATAAGGTTTCCTGAGAATTGACGTGTTGTGTTGCTACTTGTTTCTTTACAAAATATCAAAACTATGGCCGTGTTGTTACAACTAATAAAGATAAGGTGCTGACAAAATCGAGTACCTAATCAAATGGATTAAATTTCCAATCTATATACTATCATATATTTATGGAAATTCCAACACAGATCTGAATCCAAACGTCAGGAAACAAACCATTTGTAGAATGTTTAACACACTCTGTATAAAAGTAGATTGTAGGGCTTAGTATACTAAACCTGTTCTAATTGCAGCTCTTTCTGGGGATATCTAGATACACGAAGAGAATGGCTTGTAAGCAAATGAGCTGTAGTGGTGGATAATGTGCTCAGGAAAAGACGTACATGTACAGTATTCATATCCTTGTCTCAGAAGTCAGAACCTATTATATTTTGACACTTCGCGGCTATCATTTGGGAGATTAGCTTTTTAAAATATTAAAACATTAGGGTGTCAGTGGCGATTTGTGGACCCGAATATAACATCACCAATGAATGAATGAATGAATGAAATGGGATTTAACGTCCTACGCTTAAGCACCGTACCTGGGCCAATTGAAGACGGGCATACGCCATACAGTGTGCTATGAGGGAAATTTTTGCCCGGGCAGCGGCGCTACGGCCTACTCTTATATCGAATTCCAACTGCCAAGGGATCTTTTACGTGCACTCCAATTTGTACACGGGGCCTCGGTTTTTCGTCCCATCCGAACGACTAGGCAGCTGTCCTTGTCAGGCCCTCCTTCTGCATCACTGACAAGGGGAAATCACGCCGGGAAATCGAGATGAACTTTCTCGGCCAATGCAGGGATCGAACACTCAACCCATCACCAATGAACATACAGGTCAAATTCACACGTCTACATTTTTTTTTAGAAACAGGATAATAGACAATATTATTTTATTACTAGGCTGGGGAAAAGGACCACTACCACTACCACTACCATTTCTTGGGGGAAAGCGATTTATGTTGAACCACTAAATCAAGGACCCTAAAGGAGCAAAGACAAAACGAAAAGCCTATACAGGTATTACCATCTCCATCTTTTATCAAAAAAATGGGGTTTAACGTCCTACTGTTCGGCTCCATACTGGGCTAATGATGATGAGCATGTGCCATACCGTGTGCTACGAGAGACGTTTTGCCCGGAAAGCGGCACTACGGCCTACTTTTGCATCGAATTCCAACTGTCAAGGGATCTTTTACGTGTACGCCAATGTGTACGCGGGACCACGCCGGAAAATCTGGATGAACCTTCTCGGCCAATGCCGGGATTGAACACCCGACCCCCAGGCTAGCAAGCCAGCGTCTTACCCATCGTGGTCTCCCCATCTTTTATCAGTTCAAAAACACGTCTAGCCCAGGACCGTACCTGAGAAATGGCGCCCCCCCCCACGAAAAACCCTGACAGCCTTACAATTATAAAATGATATACTTGATTATGATCAATAACAGTAGACGGGGCATTATATTGGCGCCCACCACTCTGCTGCACCCCCACTTTTAAAATCCTGCATACGGCCCTGTGAGTGAAGAAACGAGACAAGAGGGGTGCACTAGTCCTCCGCTATAAGAAATTGTATAAATACGGCTATCAATAAATCTAACCCTAACCCCAATAAAAGATATCGATGGACTAATGAACTCGCGGACTAGTGAACCCGCGGACTAGTGAGCATTCCCCAACGAGACAGTCGCGTGCCTATACACGAAATCTGACCCAAATATGTCGTATTCTATATAAATCAATTGTACGATATCTACTCGGGCTATACTTTATCATGTCATATTACTGTAGCGTTGATTCCAGTTATCCAATGATATTTCGTGTTACATAAATACAGCCACATGATTGGTCAGTAGACAGGTGTGGAGGCTGATGTCGTCTGCTACACCTTCGAGCGGAAGATATTAACGTTGGCGTGACACTTGGCGTTAGTAGAAGTCTGACATCTGGTCGACTGCTGACATACCTGTACAGTAAGGATAATTTTATAGGATTACAATGTATACAATAGTTGTATAGTTGTTACAAATTCTGCTTTAAGATAATCAGGGATTTAAACAGAATAGTTCCATGGAGGTGAATAAGATGTTACTGGAACGAAATGCATGTCGCCGTCTTCCAATACAATGCATTGGCTTATTTGGTTCAGCCCTATTCGTTGCGGAATTTCATCGTAACACGAACGACATTCACGAAAATTTGGTATTTTGATCGCCTTTAACGAGATTTCAGAAGGTGAAAGCGAATCGAATCAAAACTGTGGACAAGAGTCAGGCCATTAAAACTTTTTTTTAATGGATCATGGCCTCTGTGCGTTTGGTAATACGTTTTGATCTATACACCCGATGTTTTCCGGATGTTGAATTTCTTGAACAGATATAAAATACCACGGTGCAATTTTTCAAAGCCAAAGTGCAACAAAATTTTATAAACTGTGAACTCCTCGGGTGTGACATGTGGACATCCAACGCAACTTTACGAACTTGATTTCAAATGCTGAAATTACTGGCTAGATTCATTAAACAATATTTTATTCAAAAAGCTCAATTGGATTAAACAACAGGCGGATATGGGAGACATTGCTAGAATGAATATCTGATGTTTGAATAATGATCCTTATCGAAAACCACCATTGGGATTTTCAAGACCGGGTACATTTCATGTCGGTGGGTTGGGATGGCCTAGTGGTCTAGAGTGCCGCGCTTCGACCTCTAGCTGACCGGCCACCTCTGGCTTCCCGCTGTGGTTTCGAGCCCTAGAGTGAGCGTATGTTACATGGAGATAGGGGCGCCTTTTTCATCCTTGTGGGTTTCCTCTGGGTACTCCGGTTTCCTCCCACTGCTAAAGACCCCTAGGTGCAAGCGAATTATTGAAATAAAATATGAAAACCATATGTTAGTCCCGAAATGACCTAGTTTCTCCCTCTCTCTCCCTATGTGTAGATGCGATATATTTCCCATCCTAATGTAATATTCGGCATGCATTATAGGAGATGTGTTTAAAATCAATGTTTCTCATGTTTCTTCTTACTGGTCTCGGCAGATTACGGAGGGTAAGACGCTGGCTCGCTAGTCTGGTGTTCGATCCCTGCATTGGCCGAGAAAGGTCATCAAGATTTACCTGCGTAGTTTCCCCTTGTCAGTGATGCAAGACGGAGAGCCAGACAGGACCAATTGTCGAGTCGTTCGGATGGGACGAACAACCGAAGTCCCGTGTACACAGTGGTGTGCACATAAAACATCTCTTGGCAGTTGGAATTCGATATAAGACTAGACCGTAGCGCCGCTGCCAGGGCACACTTTCCCGCATAGCACACTGTATGGAGTATGTCCGTCTTCATTTGCCCTGTTTGGTAGCTGAACAGTAGGACGTGAAATCCTATTTCATTTCATCTCTTACATGCTCTTATGTAACGAATACATTCTCTAGAGTAGGAAAATACTATATCGCTGTCCACGACAAAAACGACTAAATGAATAACAATTAAAAAATATAACAGTTTATTAACAAAATACTTCACAACAAAAACTTAACTAAAATAAAATATGATATACAGTAATAACAATCAACATTAACAATTAGATAATTTATATTCTATATACTTTACCCTAGCAAGGTTTCTATTAGTTTGTGTTTTACAATTAAAAAATTTGCATAATATATAGTTTATTCTAGTCTATGTCAGTGTAAATTAAATATGTTGCACTCTTGCCTACTGATATATTTTTAGCGTGGTATCTATTATATTATTTAGTTTTATACCAGTCTACAGTCATATTACTGTTTTTCACACACGTGGTCTGTTGGTTTTTACCAAGGTCTCCAAACACTGCTGTTATTGTTGATATTATTATTACTAATACAACTATTATTGTTATTATTAGAGTCTACTGTTGTTTCAGTTTTTATATTCTGTCTATAATTGTGTCTATCTAATGGTACTGCTAATGAAGGGTTATATTTAATGTAATTCTGGTTTTCACTTCTCAATGAATAATGTCCATTTACATTTCTTGATGTTTCTGGATACTGAATATAATTTATATTCCTGTTAACATTTGTAGATTGTATATTGCGAGACAGGTGTTGAATCAGGGCATATTTAACATTGTCCGAAACTTCTGTTACTCCGCCTAAAAATGACGTCATTTCCCGGAAACATCGATTAAATCCTTTCTGATATTTGATCTGTTCTTCTCGTGGAGAAACTGAAGATGAATATTTAGTTTTCTTAATGAATTCAAATGCAGATTCCAGAATTTCGGCCTTTTCCATTTTATTGACATCGAGTTCCTGAAAGATAAGCAAAAAACCCATTAGATTTGGTAAAACAAAAATACATCCTATGTTTTAAAAGAACAAAATTTAATTTATAATTATGATTGAGTAAATTTATATCTTAAGTAAAGATTATAATAACTTATATTTCATGAGATTTGGTAAAACAAAATACATCCAATGTTTCAAAAGAACATAATTTAATTTAGAATTTATGATCGAGTACATTTATATCTGAAGTAAAGATTATAGCAACTTACCGTTTGATATGAAACTGAATCTTCACATAACAAGTTTTTAATCTGGTTCAAACATTCGTTAATTCTGTTTCGTCTTTTCTTTTCGGCTAATAATTTTCGCCCCTTTCTAAAAGAAGTATAAGACTGAGATTCCATGATTAAAGTTTAAACAGGTAGATGTGTTCAGGTAGAATGTTTCAAGGTTAACTGATAAATTTTTTAGAAATCAGATATTTTATACCATTCCTTCACATAAAGTGTAAACAATAATACCACGTGACTACTCGACGCCATTGAAGCATGCCGTTACAATCAGCCAATCAGTGACGTTGATAGTGTATCGGCACGCGAGTAGATGAGGCGCGATACAGATGTTTGGATCACCTTAATTGTCTGACACAATCCACCAGACGAGATTAATGGAGAAAGTTGGCGTGACACTTGGCGTGTGTAGAAGATATGACATCAAGTAGGTGGTTATTATAACGGTATTTATAAAGTTGATTAGAAGACAGACTATTAGTAAACATTATATTACCAAGAAACAGGTGCCCGTATATATTAAAACTAGTTTAATGCCCGGTATTTATAAAGTTAATTAGAAGACAAACTGTTAGTAAACATTATAATTATCAAGAAAACACGTGCGCATTATGAGTAGGCCAGATACTGAGGCTAGCAGGAAGGTCGATGGATTTTATTTATTTTCGAACAAGATATAAAATAAATCAATACCATCCACGTTATTATAATTGTCATATCAGTCAAACTGATGCATATTTCTGAATTCAAATCGTTTCTGATGCAGAGTACGTAATAAACATTGATTTGGATTGTTCGTACTTGGTTTTTATTTTATTTAAGTGTTATTAGTAACTGGAAAGGAATAACACATGACACAATTGTATGGAATACAAATTCCTCAAGAGTTTATTACACAATTATATGGAATACAAGTTCCTAATTCTCTTAAGGAACTTGTATTCTCTTAAGGAACTTGTATTCTATATAATTGTGTCATGTGTTAAACATTGCTTAAATGATTTGATGTTTTACTTGGACTTCGCTTTATTTTGTTGAGAAGAGGGAACATTCAATATGTGTATAGATATTGGGACGTGTTCGACGATCTGCGTGCATCAAGGCTAATAGATCATTTATTAGTAAACTAACTTTGGACTACTATATCATTTACTAGATGAATATATAATGTAGGCCTAGTCTGATCCCCAATACAATCCTATGGAGGTAATAATTTTTAAATTTTGAAAATAAAATAATGGTTACTTGGCAGAGATTAAGGAATGGTACTTGATAAACACTAGGGATTCCCGAATTGAAAGGTTCGGAAATAAACACAAAGTTTATATTTAGATATCCATCTGTTGAAGTGTTACACGCTGGATTGATAAAATTATATCATGAAGAGGGAGGGTATCATTAACTGTTCTATAGATATAATTAAAGATAATTTGACACTTGAATTAGATTAGATTAAGTAGATTTAAACGAGGTTAGATTTAGACACCTAGACTATAATATTGATGTAAGATTTAATTAATTAGTCCACAGAACAAATTAACCCTCGGGATTTTTAACAGTTTGGAACATTTTAAGTGTTTCGGAGGGAGGGTGTGTTTGAGGGACATGTGTGCCGGATGTTTACGTGTTGCGGCTGTTATTTTATGTTGCTAAGCTTTTTTTATGTTAGTTTCTTGTTTTTAGGTAATATCTCGTTGCTTCTAATGGCGGTGGCGCATGACATCTTTCTTGAGAGAGAGGCAGAGAGAGAGTTTTATTTACACACGACAAAAACTAGGTCATTTCGGTACTTGCACACAGTTCCACTTTATTTCAATAATTCGCATGTGCGTGGGAGGAAACCGAATGTCCCTGGGAAAACCCACAAGGTTGGGAAGGCGACCCTACTCCTTGTCACGTAGGTTACACGGTATAAGGTTTCCTGAGAATTCACGTGACTTCGATGAACACGAAAGTGACGCACTGTGTTGTTACCTGTTTCTTTACAAAATATCAAGACTACGACCGTGTTGTTAGAGCCAGGGGCGTTGCCGTGAAGTACATATGGGGGGTGGGGGTGGGCTACGCAAATGAAATTATATAACATGTTGACAATCTGTCAATGTAGCGCGATACGGAGAAAGTGGGAAGGTTACCCTCCCACTGGTTGGGGGGCCCCATAAGAACATTTGTTAAGTCCCAGTCGTCTGTAAACACTATAACGAAAAGCCTACACATGTATTACCATCTCCATCTTAACGTGCTACTGTTTTGCTCCATACTGGGCTAATGATGACGAGCATGTGACATACCGTGTGCTTTGAGAGACGTTTTGCCCGGACAGCGGCACTACGACCTACTCTCGCATCGAATTCCAAATGTCAAGGGATCTTTTACGTGCACGCCAATGGATGAACCTTCTCGGACAATGCCGGTATTGAACACCCGACCTTCCGACTAGCCAGCCAGCGTCTTACCCACCATGATCTCCCAATCTTTTATCAATGTGCCGAATTTTTGTAATTCAATGACACTTCTAGCTGTGACCGTTATTTGAACCAGTACCCTGTACTGTCCAATAATTATACAGCATCCAGCAAACAGATACGTTGTCCAAAAACTTGTTCCATAATATCTAATCTTTTAGTCGCATTTAGCGATCGGGAAACACGTTAATAGAACACAGTTTTTATGGGATACAATCACTAGTTTTATTCTAAAGCACGACGTTTCGACAAGTATCCTCTTATCGTTATCAAGCTTAATGATACTTGTTGAAACGTCGTGCTTTTAGAATAAAACTAGTGATTGTATCCCATAAAAAATGTGTTCTGTTGTTCCACAAATTTGAAGCAGCATGATAAATGAATTCTCAGCTGATATAAAAAAAGTTCCTGAAGAAAACAGAATGAATGAGATTCTTAATGATTGATTTTACATTTGGACTATCCATTCCGGATGATGACTGAACAGTGCCGTAACTAGCGGGGGTACATTGCATTCCCAGAGAAATTTGACAGTCTTTCAATTATAAAATGATAAACTTGGTTATGATTAATTTAGGCTTAATATTGGCGCCCCACAACTCGGCTTCACCCCAACTTTTAAAATCCTGCTTACGGCCCTGTGACTGCAGCAACGAGACTAGAGGGGTGCACAAGTCCGCCGCTATAAGAAATTATATAAATATTGGTATCAATAAATCTAACCGTAACCCCAATCATGGTCGCGTGCCTATACACGAAATCTGACCCAAATATGTCGTATTCTATATAAATTAATTGTACGATATCTACTTTGGCTATACTTTATCATGTCATATTACTGTAGCGTTGATTCCAGTTATCCAATGGTATTTCTTGTTACACAAATACAGCCACACGATTGGTCAGTGGACAGGTGTGGAGGCTGATGTCGTCAGCTACACCTTCGAGCGGAAGATATTAACGTTGGCGTGACACTTGGCGTTAGTAGAAGTCTGACATCTGGTCGACCGCTACATACCTGTACAGTAAGGATAATTTTATAGGATTATAATGGAATGTATACAATAGTTGTATAGTTATTACAAACTCTGCTTTAAGACAATCAGGGATTTAAACAAAATAGTTCCATGTTACTGGAATGAAATGCATTTCGCCGTCTTTCAATACAATGCATTGGTTTATTTGGTTCAGCCCTATTCGTTGCGGAATTTCATCGTAACACGAACGACATTCACGAAAATTTGGTATTTTGATCGCCTACAACGAGATTTCAGAAGGTGAAAGCGAATCTAATCAAAACTGTGGACAAGAGTCATGCCATCAAAACTTTTTTTAATGGATCATGGCCTCTGTGCGTTTGGTAATACGTTTTGATCTATACACTCGATGTTTTCCGGATGTTGAATTTCTTGAACAGATATAAAATACCACGGTGCAATTTTTCAAAGCCAAAGTGCAACAACATTTTATAAACTGTGAACTCCTCGGGTGTGACATGTGGACATCCAACGTCACTATACGAACTTGATTTCTAATGCTGAAATTACTGGCTAGATTCATTAAACAATATTTTATTCAAAAAGCTCAATTGGATTAAACAACAGGCGGATATGGTAGACATTTCTAGAATGAATATCTGATGTTTGAATAATGATCCTTACCGAAAACCACCATTGGGATTTTCAAGACCGGGTACATTTCATGTCGGGGGGTTGGGATGGCCTAGTGGTCTAGAGTGCCGCGCTTCGACCTCTAGCTGACCGGCCACCTCTGGCTTGCGGCTGTGGTTTCGAGCCCTAGTGTGAGCGTATGTGACATGGAGATAGGGGCGCCTTTTTCAACATTGTGGGTTTCCTCCGGGTACTCCGGTTTTCCCCACTGCTAAAGACCCCTACGTGCAAAATTAAAACCATATGTTAGCCCCGAAATGACCTAGTTTCTCCCTCTCTCTACCTATGTGTAGATGAGATATATTTCCCATCCTAATGTAATATTCGGCATGCATTATAGAAGATGTGTTTAAAAAAAATGTTTCTCATGTTTCTTCTTACTGGTCTCGGCAGATCGGGTGTTCGATCCCTGCATTGGCCGAGAAAGTTCATTCAGATTTTCCTGCGTAGTTTCCCCTTGTCAGTGATGCAAGACGGAGAGCCAGACAGGACCAATTGTCGAGTCGTTCGGATGGGACGAACAACCGAAGTCCCGTGTACACAGTGGTGTGCACATAAAACATCTCTTGACAGTTGAAATTCGATATAAGACTAGACCGTAGCGCCACTGCCCGAGCACACTTTCCCCCATAGCACACTGTATAGAGTAGGTCCGTCTTCATTTGCCCTGTTTGGTTGCTGAACAGTAAGACGTGAAATCCTATTTCATTTCATTTCTTACTGCTCTCATGTAACGAATACATTCTCTAGAGTAGGAAAATACTTTATCGCTGTCCACGACAAAAACGACTAAATGAATAACAATTAAAAAATATAACAGTTTATTAACAAAATTCTTCACAACAAAAACTTAACTAAAATAAAATATGATATACAGTAATAACAATCAACATTAACAATTAGATAAATAATTTATATTCTATTTACTTTACCCTAGCAAGGTTTCTATTAGTTTTTGTTTTACAATTAAACAATTTGCATAATATATAGTTTATTCTAGTATATTCCAGTGTAAATTAAATATGTTGTACTCTTGCCTAATGGTTTATTTTTTTTAAGCAAATATCTATTGTATTTACATGTAGTTTTATATTAGATAGTTTATATTCTATATAATTTACACTAGCAATGTTTCTGTTAGTTTTTGTTTTCAATTAAACAATTTGCATAATATATAGTTTATTCTAGTCTATGTCAGTGTAAATTAAATATGTTGCACTCTTGCCTACTGATATATTTTTAGCGTGGTATCTATTATATTATTTAGTTTTATACCAGTCTACAGTCATATTACTGTTTTCCACACACGTGGTCTGTTGGTTTTTACCAAGGTCTCCAAACACTGCTGTTATTGTTGATATTATTATTACTAATACAACTATTATTGTTATTATTAGAGTCTACTGTTGTTTCAGTTTTTATATTCTGTCTATCTAATGGTACTGCTGGCCGGCCGCCCTAGTGTGAGCGTTTGTGACATGGAGATAGGGGCTCCTTTTTCAACCTCGTGGGTTTTCTCCGGCTACTCCGGTTTCCTCCCCCTACTAAAGATCCCTACGTGCAAGCGAATTATTGAAATAAAAATTGAAAACCATATCTTAGTCCTGAAATTACCTAGTTTCCCCCTCTCTCCCTATGTGTAGATGAGATATATTTCCCATCCTAATGTAATATTCGGCATGCATTATAGGAGATGTGTTTAAAATAAATGTTTCTCATGTTTCTTCTTACTGCTCTCGGCAGATTACGGAGGGTAAGACGCTGGCTCGCTAGTCTGGAAGTCGGGTGTTCGATCCCTGCATTGGCCGAGAAAGTTCATCCAGATTTGCCTGCGTAGTTTCCCCTTGTCAGTGATGCAAGACGGAGAGCCAGACAGGACCAGCTGTCGAGTCGTTCGGATGGGACGAACAACCAAAGTCCCGTGTACACAGTGGCGTGCACATAAAACATCTCTTGACAGTTGGAATTCGATATAAGACTAGACCGTAGCGCCGCTGCCCGGGCACACTTTCCCTCATAGCACACTGTATGGAGTATATCCGTCTTCGTTTGCCCTGTTTGGTAGCTGAACAGTAGGACGTAAAATCCTATTTCATTTCATTTCTTACTGCTCTCATGCAACGAATACATTCTCTAGAGGAGGAAAATACTATATCGCTGTCCACGACAAAAACGACTAAATGAATAACAACAAAAACTTAACTAAAATAAAATATGATATACAGTAATAACAATCAACATTAACAATTAGATAATTTATATTCTATATACTTTACCCTAGCAAGGTTTCTATTAGTTTGTGTTTTACAATTAAAAAATTTGCATAATATATAGTTTATTCTAGTCTATGGTCTGTTGGTTTTTACCAAGGTCTCCAAACACTGCTGTTATTGTTGATATTATTATTACTAATACAACTATTATTGTTATTATTAGAGTCTACTGTTGTTTCAGTTTTTATATTCTGTCTATAATTGGGTCTATCTAATGGTACTGCTAATGAAGGGTTATATTTAATGTAATTCTGGTTTTCACTTCTCAATGAATATTGTCAATTTACATTTCTTGATGTTTCTGGATACTGAATATAATTTATATTCCTGTTAACATTTGTAGATTGTATATTGCGAGACACGTGTTGAATCAGGGCATATTTAACATTTTCCGAAACTTCCGTTACTCCGCCTAAAAATGACGTCATTTCCCGGAAACATCGATTATATCCTTTCTGATATTTGATCGGTTCTTCTCGTGGAGAAACTGGAGATGAATATTTAGTTTTCTCAATGAATTCAACTGCAGATTCCAGAATTTCGGCTTTTTCCATTTTATTGACATCGAGTTCCTGAAAGATTAAAAAGAAACCATGAGATTTGGTAAATAAAAAATACATCCAATGTTTTAAAAGAACATAATTTAATTTAGAAATATGATCGAGTAAATTTATATCTAAAGTAAAGATTATAACAACTTACCGTTTGATATGAAACTGAATCTTCACATAACAAGTTTTTAATCTGGTTCAAACATTCGTTAATCCTGTTTCGTCTTTTCTTTTCAGCTAACAATTTTCGTCCCTTTCTAAAAGAAGTATAAGACTGAGATTCCATGATTAAAGTTTAAACAGGTAGATGTGTTCGGGTAGAATGTTTCAAGTTTAACTGATAAATTATTTGTTGAAATAGCTTTATTTTACGTCCGCTTCCACCGAGTTGATATCGCAGACAATTACATGTTATATATACAAAGTGATAAAATTACATAGTGGATTGATTGGATAAAAGAAAATATTTTTATATATATATAATATGTACAAACAGAAAGTTAGTTAAGTTTATCATGTGATAAGAAAGACATGGACGAGGACAAACATTTATACGAACATAGACATAGACATTTGACAAAACAGACATAGACATATTATGTACATATATATATATATTTGGTCGATTTGGTTGGTCTGGTCGTTCTGTCCGGTTGAATGGCAGGGCGGTGCAACTCTTCCTTGGGGCTTGTTGGTGAGTATTAGTCCTGGTCCATTCTTCCTTCCATTTGGGTTTGTTGTCCGGTATGGTGGTGTTGGTTCATCTTTGTTTCTTGTAGTTCATTCCTTTGTTGTTGGTTCTCTGAAGGAAGAATCCAGTACCTGAAAAGAGAGAGAGAGAAAAGAGAGTATCTGGTCTTATAGATTCGGTTTTTATTTCGTCTATTTAGGCTTCGGGGGGGGGGGGAGGGGGGGGGGGGGGGTCAAGTAAAAAAGAATAATAATAATGATAATCATAATAATAAGAATAATAATAGTAGTTATAGAGAAAGAAGTGTTTATGGCATATATAATAGTTATAGTGATCTTATTATTTTTATACAGTAATAATTTAAATACAATAATTCATATTTAGTTACTTATATATGATCTACAATCAATGCTTTAAAATAAAGAAAATCTTTTATTCATAGTTGATAAAATTTACAATATTTCATATAAGAGGTTAAGTAAGATCTACAATCAATGCTTATTTAGTAGGGATATTACGTCAAATTACATGGTGTGATTGTTATACGGGTGTAGGATGGTTGGGCTTCCTTCGTGAGGACGTTTTTACTCAACCACTCTACTATGTATGGAGATTCGTTTGTTTATTTATATTTTAATGAAGTTTGATTATTTAAATTTGTTTTGGTATTATTTTGTAGGATGGTTGTACTTCCTTCTAGAGGACGTTTTTACTCAGCCATCCTACTTTGGTGAAGATTACGAGGTTTATTTATTTAGTTATTTTGTAGGGTGATTAGCGCTTCCCTCGTTGGGGACGTTTTTACGATTTCACCCTATTGAAAGTGATGTAGTTGATTAGTGTTGTATATTATATATTCTTGGTCATTCCTATATTATCGATGAAGTCCCAGATTAGCTGGGAAGTCCAGTATCTATTATCAGGATGTGGAGATAGGAGAGATTTAAGACAGTGGGTAATTCCTCTCTCCGTAAGTTTGTTAATCATTGGTAGTCGTTCATTGTTTAGGTGTTTGCAGTTAATTAGCAGATGTGACGTGGTTGCAATTTGTCCACACGGGCATTTAATTGGTGTGTAGGTGTAGTCTTTGATTACGTTGATAGTTTTAAGTCTAGTGATTAGTTTGCATATTTTAATTGAAGGATGATTGTTATAGACCTTATTGACAAGATTGCTGTCTATTTGATAGCGATGAGTATTTTCTTGTTTTAGACGGTCTTTCCATGTGTTTTTAATTTTGTTTTTGGCTATACTTATGAATTCCTGGTTGCTATATTCTAAGTGTTCTAGTTCGTTTAGTGACATCCCCTCTTTGGCTAATTTGTCGGCTAGTTCGTTGCCGAGTATGTTGATGTGGGAGGGGATCCACGCAAAGATTACCTCTCTTCCGTTATTCTTAATTATTTGGTTAATTTCCCTAATTTGACTGATTATTTCCTGCCTGTTTTTTGAGGAGTCTTGTTCTATAGATTTAATGCTACTCAAGGAGTCGGTCAGGATTACGGCTTTCTGGTGTTTTTGCGTGGCTAGCCATTCTATTGCAGTTTTAATGGCCATCAGTTCTGCGGAGTACACAGAACAGTGTTCTGGTAACCGTTTCCTGATGTTGAGCTTTGCTTTGGGTATGTGAATGCCGTATCCCGTTGACCCCTTTGTAGTGCTTTTGGATCCATCGGTGTAGATTTGGAGATGATCTGCCCATTTGGTGTTTATTAGTTCCAATGTTTGTGATCTAGCATCTGTGGGATTGACATGCTTGTTTGTTGTGTGACATAGTTGTGTGTTAGTGATAGGATTGCTTAGTTGTTTGTATTATTGTTCCTTTTAAATTGTGCTTGTTTAAGATGTCATTTGACATCTGCCCGAATGTAATTGGCCTGGTATTTTTCCTAGAGCCTATACGTCTGAATTGTTTGAGGCATTTATATGTGGGACATTTTTCTTTAAGTATTTGAAGTTTACCCCAGTACTTGAGTGATAGTTCCTCCCGCCTGAGGTCAAGCGGAAGCTCTCCCATCTCTTGTAATAGGGCAACTGTTCTAGTTCCTATGGCAGCTCTTGTTATGATTCTTAGTGCTTTGTTTTGTATTGTGTTTAATTTGTTGAGTTGTGTGTCACTTGCATTGGCATAGGCCAGACATCCGTAGTCGATTACCGAGCGGATGAGTGATCTGTATATTAGCATAAGTGTGGTTCTGTCAGCGCCCCATTGTGTCCCTCTTATGTATTTCATCATGTTGAGTGTTTTAGATGTACGACTTACTAGGTTATCAATGTGGGATTTCCAGGACAATTTCGAGTCAAATGTCATGCCGAGGAATTTGGCTTCTTTTTTGAATTCAAGTTTAGTTTCATTTAGTTTGAGATCTAATTTCCTGTTATTGTCAGTTGGGTGAAACAGTATTGCTACTGTCTTCCCTTCTGAGATTTTGAATCCCCAGTCATTTGCCCAATTTGAAATTTGTTTTAGTGTGTGTTGAAGCGATTTTTTGATTGTGTCTAGGTTCTTCGAGGCTTTCCAGAATGAGCTGTCGTCAGCAAATAATGCGGATTCTGTGTCTTTCCCTACGTAGCTAATAAGGTCATTTATCATTATGTTGAATAGAATCGGGCTGATAACGGATCCTTGCGGCGTTCCGTTATCCATTTTGAATTTATTGCTTAAACAGTTACCTACGCGTACTCTGATATTCCTATCGTTAAGAAAATCTTCTATCCACTTGTACATTCGGCCTTTAATTTTTGCATTGTGGAGTTTGTGTAAAAGACCATCCACCCATACGAGATCAAAGGCCTTAGTTAGGTCGACAAAGATTGCGCAAAGGTATTGTTTTTCCGTGAATGCTCTGCATATGTCATTTTGTAATCTAATGATATGGTCAATTGTTGTGCGATCAGTGCGGTAGCCACTTTGTTGACTTGTTAGGATATTGTTACTTTCACAGTGAAATTTTAGTCTGTTTGTGATTATTGTTTCTAGTGTTTTGCATAGAGTGGAAGTAAGACTTACGGGTCTATATGACGTCGTTTCATTTTTATCTTTGTTTTGTTTATGTAGTGGGATGACAGAGGCGGTTTTCCATTCTTGTGGTATTTTTCCTGTATTCCATGATAGGTTAAAAACTTCTAGGACTAACGATAGTGCTTTATCGGGTAGGTTTTTTAACATTGTGTATTTAACACAGTCTAGCCCTTCTGCACTATCAGTTTTAGACCGTAGAGCTTTTTCCAACTCTTCTATGTTAATGAGACTATTTAAATCTGTTTCATTGTCTTTGTCCTCATGTATTATTGGGGGTTGATTCTGTAGGAATGTATTTTTAATTGTCTTGAATGCTTCGTTATGTTGGCTGTTGCTAGAGCCGTCAGCGTAAGTTTGTCCTAACAGGTTTGCTTTGTGCGTATTGTTTAAGGCTGTTTCATTTTTATATTTTAATAAAGGAATGTTTTGTTTTACTTTTTTACCGGTTATTGCTGATATTTTATTCCACATTGTTTTTAGATTTGTTCGATCATTTAGGGAATTACAAAAATTTTGCCAGTTTTCTTCCTTGGCCTTTTTTATTTCTATTTCTGCGCAAAGTTTTGCTTCAAGGTAGTCAGATCTAGTTTCTTCATTCGGCCTCCGTTTGTACTTTCGTAGTGCCGTTTTTCGTGTGTTAACTAGAGTTTGTAAGTTGTCTGACCACCAAGGTTTTGGGGATTTCCTATTGGTTTCTTTTGTACGAGGAATAGATTGCTCTGCTGAGCTTATTATAGCTTTTGTTAGATTGTCCGCGAATGTGTCTATATTGTCGTTTCTTATTGATGCAAAATCCCAGTGATTACACAAGTTTTGGTACAATTCCCAGTTTGCTTTGTTTATTTTCCATTTAGCCTGACATTTGGTGTATTCTTTGTTGGTTTGGTAGTGTAGGGATGTATGTATAGCTACGTGATCGCTGCCCAAAGTTTCGTTCCCTATTTCCCAATTACAATTTGCGTAAAGTTTATCTGAGACTAACGTCAGATCTATGTGTGTTCCATGTTTACTGTTTTTCCCTACGAAGGTTGGTTCGCTATTGTTATTATTTAGTAGAAGAAGACTGCTGTCTTCTATGTATTCGTACAATTCTTTCCCATCTGTGTCGTTTTCTGGTGATCCCCATGACGTGTGATGACAGTTAAAATCCCCACATATAATTATATTGTCACCCGGAATTTGTTTCAGAATCCTGTCGTAGTCCTTACTTTTTAATTTGTTAGTAGGTGGATTGTAGATGTTTATTATACTTAGGGATTGGTTATTTCCTATATCAATGTTAATTGCCATTAGTTCTAGTTTATTTGTTGGGTTAATTAATAGTCTGTTAAATGGGATTGTGTCCTTAATGTAGCAGACAAGGCCACCTCCATTTGATTGGCCTGGTCGATCGCGCCTAACTAATGTATAGTTATCTAGATTGATGTCATTGTTTTTAGGAGTGAGTCGTGTCTCTTGTAAGCAAAGTATGTCTGGTTTGTTTAGATAGACATATTGTTTGAGTTCAATCAATCGAGACCGCAACCCGTTTAGATTGAGTTGAAAGATTGTTATTGGCTTCGCCATTGTGTATGTTAATGATTTGTATATTTGGGTTATTAGCGTGTTTACACTGTATCGTCTTTGTCGCTTGTACTGCAATTTCGTTTGTTTTGATTGGGTATTTCGGCGTCACTGATCATGGGATTATCCCCATGTCGCAGTGAGTTGTCTTCGTCCTCTGTAACAACTGTATTGATTGTTCGTTTTATTGATCTTGTGTTACTTCGGGACCTGCTTCTGTCCTTTGTATTGGTTTCGGAGGGTGGGGGCATTTTAGAGTTTGTTGGGGTGTTTACACTTTTAACGGGTTTTTGTTTTTTCGGTGTTTGAAGTACCGGTTTTGGATTTTTCGGTGTATTTTTAACATAATTAAGTATGGTGTTGTTTACTTCTTTATTTCTTTCTTCTTCGTGCTTTATGGTGCCTAATTTTGCCAAATCCTTACAGAAATTGACGAAATCACCTACGCTTTTGAATTGAGGTGTGAAGTATTTATTTTCTTTTGTTTGTTCCTCACTGCTAGGAGGATTTGCTTTTTTTTGTTTTCTGGCGTTGTTTTATTGTTGATATGTGTTGTTGCTTCTTTGTGGGAAATACCATGCACATACTGCATAGTTAAGATTGATTTGGTGTTTAGGTATTTGGGACATTTCGGTGAATCAGCTCCGTGATTCCCTCTGCAGTTTATACATTTTGCCTGTGTGGCCCTACATTCTTCCGTTTTGTGGCTGTTGCCACATTTTCCACATACGGCCGCTCCCCTACAGAATTTCTCCAGATGCCCTATTCTCTGGCATTTTGTGCATCTTTTGACTTTCGGTATATAAGGATGAACGGGTCTCCTTTCATAAAGCATGTATATAATACCCTGTGGGGTCTCATCTTTTTTAAATGTTAACTGTACTGTTCTGATATTTTTACCCTGTCTGATCGGGTATTGGTAAATTGCTAGGGGATTGTAGCCCCCCAGTCTAAGGTTATTAATTATTTCCTCGTCGGAATAGTCTTTAGGGATGTTGTAGATTATTACCCTATCGGTTTGGTTGAACTCCGACATGGAGATTTCAACCTTCATATTACACAATGTTTTAATGTTTGTTGCTAATTGAGCGTCCTCCATATTTTGAAAACCTAGCTTTAAGTTACCGTTAGTCAGTACCCTTATGTCGGGGAGAGCTGCAGTCTCCCATTTGATTCTTATTTCGTCTCCTATTTTCGAAACCTTGGTGCCCTTAAAGGATTTTCCCTCTTTGGGCGTACATATCACTATGTGTTTATATTCTCTTATTATTTTCGTTGTTAGCATTGGTTGGGGTTGTTTTGGGGAGTTAACCAAGACATTTGCGTAATTATTTGCCATTGCCATTATGATGTACAATTATATGTACTGAAGAGCAAGTTAGAACAAGGAATGGAGAGAAAGAGAAAAGAAAAAAAAAATAGATATAAGATAAGGGGATAGTGAAAAAAGAAACAAACAGAGATTTGAAAACTAGATGGGGAGGTTTGGGAGTAGGGTCGAAAATTTGACGAAAGTCTGAAGCCTAATTTAGTAGAACAACTTAAGATTAGCCCGCCCGCTAACTTTAGTTGTTCAGATGACGAATAAAAATTTAATAAGTAAAGTGAGTGACAATTAACAAATAAGTAAAGAAAGAATAGAATAAGTATAACTTACAGCATAGAGTAATCCTAGTAATCCAATAATCCAATAATCCACTAAGCACAGTTTAGATGTTAACTCGCCAGAAGCTAATTAACAAGTGAAAAGAAAAATTATTTAGAAATCAGATATTTTATACCATTCCTTCACATAACTGTAAACAATAATACCACGTGACTACTCGACGCCATTAAAGCATGCCGTTACAATCAGCCAATCAGTGATGTTTCTGGTGTATCGGCACGCGAGTAGATTAGGCGCGAGACAGATGTTAGGATCATCTTAATTGTCTGGCACAATCTCGTAGACGAGATTAATGGAGAAAGTTGGCGTGACACTTGGCGTGTGTTGAAGATATGACATCAAGTAGATGATTATTATAACGGTATTTATAAAGTTAATTAGAAGACGGAATGTTAGTAAACATTATATTAGCAAGAAACAGGTGCAACTAAATTAAAACTAGTTGGATATTGTAGAAGAAATACAAATAAGTGGAAGCAAAGAAGAATTCTATTTTTTTCTAAATTACACATTGATTCTGGGAAATCAGCATCAACAAAAGTAAATCATGCACTTTGGTTTTTGGTTGATATTTAGAGATGTTAAGAGTGTTGTATCAATCTAAGTTAGATAACAAGTATATTATTTGGACATCTGCCTTTAATTGTCTTTTTTCTGTAATTATCATTATGTCGGCACATAAATATTATTTACTAGGGACTTCCACCTGATAAAAACTTAGAAATAACTACTGTAGACATAAACAGCAATAATTGCATGTTTAGATATCCATGTGTTGAGGTGTTACATGTTAAAGTAAGTTTGAGTCGACATCTTTTGAGGCGTAACGTATTGAAGGTTAGGTTGCGTGGATATCTATCTATTAAGGCGTTACATATTAAAGGTTAGGTTGCGTGGATATCTATTGAGGCGTTACATATTGAGGTTAGGCTGACTAGATATGTATTGGCGTGTTACATACTGACAGTTATCAGGGGGGGGGGGTAGCTGTGCGATTGGTATACAATTATACTTTAAGAGAATGTATATTTGAACCGCTCAGAAATAAACACTAAGTTTATATTTAGATATCCATCTCTTGAAGTGTTACATACTGGATTGATAAAATTATATCATGAAGAGGGAGGGTATCATTAACTGTTCTATAGATATAATTAAAGAGAATATGACACTTGAATTAGATTAGATTAAGTAGATTTAAACGAGGTTAGATTTCGACACCTAGACTATAATATTGATGTAAGACTCGATTAATTAGTCAACAAACAGATCTAATTAACCCTCAAGATATATAACACCTTCAATAGATTAGACCATCGCGATTTGATTGTTGGTTGATTCTCAGGGTCCATTGAGACGCATTTGATCAGGGTGCCCCACTAATCATATCCAGCCCAAGAGTGTTACGCTGTGCCATTAATGTGTGCCACGATCCATCATTAATAATGAAATGTATTTGGACCTTTTAGACCCTTTATGCGATAAATCATTCCAAATTTGTATTTGCACCAAATAACAGAATTGAGAATATCGAGAGGGAGAGAGAGATACATGGTGTTTAACGTCCACTCGACACAAACTAGGTCATTTCGGGACTAACATATGGGATTTAACATTTTATTTCAATTATTCGTTTGCGCGTAGGTCCCGGAGAAAACCCACAAGGCGGGACAGCCCCTATCTCTATGCCACATAAGTTCACACCAGGGGTCGAAACCACTATCGCAAGCCAGAGTTGACCGGCCGGCTAGAGGTCGAAGCGCGGCACCCTAGACCACTAGGCCATCCCAACCCCCCGTAGTTGCATCAAATAATGTATAATTAACACAAAGTATCATTTTATCGATACATAAGTAATTAGTTTAATACTCTCGTCTTTATCTAGCAAAAGATACAGGTAAGTGAATAATACACACATATATATATAGAATATGCAACAAAAATAACATTAACACCTTTATTTGGGAGGGGGAGGCATTTACAACTAAACCATCAGATATCTGTATCATTTTCTTCACAAAAACGGGAGTATCCTTGTCGTAGCATCGCTTAGTATTAAACTCAGTAATTATGTATCCATAAAATTGTACCTTTTGTAAATTACGAGAGAGAGAAATGGGTTTTAAATTCCAATCGACACGCTAACTAACCATTCAGCCACCTTGCCCCTCTGTTCAATTAAGAAATGCCTATCAAAGAATTTAGTGTATTACTCTTCAAGACATGTGACATGGGTCAATATATCCACTACAAGATTAAACACATTTATAAAACGTCATTTATTATCCAATTAAATAGGAGGATATTTTATAGTTACATTATTGTCACACAAAACCTCCTACAAAATCAAACACGCTGCTGACACGAGCTTCATTCATAACGGCATACCTTTCCGCCAATGTTTTAAAGAGCATTTAGCTTGATTGTATGACAGGTGTATAGGTATGTATCGTCTGCTCCATTGCAGAAAATGTTACGCGATAAATGATATTTAACCAATCAGAATGCGTTTCATATAAATATAGCATTTTGATTGGTTGCGTAACAGGTGTACAGGTATGTATCGTCTGCTCAATAGTAGAAGATGGTACGGTTGTTAGCTTGACACTTGGCGTTAGTAGCCATCTTGACACCTGACTAGAAATACAACATACCTATAGTCATATAAATATTTAACTTTATTATATATTATTGTCAAATAACGTGATAAAGAATATGTTTCAATATTGTACATAATTAATCATAGTTATTATAAAAGCAACAACCGTCTTACTGCTTAGAGGTTTACTCGGGTAATATCATACGCCAAGATAGGAGTCGTCTTGGAGAGAGAGAAATTGGGTTTAACGTCCACTCAACACAGCTAGGTCATTTTGGGACTAACATATGGTTTAATTTTATTTCAAAAAGTCGCTTGCGCGTAGGGGTATTTAGCAGTGGGAGAAAGTCGGAGTGCCCGGAGGAAACCCACGAGGTTGAGAAGGCGCCCCTTATCTCCATTCCACATACGCTCACACCAGGGCTCAAAACAACATACGCAAGCCAGAGTTGGCCGGTCAGCTAGAGGTCGAAGCGCGACACTCTAGACCACTAGACCATCCCAACCCCCGGCATGCATTAAAGGAGATGTATTTAAAATAAATGTTTCTCATGTTTCTTCTTACTGGTCTCGGGGGATCACGGAGGGTAAGACGCTGGCTCGCTAGCCTTGAAGTCGGGTGTTCGATCCCTGCATTGACCGAGAGAGTTCATCCAGATTTTCCTGCGTGGTTTCCTCTTGTCAGTGATGCAAGACGGAGAGCCAGACATCACCAGCTGTCGAGTCGTTCGGATGGGACGAACAACCGAGGTCCTGTGTACACATTGGCGTGCACATAAAATATCTCTTGACAGTTGGAATTCCATATAAGACTAGACCGTGGCGCCGCTGCCCGGGCACACTTTCCCCCATAGCACACTGTATGGAGTATATCCGTCTTCATTTTCCCTCTTTGGGAGCAGAACAGTAGGACGTGGAATCCTATTTCATTTCACTTCTTACTGCTCTCTTGTAACGAATACGTTCTCCAGAGTAGGAAATAATGCACCTCATAGCTATCCACTGAATAACAATTAAAAATATAAGTTTATTAACAACATTTTTCACAACAAAAACTTAACTAAAATAAAATATGATATAAAGTAATAAAAATCAACATTAACAATGAAAAAATAATTTATATTCTATATACTTTACCCTAGCAAGGTTTCTATTAGTTTTTGTTTTACAATTAAACAATTTGCATAATATATAGTTTATTCTAGTATATTCCAGTGTACATTAAATATGTTGTACTCTTGCTTACTGGTATATTTTTTTAGCAAGTATCTATTGTGTTTGCTAGCAGTTTTATACCAGTTTCCAGTCATATTACTGTTTTCCACGCACGTGGTCTGTTGGTTTTTACCAAGGTCTCCAGACACAACTGTTAATGTTCATATTATTAGTATTACCAATAAAACTGTTATTGTTATTATTTGAGTCTACTGTTGTTTCAGTTTTTATATTCTGTCTATAATTGTGTCTATCTAATGGTACTGCTAATGACGGGTTGTATTTAATGTAATTCTGGTTTTCACTTCTCAATGAATATTGTCCATTTATATTTGTTGATGTTTCTGGATACTGAACATAATTTCTATTCCTGTTAACATTTGTAGATTGTATATTGCGAGACACGTGTTGAATCAGGGCATATTTTACATTGTCCGAAACTTCTGTTACTCCGCCTAAAAATGACGTCATTTCTTGGAAACATCGATTAAATCCTTTCTGACATTTGATCTGTTCTTCTCGTGGAGAAACTGGAGATGAATATTTAGTTTTCTTAATGAATTCAACTGCAGATTCCAGAATTTCGGCCTTTTCCATTTTATTGACATCGAGTTCCTGAAAGATTAAAAAAAAACATGAGATTTGGTCAAAAAAAAAATACATCCAATGTTTTAAAAGAACATAATTTAATTTAGAAATATGATTGAGTAAATTTATATCCGAAGTAAAGGTTATAAGAACTTACCGTTTGATATGAAACTGAATCTTCACATAACAAGTATTTAATCTGGTTCAAACATTCGTTAATTCTGTTTCGTCTTTTCTTTTCAGCTAACAATTTTCGTCCCTTTCTAAAAGAAGTATAAGACTGAGATTCCATGATTAAAGTTTAAACAGGTAGATGTGTTCAGGTAGAATGTTTCAAGTTAAACTGATCAATTATTTAGAAATAAGATATTTTATACCATTCCTTCACATAACTGTAAACAATAATACCACGTGACTACTAGACGCCTTTGAAGCATGCCGTTACAATGAACCAATCAGTGATGTTTCTGGTGTATCGGCACGCGAGTAGATTAGGCGCCAGACAGATGTTAGGATCACCTTAATTGTCTGACACAATCTAGTAGACGAGATTAATGGAGAAAGTTGGCGTGACACTTAGCGTGTGTTTCCGATATGACATCAAGTAGATGATTATTATAACGGTATTAGAAGACGGACTATTAGTAAATATTATATTAGCAGGAAACAGGTGCAACTAAATTAAAACTAATTGGATATTGTAGAAGTAATAAAAATAAGTGGAAGGAAACAAGAATTATATTTTTTTCTAAATTACAAATTGTTTCTGGGAAATCGGAATCTACAAAAGTAAATCATACATTTGCATAAATACTTTGGTTTTTGGTTGATATTTAGAGATGTTAAGAGTGTTGTATCAATCGAAGTTAGATAAGAAGTTTATTTAGACATCTGACTTTAATTGTCATGATTTTGATAACTGAGTTATCAGGATGGCTACGGTGATATGTACGGCAACTAGTTACATGTTTTGGGTATGATTCTTCAAGTTGGTGTTTTTCAAAAGTTTGGTGGTCAAGCGCATACAAATTTTAGTGCAAAGACATGCTCATTTGTTCCTCAGTCTATAGTAAAAGGCATTCGGATCAACGAGGCCACAATTAACATTGAAGTCAATAGGGAAATTAATGGTGGTCTGCCTCCTGTTACATACTGACAGTTATCAGGGGGTAGGATATCTGTAGTAGTGACATTGGTATACAATTGTACCTCAAGAGAATGTATACTTGAACTGCTCAGAAATAAGCACAAAATTTATATTTAGATATCCATCTCTTGAAGTGTTACATACTGGATTGATAAAATTTTATCATGAAGAGGGAGGTTATCATTAACTGTGCTATAGATATAATCAAAGAGAATATGACACTTGAATTAGATTAGATTAAGTAGATTTAAACGAGGTTAGATTTAGACACCTAGACTATAATATTTATGTAAGACTCGATTAGTTAGTCAACAGATCTAATTAACCCTCAAGATATATAACACCTTCAATAGATTAGACCATCGAGATTTGATTGTTGGTTGATTCTCAGGGCCCATTGAAACGCATTTGATCAGGGTGTCGTATTCAATATAAATCAATTGTACGATATCTACTTTGGCTATACTTTATCATGTCATATTACTGTAACGTTGATTCCAGTTATCCAATGGTATTTCGTGTTACATAAATACAGCCACACGATTGGTCAGTGGACAGGTGTGGAGGCTGATGTCGTCTGCTACACCACCGAGCAGAAGATATAAACGTTGGCGTGACACTTGGCGTTAGTAGAAGTCTGACATCTGGTCGACTGCTGACTTACCGGTAGTAAGGATAATTTTATAGGATTATAATGGAATGTATACAATGGTTGTATAGTTGTTACAAACTCTGCTTTAAGACAATCAGGGATTTAAACAGAATAGTTCCATGGAGGTGAATAAGATGTTACCGGAACTAAATGCATGTCGCTGTCTTTTAATACAATGCAGTGGATTATTTCGTTTAACCCTTCTCGTTGCTGCATTTCATCGACATTCAGGAACATTTGGTATTTTGAATACCCACTACGAGATGTAAGAAGGTGAAAACGAATCGAAAAAAAAACTGTGAAAAGTGCAACAATATTTTATAAACTGTGAACTCCTCGGGTTGGACATGCGGACACCCATCGTCACTTTCTTAAAGCGAACTGGAACTTGATTTCAAATGCTGAAATAACTGGCTAGATTCATTAAACAATATTTTATTCAAAAAGCTCAATTGGATTAAACAACAGGCGGATATGGGAGACATTGCTAGAATGAATATCTGATGTTTGAATAATGATCCTTACCGAAAACCACCATTGGGATTTTCAAAACCGGGTACATTTCATGTCGGGGGGTTGGGATGGCCTAGTGGTCTAGAGTGCCGCGCTTCGACCTCTAGCTGGCCGGCCACCTCTGGCTTGCGGCTGTGGTTTCGAGCCCTACTGTGAGCGTATGTGACAAAGAGATAGGGGCGCCTTTTTCATCCTTGTGGGTTTCCTCCGGGTACTCCGGTTTCCTCCCACTGCTAAAGACCCCTAGGTGCAAGCGGATTATTGAAATAAAATATGAAAACCATATGTTAGTCCCGAAATAACCTAGTTTCTCCCTCTCTCTCCCTATGTGTAGATGCGATATATTTCCCATCCTAATGTAATATTCGGCATGCAATGTTTCTCATGTTTCTTCTTACTGGTCTCGGCAGATTACGGAGGGTAAGACGCTGGCTCGCTAGTCTGGTAGTCGGATGTTCGATCCCTGCATTGGCCGAGAAAGTTCATCAAGATTTACCTGCGTAGTTTCCCCTTGTCAGTGATGCAAGACGGAGAGCCAGGCAGGACCAATTGTCGAGTCGTTCGGATGGGACGAACAACCGAAGTCCCGTGTACACAGTGGTGTGCACATAAAACATCTCTTGACAGTTGGAATTCGATATAAGACTAGACCGTAGCGCCGCTGCCCGAGCACACTTTCCCCCATAGCACACTGTATGGAGTATGTCCGTCTTCATTTGCCCTGTTTGGTAGCTGAACAGTAGGACATGAAATCCTGTTTCATTTCATTTCTTACTGCTCTCATGTAACGTATACAACATTCTCTAGAGTAGGAAAATACTCTATCGCTGTCCACGACAAAAACGACTAAATGAATAACAATTAAAAAATATAACAGTTTATTAACAAAATTCTTCACAACAAAAACTTAACTAAAATAAAATATGATATACAGTAATAACAATCAACATTAACAATGAGATAATTTATATTCTATATACTTTACCCTAGCAAGGTTTCTATTAGTTTTTGTTTTACAATTAAAAAATTTGCATAATATATAGTTTATTCTAGTATATGTCAGTGTAAATTAAATATGTTGCACTCTTGCCTACTGATATATTTTTAGCGTGGTATCTATTATATTATTTAGTTTTATACCAGTCTACAGTCATATTACTGTTTTTCACACACGTGGTCTGTTGGTTTTTACCAAGGTCTCCAAACACTGCTGTTATTGTTGATATTATTATTACTAATACAACTATTATTGTTATTATTTGAGTCTGCTGTTGTTTCAGTTTTTATATTCTGTCTATGATTGTGTCTATCTAATGGTACTGCTAATGAAGGGTTATATTTAATGTAATTCTGGTTTTCACTTCTCAATGAATATTGTCCATTTACATTTCTTGATGTTTCTGGATACTGAATATAATTTATATTCCTGTTAACATTTGTAGATTGTATATTGCGAGACACGTGTTGAATCAGGGCATATTTAACATTGTCCGATACTTCCGTTACTCCGCCTAAAAATGACGTCATTTCCCGGAAACATCGATTAAATCCTTTGTGATATTTGATCTGTTCTTCTCGTGGAGAAACTGGAGATGAATATTTAGTTTTCTTAATGAATTCAACTGCAGATTCCAGAATTTCGGCCTTTTCCATTTTATTGACATCGAGTTCCTGAAAGATTAAAAAGAAACCATGAGATTTGGTAAAAAAAAAATACATCCAATGTTTTAAAAGAACATAATTTAATTTAGAAATATGATTGAGTAAATTTATATCCGAAGTAAAGATTATAACAACTTACCGTTTGATATGAAACTGAATCTTCACATAACAAGTTTTTAATCTGGTTCAAACATTCGTTAATTCTGTTTCGTCTTTTCTTTTCGGCTAACAATTTTCGTCCCTTTCTAAAAGAAGTATAAGACTGAGATTCCATGATTTAAGTTGAAACAGGTAGATGTGTTCAGGTAGAATGTTTCAAGGTTAACTGATAAATTATTTAGAAATCAGATATTTTATACCATTCCTTCACATAACTGTAAACAATAATACCACGTGACTACTCGACGCCACTGAAGCATGCCGTTACAATGAACCAATCAGTGATGTTTCTGGTGTATCGGCACGCGAGTAGATTAGGCGCGAGACAGATGTTAGGATCACCTTAATTGTCTGGCACAATCTACCAGACGAGATTAATGGAGAAAGTTGGCGTGACACTTAGCGTGTGTTGAAGATATGACATCAAGTAGATGATTATTATAACGGTATTTATAAAGTTGATTAGAAGACGGAATGTTAATAAACATTATAAATATTAACAGGAAACAGGTGCAACTAAAGTAAAACTAGTTGGATATTGGAGAAGAAATACAAATAAGTGGAAGCAAACAAGAATTATATTTTTTTCTTAATTACACATTGATTCTGGGAAATCGGCATCAACAAAAGTAAATCATGCACTTGGGTTTTTGGTTGATATTTAGAGATGTTAAGAATGTTGTATCAATCTAAGTTAGATAACAAGTATATTATTTGGACATCTGCCTTTAATTGTCTTTTTTCTGTAATTATCATTATGTCGGCACATAAATATTATTTACTAGGGACTTCCACGTGATAAAAACTAAGGAATAACTACTTTAGACATAAACAGCAATAATTGCATGTTTGGATATCCATGTGTTGAGGTGTTACATGTTAAAGTAAGTTTGAGTCGACATCTATTGAGGCGTAACGTATTGAAGGTTAGGTTGCGTGGATATTTATTGAGGCGTTACATATTGAGGTTAGGCTGGCTAGATATGTATTGGCGTGTTACATACTGACAGTTACCAGGGGGGGGGGGGGGGTAGCTGTGGGATTGGTATACAATTATACTTCAAGAGAATGTATATTTGTACCGCTCAGAAATAAACACTAAGTTTATATTTAGATATCCATCTCTTGAAGTGTTACATACTGGATTGATAAAATTATATCATGAAGAGGGAGGGTATCATTAACTGTTCTATAGATATAATTAAAGAGAATATGACACTTGAATTAGATTATATTAAGTAGATTTAAACGAGGTTAGATTTAGACACCTAGACTTTAATATTGGTGTAAGACTCGATTAATTAGTCAACAGATCTAATTAACCCTCAAGATATATAACACCATTAATAGATTAGACCATCGCAATTTGATTGTTGGTTGATTCTCAGGGTCCATTGAGACGCATTTGATCAGGGTGCCCCACTAATCATATCCAGCCCAAGAGTGTTACGTTGTGCCATTAATGTGTGCCACGATCCATAATTAATAATGAAATGTAATTTGGACCTTTTAAACCCTTCATGCGATAAATCATTTCAAATTTGTATTTACACCAAATAACAGAATTGAGAATATCGAGAGGGGGGAGAGAGAGATACATGGTGTTTAACTTCCACTCGACACAAACTTGGTCATTTCGGGACTAACATATGGGATTTAACATTTTATTTCAATTATTCGTTTGCGCGTGGGGTCTTTAGAAGTGGGAGGTACCGAATAAAACCCACAAGGCGGGACAGCCCCTATCTTTATGCCACATAAGTTCACACCAGGGCTCGAAACCACTACCGCAAGCCAGAGTTGACCGGCCGGCTAGAGGTCGAAGCGCGGCACTCTAGACCACTAGGCCATCCCAACCCCCCGTAGTTGCATCAAATAATGTATAATTAACACAAAGTATCATTTTATCGATACATAAGTAATTAGTTTAATACTCTCGTCTTTATCTAGCAAAAGATACAGGTAAGTGAATAATACACACATATATATAGAATATGCAACAAAAATAACAATAAACTACAAATAAAACATTAACACCTTTATTTGGGAGGGGAAGGCATTTACAACTAAACCATCAGATATCTGTATCATTCTCTTCACAAAAACGGGAGTATCCTTGTCGTATCATCGCTTAGTATTAAACTCAGTAATTATGTATCCATAAAATTGTACCCTGTGTAAATTACGAGAGAGAGAAATGGGTTTTCAATTCCAATCGACACGCTAACCATTCAGCCACCTTGCCCCTCTGTTCAATTAAAAAATGCCTATCAAAAAAGTTAGTGTATTACTCTTCAAGACATGTGACATGGGTCAATATATCCACTACAAGATTAAACACATTTATAAAACGTCATTTATTATCCAATTAAATAGGAGGATATTTTATAGTTACATTATTGTCACACAAAACCTCCTACAAAATCAAACAAGCTGCTGACACGAGCTTCATTCATAACGGCATACCTTTCCGCTGTTAGCGATGTTTTAAAGAGAATTTAGCTTGATTGTATGACAGGTGTACGGGTATGTATCGTCTGCTCCATTGCAGAAAATGTTACGCGATAAATGATATTTAACCAATCAGAATGCGTTTCATATAAATACAGTGATTTGATTGGTCGTGTGACAGGTGTACAGGTCATTCGGCAAACCTCGACAGATTCCGGTGCCCTATATCTAGACTCGGCTGTATGATGTAGTCCGCCATTTTGGAACTATTTTAAAGGACCCGGGTAAACATGGTTGCCCCAGGAGATGGGTGCCAGTCAAGTCGTCCACAAGCGAAGTCGTCCACAACCGTTGGTGGAGTCGTCCACAAAGCATTGGTGATGTCGTCAACAACTATTAGTGATGTCGTCCACAACTGAATTTGTTTATGAATTTGTTAATGAATTTGTTATTTATGAAATAAAACGATTTACTTTGTTGTTTATTTGCCGGGAGAAAGGGTGACCACATATAAAAAAAACTATACTAATTAAAAATACATCGTGTGGACGACTCCAAAAAACGTATTACAATATCCAGAATTTTTTTACTTTGTTGTTTATTTACCGAGAGAAAGGGTTACCACGCAGAAAAACTATACTATTTACAAATACGTTATGTGTCCAGAAATTATGCTAAGTCGTGTGGACGACTCCACCAACGGGTGTGGGCAGCTTAACCAGATTTTGGGACTTTTTTGTAAAAGCGGAACGTTTTCCTGTTAGAGTAAATCGATAGTCGATAAGCCGCATCGCAAATGTATGGTCGTAGTTACATATCAATGACTATCATACATCCGAGTCTAGATGAAGGTTACGGAGAGTACCGGAATCTGTCGAGGTTTGCCGAATGGTGTACAGGTATGTATCTTCGCGCAATAGTAGAAGAAGATGGTACACTTTTTAGCGTGACACTTGGCGTTAGTAGCCATCTTGACACCTGACTAGAAATACAACATACCTATAGTCAAAAGAGAGACAAATGGGGTTTAACGTCCACTCTACACAACTAGGTCATTTCGGGACTAACATGTGGTTTAATTTTATTTCAATAATTCGCTTGCGCGTAGGGGTCTTTAGCAGTGGGAGGAAACCGGGGTGCCCGGAGGGAACCCACGAGGTTGAGAAGGCGCCCCTATCTCCATGTCACATACGCTCAGACCAGGGCTCGAAACCACAGCCACAAGCCAGAGGTGGCCGGCCAGCTAGAGGTCGAAGCGCGGCACTCTAGACCACTAGGCCATCCCAACCCCCACCTATAGTCAAATATACTATACCTATAATAATAAATATTTAACTTTGTTATATTATTGTCAAACAACGTGACAAATAATATGTTTCAATATTGTACATAATTAATCATAGTCATTATAAAAGCAACAACCACGTTACTGCTTAGAGGTAGGGAGGTAGGGAGGGTTTAACGTCCACTCGACATAAAAATAAGTCATTTTGGGACTAACGTATGGTTTTCAATTTAGTAATAGTAATAACAAAATCATTAACATTGCAAATCAGTTCTTGCTATCTGACCCGTTACTTCTCTATAATTTCATGTTATGAATTTTTCTATTTTGTGTTACCATTGTTGAACTGTGTTTAAAAGCTAAAAGTCCATGACTTACAGCTATATGTATATAAATAAAAGAAAACTTGAAACTTGACAACGAAAATAGAAGACATATCATAACATAAAGGTAATTCTTGATATCTTTGCAGCTGTACATAGCTCATTTCTATTATTGTACACATTATTACCAAAGTTAAATTAATATAAGGACGGTTAGCATGGAAAAGCTCAGACGAAAATACGTTAAATTATTTCCAGTCACCTTTCTCATCCGATAATGATGCTCAGCCGATTACGAACCATCCTCGGTTACCCAGTGCATTCATTCCGTTCTACTCTACTATACACTGGGTTAATCTATAGGGCTTCCACGATTTCAAATTGCTAGAATGTAGCTATACTGTACGAACCAATCAGAAAACAGTTTACAAGCCAATCGTTTCGCCTTCGTTTTTATAATGGTAGATGACCATATTAATGTCCATTTACGGATTGATTTATGTAAGAAATATATATATTAATATTTTCTTTGTATTTAACTGTATTATCAAAATCTCTAGTAAGTGTTGTTGATCTCAAATATGTGTAACATCTATATGTTTCCGTTTTGTTATCATTATTACTATTCGTTCTTTGTCTAAAATAATAATAATAATATGTCGTTTTGTAATGTTTATTATTAATGAAAGTATACGCGGTAATTTAATTACTAATTACTTGTCTACGATATCACGTGGACATAAAATTCGCAGAATGAACACACAATTCTCAATAAATCTAATGACTCTCAATGATTAAATGAACGTTTGGTCTTCAATAATATAACATATAAATTCTGTATTCGTTACCGCTGGGAAACATGGTGCTTCCCACAAGGAAATAGTAAATACCACATTTGTCGTGTTCGGGTGCACAAGTGGGAAAATCAACATGGCTGTCATTTTCCTTTCAAGGATTATTAAACCCCTAATCACCATTGTGAAATTTTAATCGCTAAGAGGAATATCACCCTAAAGAGGATTTAGTTCGGTTCAGTATTTGCAAGGATATGATGAATTTTAATTCCAGTTGAATTCAAGCTAGAAAATATTTACATTTAGTTTTCTTAATTAAATTTTTAAATAATCAATCTAAGAACAATTTATCGTATTTAAAACCGTGACAAATAAGATAAAGATAATAATAAAATAAAAACCAAGTACGAACAATCCAAACCATAAGACAGAATTCGAAGCCCTAAAAACGTTATAGGCAAAACAGTGCATTCAAGCAAAATAGTGTAATCAGCAAATGGGCGGCTCCTCGTGTACAAAAATACACGACAAGCAGTGGTAACAGGTGTCCGGAAGAGTAAGCTTACCCTGCCTGGCGCCACACCCGCCATAGCTGCTTGCCGATGAGCGGCACAGTCAATTAGCTTAGCATGTGCATAATTAACTGTTACGGTACGTAGACATTTTAAATTCAAAGAAACATAGAATGTTAGTCCTGAAAAGAGCTAGTTTGTGTCGAGTGGTCGTTAAAGCACATAGTTACTGGAACATTGTGTTGAAATAGACCGTACTGTCCTAAAGCGGTGGACACACTAGCCGAATGATTCGGCCGAATCGTTCCGCCGAATCAATCGGCGTCGAAATTCGCCTAGTGTGTCCACCGTCATTCGGCCGAATTTCTAATCGGCCGAATGATTCGCCCGAATCAAACATGTTTGATATATTCGGCCGAATATTTAATCATGTGACGTGAAAAGTGATGCAATCGACTTATGAATCGGCTAATGTGTCTAGTGCTTAAAGCCTGAACTGCCGTACGGTACAATAACAAAATAGTACAATATGAAAAGCCGGGTATTTTTCTCGTTTTCTGTTTGATGTGTTCCTTGTCATTGTCGAGGAAATGTATTACGATATGTGAAATTCTATAAATCACGTATTCAGATAGGTATGTACATCCACAACAAACATATGACTACAAAAATAGTATATTATCGTTCGAAACTTTTATTTTGGAATTACGACTTCCGGGCCAGTTTTTGTAGTTACGAACGCTATTTACCAACTCGATAGTCGTATTTTCCATAAAACCGAGAAGTAACGAATACAGCATAATTACGCTTTTAGAATAGGCCGACTCCAAACACTGTCAGAAGAGAGTAACTTCCCTTCGCCAATTTCCTTTTCAAATAACAGTTTATGGGATTGGTCGATAAAAAAAAGAACCAGCATCAAGTGTCTCCCCCATAGATTAACCCAGGGTATAGTGGAGTAGAACGGAATAAGTACACTGGGTAACCGAGGATGATTACAAACATTAACCATTTCCTTTTCAACATAGTGCTTGGCGCAAAAGGGTGACGCCACGCGAGTCTCAAGAGAGAAGTACGTCAACTATCCTTTAGTCATTCGACTGTTGACATCCCAGTAATCCCCAAGCCAATAACTTGCAATCTTTGCACCGTGGTGACGACTGCGATTTCCCAAACATGATTCGCCAACAATAATTAATTCTTAGAAGTGTTTTTAGCTGGCCACATTCGAGGCCCCTCCAAACAATTCTGTACCCCACCTCCTCTCCCATAAAAAATGAAATAAAAAATGTATAAGCTGGCTACGGGCCCGCATTGCGTGACACAAGGGGACCTGTCTGATTTGTCCACCGATAGGCGAACCGGTTTTTCATGGCATAGATCAAGTGACCCGTGATGCTTATAGCTGTATTTATATCGAAAATTTGTACTAGGTCCCGTGTTATCCACCCTGTAGGCCAGAGAACTTGGTAAAATCCTCTCTGATAACGACCTCTCTCATCACTTCTACGCTGCAGCCCAAGTAACTCAGCCAAAGCCGCATGTTCCTGAAGCAACGACCTCGAGTTTTACAACATGTAACCGTTGCTTCAACACTGGACAATTCCCGAACTTTTACGCTTGTTGTGTTTACATGTGTCCAATAAGCATTGTCCAATCAGAGGTCGTGGTACATAGCACACCCACACGGCCACAGGTCTAAAAAAAGTGAGAATTCGCGGGGTCCACCTGGATTCGAATTTATCAATGGAACAACATTAATCGCACTTGTCACTTTCACCTGCGTAACACAGGATCCATATTGTGCGATTCCTGGAGATCTTAAGATAAGATTATTGTAACAGTGTGTTCGAAGTTTTAATTCAAAGCGCAATTTGCGACCCCTTATGCCCCAAACGCGAAACTCAAGAAATGACCTTTTCTCATTCTTATCCATATGTAGTCACATTCCGATGGTCAAACCTTTCGTGCTCAACTTTTTACAGTTCGGTCATCGAGCTCTCAGTCTAATATACTTAGTATATGGAGTTTAGCGCGTTAAATTTCTCTTTAATTACCTCTCTGAAAAAAATGCCCCCATCTCCCAACCCTGACGCGTTCCATGTTTTTTTTTTAAAATTCACCCCTCTGAAATTTTTATTTAGATATGCTTTTCTTTAGTCGTTTAGTATACATTCATGTTACATTAATTTGTGTTTTTAGACCCAGTTTCGTATATTTTAAAATTCCAACTAAGTGACCCATACAACTTTTCTTTTGAGGTACGGTCTTCATTCTTGCCTTCTTCACTAGCCCACTATATCTGTGAACTGAAATGAAATGGGGATTTAACGTCCTAATGGAATATGCCATACAGGGCAGCGGCGCTACGGCCTACTCTTATATATAATTTCAACTGCCAAGGGATCTTTTACGTTCACGCCAATGTGTACAGCTGCCAGGCCCTCCGCATCACTGACAAGGGAAAACCACACCGGAACATCGAGATAAACTTTCTCGGCAAATGCAGGGATCGTACACTCGACCTCCAGGATAGCGAATCAGCACCTTATCCACTTAGCCACGTGATCCCCAACTATACTTGTAATCGAAGGTGTATTAATCATTATGTTTCTATTTTGCAAACTGTACACCGGTCGGATTAATAATTTCAATTTTAGCAAAACAAGTTCTACCATTTTATAGTTCAAATTAAAACCCAGATCATTGTTATTGAGTGTGATATTACTAAAACAGAACAGAAGGGTTACATTTCAGTTAATAAAAAGATGATCGGATAACATTAAATAACCACTGATATATGAACAGCCCCCCAAAAAACAGCTATTGTGTAAAATTATTAATATTTATCTGCAATAAAAGACTGCTGTTTCAAATTAATTTTTATACGCCCACATTTTCATGGCCGCCCTTCGTACGAAAACAGTGTAAACATCTGGGGTTGGTTGCTCAAAACTAAGTTAGTTTAACGATCCGTTAAACTCTAACGGACCTATATCTTGGTAACGTGTTGTTTGTTAAATTTACTACAGAAAACACTATAGAATACTTTATTTTTTCTTTTAGATATACTAGCATAAATCTGTAGGAAAAATATTGCACCACCAAATGTTTGGGGCCTTTATTTCCAGCAACAATCTTTCTCTCCGTTAAAGTTAACAGATCGATAAAAGATAACGGAACTTTGAACAACCGGCCCCTGGTATATATCAAAGTTGTGGCAACGATATTGATGAAACGTGAAATGCAAGTTTATAACCCAACGATCTCGGTTCCTGTCAATATTCGCGCATATCGGATGGTACCTTTCTGAATTATGGCCTCTGATTGTACGAAAAATCACGTTTTTAGAATTTTGTCCCTCTAGAGGTCATAATTATTATCCGATTTCCAAAAACGTTCGAATATATCATCGTTACGCCGTAATGTTTGTTGAGTTCGAGTTTCGTGAAAATCGGATCGAAACAGCCGGACACAATGCCCACCCCTCGTACGTAAATAGTGTAAACATCTGGTAAATTAATGTTGTGGACCCTCGATAGGTCACAATTTTGATTCAATTTTGATGAAACTTGAAATACATGTTTATAACACAACGATATTGCATCCTTTCGATATTCGCGGATTATGCATCGCAATCTCCCGAATTATGCCCCTTGACTTAACAAAAAATCGCGTCTTTAGCTTGTGGTCCCTCTAGAGGTCACAGTGTTTATCAGATTTTAACAACAATAAGATCTTAGATCCTATTGATTATCACGAAGTCCTAGATTATGGCCCCCGATTGTTCGAAAATTGCATATTTAACTTACGGATTTTCTAGAGGTCCTTTTTCTAATTTAAAAACCGTTTAAATGCATCACTATTCCACCATAATGAAGGTTAAATTCGAATTTCGGGAAATCAAAATAAAACTTCCCGACAAAATGGCCGCTTTCCGTACGCAAATTGTGTATTAGTGTGTAATACGAAGTGTGAGCCTCTAGAGGTCACAATTTTTATCCGAATTTTATGAAACGTAAAACACATCTTTATATCCCAATGATCTCAGTCTCTTGTGATATTTTCAAGTTTCGGGCCATAACTTTCTCGATTATTGCCCCCGATTGTTTTTAGATTATTCTCTATCCATTTCTTGTAAAATGTGGGCTTTTCCTTCCTGGCAGCCGCTGGTTTTATTTTGTA
Organism: Patella pellucida; assembly: GCA_917208275.1. Classification (NCBI taxonomy): domain Eukaryota; kingdom Metazoa; phylum Mollusca; class Gastropoda; family Patellidae; genus Patella; species Patella pellucida. The sequence continues at coordinate 65,928,333 of OU795042.1, read as the reverse complement.
GTTATTGGAACCTTGTATTTTTATGATAACCTAACCTCATAAACCCACAAACTTTGACCTCTGAGATTCTAGCCCAAACTTTTGCTCCTGTTTACAGGAACGGGTGGAGTGTACGCGGAACACCTGATACGACTTCTCCTCGTGGGATCTGTTATAACAAACCAACTACATAACCTCTACTTTGTTAGTGGCCCGGTCTTCATTAGCCCATTCAGAGCCGAACAGTAGGACGCCAAACCTCATTTCTTTGTAAATCCGCTTTTAAGCATAATTAAAATCATCTTAAACAATGCCCATAAATGTCATTGTGTATCTTTCTGGTACAGGTGCAGCCTTCTTGAATAATGCAAATAAATGTCATTGTTTTGCGACCTTTTGTAATCTGGATCTCATCTTTTCCCGTTCCAGCGTTTGACAATCCTCACGTTCTCCCTCTCGACTTTATCAGGCATCCACAGTACCCAAGTAAACAAACGTCATTTTTCTTTGCCTACCAATTTAGGTATTAGCACTTTCAAACGTTGTATATACCAAGTTTCAACTCAAGGCAAAACCTGGACGTAAATGTTTTGTTAAAAAGGACTATCCCGATTTGAATAGTCTCCAACATAAATGTCTGAGTACGTATGAAATTAAGCGCCAAAATCTAGAGCAATTGTGTATTTACCGTGTCTGAAAATTTCAGCTCAAAATATTGTGTCGTTTAAACGTCAACGTCAAAACTGATTACCCAAACACATAACCCTTTTAAGGTTTCGGGTAATTTTTTTCGTTCCTTTAGAGGTCCATACAATGACTGACCCATGTGCTGTATTGGACAACGAAAAGTAAATTTCACCTATACATTGTTTTTATGAAAAAAAAGTCTGGTTTTATCCAGACATTTCTTTAAAAAGCTCGGAAAACCTGACTTCATTTCCAGATGAACACTGGTGACTTTAGGTTGTTTGAAAACGTATCACATATATTGAGTTAGTTGCTCGGCCCTATGGTAGAGGATTTTAAGGGATTTTAATACAAAATGAAGCAGTTTTTTTTCTCCAAAATATTATCGGGCTTAGCCCTTTAAATTAATTATAAGTTGCGTCTTCACCTGATTTGCCTATATAACAAAAGGAAGTAGAAATTCCCAACTAACACCTCTGTGGTGCATAAGTATAAAGTATGTAAATTGTTAGCGAAACCACCTCTTGAAACGACGCGCTTGCTGGTATAAAATCGATGTAATTACAGAATAAAAATCTCGACCAATCAACACCAGTATTCTATATCCGACATTGATTGGTACCGACTTCTATATAATGCCACAGTTAGAAGTACAAACATCCTTACTGCCACACAGATAATTACAAACACGTAAGTATGTTATATTAAGTCTTTAAATGACGTAATGAAATAATTAAATGATTGCGTGGGTGTATATCTTACTCTTTAGCGTTCTTTAATGGTAATATCGTCGTTAAAAACATTTGTAAAAATATTAACATAAAATTATAGGAAATATAAAGTGTCGTTAGAATTCTTGGTGAATATAACCCGTGCTAATATATACTCTTCAAAAAAAGAAACGCATAACCCATTTTTCATCATTTTTTATTTGGCACGAGGGCGTTGTTTCCATAAATTTTACTTGTTTTTAATTTCAATATGTAAGGATAAAAGAAATTCATTATTGGTTTTAAATGTAGGGTCACTATTTGTGACTGGTCATCCTTTTTGTCGAGATTATTTTCGCTTCATTGCACCAAGACACATGAATTTAACAACTTCGCGAGCTTTTCGCATGGAACCTAACTCTTAAGGCCTTAAAAATCCCGGGGTGCTCGGTTTCCAAGTCAGTTGCACATGTAAACATTCAACGAACCAAGTGATGCCACAACTGAACGAAGATCAACGTAACAACGCTATTGGTCGATTACAAGCAGGTGAATCTCAGACAGATGGAGCCAGCCGTGAAATTCAACTTCATTTGGTTCAAACACTGAGGGTGTGGTCACAGCAACACTGGAGAGCAGTTTGATTCAGCGACGTGTCGCGGTTCCTGTTGCAAGAAGGCGATTATAGAGCGAGGATATACCGACAACGAAATGTCACATTGCGTTTCTTTTTTGGGAGAGTATATATTACCCTTTGTGTCTAGGCGATACATTATAATATAATATAAAAGGAGTTTTGTTTGATTCAGATGATGGCCGCCACGTTGACGTTAATAAACTCATGTCTAACTGTGTTAATGGTGATGGATTCAGGTACTTTTTTGAATAGTATATTATATTAAACAATACACTTATATTATAATATATTATATTTAACCATACACATATATTTTATACAGTTATTATTCCGCTATATTATTAAAGTACATGTACACTAACTTATGCTTTGACAACATTATTAAACATTTATGTTGCATTTTAAAACGCAATTGTATAATAAACAATATTAAAGAGTCTGTCTGCCTGAGAACAGGCCTTAATCTTTTGTATGTTTATTATAATCAACTATGAAGTCAGGGACACCCAAAATGTAATGGCGGCGGTATTACCTGTTGCAAAATGGGGTTTAACGTCCTAAATCTCTGTACCAACTGGGCTAATGAAGGCGGGCATACACTTATGTGGTGTGCTATGAGTAACAGTTGACTCGGTTTCGGTGCTGGCATGGTTTATTTTACATGCACGCCAGTGTGTACACTGGACTGTGGTTGTTCGTACCATCCGAACGGCTAGATAATGGCTCTTGCAAGGCCACACTGGTCCTGGGAAACAATCGGGTCCCAAGTTCACAAAGCGTTCTCAGATTAAGAATTTACTCAACTTTCAATCACTGTTTAAGAGAAATATCGTTGATCAAAAAACACAAAACTTTGCACATAGTTTATTATTGATGCATCTGATATATTCAAACAGCAAAGGTTTTATAAAGGGCTATATTGTTGTTCAAATAAATCCCAAAATTTAGAGCAAATTCTTAACATAAGCCTGAGAATGTTTTGTGAACATGGAACCGGGATTGATGCTAGCGCCCTGTCTGTTTAATGCTGTCACCATAAATCTAATCACATTCTAACTTTATTCAATCTAGTAATGGTGGCTAACTGCCAATACAAAGTGCATGGCTGCTATCAGCCAGCAGAATCGCCATGTTCTAACCATACTCTAGCCTGTGATGAAGGGAAACGTATTAATATAATTGAACTATATTACAACACAAATCCAACAACTGTCACCTGTCCACTAGTACAAGATGAAGACGATTGTAAAACTATACCTTGTTGTATCCCGGGTGTTGGTGACACAGAAGAACTTTTCAATCAACAAGATAGTTTAGCTGTTTATAAAGCCTGTTCGAATCTACAATCATGTTCCATCACCTCTCCTTACAGCGCCACTACTGGTTATAACTATGTATTTTATAACTATCGGTGTCAATCAGGTAAGCGAACTATTTATTACAGTATTATATATATAGTATCAGTATACTGCACGATCGTGAACGTATCAGTATGTATCTATATTAGGAATTTGACTATGTTAAAGATGCATTATGTATCATTATTCAGAATTTGACTGTGTTAAAGATGCATTATGTATCATTATTTGGAATTTGACTTTGTTAAATATACATTATGGACTATTATTTAGAATTTGACTATGTTGAAGGTCAATTATGGAAGCAGAGGCCATCACTGCATTACGTAACATACATGAACCCCCATTCGGCAAACATCGACAGATTCTACGCATCTAATCTCGGCCGTATGACCATTTCCGCCATATTCGAACTATTTTAAACGTTCCGAATGTAAAATGACTGCCCCCATGGAGATTTCTGTGGACAGTGTATTATATCAACAAAATCACGTTAGGCATTGGATGTGGGGAAATACCAGGGAATTTTATCAAACCAGCAGCATTGACTCAATACAATATCTCTGCCCATTTGGGTATATACACTCTACAAAAGACGCAATTTGTGACTTTTTTGTAAAAACGACACGTTTTCCTGTTTAAAGTAAACCCGGTAGTCGCATCGCAAATGTTATTTTTAATTCGTTTGGCGCCGGATTCACCACGAGGCACGCTGGCAACATCGGGGGGCCCCAAAAAAATGAGACATCAGCGTGATCAGGCATTCAAGATACTTACCCATTTTTGTAGTCATCTTAAGAATATAGCTTCCGATGGTGATATCTAACTGTTATGAGGAGAGATATTTTCGCCAATCGGAGAACCACAGTGGCTAAGTGGTAAAATTTCGTTGTTTGACCCCTTGACGTGAACTCCCACTTTAACTTGTCAGATCTTCATGTAGTATAGTGTAGGCCATCGAAACGAAATTAATTAGTAGTAACATTCCAATATCCCCAGCTTATGGAGTGTTTGTGTCTCAGCTAAATCGTTACGCGAGAGCTTGTTCATTTTATTCTGATTTTTTAAGTAGATCGATGCATTTGTCATCTACATGTAAGCTTCAACTACAAGGATACTTGCGCACTAAACTTATTAAAACATTTAAAAAGTTTTATGGTCGACATATTGACTTAGTTGGTAAATATAATATGTCTCTCTCAGCTATTATTCTGGGTATATTTAATTGACACATATTATACTATCCTCTGATAATGTCTGTCGATTTCATCGTTAACACTGTTCATCACGTGAATTTTGCATACCGATATTTCATTAGTCAATCACGCTATTTTACCTAGATTTCGCCTAATAGTTTGGATGCAGCTATGGCGGGTGTGGCTAGCCAGACAGGGTAAGCTTACTCTTCCGGACACCTGTTACCACTGTTTGTCGTGTATTTTGTACACGGGGAGCAGTCCATTTGCTGATTACCTTATTTTGCTTGAATATACTATTTTGCCTATAACGTTTTTTAGGGACTTCGAATTCCGTCTTACGGTTTGGTTTGTTCGTACTTGGTTTTTATTTTATTTTAATCAGATTGATAACATCATGGCAACTAGTATAGTATATTTAACATGTTTTTACAGAGTTAGGTATATATAACATGATGGAATTTGGGACAGTATCAAGGGGAAGTGGTGAAATCAATCTGTATTACAGTGGTAAAGATTCACCAGCTGAAGCTTTATCATGTTCCTGTGACGTTACTGGTTCTAATATTTATATGACCATATGGTACATCAACTTGGGCAGTGAATCATGTAACAGTGTAAAAATAACGTATGACGATAAACCCACACACACCTGTAACGATGATGGAATATTTCTGGGTTACACCGTCATCGGCAGATATAACAACCCGAAGATATTATTCAACAATATGACCTCCAGCGAGGATGATTTTATCTGGATTAATTACCATGGTTAGACTTTTTATCTACTTTATAGAATAATTCTATTTAAATACACTGCAATCTGATTTAAAACCAAACTGAATTTTTGATTGTATTACATACTATTTTTATTTAATTGCCCTTGATGGAAACACTGGGTCAATGTAAAGGACTTTGCAATGGTGGAATTGCTATCAAAAAGATAGTAAGCTGGCACTGCCAGGCAGGATACGCCCACATTTTCGAGAGATGGATAGAGAACAAACAATACTGAAAGTGACTTTTCCTACAATCAAAGGCCATAATTCATTAGGTTACAATTTGATATGCGCAAATACCGAAAAGAATCAAGATCTTTAGGATATAAACATGCATTTCAAGTTTCATCAAAATCGAATTAAAATTGTGACCTCTACAGGGTCCACAACTTTGATGTAGCATATTTTGGCACTATTCGCGAACAAACGGCGGCTATTTTCTCAGGCAATTATGGTCCAATTTTCTCAAAATTCGAACTCAACCTTTCGTCGGATGTAACGGTGATAGAGTCAAACTTTTTTTTTTTTAAATCGGATAATAATTGTGACCTCCAGGGGGACCATAGGGAAATTTCGGACAATCAGGGGCCTTAATTCAAAAAGTTACGATCCGATATGCGCAAAAAACGCAAGAAACCAAGATCTTTTGAATAAACTAACACATACTTATGGAAAAACAGCTACTGATTTATTTAGGCGACGTTTCGAAGAGTATTCTCTCAACGTTTTCAAGCTAATACAATGTAACAAAATTTGAAAGAACATATATAGACAAATTACAATAACAAGGTTGAAACCATACATAGCAACAACAAGATCAAAGGCCTATGAACACAATGGGGTTATAATATACAAAAACAATTAGCTTATTAAAGCCACTGAGTAGTGGTATATGGAAATAATCCTAAGTATGGGTGATAGGGATTAACGGTGTTTACACTTTACATTCAAGAGTTGTGCCCAATGTGTATTAAAATACACATTGGGCACAACTCTTGAATGTAAAGTATTGTTCACACCAGATAATGATTATAGTGTTTAATGGCTGAGTGATTGCAAAGTTTCTTAGGGTTATTGTGATCTGATTGCACTGCACCTTAAATTAATGAGTGAAATATAAACCGATAGTGAATAAACAATAATGAATAAAATTAATATGCACAAGTGTGTCGTAGTAATAAGGTTTAATTGTTTTTGAAAGTTTATGATTTGATTATTTCATCATATGCACTCGACAAAAATATGCCCACATCGCGGTTAAGTTCTGGTGTGCTTCTTTTTATATGTATGGCCTCATTAATAAGCTAATTGTTTTTGTATATTATAACCCCATTGTGTTCATAGGCCTTTGATCTTGTTGTTGCTATGTATGGTTTCAACCTTGTTATTGTAATTTGTCTATATATGTTCTTTCAAATTTTGTTACATTGTATTAGCTTGAAAACGTTGAGAGAATACTCTTCGAAACGTCGCCTAAATAAATCAGTAGCTGTTTTTCCATAAGTATGTGTTAGTTTATTTATCTACCCAGTTACTAAATGCCATTCAAAGAATATATACAAGATCTTTTGGTTATAACCATGCATTTCAAGTTTCATCAAAATCGAATTAAAATTGTGACCTATACAGGGTCCACAACCATGATATACAATTTTTTAACAGTATTCGCGTATAAACGGCAGCCATTTTGTATGACAATTTTGGTCCGATTATCCCGATATTTAAACTCAACCTTCCGTAGGGTGTAACGGTGATATAATCAACCGATTTTTTTTAAACCGGATAATAATTGTGACCTCCAGAGGGACCACAGCCTAAACACAAGGCGATTTTGCGTTTAATCAAGGGCCATAATTAAGGAAGTTCCAATATGCGCAAATATCGAAAGGAACCAAGATCTTCGGGTTATAACCATGCATTTCAAGTGTCATCAAAATCAAATTAAAATTAGGACCTCTACAGGGTCCACAACCTTAATATACCATTTTAACAGTATTCGGGTACAAAGGGACCACAAGCTAACCAAAGGCGATTTTGCGAATCATCAGGGGTCATAATTCAGGAAGTTACGATCCGATATGCGCAAATATCGAACGGAACCAAGATCTTTGGTTTATAATCATGCATTTCAAGTTTCATCAAAATCAAATCGAAATTGGGACCTCTACAGGGTCCACAACCTTGATATACCATTTTTAACAGTATTCGCGTACAAAAGGCGGCCATATTGTATGGCAATTTTGGTCCGATTTTTCCGAAATTCGAATTCAACCTTCTTTGGGGTGTAACGGTGATATAATCAAACGGTTTTCAAATTGGATAATCATTGTGACCTCCAGAAGGACCACAAGCTAAAATAGGTGATTTTTCGGACAATCAGGGGCCATAATTCAGGAAATTACGTTCCGCAAATATCGAAAAGAATCAAGATCTGTGGGTTATAAACATGCATGTCAAGTTTCATCAAAATTGGTTCAAAATTATGACCTCTATAGGGTCCTCGAGCTAACAACGTGAAGTTTTGATCCGATACATGCCGATATCGAAAGCAGTCGAGATCTGGGGGAAATAAACCTATATTTCAAGTTGCGTCAAAATAGGGTAATAATCGTGACCTGTAGGGAGTCCACAAACAATTGTGGACAGACAGACGGACGGCGTCCGGATGGACAGGGCGACGACATAATACGTCCACATGAAAATGTGGGCGTATAAAAATGATGTACCACTATGCCATAATGCAATCAGGTTTAGTAAAAGTGAAATCTAGAGCAAATAATTATATTTATTTACTTGTGCATGTACGAAGGGGTTGGGAGATGATTACAATGATTATAGTCTTTTGCAATTCTTTGTATTTATATATATAGGTCGTCCAGTGACCTTGACATGTGACTGCCAGGAAGGTGAATATATTTTATATTTATAGATATGCATTTTCAGTGGCGTATGGAGGCCTATCGCTAACATTCATTGTTTTATCAAAAAAAACTCAAAAAAATGAAATTCCACTGAACACGAAAACGAAATAAAAATCAAAATTAAAGTGAAAATAAAGAAATAAAATTACAAACAAAAGATAAATCACATAATTCTAAACCAATTTTTCAAAATAATTAACTTAGTATCATGTTGAGGTGTATGATTTAATGGCAGAACATTTTATTAATAAAGGCCCTGGTTTATAAGCTAAAGTTTTGGGATTAATAATCTTAACTTTATACTCAGCGCCGCTAATATTTATTATTACAGTGATGGCTGGTGGTTGGAGTAACTGGTCTGAATACGGCGGCTGCACTGTTTCATGTGGCAGTGGCACTAAGTTCAGAACTAGGACGTGTAGTAATTGTGGAACTACATGCCCCTGTGAAGAAGAACAGAGCATAGAGTGTAATCAAGATTGTTCTGGTTTGTAATTCCTTTATTATTAAATGACATACTTGTTTGCATCGACTTCGCAAATATATTACTGCAATAGTTTACTGGCTGGTTCCCTACTTCTCTTGTATCTCGACTCCAAAAGATCCAGAACACAGCAGCTAGAATAATATCCCTGGCTCCTCGTTACAGTCACATAACTGCAATTCTCAAAGAATTCCATTTTCTTCCTATTAGTTACCGAATCAAATTTAATATTCTGTGTTTTACATTTCGATGTTTAAATGGCACTGCCCCAAAATACCTGAGTGATTTCTTACAATTATATACTACTGCAAGGACCTTAAGATCTGTAGATAAGAAACTGTTTGTAGTTCCTAAGCCTAAAACGGTCTGTTTTGGACAAATGACTTTTTCCTATCCAGCCCCAACAGAGTGGAATGATCTGCCACTGGAAATAAAAGCTCCCCAATTATTGATGTGTTTAGATCCAGACTTAAAACCTTTCTGTTTAAGAAAGCATTCACTTTATGACAGTTGTGATCATTTTTAGCTGCCCCTTGGGCATGCTTATGCATATGCATGGATATTGCGCAATATAAATAGACTATTATTATTAATATTATTACACCACACAGTGTGCTACGAGACATTTTTCTCGGACTATCAAGGGTTCTTTTACGTGTACATGGCGCCTCGGTTGTTCGTACCACTCGAACGTGTATATCCTGTGTTTAGTTAGTTTAGTGAATTTTTGGCAATGTGAAAAACACGGGTATACCATCGGCATTCCGTTAAAGTGTTATACCGAAGTTGATGAAAATGAAATAAACAAGTATTAAACTATTCCGTGATTGTAAATTACGACATGTAATCGCTTCAATGTCAATTTTCTTAAACGACGTGTTAGCATTTTGGAAGTAACTTGACAGTAACTCCTTCTTTTCCAGTTGATGGTGGATGGAGTGAATGGGGTCCATACAGTAGCTGTTCGGTTTCATGTGGTGAAGGTACTTGGATTAGACACCGAGACTGCAGCGATCCATCTCCTACAGATGGCGGAGATGACTGTACTGGCGATTCATCTGAGACATATTCTTGCAACCAACCAGAATGTCCTGGTTTGTATTTTTTAACATATTAATAAACGTATTTCAGGCAGCTTCCTATGAATGTACTACGCGATATGATGTTAGGAGTCCTTTGCTCGCTACCTACTAAGACCTTTAAAACTATACCTTAATGAGGCACTCCAGTTATATGTGACAAGATGAGTTTTATATTTGTAATTATACACAAACATTGATATATTATAAATGTTTTCTATTAGGACCATATCTCTATTGTAAATGTGTTATATTAGTACAATGTTTGTATCTCGACAATAAATGTTTTATATGTGTGTATCTCTCTATTGTAAATGTGTTATATTGGTAAAAAGTTTGTATCTCGACAATAAATGTGTTATATTAGTACCACGTGTGTATCTCTCTATTATAAATGTGTTATATTAGTACCACGTGTGTATCTCTCTATTATAAATGTGTTATATTAGTACCACGTGTGTATCTATTATAAATGTTCTATATTAGTACAATATTTGGATCTCTCTACTATATTTGTGTTATATTAGTACAATATTTGGATCTATCTACTATATTTGTGTTATATTAGTACCATGTTTGGATCTCTCTATTATACATGTTTTATATTAGTATAATGTTTGGATCTCCTTGTTATAAATGGTTAGTTTCATGTCTGTATATATCTATTATCAATGTTTTATATTAGCACATTTTTTCTAAAGTTGATGGCGGGTGGAGTGAATGGGGTCCATACGACAGCTGTTCGGTTTCATGTGGTGAAGGAACTTGGATTAGACACCGAGACTGTGGTAATCCATCACCTGCAAATGGTGGAGGTGACTGTAATGGTGATTCGTATGAGCAAAATTCTTGTAGCCAACCAGATTGTCCCGGTTTGTTATTAAATTTTAACATCTTAAACATATTTCAGTTTTGTCTGATTCTATCTCCATTATTTGTGGTGATATGTCCTTTGGCATGGTCGTAATACATAGATTTCTTTATAAACAATGTATTCAGGTTGTCTGAAAGGGATTGGGTAATAGGCTTAGCTTATTTAAAACCCCTCTAATAAAGAGTCAGATGTCTGATATCGTATAAACAGTCAATGCTTGATATTCGTAAGACTCTGTCGTATAAACTGTCAGATCTTGATCTTACCCAACCCTTTCTTCCATGCACAAATATATAAATATAATTCGTTGATACAGATATAAAGCGATATCTCCTAGGAGACTATGAAAGTATTCTCAGAAGCTCTTAGGAGAATGTGAAAGTTACCACACAAGCGATATCTCCTACGAGAATGTGTTATTAGGTAATAAATCGTTATATTAGTTACATTTTTAAAATGCACATGATTATTATACTGATAGCAATTTATTATATAATTATATTTTACAGTGGCTTATGAAATGTACATGTGGATTTCACTTGGTGGTCTCATATTGATCATTCTTGTACCGATTTCAATATGGTAAGATGCATATTTCAGATACTTCTTCTTCCTCTCCCTGTATAGTGTCTGACTCTAGTAGATTGTGAATATTCCAGTATGGGTCTCACTAAGGTGGTATATGCGCTTACCTTCACTGGTCGTTTACAGCCCTTCGGGTTGCGATCGATAAAACCTAGGGTCCTGTTGGCTTTGGATCGTATGTTGCCGATGTGTTCGTCCCAATTTCGGTTTTTGCTGATGGCGACTCCCAGGTATTTGCTCTTTACTGTGAATAGGTCTATACATGAGGGCATCATCAGCGAAGAGCCTAAAATCTGAGGTGGTGTATTCGGGTAGTTCATTGATGAACGTAAGGAACAGAAGGGGTCCCATCACCGTGCCTTGGGGGACTACGGATATGACGTCTGCGTAGGACACCATCGAGGTTGACTGTTAGTGTCCTTCTGGCAAGGAAGTTTCTCACCCATCGCCACGTGTTGTCTCTTACTCCATAAAACTAAAGCTTTTGGAGAAGTCGGTGGTGAGGGACCTTGTCGAAGGCCTTAGCAAAATCAAGTAACATCACGTCGACCTGTCCCCCTCTGGCGAGTGATTTAGCAAGGGCATCGATGGTGATGATAAGTTGAGATTCACACGACCTCTTGGATCCAAAGCCATGTTACTTGTCTGTTAATATGCTTTTGATGTCATAATGCTTCGTTATCTGACTATGTACGATGCTTTAGTACCTTGCAAGACACCGATGTTAACGAGACGGGCCTGTAGTTGGAAGGTTGATGTATGTCTCCCTCCTTAAGATCGGGACTATTGCGGCTTCTCTCCAGTCATCTGGTATTGTGCCACAGTCTAGGGAAGTCTTGAAGATGGTGGTGAGGATCGGTGCTACTTCATCAGGGTAGTCGCGCAAAAATCTTGCCCTTGAGTAGTTTGTGGACCCCACGTGTATCCACGGGGATGTGATCCAGGGATGGATGAGGACTGGGGCCTTTCTCTGTGATGCTTTAATTTTGCAGAGAAGTTATATCTCATATCAACCTGTCATGACGTCACCATGTGTTGATATATTCGGTTCATACCAATCTGCCATGGCGTCTTCTCAGGTTGATATATTCGGTTCATACAAATACAAAGAGCAGAGAAATAAATTTGTATTCTTTTGAAGATTAAATATTTTTAAAGTACATTTTGTAGCATTCAGCTCCGAAATAGACGGTGTACTTATCGGCATATTTAGATCGGTTATACATGTCTAGGTTATCTTTCAGATGTTTTTTTTTCGTCCACATTTCGATTATTTCTCCACACACTCCAAGACTTGAAAGTATGTATAACCCAAGAGTTCCTTTAAGTATTTTTGGGTACAGTCGACTTAACACCATCGATCAATTCCTTCCTTGAAAATACCGAAAACCTTCAACGTTCACTGTCCGGATTATCGGAAATGATAGCCCTTATTTTCTTCATCCTATTGACTAGCAACTAGTACATCCCCGTCGACTTAACACCATCGTAAATCTGTTGGCTAAAAATGTAGCGCACTCGACTATTAAATTACAATTAATAGAACATACAATATTTAAATTATTAGGTTAATAAGACGAAAGAGAATGGTCAACACCACATTAGATAAACATCTACCTCCGGTATATTATGACACTACACAAAGAAAGGAGGCTGGCGATGGATCCAATCTGTACGACACAATATTAGACAACACCACATTGGACAAACATATACCCAAGGTACATGATGACACCACACTACGAGAGGAGGCTGACGATGGATCCAATCTGTACGACACAATATTAGACAACACCACATTAGACAAACATCTACCTCCGGTACATGATGACACTACACAAAGAGAGAAGGCTGACGATGGATCCAATCTGTACGACACAATATTAGACAACACCACATTAGACAAACATCTACCTCCGGTACGTGATGACACTACACAAAGAGAGAAGGTTGACGATGGATCCAATCTGTACGACACAATATTGTAAGGATGGATTGTTTAATAGTAATGTTGTTTTTTTTATAAACAATATTTTATTCAGGATGTCTGAATGGGATTGGGGAACAGGCCTAGCCTATGTAAAACCCCTCTCCCTAAATAGTATACATATATACTGGTTAAAAACAAGAGAACAAAATGGGTGTATATACACAGTTAAAATAGCAAAAACATACACAAATATGACACAGATGGCAATGTACAATATATATTAATATAAAATAAAACCAAGTACGAACAATCCAAACCATTAGACAAAATTCGAAGTCCTAAAAACGGTATAGGCAAAAATGTGTAAAAACGCAAAATAGTGTAATCAGCATATGGACTGTTCACCGTGTACAAAATACACGACGAATGTTACATAATTAGTTATAATGGCTAATTGTAAATTAAAACTGCTAGTGAGCAAGATTAGAATCTTTTTGACATGTTAATACACTTGTGGACTCAGTAGAGTGGTTTGTGGACCCGAACAAGAGACAGTTAATGTTTTTATGATCGTATTGTAATTTATCAATGGTTTCCTTTCGTGCATTTGAATGTAAAGAGCATTGCAAGAGATAGTGATCTGGATCTTCAAAAATGTGACCACAGAGGCATGCGGGGCTGTCAGCAACATGTCTGAGGTATTTGTGGCCCTGTAGGTCAGAACAACGCAGTCTAAAGTTACTATGAATTATCTGGAATTTTTGCTGACCGTTGTAGTAAAAAGATGGAATTTTTATATCTGATTTGGAGAGATGGTCGGAGAGTATTTTAAGAGTTCTTGAGTTTCTTACAGGGGGGCTGAGTTTATTCCACTCTCTGATACTGGATGGCAAAAATGATTTAGAAAATATTTCAGTACGACATCGAAATTCTTTAATTTTATCTTGGTTTCGGAATGAATATGTATTTGTTGCTTCCAGATTTATGAGATTCTTAAGATAAGGTGGGGTTAGGTTATTTATGATTTTGTATAGTAATTTTAATTTGTGTCGATTTCGTAGTTCTTTGAGTGGAATAAACCCAGTTTCCGCGTAGAGGAAGCGTGGCTAGTACCTTTAACTGCCCCACAAATGGTGCGTAGTGCGTCAAGTTGGAGTGATTCGTAATGAATAGTAATGTTGAACATATGAAATGGGGGTTTAACATCCTACTATAGTGTACCCACCGAGGTAACGACGACGGGTATATGACTTACAGAGTGCTGTTGAACTTGAATTCAAATTGCATGCCAAAGTATACACATTATCCGTGTCAGACCCTTCTCACATATAGTAATATGGAAGGGTATCGCTGCCAATATTAAAAAGAGAAATGGGGTTTAACGTCCACTCGATACAAACTATGTCATTTCGGGACTAACATATGATATAATTTTATTTCAATAATTCACCGGATGACCCTACTCCTTGTCACGTACAACCGGGGATTCGAAACATCGTCAGTTGACTCAATGACAGGCTTTATGATACAGTACGCATGTGCTAACCATTCCACGGCCCCCTCCCCGTTTATACACTGACGTGCATGTATATCCGAATTCTCGATAGTTGTAAATGGAAATAAAAGTAGGCTGTAGAGCCGCAGTTCTGGCAAAATGTCCCCAATAACACACTGCATGTTGTATGTCCATCGTCATTATCCATGTCGGTGCAGAAAAGTAGGACGTTAAACCCCTTTAAATTTAACAAAAAGTACCGATTTGACTGAAATCGAAACCACTAACAAAGTAATGAAATGAAATGAGGTTTGACGTCCTATTGTTCTGCTCCGAATGGGCGACAGAAGACAGGGCCACTGCATGTCCTATGTCCCAATCGGTGCAGAAAGGTAGGACGTTAAACCCCACTTCATTTAACAACAAGTAACGATTTGACTGAAATGAAATGAAATGAGGTTTGACGTCCTACTTTTCTGCACCGAATGTGCTAATGAAGACTGGGTCACTAACAAAGTAGAGGTTATTTAGTTAGTTAGCAATAACATATCCCACAAGGAAAAGTCGTATCCGGTAAACAAGAGCAACAGTTTGGGCTAGAATCTCAGAGGTCAAAGCTTGTGGGATAATGAGGTTATGTGAGCTTAACAATAATACAAGTTTCCAATGACTGCAGAATAAAATAGTTATTTAAAACAGCAGTTTTTGATTTCGGGTAAATATTAATATTTCTACACAATAGCTGTTTTTTTTTTAGCTGATCATAAATCATTTGATGTAATCCGATCTTCTTTTTTATTAACTGAAATGTAATCATGCTGTTCTGTTTTAGTAATGTCACACCCAATGACAATGATCTGGGGTTTAACGTCTACTCGACACAAACCTGGCTACCTCGGTATCAATATGGCGTTAACGAGCCACCGCAAAAACTACTAGCTCCTTGGGTCGACACCATACTGACAAACATATCTTATGAATCCGCGACTTTGAACCAATTTTGACGAAACTTGACATACATGTTTATGACCCAAAGATCTTGGTTCCTTTCGATATTTGCGCTTATCGGAACGTAATTTCCTGAATTATGGCCCCTGATTGTCCGAAAAATCACCTATTTTAGCTCGTGGTACCTCTGGAGGTCACAATTATTATCCGATTTGGTATATCAAGGTTGTGGACCCTGTAGAGATCACAATGTAAATTCGATTTTGATGAAACTTTAAATGCATGGTTATAACCCAAAGATCTTGGTTCCTTTCCATACTTGCGCATATCGGATCGTAACTTCCTGAATTATGGCCCCTGATTTTACGCAAAATCGTCTTTGTTTAGCTTGTGGTCCCTCTGGAGGTCACAATTATTATCCGATTTAAAAAATCGTTTGAATATATCACCGTTACGCCCTAAGGAAGGTTGAGTTCGAATTTGAGAAAAATTCGGAACAAAATTGCCATACAAAATGGCCACCGCGTGTATGCAAATACTGTTTTAAATGGTATATCAAGGTTGTGGACCCACTATAGGTCACAATTTTGATTCAATTTTGATGAAACCTGAAATGCATGGTTATAACCCAAAGATCTTAGTTCCTTTCGTTATTTGCACATTTCAGATCATAACTTCCTGAATTATGGCCCCTGATTGTCCGAAAAATCGCCTATGGTCCCTCTGGAGGTCACGATTATTATCCGATTTAAAAAACCGCTTGACTCTATCACTGTTACACCATACGAAAGGTTGAGTTTGAATTTCAGGGGAATCGGACCATAAATGCCAGACAAAATGGCCGCCGTTTGTACCCAATAGTGTTAAAATATAATATATCAAGGTTGGGGACCCAGTATAGGTCACAATTTTCATTCGATTTTGATGAAACTTGAAATGCATGTTTATAACCTAAAGATCTTGATTCTTTTCGATATTTGCGCATATCAAATTGTAATTTAATGAATTATAGCATTTGATTGTAGGAAAAATCACTTTCGGTTTTGCTTGTTCTCTATCCATCTCTCGAAAATGTGGGCGTATACTGCCTGGCAGTGCCAGCTTACTATCTTTTGTTATACAATAATATTAAAGTTTTCGTGATTTTGTGATTTGATGTACATAACTTTAGTTAACTATTGATTACGTATATTTCAGTTACATCTCCTGTTACATTGATAATTTTATCACAATATTCATATAGATAACAAGCTTAGGTACGTGTCTAGAGTGGGGGGTCTCCTACATTCATCACAAAACACGTCAAACAAACTTGCAGGGCGTCACCGCCGTTTTGACCTGGCTCCATTCAAATCCTATACCAATCTCATTAAAACACAGAAATATTGTCTTTGAGACTCTGATTGTAGACCAGACCATATATGACGTTGTCTCCAGCACCCCAACCCCCTCCCACGGCTTAAATTCCCGAACACGCACCTGACTGAAGCTGGAGTTACCCATTTATTCTCAATTAATAAACAGTCATGTTGTAATTAACATGGCGGGGAGGCATTTGTTTGCGTGTTGCATCATAAGGTATGTCATTCTGTCAAGTGGCGTGGTTTCGATACCCTGGTCGTCGGGACAAGGAGTAAGGTCAACTGTCCACCCTCGTGGGTTTTCGCCGGGATCTCCCGTTTCCTCCCACTGCTAAAGACCCCAACTTAGCGCAAACTCTCTCTCTCTCCTCTCTCGATCTCCATATGTATAAATGAGGGGACCCGGTCTCAATACTAGGTGCAAGAGGACCGCACCACAGACAACAATAACACAAGACAAACCCATAGACAAGACACAATTTACATAGAAATGACCTGGTTTTTGTCGATGGACATTAACAACCCACCCCCTCTCTCCCTCAAATTCCACAAAAATATGTATAAATGAGGGGTGGTGCTGATGGTCTAGCCTATGTAGTAGGATGAGCTTGTGAATGGCAAAAATGCAGATTCGAGCTCGACAAAACCAAATGTACCAAGGATC
Source organism: Patella pellucida (assembly GCA_917208275.1). Classification (NCBI taxonomy): domain Eukaryota; kingdom Metazoa; phylum Mollusca; class Gastropoda; family Patellidae; genus Patella; species Patella pellucida. The sequence goes on along the minus strand of OU795042.1, from coordinate 65,910,646 downwards.
CAATCACGTCCCGACCCGCAAAATAAATGCAAACTTAGTCCCGCCCTTTTTACCAGGCACAAAACCTCCGACTGTGGGTTTGTTCAGAAGAAACAGGGATTCGTATACTGGATGCTCAATGGTTTGCCCCAAACATCAATTCAGAGAAAACAAACAATTATTGATTATTCCCAAAAGTTTTATTAAAAATTGTAACATCTGACAATCGTATTAAAAAAATAAATTACTAAATAAATAGATGAATAAAAGAATGAAGGAGTTAATCCCTAACCAATTATTTGGGCCTGAATATCTAAAGTTAAAGTTTAGATTTGTCCTAGTATTTCACAGATGAATATGAAGGTACGTACGTTTTATAAAACAACTAATTTTAAATGTAATCTCAAGACTCCATGATTATTAGTAACTATTGTAACTTTCAGCAACAACGAATCTACGCGTCTTTCCGCCAACATTAATACTGGTTCCACCGAGTCAAGACCACTTCATAAATTCGGGAATTCAATTCACACAATATAAACTCAGGCGGCAGGCAGTCATTACGCACGAGACAACGCGGGTACCGGTTTGCACAGAATTGCATAAATGCAGTTGTAAAAGGACCACACCCTAAAAAAAACCTCCGTGAGATCACTTCATGACGGTGATCCACACGCCATTGATTGACCAAGTATAAATACGAAGCAATTCGAACCGAAAGCGCAGTAATATTAGAAAATTCAGAAAGCCACTTTAAATGTTAAATGATTGAGAGTGATAAATTCCTGAACTAAACCTAACTGAATCACGAAGTTTAATTATTAAATACTTTTGAAATCATCGATATATAAAAGCTAAAATTAAATTTAGTTTATTAGCATGGCGGAAAAGATGCTTTTCCCGGCTAATAAATGGAATAGTTACTATTACCGTACCTATACTACTCCGGACCGTAGTACAAGTAATAGTGATGAATACGGACTCAGACTAGTAATTATTTGCCCATTGACTTCAATGTTAAATGGCTGTAACATCACTGGCTGTAGCTTTTTGCTCAACATTCTGTTGGTTCCAATATTTTTAGGCACAATGGGGACAACATTTGGCAATCTCCCCATCATAAACTTGTAGGGTTAATATGGTTTAGATTATTTGCTACAGGGATTTGAAGTTGACTTGGGTGAAAATCTCACTTCCGATACATTTCACTGCTCCGCAGAAAGACATTTTACTCCCCCATCCCTTCGCTGTAATATCACCAGTATTACCCAAAACTGCTATAAAATTGCAAATTTGATCTCTTTTCTCCTCTTCTAGACCAAAAAGTCAACCCAAAAATGCAGGAATCGGGGAGAAAAAAATTAAGGGAAAAATTGTCTATTAATAACTCGCACTACATTCGTCCATCATGAAAACTAGGCAAATAATTACTAGTCTTAGACCTATACGGCTCCTAGACGGCCTGAAATTATACTGCGCATGCCTGTACTCGAAAAAATTCGCTTCGCGCGAATAAATTCGCCTAGTGGAAAATCGGCTTTATATACCCTTTGACTCGCGAAACGCGCAAATGAACCTCAACACAAAAGTAGATTGTTTCGTGATATTATAAGTAGTTTGGATGTACGTCATTTGCTAGGTTTGTGCTAACGGGAATTTTTAAAAAGTGAAAAATTCCTACATACAAAATGGATGCCGTTTGTACGCGAATACTGTTAAAAAATTGTATATCATGGTAGTGGACCCTGTATATGTCACAATTTTAATTCGATTTTGATGAAACTTGACATGCATGGTTATATCCCAAAGATCTTGGTTCCTTTCGTTATTTGCGCATATCGGATTGTAACTTCCTGAATTATGGCCCCTGATTGTCCGAAAAATCCCCCATGGTCCCTCTGGAGGTCAAAATTATTATCCAATTTAAAAGAATTGTGACCTGTAGTGTGTTCACAAACATGTGGACGGACGGATGGACGGACATGGGCGACAACAACGTCCACATGAAAATGTGGGCGTATGAAATGCGTTTTGTCGGACATTCAGGGACCATAAGTCTGGAAGTTACGTTCCGATGAGCGCAATTATCGAAAGGAACCAAGATATTTGGATTATAAACATGCACAAGCTAAAAATGTGATTTTTCGTACAATCAGGGGCTATAATTCATGACGTTTCGATTCGATACATGCCAATATCGAAAACAGCCTGGATCTGTTGGGAATAAACCTATATTTCAAGTTTCGTCAAATTCGGATAAGATTTGTGACCTATAGAGAGCCCACAAACGATTGTGGGCGGACGGAAGGGGCGACGGCATAGTACGTCCACATGAAAATGTGGGCACATAAAACTGTTTGTCACTCTTATTCTATTGTGAGTAGGACTGTGGTGTTCTCAAAAAAGTACTCGCCTCAGTTGGTGTCAGACTAAATGAATTAATGAGATAAGCAAACAATCACATAACAGGCGAAATTGACAGATAGGCCACAAGATTATATCCCATTTCTTATCCTCTCCTTAAAGAGAATTTGGTTCCATTTTCCATGACATTGACTAAATTAAAAGCTCGGTCACATATCTGAAATTGTGAGCTGATAGCAGGCGAACTGTCGTCAAACAATATGGCGAGTGATAAACCTAGTTATAATGTAATTATATAGGCAAGCAGTAGTAAGGAATTTTATTTTAATCCCTTAAAATGCCTGCGGGTTCTTCTTGTCATGACCCCAATGCTTGCAGCCAACTTTTCAGCAAGCTGTGATAACTGCTTAAAGGAAAGTCGTTTATAGTGCCGATTATCAATGTGGTTGTGTCCATCATTGCCACGATGATTCACATCAAATTTGAAAAAAAAATCCGGTAAAACTGTATTCGGCACATGGGGTTATAAGTGCGGATAAAAATCGAAAGGTATCATTCTCTCAATACCCCAATTCTTCACACCAAAATCTGTCGAAATATATCACATTCACACGGGTTAAGGCAAGGGTGGAATAACTCCGAAACGGAAAGTTGCAAAATGTTCACGATTATGTTGGTCCTCGTATGACCACGATGCCTCATAACAAATTTGAAAAGATTACGTCAAGAACTATAGCCTCACTCGTGTTCACAAGCCATTTGTTGACGGATGGACCAACGAACAGGGTGACCACATAATAAGCCCACGTTGAAATTTGGCGTATAAAAATCTTTTTTAATTGACAAGTGGACAATCTTGTGGAATGTGGTACTACACAGACATGTTTGAGCGTGATAAATTCCTGAACTAAACCTAACTGAATCACGAAGTTTAAATACTTTTAAATCGATAAATAAAAGCCGACTTTCCACTAGGCGAATTTATTCGCGCGAAGCAAATTTTTTCGAGTCCAGCGCCTGAAATTATACTGCGCATGCCTGAAATTATACTGCGCGTGCCTGTACTCGAAAAAATTCGCATGCCCCACCTCCTGTTTACCCCCACTGCTAAAGACACATACGCACACACTAATTATTGAAATAAAATTTAACCAAATCCTTGTCCCGAAATAACCTTACCAGAACAATTTAGTTAATTCCCAGTGCCCGCTGTTGATGATACCTGTGCCCCTTTTCCACCAATAAAACAAATCCTGCCGTAACCAATCCAATTGAAACTATCAAAACAGCACCCATTACATCCCGAAGTCGCCAAGTCCGTTTTGTGTCCGTTGTTTTACAATGTGCAGTACGGTTAGATCTAAACATCCTGGCATCCAAATTCTTTAAATATCCATTGTCGGATAATCTTACCATTACTGATTCCAGATCGGATCTTAGGTAGGAATTCTTTGTGACTGCTACGCACATTGGAAAATTTGAGTAGAGCCTGTCAATGATTTCTAGACTGCAGTCGTTTCTTTTTAACATCAGATATTTGGCATCAACACCTAGATAAACATACTTTTCACCATCGGCCAATATTTTGTTAATATGGATATTAGCATCCATACTCAATATAATTTCGTCCGTTTTATTAAACTCCAAAATACCGTTCCATAATTTGTTCATTAATGGATTCTTAGATTCTCGCATAATTTTCTTCCCTAATTCATATCCACGCGTACCCCATTTCCAATCCGGTAATTCAACGAGTTCTTCTAGATTATTAAATGGTTTGTTGTATTTAACATCAGTAAGTGACGCAGTTAGGTTACCCATATAAACACTAGTTATCACAACACAAAACAACCATAAAAAGGCCACCAATACTCGAACCGAAGCCTTATTAGTTGCAACACCGTCTCCACGCACAGTCAAAAAACCAATTAAAAATACAACATTGGAGAATATTTTGACAAGAACGTGCCCCAGAACGAAATCACGCTCCTCGTATTCTTCATTAGAATACATTTGTAAAAGGAGCAGCAAAATGGCTACACCAGAAACTGTTGCTATGGTTGCTATGTAAACATAAACATCCAATGGCCGAAATATTTTAAACCAGTTACTCTCCATCTGAATTCCTCTTTTCCATAAAGCCGACCATGTTTCGATTAAAAATGGTGGAAGAACAAAGTCTGCGACTCTGGACCGTTTCTCAGTTAAAGTAAGATCAGCGATGACCATATCGACCTCTTTACGATGCAACATTCCGACCAACCCCACCTGTTCTTCGCCGTCGGCTGTGCCTCCATACATTCCATCATCCGATTGAATAAAGGTATAAGTAAAGTTTAATTGTTCGGCCAACATGTCGGTTAATTCTGCTATGACACCGGAAAAGGTAGTTTTATTGTTATTGTCAACATGTATGTGCAGAATGTGTGATACCATGGTTCCTATCAGCAAATGGCGACTACAATATTTGTATTTAATATTTGGAAACAAATTGTTTACGGAACATTTCTGGTGCCTTAGTTTCTGTTCATGAGTGTAATGATAGTTTAAACAGTCTATCATAGTTATCTCCCCGCCAGATATTGTACAATGGTAAACAAGATGACGACAACACGACACAACCATAACGTTCTGTAACTCAAAATCCACCCATGTTTTCTTTACAATTAGAGATGACAAAATAATCCATCTAGAAAAGGTCCGATAATTCGTTGTTTTATTGGAATTGGTGTCAAAACTATTGGCTATTTTCAGAAATTCAAAAGTTCTGTTACTAAGAAGGAGAATAGCGCGAACTTCCCCGAATCGTACTTTATAAATTTGATCTAGAAGTTTCTCAATATCTGATGAGCTCATCTTTGTGATGTCAAAAACAGTTGTTTTGAAACCAACACGTTCTCGTTCAATATAGCGGATTATTTTTTGAACTTTTTCATCATCCATAGTTTCGTAGAAAATATTGACATCTTGCCAATTCAGTGTTGTAAATATGGTATTTAACGATTCCAAGATATTATCAAAACAAAACCAAGTCCTGTCTTTGCTAAAATCTAATTGTGTATTACTGACAGAATTTCGAGAATAATCCCCAACCGCCATGATCCAAACCAAGGCTAGAAGAATACACATAAGCCTTATCGCCAGGCCAACCATGTTCACAAAATACAATTCATTTTACAACACGAGAAACACATTTGATGTAGAAAGATTATAATCGATATACAGAAAAAATAGAACATTTAGAACAGTGGAAGTTAAAGGGATAAATTCCTGCAAATAAACGTCCAATGGGAACAACCTGCATACTGGTTTTCCCCGATGTGAGGGTACAGTGCACTACAGCATTTTCAAATCAATCAATTGCAACATTTGAGACAAATCGTCAAAAACCTTGCCGAATTATGGATGTTTTAAGATTCAATTCACAAATCATTCACAGGTTCAGCGAGCGTCATTTAATACATCCGGATTAAAATACAAATCTTTTTTTTCGTTTCGATTTTTATACTTTCGATGGCCTGCACTACACGAAGATCTGACCTGACCCTGTGACGTCTATCATTTGATTATCCACAGTTCCTTGCAAACACGCCCAAAGCTCGCCGTGACAGGCCGTTTCATTGGCTAATCTCTCACACCATTTAGAACGTGGCAATGATAACACTTCCAAATACGTCTACTGTAGTAAAGACAAGTAAAACGAAATTTGGAACTATACAAAGCGAAACAAATCAGATTGGCGTTAATAAAAATGACGGTGAGTCTAAATTTATTTGTATATGATGTAAAGTATACTGTTATATTTTCTCTTTAACTTTGATAATGGTTGTTTAACTGAACCGTACATTATAATAAAACAAAGTCTACGATTCCGCCACTCAAGAGTAAGAATTATGTCGTGGTGTATTTGCATATGACTGTAAATTTAACAATTAGAGGTTTAACTTTAATGTCTGCAATTCCCGGAAGTATAGCTACGTTACCCCTTTAGCGCAGGCACATCAACAACGGTGTCCAATTAGAGGTTGTGACAAAACATGGAGACCTCCACGGAAATCTTAACCTTTGCAACTAGATTATAACAAGTAGACGTGGTATTCGCGATGATCGGGGAATTGGTGGGCCCCAGCTGCGTCATTGGTGCCAAAATATGCAGGGTGTTACGTTAAGGGCTTGATAAGATGCCAGATAAAACCCTCTGTTGAAGATGATATTACATACAATTTGACTAAAAAAAGCCAGTGCTTACAATAGCGGTAATGAAGGCATCTTTAATGTCACCAACTTCCAGGCAACTAATTGACGAGAATGGACTGTTGTTTATGTATAAATAAACCGTGGGGAAATTTGATATCTTCTCTAAAATAAAAACCACACATAATTATCGAAGATAATAACCTATACGTTTATTTAATAGGTATCAATTGTTTATCCTTTAATGGGCTTTCCAACGTTTAATGAATTGTCTATTTGATGAACACTTGATTCAATATAGAACCCGGTCGAGCTTTTATAATATTTCCGCTGTGTCATTCATGTGTAAAGGGTTTGTTTGGTTACAGTACTGAAATAGTCCCTCAATAACTGAAACACAACCGTCCATTATTGTCAACTGTTTGCCTTGAAGTGGGTGACCTTAAAGATGCCTTATTAATCTCACCAAAATATAAATATATTAAAACAACAATTAGACTCCCTTAATTACCGAAATTATAAGCACTGGCGTTGTTTAGTCAAAGCGTATGATGACATTATCTTCAACAGAGGGTTTTATCTGTCTTTACCCCCGTGCATCTTATCAAGTGGATATTTTGACGCTATTGACACAGCTGGGATCCACTCGATTCCTCGATTACTGCGAATACCACTTCTCGCAATTTGATTTGTTTGTGGGGTGTCTGAACCTCTAATTGGACGCTGTTGTTCAAGTTTCTGCGTTAAAGGGGGTAACCAGGAATTGCAGGGCTAATGGAAGACGGGCATACGCCATACAGTGTGTTCAGGAATTGCAGACCAGTCTAGCAACGTCATTAAAGAAATTAAATGGGGTTTAACGTCCTAATGTTATGCACCTAACCTGGGCTAATGGAAAACGGGCATACGCCATACAGTGTGTTATGAGGGACATTTTTCCCGGGTAGCGGCGCTACGGCATACTCTTATATCGAATTCCAACTGCCAAGGGCTATTTTACATGCACGTCAATGTGCACACGGCTCCTCGGTTTTTCGTCCCATCCGAGCGACTAGACAGCTGTCCTTGTCAGGCCCTTTGTTCTGCATCATTGACAAGAGGAAATAACGCCGGACAATCGAGATAAACTTTCTCGGTCAATGCAGGGATCGAACACTCGACCTCCAGACAAGCGAGCCACCGCCTAACACACTTAGCCACATGATACCGTCATTAAAGAATATAAACCTATAATTGTTAAATATAGTCATATTCAAAGACATCACGACATAAGTCTTACTTTTAAGTGGTGGGAATTGATGAATATATTATAGCGCGGCACTCTAAATAACGTGACCATCTTAGCGCATGCGCAGGGATCTTTTAAGAAGTAACCGAAGTAAGAGGTTTAGAAGGCGCCCCTGTCTCCAAACCGCACACGCCAGGGGTCGAAACCACAACCAAGGGCTGACCGGCCAGCTGAAGGACGAAGCGCGACATTTCAGACCACGAGGCCACCCCAAAGCCCCTTATTTGAAAATGCGGTATTGCATTGTACCATAACATCGACGAAAACTCATTTCGACGAAATTATCCCTTTAACTTCCGCTGTTCAAAATGTTCTATGTTTTTCTGTATATTGATTATAATCTTACGACAATAAATGTTTTTCGCGTGTTATAATATGAATAGTAGTTTGTGAACATGGCGGGTCTGGCGATAAGACATATGTGTATTATTCTATCCTTAGTTTGGATCATGGCGACTGGGGATTATTCTCGACATTCTGTCAGTAATGCACAATTAGATTTTAGCAAGGACAGAACTTGGTTTTGTTTTGATAATATCTTAGAATCGTTAAATACTATACTTACAACACTAAACTGGCAGGATGTCAATATTCTCTACGAAACTATGGATGATGAAATAGTTCAAAGAATAATCCACTATATTGAACGAGAACGTGTTGGTTTCAAAGCAACTGTTTTTGACATCACAAAGATGAGTTCATCAGATATTGAGAAACTTCTTGATCAAATTTATAAAGTACGATCCAGGGAAGTTCGCACTATTCTCCTTCTTAGTAACGGGACGTTTGAATTTCTGAAAATAGCCAATAGTTTTGACACCAATTCAAATAAAACAACGAACTATCGGACCTTTTCTAGATGGATTATTTTGTCATCTCTAATTGTAAAGAAAACCTTGATGGATTTTGAGTTACAGAACGTTATGTTTTTGTCGTGTTGTCGTCATCTTGTTAACCATTGTACAATATCTGGCGGGGAGATAACTATGATCGAATGTTTAAACTATCGTTACACTCATGAAAAGGAACTAAGTCACCAGAAATGTTCCGTAAACAATTTGTTTCCAAATATTAAATACAAATATTGTAGTCGTCATTTGCTTATAGGAAGCGTGGTATCACGTATTCTGCGCAGACATGTTGACAATAACAATGAAACTACTTATTCCGGTGCCATAGCAGAATTAACCGGCATGTTGGCTGAACAATTAAACTTTACTTATACCTTTATTCAACCGAATGATGGAATGTATGGAGGCACAACCGAAGATGAAGAACAGGTGGGGTTGGTCGGAATGTTGAATCGTAAAGAGGTCGATATTGTCATCGCTGATCTTACCATCACTGAGAAAAGGTCCAGAGTCGTAGACTTTGTTCTTCCACCATTTTTAATCGATACATGGTCGGCTTTATGGAAAAGAGGAATTCAGATGGAGAATAACTGGTTTAAAATATTTCGGCCATTGGATGTTTATGTTTACATAGCAACCATAGCAACAGTTTCTGGTGTAGCCATTTTGCTGCTCCTTTTACAAATGTATTCTAATGAAGAATACGAGGAGCGTGACTTCGTTCTTGGGCAAGTTCTTATCAAAATATTCTCCAATGTTGTATTTTTAATTGGTTTTTTGACTGTGCGTGGAGACGGTGTTACAACTAAGAAGGCTTCGGTTCGAGTATTGGTGACCTTTTTATGGTTGTTTTGTGTTGTGATAACTAGTGTTTATATGGGTAACCTAACTGCGTCACTTACTGATGTTAAATACAACAAACCATTTAATAATCTGGAAGAACTCGTTGAATTACCGGATTGGAAATGGGGTACGCGTGGATTTGCATTAACGAAGACACTTTTGAGAGAGTCTAAAAATCCATTAATGAACAAATTGTGGAACGGCATGTTGGAGTTTAATAAAACGGACGAAACTGTTTTTAGCATGGATGCTAATATCCATATTAACAGAATATTGGCCGATGGTGAAAAGTATGTTTATCTAGGAGATGATGCCAAATATCTGATGTTAAAAAGAAACGACTGCAGTTTAGAAATTATTGACAGGCTCTACTCGAATTATCCAATGTGCGTAGCAGTCACCAAGAATTCCCACCTGAGATCCGATCTGGAATCAGTAATGATAAGATTGTCCGACAATGGATATTTAAAGCATTTGGATGCCAAGGTATTTAAATCTAACCGTACTGCACGTTGTAAAACAACGAACAAAAAACGGACTTGGCGGCTTGAGGATGTAATGGGTGCAGTTTTGATAGCTTTAATTGGATTGGTGACGGCCGTATTTGTTTTATTGGTAGAAAAATGGCACATGTATCATCAACAGCGAACACTGAGAATTAACTAAATTGTTTGGTAAGGTTATTTCTGGACTAGCATAAGAGTCAATTTTATTTCAATAATTCGCTTTAGCGTACGGGGCTTGAGCCGTGGGGGGGGGGGGGGGGTAAAGTGTGACATCGAAACAACAACGTTTGACCCAAGGATCTAAAGAATATACGCTAGACCATTAGCACCTCCTCTCATTTATACATATGGAGAGAGGAAGAGAGAGAAATAGAGTTTAACGTCCTCTCAACACAACTCGGTCATTTCGGGACTAACATGTTGTTTAATTTTATTTCAATAAGTCGCTTGCGCGTAGGGGTCTTTAGCAGTGGGAGGATACCGGGGTGCCCGGAGGAAACCCATGACGCCGAGAAGGCGCCCCTATATTCATGCCACATATGCTCACACCGGAGCTCGAAACAACAGCCGCAAGCCAGAGGTGGCCGGCCGGCTAGAGGTCGAAGCGCGACACTCTAGACCACTAGGCCATAACGGGGTTTTAATTCCACTCGACACAAACTAGGTCATTGTTGTGTGTCTTGTCCGTGGGTTTGTCATGTGTAATTGTTTGTCTGTTGTGTGGTTCTCTTGCACTAAGTATTGTGACAGGGTCGCGGGTTCCAACAATTTAATGTGGTGTGTTTGTATTCACCATGGTCTCCAAACACTACTGTTATTGTTGATAATATTATTACTAATAAAACTGTTTTTTTTTATTATTATTAGATTCTACTGTTGTTTGAGTTTTAATATTCTGTCTATAACTGTGTCTATCTAATGGTACTGCTAATGAAGGGTTATATTTAATGTAATTTTTGTTTTCACTTCTCGGTGAACATTGTCCGTTTATATTTCGTGATATTCCAGGATATTGAAGATAGTTTATGTTACTGTTATACTGTGTTGATTAGATATTTCTAGACACGTGTTGAATCAGAACATATTTTACATTGTCGAATACTTCCGTTACTCCGCCTAAAAATGACGTCATTTGTGGAAACATCGATTAAATCATTTCTGATATTTGATTTGATCTTTTCTTGGAGAACTTTGGCATGGATATTTAGTTTTCTTGATGAATTCAACTGCAGATTCCAGAATTTCGGCCTTTTCCATTTTATTGTCATCAGGTTCCTGGAAGATGAGAATAAACAATTCATGAGATTTGATAAACAATTACATTCACTGTTTTAAAATAATATAATTGAATTTAGAATTATGATATAGTAAAATTAAATCTGAAGTAAAGATTATAACAACTAAATGTTTTAAAATACTATAATTGAATTTAGAATTATGATTGAGTAAAATTATATCTGAAGTAAAGATTATAACAACTTACAATTTTTTACGATACTGAATCTTCACATAACAAGTTTTTAATCTGGTTCAAACATTCGTTAATTCTATTTCGTCTATTCTTTTCAGCCAACAATTTTCGTCCCTTTCTAAAAGAAGTATAACACTGAGATTCATTGATTAAAGTTTAAACAGGTAGTTGTGTTCAGGTACAATGTTTCAAGTTTAACTGGTATATTATTGTGTGTGTGAAATAGCTTTATTTTACGTCCGCTTCCACCGAAGTGATATCGCAGACAATTACATTTTATACATATATGGTGATAATATTTACAGTGTGTTTAGTGGAATAATAAGGATAATTTTTATATATATATGTACAAACAAAACATGTGTAAGTTGGGACAATCACAGACACAACATATAACAAGACAGACATGGACGCGGACAAACATTTACATAGACATTTGACAAAACAGACATGGAGGTGGACAAACATATAAACATATTATGTACATATATATATTTCCGGTCAATTTGGTCGGTCTGGTCGTTCTGTCCGGTTGAATGGCAGGGCGGTGCAACTCTTCCTTGGGGCTTGTTGGTGAGTATAAGTCCTGGTCCATTCTTCCTTCCATTTGGGTTTGTTGTCCGGTATGGTGGTGTTGATTCATCTTTACTTCTATAATTCATTCCTTTTATTGTTGGTTCTCTGAAGGAAGAATCCAGCACCTGAAAAGAGAGAAAGAGAAAAGAGAGTATCTGGGCTTATGGTGTTTTGTGGTTTATTTCGTCTAGTAAGGCTTCTGGGGCGGGGGGGGGGGCAAAAATAATAATAATAATAATAAAGAAAAAAAGAATAATAATAATAGTAATAAAATAATAGTAATAGTAATAAAAGAATAATGATGAAGAATAATAGTAATGGTAAAGGTGTTTAAGAGAAGATTTAAAGGGGAGGCTTTGCATTTATGACATGTGTATCAATAATAGTATCTATAATATAATATTTATTCGTGTGACAAGTTTGTTAGTTTTATTTTAATGTAATTTGTTTCTTTAGTTGGGGTGATTTGCGCTTCCCTCGCTGGGGACGTTTTTACGATTTCACCCTTCTAAGTGCGATGTGGTTGATTTGTGTTATTTATTACATGTGTTTTATTTTCAAGTGTTTTTAACTATTTAGATTTGTTTTGGAATTATGTGTAGGATGGCTGGGCTTCCTTCGTGAGGACGTTTTTACTCAGCCATCCTACGTTGTGTGGAAATTTCGTTAATTTTTTTTTTTTTTTTTTGTTCAGATAGGGTGATTTGCGCTTCCCTCGTTGGGGACATTTTTACGATTTCACCCTACTTAGTGTGATGTGGTTGATTAGTTTTATTTATTACATATGTTTGTTCATTCCTATGTTTTCAATGAAGTCCCAGATAAGCTGAGAAGTCCAGTATCTGTCATCAGGTGATGGAGAAAGAAGGGATTTCAGAGAGAGAGTTTTCCCCCTCTCTGTCAGTTTATTAACCATTTGTTGTCGTTCATTGTTCAACTGATTGCAATTGATTAGTAGGTGTGATGTTGTTGCGATTTGTCCGCACGGGCATTTAATTGGTGTATAGGTAAAGTCTTTAATTACGTTTATAGTTTTAAGTCTAGTGATTAATTTGCATATTTTTATTGAGGGATGATTGATATAAACCTTGTCGACAAGATTGCTGTCTATTTGATAGCGATGAGTATTTTCTTGTTTTAGACGGTTTTCCCATGAATTTTTAATTTTATTTTTGGCTATACTTATAAATTCCTGATTGCTATATTCTAAATGTTCTAATTCCTTTAGTGACATCCCCTCTTTGGCTAGTTTGTCGGCTTGTTCGTTGCCGATTATATTGATGTGGGAGGGGATCCACGCAAGGATTACCTCTCTTCCGGAATTCTTAATTTTTTGATTAATATCCCTAATTTGACTGATTATTTCCTGTCTGCTTTTTGAGGAATTTGATTCTATAGATTTAATGCTACTCAGGGAGTCGGTCAGGATTACGGCTTTGTGGTGTGTTTGCGTGGCTAGCCATTCTATTGCAGTTTTAATGGCCATCAATTCTGCGGTGTACACAGAACAGTATTCTGGTAACCGTTTCCTGATGTTTAGCTTCGCTTTTGGTATATGAATGCCGTAACCCGTTGATCCCTTTGTAGTGTTTTTGGATCCATCAGTGTAGATTTTGAGATGATCTGCCCATTTGGTGTCTATTAGTTCCATTGTTAGTGCTCTAGCTTCTGTGGGATTAACATGCTTGTTCGTTGTGTGGCTTAGTTGTGTGTTAGTGATAGGATCGCTTAGTTGCCATGGTGGCGTGGCTGAATAGGATTTTGTTTGTATGATTGTTCCTTTCAAACTGTGCTTATTTAGGATGTCATTTGACATCTGCCCGAATGTCATTGGACGAGTATTTTTCCTAGAGCCTATGCGTCTAAATTGATTGAGGCATTTATATGTTGGACATTTTTCTTTTAGCATTTGTAGTTTTCCCCAGTACTTGAGTGACAGTTCCTCCCGCCTTAGGTCAAGCGGAAGTTCTCCCATCTCTTGTAATAGGGCAACTGTTTTGGTTCCTATGGCGGCTCTTGTTATAAGTCTTAAAGCTTTGTTTTGTATTGTGTTTAGTTTGTTGAGTTGTGTATCACTTGCATTGGCATAGGCCAGACATCCGTAGTCGATTACCGAGCGGATGAGTGATCTGTAGATTAGCATAAGTGTAGTTCTGTTTGCACCCCATTGTGTCCCTCTGATGTATTCCATCATGTTGAGTGTTTTAGATGTTCGACTTACCAGGCCATCAATATGAGGCTTCCATGATAGTTTAGAGTCGAATGTCATTCCGAGAAATTTGGCCTCTTTTTTGAATTCAAGTTTTGAACCATTAAGTGTTAAATCGATTTTTCTGTTATTGTCAGTTGGGTGAAACAGTATTGCTACTGTTTTCCCTTCTGAAATTTTGAATCCCCAATCATTTGCCCATTTTGAAGTTTGTTCTAGAGTGTATTGGAGCGATTTTTTGATTATGTCTAGGTTATTGGAAGCTTTCCAGAATGAACTGTCGTCAGCAAATAGTGCGGATTCTGTACCTTTCCCTACGTAGCTAATAAGATCATTTATCATTATATTAAATAGAATTGGACTGATAACTGATCCTTGCGGCGTTCCGTTGTCCATTTTGAATTTATTACTTAAGCAGTTTCCAACGCGTACTCTGATATGCCTATCGTTTAGAAAATCTTCTATCCATTTGTACATTCGGCCTTTAATTTTTGCATTGTGGAGTTTGTGTAAAAGACCATCCACCCATACGAGATCAAAGGCCTTTGTTAAATCGACAAAGATTGCGCAAAGGTATTGTTTGGCTGTGAATGCTCTGCTTATGTCATTTTGTAATCTAATGATATGGTCGATTGTTGAACGATCTGTGCGATAGCCGCTTTGTTGACTTGTTAAGATTTGGTTGCTTTCACAGTGAAATTTTAGTCTGTTTGTGATTATTGTTTCTAATGTTTTGCATAAAGTAGATGTGAGACTTACTGGTCGATATGACGCTGTTTCATTTTTATCTTTGTTTTGTTTGTGTAGCGGGATGACCGAGGCGGTTTTCCATTCCTGTGGTGTTTTTCCTTTGGTCCAAGAGAGGTTAAAGACTTCTAAGACTAACGATAGAGCTTTTTCGGGGAGATTTTTTAACATTGTATATTTCACACAGTCTAGCCCTTCTGCACTATCGGATTTAGACCGCAGCGCTTTTTTCAGCTCTTCTATATTAATGGGACTGTTTAAATCGCATTCGTTATCTGCTTCATCATGCACTATTGGGGGTTGATTTTGTAGGAATGTATTTTTAATTGCCTTGAATGTTTCACTGTGTTGGCTGTTGCTAGAGCCGTCAGCATAAGTTTGTCCTAACAAGTTTGCTTTGTGCGTGTTGTTTAAGGCTGTTTCGTTTTTGTAGGTTAATAAAGGAATGTTTTGTCTTACTGTTTTACCGGTGATTGCTGATATTTTGTTCCATACTGCCTTTAGATTTGATCGATCATTTAGGGAGCTACAGAAAATTTGCCAGTTTTCTTCCTTGGCTTTTTTGATTTCTATCTCTGCGCAAAGTTTAGATTCAAGGTATTCTGATCTAGTTTCTTCATTTGGCCTACGTTTGTATTTTCTTAGCGCCGTTTTTCGTGTACTAACTAAGGTTTGTAGATTATCTGACCACCAAGGTTTGGGTGATTTCCTATTAGTTTCTTTTGAACGGGGGATAGATTGCTCTGCTGAGCTTATTATAGCTTTTGTTAGATTATCTGTGAATGTGTCTATATTATTGTTTTTAATTAGTTCGAAATCCCAGCAATTGCACAAATTCCTGTACAATTCCCAGTTTGCCTTATTTATCTTCCATTTAGCCTGACATTTGATGTTTTCTGTGTTGGTTTCGCAGTATATGGATGTATGGATAGCTACATGATCGCTGCCTAAAGTTTCGTTTCCTATTTCCCAATTGCAATTTGCATAAAGTTTATTCGAGACTAGTGTTAGATCTATATGTGTTCCATGTTTACTATTTTTCCCTACGAAAGTTGGCTCGCTTTTGTAATCATTTAGTAGTAGAAGACTGCTGTCTTCTATGTATTCGTATAATTCTTTCCCATCTGTGTCATTTTCTGGTGATCCCCATGATGTGTGATGACAGTTGAAATCCCCGCATATAATTATGTTGTCACCCGGAATTTGTTTAAGAATCCTATCGTAGTCTTTGCTTTTTAATTTGTTTGTTGGTGGGTTGTAAATGTTTATTATGCTCAGAGATTGGTTGTTTCCTATCACAATATTAATTGCCATTAATTCTAATTTATTTGTTGGGTTAACTACTAATCTGCTAAATGGGATGCTATTTTTAATGTAAGTGACAAGGCCACCTCCGTTTGATTGACCCGGTCGATCACGCCTAATCATTGTGTAGTTATCTAGATTGATGTCATTATTTTTGGGAGTGAGTCGTGACTCTTGTAGGCATAGTATATCTGGATTGTTTTGATAGACGTATTGTTTAAGTTCAATTAAACGAGACCGCAGCCCATTCACATTGAGTTGAAAGATTGTGAGTGGCTTCTCCATTGTAAATGACACTGATTTGTTTATTTTAGGTTATTAGTGTTTTATGATATATCTTCCCTGCTTGTACTACAATTCCGTTTGTTTTGATTAGCAATTTCGGTGCTAGTGATCATTGGATTATCCCCATGTCTGAGTGAATCGTTCTCTTCTTCCGAAACCACATTATCTATAGTTCTTTTTGCCGGCGTTTGCCTTGTTTGGCTTCGACTTCTACTATTGCTTCGGTCCCTTGGTTTTGATGCGGAGGGTGGGGGCATGTCAGTTTTTTTAGGGGTTTGGGACATGCCAGTTTTTTTAGGGGTTTGGGGTATTATAATACTTTTTGGTACATTTGTCACATTTGATATGATGGTTTTTACGACTTCTTTGCTTCGTTCCTCGTCATCTTTTATACTTCCTAGTTTAGCCAACTCCTTGCAGAAGTTGATAAATCCATTTGTATTTTTGAATGTTGGTGTAAAGAGTTTACTTTTTGTTATCTCCTCATTGCTAGGAGGGGTTATTTCCTTTTTTTGTTCTGGCAAAGTTTTATTATTGATATGCGAGGTCGCTTCTTTATGAGTTATTCCATGTACATATTGCATGGTCAGGATTGACTTAGTGTTAATGTACTTGGGGCATTTTGGTGAATCAGCTCCGTGATTCCCTCTACAATTTACGCACTTTGCTTGAGTGGCCCTACATTCTTCCGATTTATGGTTGTTGACACATTTGCCACATATGGCTATGCCCCTACAGAATTTTTCTAAGTGCCCTATTCTTTGGCATTTTGTGCATCTCTTGACTTTTGGGATGTAGGGGTGAACTGGCCTTCTCTCATATAACATGTAGATAATACCCTGCGGGGTATCATCTTTTTTAAAAGTTAATTGCACTGTCCTTATTGTTTTTCCTAGTCTTATCGGGTATTGGTATATTGCCAGGGGATTGTATCCCCCCAGTCTCAGATTGTCCAGTATTTCCTCGTCCGAATAGTCCTTGGGAACGTTGTATATTATCACCCTATCTGTTTGGTTAAACTCCGACATGGAGATTTCAATCTTCAAGTTGCTAAGCATTTTTATATTTGTTGCCAATTGGGCGTCCTCTATGTTTTGGAATCCTAATTTTAAATTGCCATTTGACAGTATTCTCATGTCCGGGAGAGCAGCTGTCCCCCATTTAGTTCTAATTTCGTCTCCGAGTTTTGAAATTTTTGTGCCCTTAAAGGATTTCCCCTCTTTGGGCGTACATAAGACTATATACTTGTATTCTTTCATTATTCGTGTTGTTAGGGCTGGTTGGGGTAGTTTTGGGGAGTTAACCAAGACATTCGAAAAGTTCATGGCCATGGTGATGCAAAACAAATAAAAATGTAATGGGGAGAAGAGAGAAAAAAAGTAAAAATAAAGTATAGCGAGATAAGGAAGAGAAATTAGGTTGTAAAACAAAGAAGTGGGGTTAGGGAATAGGGTCGAAAAAGTGACGAAAGTTTGAAGCCTAACTTTGTAGAACAACTTAAGATTAGCCCGCCCGCTAACTTGAGTTGTTCAGATGACGAATATAATTATCTATTTAAAGCAAATTACAAATAAAGCAAAGAAAAGAATAGAATGAGTATAACTTACAGCATAGAGTAATCCTAGTAATCCAATAATCCACTAAGCACAGCTAGATGTTAACTCGCCAGAAGCTAATTAACAAGTGGGTATATTATTTAGAAATCAGATATTTTATACCATTCCTTCCAATAACTGTAAACAATAATACCACGTGACTACTAGACGCCATTGAAGCATGCCGTTACAGTCATCCAATCAGTGATGCTGATAGTGTATCGGCACGCGAGCAGATTAGGCGCGAGACAGATGTTTGGATCATCCTAATTGTCTAACACAATCCAACAGACGAGATTAATGGCCAAAGTTGGCGTGACACTTGGCGTGTTGTTGAAGATATGACATCAAGTCTAGTATTAGGCTAGTATAACGGTATTTATAAAGTTAATTACAAGACATAATATTAGCAGGAAACAGGTGTGCGTCTATATTGAGGTAAGCATGATGGCCCTGGTACTTTCTTTTATTTCGAACAAATCAATACAATACCATTCACATAGTTATACCATTCAAACTTGTGGATAAATTTACAAATTAATTTAATATCATTTATTTTGTATTAGTATTTATGAGGATGTGGCAGTCAAATTAATTAATTAATCAGATAGGAAAATGTGAGGTGAAGTATGTACGTTCACGCAACAGTACCTTCTTAATGTTTCTTTTATCGTTGTTTAATGTACCTATTTATAACACTGTCGCAATTTGTCCTCGTTTGTAATGGGTATCCTTAATAACGACCAGTGAAATCATGGCGAAACGTCGTGTGTATATAATATAGTGATTGTTATTCGTAGAAGTTGTTTTGTTACATTTGCATAAACGATTTGATGTTTCAGTTGGACTCGGCCTTTACTTGTTGTTATTAAACTATGCCTTTAATTTTAAATTCGCGTTAGACAACTAAACTATTTTGCCTAATACACAGGTAGTATGGACAGGGTAAGCCTGTTCCTCAATCCTTTTCTATGAATAAAATAGTGTTTGTAATTGTTACTAGAGATCGGTACGTTAGCTAATCAAAGACCGGAGAATGGAACTCGATCAAGACTAAGGAATATATATTTGAAATGCTCAGAGATAAACAGTAATAATTATATATGTTTAGATATCCATCCATGTTGAAGTGTTACATACTGGATTGATATACAGTAATTATAACAGCAGGAGGGAAGGGTGTCATTAACTGTGCTATGAATATAATTAAATAGAATATGACACTTGGATTAGATTAGATTAAGTAGATTTAAACGAGGTTACATTTAGACACCTACACCTATACTGTACTATAATATTGATGTAAGATCTGAGTAATTAGTCCACAGATCAAATTAACCCTCAAGATATTTAACAGTTTGAAAAAAAAATGATCAGAAACACGCCAACGGGTATCTGATTCGTTTGCCCTGATACAAACTTTGGTATATAACTTATGAGGAGGCTATGGAACCAAGGGATTGGGGAACTAGGAGCAAATGCCTCTCCTAAACAATCTGCCGCCCCTGAAATATAGCGACCCTGAAAAGAAATCTAGACATAGATGCCGTTACCATTGGCGAAGTGCCCCTCCTATCACCCCTTTCTAGATCAGCACCTGCCCCACTACATGACATGAGAGGGTTCGTTTTGATCATCTTATCCACATTTGATGCCTTGTCTTCTACCAACTTCTTTAAATCATTAAAGCTGCATGTAGTGTAGGCCATCGAACGTATAAAAAACGAAACGAAATATAGATCTGTATTTTAATTGTATATTATACAATACAAAACAAACAAAATGCAATACAATATTTATAAATAAAATAAACCAACATAAAATAAACTTATACATAAAACTGTAATAAATATATAGATTACAATTACTTTAGTTATAATAAATAAATAAATATGATGTAGAATTTCTGATGTTAAAAGGTAACGAATTCCAAACTTTTGGTGCTTGAATACTGAATGTTCTGTAACCTATTGTTTTTAGTTTTGATCGCCGTTGACATAACCGAAAACAGTCAGACGGGGACCTAAAAGTCCTAGAGGACGTATACTTTTGATTTAAAGGCACAATACCACTCTTGTGTAACTAAATAATATGTCCCAATCTTGATTCTGGTCCAAAAATTGTAGTATTTTACAATATTCCAATTAATTGATGATAAAAATCTCATCTTAACAAAATGGAAAAATTCAACTGTATGATTTCAAAAGACTTACGTAAACACTTTCAAATATTATTTGGATTTAAACATTATTTTCGAACCCTCTGAACAAGTAAAATAGGATGTGATGGATACTTTACACAACAGGTAGGACACTTAAACATAGTACTTAGAATACAGCTATTATTTATTTTCTTGGGCTGTCAAGCCAGCAAGAGTGTTAATGTCCCTTTAAATTAGTCGTGATTGCAATGTCGAAGATTGTGGTGATATTGTGTAAGCGATCTGCCCCATTTAAGACATTTACAGGTATAAACAAAAGCAGCATAATTCAGCATCATTCGGCAAACCTCGATAGATACTACGAATCTAATCTCGGCCGTATGACTATTTCCGCCATATTTGAACTATTGTAAAGGTTCCGAATGGAAAATGTCTGCCCCATGGATATTTCTGTGAAGAGTGTATTATATCAACAAACGTCACGTTTGGCTTTGGTTTGGGGAATTACCAGGGAATTTGATCAAGCAGTAGCCTTGAGACAATATCTCTGCTCATTTAGGTATATACACTCTACAAAACACGCAATTTGGGACTTTTTTGTTAATACATTGCAAATGTATGGGCGTAGGTACATATCATTTACTGTCATACATCCGAGATTTGATGAAGGGTACCGGAATCTGTCGAGATTTGCCGAGTGAAATCAGCATAATCTATATTATTTGGAGGCAGACCACCGTTAAAATTCACACTCGGTACAAATTGTATAGCGATTCCCTACCCTTCTACCCCTCCCCCCCCCCCTTTGAATTAATATTTTCTGCCATATTTGAGTAAATATTCATGATTTTGAGGCGGACGGATAGCTGGGTTATCAGGTATGCTACGGTGATATATACGGCAACTAGTTACATGTTTTGGGTATGCTTCTTTAAGTTGGTGTATCTCAAAATTTTGGTGGTCAACCTCATACAAACTTTAGTGCAAAGACATGTTCATTTGCTCCTCTGTATATAGTGAAAAACATTCAGCCCAACGAAATTTTTGGGAAAAGTTAAAGGTGGGCATAGAGGCCAGACCATTGAAGTCAATGGGGAAATTAATGGTGTCGGAGGCAGACCACCATTAAATTTCACACTCTCGATACAAATTGTAGTTCGTCAATTTATAGCAATTCTCTCTCATTCTCTTTTCTCCCCCTTTGCATTGACATTTTTGTTGATTTGTTGATCTAGAATGGAAGAAGAGGGATTGATTAATATTTTCTGCCAGGTTTTGGTAAATATTCATGATTTTGAGACGGAAGGATAACTGAGTTATCAGGTTGGCTACGGTGATAAGTACGGCAACTAGTTACATGTTTTGGGTATGCTTCTTCAAGTTGGTGTATCTCAAAATTTTGGTGGTCAACCTCATACAAATTTTAGTGCAAAGATATGGTCATTTGTTCCTCTGTCTATAGTGAAAAGCATTCAGCCAAACGTAAATTTGGGGAAAAGTTGGAGGTGGGCAAAGAGGCCAGTATTTACATTGAAGTCAATGGGGAAATTAATGGTGGTCTGCCTCCATTTAAAACAAGGGTTGCCTCCCTATCCATAACATCTGGACACAGCTCACCAAATAGGGAGACATGTATTTTTAGTCATTCTCTCCCTTTCCCTTCCCCCTTTTTCATGGCGATTTGTGTTGACTTTTTGGTGTAGAATCGAAGAAAAGGGTTTGAAATAACATTTCTGCCAGGTTTTGGTGAATATTCATGATTTTGAGGCGGAAGGATACAAGAGTTGCGAGATTGGTTACGTTGAAATGTAGGGCCAAAAATTGCATGTTTAATTACCTCTACTTCCAGATTGTGTATCTCAAGTTTTTCATGGTGAACCTCGCAATGCTTTTGGCCATCTTAATATCAACAAACCACGCCATTTCTAGACTAACACATGGTTCAATTTTATTTCAATAAGAGAGAGAGAGAGGGGGGGTAACGTCAACTCGACACAGCTAGGTCATTTCGGGACTAACGTATGGTTCAATTGTGTTCTCTCCAGAATTCGCTTGCGCGTTAGAAGGTGGGAGGAAACCAAGGGTCCCGGAGAAAGCCCGCGAGGTTAGACAGGCGAACCTTGTCCTTGTCCCGAATCGAAACCCCGCCAGTTGACTCAATGACAGACCGTATGATACAGCGCGCACGTTCTAACCATTCAGCCACCCAAACCCCCGTATTGCTTTTGTGTTAAATTGTTGATATGTCGACCTCCCCATGTGGCGTTATAGCAGTAGATTTTTTGTCACATTAAAGTTTCAACCTTAGCTCAGAAAAATGGAATTAAATTTCCTAAGTCGTGTTTCTTCTGTTGTTTACGTATACGTCCAAATAACAAAAGAATTTAAGATTTGTACGAGGGTGCAAACCTTAGTTTTTGAAGAGAGGGGGGGGGGAGAGGGAGGGAGGGAGAGATAGAGTGAGAGAGAGAGGGGGGATACTAAACAATTAAATACAGTACGATTGGTACTTTGCCAGTAGATTATTTTAAATAATGGTTTGCCAATATCAGTGGTAATAATTAATAACTGCCTTAAATTTCTAATGAAAAACTTAAAATTTAAATATGAAGGGAAATTCACAAATAAAGTTAAGAGGATATAAACAGTTTATATCCACCAGCATATCGGAATTCTGCACCATCATACCACAATCTTGTGTAGAATCTACATCGTCTGGTTGACCGGGAACCCAGATGTCGATATCTACACTCGAACCATCCACCCAAATCATTTTACCCTCTGTATCTATATCATTCAACCCTACCCAGTAATTTTTAGCTGAAAATAACAGAAAGGGAAATTAGATGTTGACTATCTCACATGCGACTTGAGCAGCGTTCACACTATTTGCGCATTCAATGCGAATTCCGAAGACCGGTCTCTGGAATTCGGATTGATTTTTCCCGGATTAAAAGCAGTGCGTCACGTTACATTTTTTCGGATTGAATTCAGAATGAGAAGTGCCACACTGAATGCGCAGTGAAGGTCACTTATATCCAAAATGGCTGCGCCTGACATACGTATTGGTGATCGTATGTTGCTTATGTTTAATTTCCTACATCAGCGACACAGCGACACCGGGTCTTACATCTTCGACACCTTGCCATGCAGCGCGGGTCACGATTTCTTTGGCACCAAAATCAAATGCGATTAAACCCCTAGTGTGAACGCAGCTTTAGAGACGTACAATAGATGTTGTATAGCTGCGTTCACGCCAGAGGTTTAATCTGAATTGAATTTAGAATAAAGTCTTATTCCGGACTTTGACGTCACACTCAATTCGATAAAAACCGAACTGAACCTGAATTAAGGAATCCGTATATTTTTCCGAATTCAACACGGAACAATTATTCCTAATCGGGTTATTCGCAGTCAAGATTTGGGTGTAACAGGCTTGATTTAGAAAACGATATTTCTTGTAACTGTTGCCAGTTTAGTTCCAAAGTGTTACAGCCACTCGCTCGTGGTGAAGCACGGGCTCCTGGAGTCTTGTATCTTTTTTTTCAATGGCCGGCCAATATTCTGCATGTAGTGCATATAGCTAGATAAAAATGACAACCAAATGTATTGTTTTACATTATGTATGCTTAGTGCTGAAATGATTTGAATAATTAAATGGGAGCTACGGTGGTTCAGTAAGTAAGAAGCTGGCTCCCTAGTCTGGTAGTCAAGGGTTCGCTCCTGGTGTTGACCGAAAACATTCATCGTTGCCGGGTGCAGGTCTGGCAATGTCAGCTGTCTAGTCGTTCCGATGAAAGGAAAGTCAGTCCCCGTGTCGTGGACGTAAAGAATCCGATATACGCATAGGCCGTGGCGACGATGTCCAAGGAAAATGGTCTATGTCCGTCATTATAAGCCCAATCGGATCAAAACAGTATAAGTTTAACCCCATTCCAATTATAAAATATGTACATACGTGTTAATGTATAGCAAATGCTACAAAAAGAGTAATCATCCTCATTCGCAAATCGTGCCCGGTGCTGCATGGTATGGTGTCGAAGATGTAAGACCAGCGTCGCTGATGTAGCGTTGCTTTCCGCGGGAAATTAAAATTAAGCAATATTAGACCAACAATACGAATGTCGGGCGAAAACATCTTGAACATGAATGACCTTCACTGCGCATTCAGTGTGGCACTATTTATTCTGAATTCAATCCGAATAAAAAGTAATGTGACGCACCGCTAGCCGAATAGATCGCGAAATTGTTTTCGGTTAGCGCCCTCTGGTGTAATAATGTTGATAATTCATTATTTTTCTGGACATTTTCATTTCAAGATTTTACTTTGAGAGTTTTTGAAACGTTAAAGATATTTTCACAAGAGTTCAAATTTCAGATTTTTTTTATTAGACACTTACAGAAATCGATGAATTGATTTCTTTGTCGTGTAAAATTAAGAAATTATTTTATAATTCTAATATTTAATGATATATAAAAGTTATAGATAAAACGGCGAAAATGAAACATAAAGTCAATTTTTTGTTTCAAATGTTGATTTTGTGCATGAAATGTTGACATACGAATGTAGAAACGAGAATCATTAGTTTGGAATGTTGCGTTCGTGTCTAAAATGTTCAAACTAGAATGTAGAAACAAGAATCATGAATATTGTCCCATTTGGTCTTCCATACGATATAGACTGGATTAGAATCCTATATGTTGCTTAAAGCTGAACTCCGATTACAAAACTACAGAAACAGGCCACACCCACAGAGACAGGCCACGCCCACATCCAGTGTGTACCTTGTAAACCACACTGTCCACATCCGACAAGCAAATATTTCCACCTCCTGACTGGTGATTGAGGTTTTTTCGCTTTATATAGATGATAATTCCTGGGAATACTAACCCTAATCCCAAATCTTTTTAGAAGACTGAACTTGGGTCTAGTTTACCTTTAACCCCTCTTGAAAGGGTTAGGATTCGGGTTAGTATTGTAGCGATGTCAAGTCGACACGCCTTGCATAGTTTAGTTATGGTTTACATTTATTGTTATGGTTCGTTCTCCTTTAAATACTAAGCCGTATAATATATCGGTCTGATGACCTAAGCTTATTATTGGAGTAACCTCCCTTGTAGACGAGGTTATCCAGTATCTTGTATTTTGGTAGCACATGGTTTGTGCACACTTATAAAGATGGGGATGAACTACCATGCTTTGACATTAATACATTGATCCTGGTTAACCTGTAACACCCCTACGGGTTACGACAGAGTGGACCATGTGGACAGGAGCCCCATTGAGTCGTAACAGTATTCCCCAAAATACTCATTTGTATAAAGCGGCCGTTTGGGCCTCCGGAAATGTCCGAACCTCCCCAACCGGCCTACAATTAGTAACTCACTATAACATAGCGAACAACATGGATGGATGAAATTTCAATTAAACT
The DNA here is from genome assembly GCA_917208275.1 of Patella pellucida. Classification (NCBI taxonomy): domain Eukaryota; kingdom Metazoa; phylum Mollusca; class Gastropoda; family Patellidae; genus Patella; species Patella pellucida. The sequence continues at coordinate 65,884,840 of OU795042.1, read as the reverse complement.
CTGAACACAATATTCTTATATATCACAATATTGCAGTTTGTAAAGGATTTAAATGGCTTAAAATGCGGTTACGAAACGGGGGGTTAGATTGCTGAATGGTTAGCGTGTGCGCGCTCTATCATAAAGTCTGACATTGAGTCTGCTGGCGTTGTTTCGAATCTCCGGTTGTACGTGACAAGGAGTAGGGTCGCCTGTCAAGCCTCGTGGGTTTTATCCGGGTCCTCCGGTTTCCTCCCACTGTTAAAGACCCTACGCACAAGCGAATTATTGAAATAAAGTTAAACCATATGTGTGTCCCGAAATAACCTAGTTTGTGTCGAGTGGACGTTAAACCTCATTCCCCTCTCTCTCTCTATCTCTCTCTCTCTCTCTCTCTCACCTACCATGATATTTTCCCTACTGTATATTTTATTCTATAATTCTTTCAGGTTTATAATTCCATGAGAGAGAGAAGGAGAGAGAGAGAGGCCAAAATAATGTACTTACCAGGCAACATCTGTTTGGCTGCAAGTTTTAGAGCTAAGTCAGCTTGTTTGATGATCAACAAATGTCCACCATCTTCTTCACAGATCGTTCGAGCTGTCGACCAGTCTAGTTTTTTGCTAGATGTTTTCATACAATATATTCCACCAAGTAATGATAGGTATCCGGACTGGTTGTTGCATCGTTCTGCAATAATTAAATTAAGATATAAATTATCTTTATTATGATAATTTCAATATCGAGAGGGCAGCAGTCGTTTTATTCTCACGTAAACTTGTTTCATGACATTTGTCATTTGTTCCTTCTTAAATACAGAATCATCGCTTGTACATGGCAAGAAGTAGGGTCGCCTATCCAACCTCGTGGGTTTTCTTCGGGTCCCCGGTTAGCCCCCCACTGAATTATTGAAATAAAATTAAAACAAAACCATATATTAGTCCCGGAATCACTTAGTTTTTGTCGAGTGGACGTTAAACCCCATTTCTCTCTCACTTTCTTTAATACAATCTGATTAAAAACAGATCCTATTTCGTTTAAAGATACATTACTCAGAATTTAGATAACGAGCTGTTGGTTCTCTTCCTAATAATTCCAAAATATATAATACAAAATTATTATATTGAAATTTTCATTCAAATTACGTTATTATTCGGAACGACGTTATCCCTGTACGAAGTTTTGATATAGATGGTTTATTACCATAGCATCGATACTCGGCTTTGGAAGCTTTAACAACACCCAAATGAAATTATCTTGTTGAAACATAGTATATGTATATATGTATAAAGTAGAAAGTCAAACGTTTCTGTCGATTTAAATTACCGCAGACAATGAATAATCCTGCGCAGAAATGTGGCAACTGGTAGGGGTTCTTTTACGAACACACCAATATGTATAAATGAAGATTTTCGTCTCATCCGAACAACTAGAACGTTCTTTGTAAGGGCAACGACATGGTTATTCCGAATAATTTTCTCGGACAATAATCGTGGCTCCAATTTGTAGATCTGTGGAGAGTGGAGAAACTGGAAAAGGTACTTTTAGAGATGCCGTGATTTAAATCAAGTCAAGCTCATTTCAACTTACCTGTCAAACTTTGATCAACATGTAGAGATGTTATGTTGATGGATCCCAACCCTTTATCCACCATATTTAAAATATAACACGTTTTATCATCACCATAGTGGAATAATTTACATCCAGGGTACGAGACACATTTCATTCCACATTTGGTCAAAAACACGTCTTCAAATGAAACAGAGTAATCAACAGTAACGGTATGTTCTAATTCAATATTGTAGAATATATTATTAGCGTATGCTGTGTAAATGAATACGCAAACTATAGTTATACAGAAGAAACTCAATCCTGACATTGTTCAATGGAATTTGGTTAAAAAAAATATCTTTTGAATAGAAAAATACAATACAGAATGTACTACAGTTATCTTGATGTTATTCAATGGTCTTTTAAAAGTTGGTGCGCAATTAAATGACCAGCAACATATAGTCAATAACAAAACTAGATTCTACTAAACTATAACCTAAACCTTACATATTATATATATATTAAAGTAGATAAAGTACAAGTACTTCTTTGTTTACGGTAGGTAAATGCATAAAAAATTTAAAAAATACGTCGAGGTAAAAAATTCTCAACTTTACTTCATTCCTACATACATTAAGCCATATAAGATAGCTGTCTGACCTCTATAGGCGTCTTCAGATGTTGATATATATTCGTGCTCGCTAACTGGAATAAAAATCAATCAGAAACAATCGATAAAGCCTCGCTATGAATTCTATGAATATCATTATAATTACGGCAACTGATTGGCCAATTAAATCTTATCAACTGAAGGTCGTCTTCGGTGGATTAATATGCTACCTCAACTTCATTCTTGAATTGTTGAAGACCCTTTGTGGGATACAAAAAAAGCAATCTTAGGTGTGTGTCTTTGCTGGGGGAGGGGGGCAGAGAAGATAGCCATTATTTCATATTACTCACCATTACGCCTACTATCGTCATGTTTGACATCTATACTTAGGTTTTAGGTGTCCCACAGCCCATTGAAACCAACTGTTAGGTGGCAAACACCTGACGTCATCGTGAAATCCTTTTTTATGGTCAAGTACATACCGTGGTTTATATTTAGTAACGGGTACACAGTGTGTCACAGCAACATATATACGGGACGTCTTAAATGAGTAATAAATACGTCCGTAACAGATACGAGAGAGAGAGAGAGGGGGGAGAGAGAGAGAGAAAAAAAATGGGGTTTAACGTCCACTCAGCACGACTAGTTCATTTCAGGACTAACATGGTTTTTCATTTTATTTCAACATTTCGCTTGCGCGTAGGGGTTTTTTAGCAGTGGGAGGAAACTAGAGTGCCTGGAGGAAACCCATGAGGTTGAGAAGGCGCCCTCTCTCCATGTCACATACGCTCACACTAGGACTCGAAACCACAGCCGCAAGCCAGAGGTGACCGGCCAGCTAGAGGTCGATGCGCGGCACTCTAGACTACTAGGCCCTGTGTATCTTAAATCAGATCAGTAAAAATTCATGTTTTTGGTCTGAAAGACAGCAACAGATATACAATGTGTTTATCAATAGATACACGCGTTGGCGTGGAATTTGGTGGAGGGTGCGAGTAGGTCTCTGCCCCGCCCCCCCCCCCCCCATGATTTTGGTCGCCAAAACAGGTTTATATCCACATGAATGTCCCGTTTTGAAGGCTATCTAACCACTGTCTTGGGTCTCGCCACAGTTACCTATCTTTACGATATCTTCCTCATTAACCCTTAACCGGTCTTTGTCGATTAGAGTCACCATAACGTTATACAGGGTGGAAAAAGCCATAGAAAAATTATATGTCCATGAAATATCTCATGTTCACCGCGATGCCCGTCTGAAGCGCGATAATCTCAGCAAAAGGGATATACGGTGTCATTTGTACGAGCAGCTGTCATCTGACCAGACTAATGCTAGAAATGCATTGCCGAAAATAATTACTACGTTAAAATATCGCGAAAAAGAATATTACAATTCAGGAGCCTCCTTTCCTTGCGGGCAGAGGATGATGAAATCCTATCACGGTGTCTGAAAAGAACCACTAACTACACAAGCCATGATGTTGCCAATGAGATCCCTGGAATCATGAGCCATGGAATTTTGCAACAAATCGTTAAAAAGCGGAATCACTTCAGATTGGTGTAATTCTGGACGGGGCGATACTATTCACCGAACAAACTGTCCACCAACGGCGAGACCGAACACCACCGACTCATAAACGATACCATACTTGAAACAAATCAACCTTCAACTGGGATATCGTATGTGTTCAGCTTGGAACCGGTTCTAGAGTAGGAAGCTAGGAGATTCTTTGTTTTAAGGTTGTGTTTTATTTGAATTAACCCTACGTATCCGAGTCACTAGGGGGCGTTCTGAAACCAGAAGCCAGAGTATATTTTTGTTCTGAAGGGCATTTTTCAAGTTTGCTTTAGCAAAGTGAACATATGTAGCGAAGATTAACTTGTCCGCAAAATTTGAAATAAAATCGACTTTTTCCGCGATTTCGGGGGCGTGTAGCCCCTTAACCCAGGGGATGTGCAACTTAAGAATTCCTATTCTGATCATCGGCAATAATGGTGCCTCCATTGGGCAAAGTGCCAATTGTGTCCGCGAGTTTAGAAACGACGGTCAGCTAGCTCCCCTACTATAAGACAACCTCCCGTTCCAGAGTTGCGCTTATCTTCTCCATGGGAGAGAGAGAGAGAGAAACTGGGTTTAACGTCCACTCAACACTTCTCCATGGGATAGCGGCTATACATATTTTAATGGATGAATTTAAACCCTGGGAACGCGATACAGGATATATTTCTTGAAGGTATAAAAGACCCTTATCAAATTTAGTCAACGTGTCAGTTTACCTTTCGGATAAGCTGCTGTCAATAGCTATCTTTTTTTGCGAGAAAAGTCGGCCGTGAGGGTGTACTGATAATTCTACTATTGTCATTATCAATTTGCTTTAAAGGGACAATAACACTCTTGCTGGCTTGACAGGTCCAGAATTGTTTTTAGCCTTATTCTAACTACAAGATGTTTAAGTGTCCTACCTGTTGTGTAAATTATCCATTATAACCTATCTTACTTGTCCAGAGGGTTCGAAAATATGTTTAAATCCAAGTTGCATTTGAAAGTGCTTACGTAAGGCTTTTCAAACCATGTTACGGCATGTAATTAAATTTTTAAAATTAGGTGTATTAAGATGAAATTTGTATCATTTTTTAATTGAAATATTGTAAAATAGTACAAATTGTTGACCAGAATAAAGATTGGAACATATTATTCAGTTACAACAAGAGTGGTATTGGGGCTTTAACGGGTCTATGTAGAATTGTTCTTTAAGTCCATCATTATTCTTTAAAATTCAACACACAACGACCACGTGTCATCATAGAAATAGAGAAATTGGGTTTAACGTCCACTCGACACAAACTAGGTCATTTTGGGACTAACGTATGTTTTAATTTTATTTCAATAATTCGCTTGTCCGTATGGGTCTTTTGCAGTAAGGGGGAAACTGTAGGACCCAGAGAAAACCCACGAGGTTGGACAAGCAACCCCCTCCCCCGCGCGAGTCATCATAAATTAGCACAGTTTTTATCCGCTTTCATCTCAATGACAAACTTTATGATTCAGCGCGCTCACGCTAACCATTCAGCCATCAAACGTAAAGGAATAGATGAATATAATACACAACATTGTAACCATTTTCGTTTGTTAAACAGAAACGTTTTAAGTATAAAAGCCTAATCTCCCATTAATTCTAAAATTAATGGTTGCGTGACTGTTTATCCGGTATACATTTCTGACATTGAATTAATCGATAGAAATAATATTGAAATAATTTGGCTTGAATTGAAATGATATCGATTAAGATAATTCTTACTAAGCCTTTCAAATGTCTTTTTAATGTTTTCGTGGAAAGGTCCTGCATCAGGAAGAGATTGTATTTTTTAAATAAAATCTTGATGTTATATTTACTTATTATATATATTCGTGTATTTCTGGCTTTATCTTAGACGTAGAGACATTAAAAGATATCAGCGTTTAATGGTATATTTTCTGGTAGTTATTTCAATAACGTAAATTGTATCGGCTTTGCTCTCTACTACATTATTGTCAGCTCCTATTGACAACTAGTATGAAAATAAGGCTTTTCCCCACCTCGGTTCTTAGGCTATTTTGGAACCCTTACCGTCTATTTTTCACCGTGATTCTTCTTTGGTCGCTAAAAGGAATCATGTCTTGCCACACTCAACACAAATTTATAAAAATCCAACACTATTTTCATGTATGGAATAGCCTTAAGCCTCTCTTCATCTAAATCCAACATGCCATTAAACCATTCCAAACAGGTAAAATGACACATACTGATTACATCATTTTGCAACCCCGTAAATTACATCTAAAGACTATACGTTAATTCAGTGCTATAGAATCCACCCCTTATAAATTACAGTGACGTCAAAGTTAAATCTTTAATATAGCCCGGTTGAAGCTGGTTTGCCATAAAATTTCGTTCATTCATTTATCTGCCATGTGAACTCCCCGAATGTGAAATTTATTAAAAGTTTCCTGCTGTTATTGCTCTTAATATTTCTTATTTTATTTTATTACCGGAAGCCATTTTGTAATTACTAAAGTCAAAATATGTCTAATTCCCCTGCATGACGATGCCGACGTCAGTAGCTGCAGTTTGCGTCGTCCAGGATATGCAAGTAACGAGTATTTAACAATTTTGGTTTACACTTTTCTTCCACAGCCGTCTTTACTCCTCTAGGGTTTTTTTGGCATAAAGAAACGTTGTATTAGATTATATTTATTTCAATCATTTATATGTTTGTATTATTTCGTGTTATATAAATAAACTAGAAACCAAGTACGAACAATCCAAACCATTGGACTAAAAGTACGAACAATCCAACCCCCGCGTGTCATCACAGTCACCAAGGCGTTGACATTCCGCCACAATAAGTTTGTGGACATTCTACAGATCACAATTTTTATCGGATTAATGCTCTATCGCTTACGAACCGATCTTATCTGGTAGTTTTCTATGACTGTGTCAGTCTGTGTGCTGTATGGCCGTTTTTTTTTTATGTCTACGAGTCGAATACGTTGTCAAGGGAGATAACTACTGCACGCAAAGTACAGATTAATCATTGGGAATACATGTTCTCTATTGCAATATTTATATTTTGTTTAAATATTAAAATGCCAGATCATAATTTTGAATAAATATATTTGTTAACGGTGTCGTTTGATGTTGAATAATATATTTTAAAATAAAATTGATTTGATATAAACATTCTTGTATAAATTGTTAACTTAAATCATATTTATAAATACACTAATTTCAAGTGAGTCTGATTGCTTCCCAATCACGGTAGCTGTGCGCAGTGGCGGTACCATAGCCAAAGTTTTGTTGTTATTGCTAGTGAGTAGATTTCCCAAGCTTAGTAAAGCGGAGCGGATCGCGGTCAGTGTTTCTGCCGCGGTAGTTTCTAACTATGTCTGATCATGTGATTGATGTGGATTTTGAAGATGGTGATATTGATGAAGATGTTGTTTCAAGACTGGTTAAGATTACTGTAGAGAAGAAAGTGATGGTTTACAGGCCAACGATTTTTAAGATGTTGTCTTTTGCGTTGAATTCATCCAAGGCTGTGGAAGCGATAAGTAAAAGAGACAAGTCAGAGGAATGGTACGTAACTTTAAGATCTTCTAAAATGATTGAAACCCTCATCGACATCGGTAGCGGTACGTACAATGGCATAAGGTACTATTTTTGTGATGCTACTAAGTCGGTGGTAAACCTCAGAGTGCACTGGGTGCCCCGATACGTTAAGGAAGAATTCATTAGAAAGGTATTTAGTAGATTCGGTGAGGTGACTCGTATTTATGAGGAAAGTTCATCCTACGACGGAGTAAACATTGGTACAGGTATGCGGGCTGTAACCTTAGTGGTTTCTGAGTTTTTAAAAAACCCTATCCCACACATGATACGGGTTGGTAAGAGTAATTTATGAATGCTTGTTACTGCTCCAGGCAGACTACCGTTGTGTTTGAAATGCAATTGCATTGGTCATGTAAGTGCTAATTGTATTAATTCTGTTTGGGGTCCACCCAAAAGGACGTTTGCTGAGGCAGTATCGCCCCCACGGCCTAGTAGTATTCCGGCTAAATAGCAGATGCCGGCTGTTGATATTTCGAAAGAGGGTGGTGAAGACGATGTAGAGAAGAGCAGCAAGGACGGCGAGAAACAGGTAGAGGTAGACGTAGATGAGATAAGCAGTCATAGCGGCGAAGATATGGATGATGAAAATGCTAGTACATATAATGCCAATGAGGGAGAAAAGGACTGGGGATAAGGAAGATGCGTGTAATGCAGGGGAGAGTGGTCCTAGTTTTTCCCCAATCACCTTGTGGGAACCCGGCTGTGGTTTAATGAATTTTGATTCACGTAATAAACGTCACCTTCAAGATGAAGAAGGCTTCATGGTGGTTAAGGACAAAAAGAAAAATAAACTTTAATATGTTGTTCAATTGTATAAAATATGTCATGTTTCATCCAGTTTTTTATTTTGCAGGTTGTAGAACTGCCACTTTAAACTGTTTAGTATATTGTTCGATGTTGTTTTCTGTCGTCTGCTGCGATGTTTATACAGAGTGTGGTTTTATACACACAGTGGTCACTGTAGCTTTCACTCAACACTGTTTATTTGTGTTCTCAGGTAAAAACGTAATCACTGTAAGCCTGTACGTTTTTGTGTATACAGTTTGGATACTGCCTTTATGTCAATTAAATATTTTTATATGTGTTTTATCGAATTATCTTGTTATTGTTTCAATTTATATTATTACAATTATTTTCCCACCCTCAATAAAATGTCATCCCCAACATTAAAAATCATCAGTATTAATGTAAATGGTTTAGCAGCTTATAAACGTAAAAGACTTGTAATGAACGATATTATTTGCATAAAGCTGATGTTGTCTTCATGCAAGAAACACACATTCAGTCTGTAGCAGACGGCAAAATTGTAGAGTCTTTTGGGGATTTTAAGGCTTTTTGGAGTTTCGGGACAATTAGAGAAAACGGCGTAGGGATACTTTTATCTAATAGAATTAATTTTAACATTATTAAATTTGACTTTGATTTTTCTGGTCGCATGATTTTCCTAGACGTGTCCTTTGATAATATATCTTTTGTATTTCTAAATGTGTATGCTCCAGTTGATAGTACCGACAGACGGGAATTTTTTGCATATATTCATAAATTTTGTATAACATCACATGTTCTGATTTTGGGGGGTGATTTTAATTGTGTTTTAGACCTTGAGAAGGATAAAATAGGGGGAAACCCTTTTGCTATATTAAAAGGTCATGTGCAGTTGAAAAATCGTGTTGGTGATCTTAATTTAGTTGATGTATTCAGGTCGTTAAACCCTTCGGGGGTCATTTCTACGTGGCGCGGGGTGGGGGTTTCATCACGATTAGATAGATTTTATATTTCTCAAAGATATTTACAGTTTGTTAATCGTCATCAAGTATTGCCTTGTTCAGCTTCTGATCACGATTTTGTCTTAATCAGTAATAATTTAAATTCTTCAGTTACTATTGGACCAGGGTTTTGGAAGTTGAATAATTCAATACTTGAGGATGATAATTTTATTCTTGAATTTAGATTGTTTTGGGAGATGTATTATGATTCTGATGAGGTTATTTCTACATCATGTTGGGAACAATGTAAACTTGATATTAAGAATTTTATTATGTCGTTTTGTAGGAATAAAAATAAGAATAATTGTATTTTACGTAGAGAATTAGAAAAACGTTTTTATCAGTTAGTTTCCGCTGAATCGTCCAATCCTGGTGAATAAATTGATCAAATTAAGGCTGTTAAAAACAATTATTAACTTTTAACTTAATTAAAGATAGAGGTCATATTATTAGAGCCAAGGCCTGATACTTAGATAACAACGAAACACCGTCAAAATACTTCTTAAATAAAGAAAGTAAACGCGCTAAAGATAAATATATTTCTAGATTAATTGATCCTACTTGTAATGAAACATTTACTGATTCTGAGAATCTAATTCGCATAGCCAGTGACTTTTATTCAAATTTATTCACTAAAGAGCCTATTGACCATGACTTTCCCCCAATTGTTAAACACGCCGTTGTTAAAGAAACCCACACTAGACCAAGAAATTCTGAAAAACTATAGACCCATTTCCAACTTATCATTTTTATCAAAACTAATTGAGAAGATAGTCTCATGTAGATTGAAAACCCACATCAAGTGTCAAAGCATCGACAACACATTCCAATCTGCCTACAAGTCATACCATAGTACAGAAACAGCTTTGCTTCGAGTATACAATGACGTCTTGTGTCACATCGATAATAAAAACAGCGTATATCTTCTCCTACTTGGCTTGAGCGCGGCTTTTGACACGGTCGATCATGAAATCCTACTGGACCGACTAGAGTTCCGTTTCGGATCTTACCTGACCCCAAGAACACAGTCTATATCTGTCAACGGAATTCAGTCAAATGTCACTGTCCTAAAATATGGAGTACCACAAGGCTCCGTTCTCGGACCATTATTATTCACCGCATATACGTCTCCCTTAAGCGAAATCATTTCAAATCACGGCCTCGATTTCCACCTGTACGCTGATGATACACAGCTGTACATCGCACTAAAACCATCCACTGAACCATTTGAAAAAGCCAAACTGGAGAACTGTGTGGCTGAAATTCGTCACTGGATGAAATCAAACCTGTTAAAACTAAATGACGATAAGACCGAACTTATAAAACTTGGAACAAAGAATATTTTAAATCAAATAGGCGAAGACGGCATTAATATCGGAGACTGTGCTATACCCCCCAGTAAAACGGTTAAAAATCTTGGAGTCACATTTGACAGCACTCTTTCTATGCAAGATCATATATCAGCCGTAACCAAATCCTGTAACTTCCATATCTACCAAATTGGCAAAATCAGAAAATACCTAAACCTCGAAACAACGAAACTCCTAGTAAATGCATTGATCACCTTAAAATTAGATTATTGTACCTCACTTCTCATCAATCTTCCGGCAAAACCCCTTCGACCATTAAAACTTATTCAGCACAAAGCAGCAAGAATTGTTTCCCGATCAAAACCGTTCACCAGTATTACACCTGTACTTAAAGAACTGCACTGGTTGCCCTTAGAGTATCGCATTAATTTCAAAATCTTATGTTTCACATACTGTTCCCTCTACTCTACTGAATTCCCTGAATACATACCCACACTTCTACATCAATACCAACCAACTAGAAGCCTTCGCTCAGAGAACCAGAACCTATTAGTTGTACCAAAAGTAAAAAGTAATCTTGGTCTCCGAAGCTTCAAAGTGGCTGCTCCGAAACTATGGAATGAGCTTCCACTTGAATTGAAAAGTGTAGATAACATAAACATTTTCAAAAAGAAACTAAAAACTCATTTTTTTAATGAAGCCTTCGTGATGCCTCGTTGCGATTTTTAAACTTTTTTTCCACGCCATTATGAATATTGTAACAGCGCACCAGAGCAGCTAATCTAGCTGGATGTTGGCGCTCTATAAATGTCCATTATTATTATTATTATTATTATTATATAATGAATGATTTTTTACACGATTTACCGATACATGATGATGAGGAAAGCGAACTCTGTGATGGGTATATAACTCTGGAAGAAATTAGGACAAGCCTTAATAATTTTAAACATGATCGTAGTCCTGGTCTTGATGGTCTAAGTCGGGAGTTCTTTGCTAAATTTTTTGATATTTTTGGTCCTATTTTATTAGAACTTTATAATTCTTGTTATGATAGTTTTTCTCTTTGCGAGTCTCAAAAACTTAGTGTTATCACTTTATTATGTAAAGACAGAAATCATGATTATGATATAAAATGTTGGAGTGAATATCTTTACTTAATGTAGATTTTAAGATTCTTTCTAAAATTATTCAACGAAGATTGAGCTGTGTTATCGGGGAAATCGTACATTTTGATCAAACTTGTTCTGTTTCTGACCGCCAAATCTCTGCCAATCTTCACTTGATACGGAACGTAATTGACTATTGTCAACAAAAACATTTGAATATCGCATTTGTTAATCTAGATTCGGCAAAAGCTTTTGACCGGGTAGATCACGATTTCCTTTTCGCGTGTTTAAAACGATATAATTTTGGTGAATCTTTTATCAAGTGGGTGAAACTTTTATATACAGATGTATCCAGCTCAGTCCTCGTTATATATCTAAATCTTTTAAAGTGACACGTTCTGTTAGACAGGGCTGTCCGTTATCACCACTATTATATGTTTTAGCGTTAGAACCTTTTTTGGTACGCCTTAGATCTGATCCATTTATTAAAGGCATTTCCCTTCCCGGTAATACCGGCGAGGCTCGTGTCACTGCTTATGCAGATGACGTCACTGGTTTTTGCACAACAGCCCGGAGTGTGCAACGGGTTTTAGATGTTTATGAACACTACGGTCGAGGTTCGGGGGCCTGTTTGAATAAAAGTAAAACAAAGGTTTTAACTTTTGGTGATTTTGATATTTCGGATAAGGCCTATGGTGTATCCTGGGTAGATTCTAAGAAAGTTTTGGGGGTTAAATTCGGGAATTCCATTAGTGTCGATGATAATTTTAATAAGATTTTGAATTCTTTTATATATGTTACTTTTGATTATGGTGATAGAGATATGAGTATATTTGGTCGTGCTAATATTATAAAAGCTGTCGGTTTATCAAAACTTTGGCTTGTTGGAAGTATAATCGACGTTCCGTATATATTAATTCATAAATTTAATTCAATAATGTTCAAATTTATATGGGGCAATAAACGTTTTGAATGTCTTAAACGTCTGGTTTTATACGGTAGTAAGCGGGAGGGGGGTTTGTCAGTGGTGCATAGTTTATTAAAACTCCAATCTCTAAGACTTAAACATATACATACTATTATTGTTAATGGTTGTAATTCTAATTTTAAGTATTTTGTTTTTTATTGGTTAGGTTTTACTCTCAAAAAAATTGACTCTTCCTTATTTACAAACAATATGCCACATGGTGATTCTGTACCAAGTTTCTAGAAGAATTGTAAGGTAATTTTAGATAATTTCATTAAGCTGTATCCGGATTTTCATTGGCATGATCATACTTCATCTAAAGAATTTTATTATTTATTGCTGAAACCTATAGTTAAACAAAATTTTATAGTTAAAATTATGCCTCAGATTAATTTTCAAACTGTATTTTCTAATGACCATTGTAATTTTATTGATCCTCATGTAAGAAGTTTTGCTTGGCGTTTCGCGCATGATATTGTTCCTTGCATGTGGACACTTTTTACTCGTAAGCATTCTTTAGAGAAAAAATGTACGTTCTGCAATAATATTGAAACACTTGAACATTTATTTTATACATGTGGAGTTGTCTCCCCTATATGGGTATTTATTCATAATTGGATTGACAGTTTATCTTTAGGCTCTATTTCATTACCTTTTGAATTGATTCGATTTTTAACTTTTCCTAAAATGAATAAATTTATTTTTGATGTTATTTTATATATTGTTAATTTAGCAAAGGCTGTTATATGGCGTAATCGTCAGGACTGTAAATTTAAACATAAGTCGGTATCTACGGAAACTATTATCTGTGATTTCTTAGAAAAATTAAGATTTAGAATAACTGTTGATAAATTTAGATTTACCCCAAGTAAATTTCACAAATATTGGCTTGATCCTGGTTTATTTTGTTTAATAGATAAAAATGGTAGTTTGTCATCTAGCTTTTGATAAATTCTCGACTATTCAATTCAGACCAATTTTTTTACTTCACATTGTGCTGTTTTACTGTTTATATGTATCATTTTTGTATCAATGTTTATTGGTTTATATAAGATGGTGTATATATGTTTTGGTTTTTTGTTAACAGTTAATTTGTGTATTATAATTATGTGCATGTATTTATATGTATCATTTTGTATAAATGTTTATTGTTTTATATAATTTGGTGTATATATGTTTTGGTTTTTGTTAACAGTTAATTTGTGTATTATAATTATGTGCATGTGTTTATATGTATCATTTTGTATAAATGTTTATTGTTTTATATAAGTTTGTGTATATATGTTTTGGGTTTTTGTTAACAGTTATTTCGTAACAATATTTTAACTTTATTCACTCCCCATCATCAATTTTTAACTTTTACCTTTGTACATGTTTACACTTTTTGTACATAGATGATGGGATTTTTGATGTGATGTATAATATTTTTATTGAGTGAATAAAATCTTTATAAAAAAAAAAAATTAAAAAAAAAAAAGGAATTTCCGAGGCGTGGTTATTGCTAGTTGAAAACTATACCCAATACCCCGCGCTGACGACCTACATGGTCGGCATGCGCAATTTTTGCCGGCTTCTACGGGAGCTAATTACACAATTTAAAAGATTGAAAAGAAACTCTTTGGTCAACGGTATGCCCAGTTATTTTTTTTCCATTAAAAAATATATTATTCGCTTATTTATTAAAATTCACTTATTTTGGCTGGGTGATACAACTCGGCATTTAGTGGCATTTGGGGATTGGTCACAATACAAACACTACATAATTTGTATTCAAAAAAGCCCAATCGCTGGTGTGTACACACACATCACACCATTTCGACAAGTGCACTATTACCAAACATGTAGACGCACATCTCTTCTCTGTATCTTTTATGTTCGCGGAATCCCTTTCCTTTGCTGCAGTCCAGTATCAGCACATTGCATACCATGTATAAAACTTTCTATTTGTTATGGTTAACTCAATTTTCGTCAAGGTCGCTGACATGTAAAAAAAGGTTAAGACACTTGATTGTTGGCAAGATTGTAGGTTAGGGTTGGCGTCAGGGCTAGAGCCAGGGTTAGGGTTGGGATTAGCGCTAGTCCTGACTACACCGTGTGACCTTTGACCAAACTTGATCTTACCCGCGTTAGCCCTCGATGCTCCAACCTCAATGATCTTAGAACAGTAGAAGGTTAAACTACATTTCTCTTCAACGATTCTTGTATTCACAAATGACGTATCCCAAGGTGACAAACATAAATAACGAAATAGTCATACTCAAAGATATCACAGTTTAATAATAAAATATCTCAATACACAAACTCAACAAAGATAAGAATTTCAATTAACAATCAAAATCAACAAATAAATAATATTGATAAAATAATATTGTTTGTTTCCTATTAACCAAGGTTTTCAAACATTATAATTGGTCCTACAATATACAATAGGGTCTAAAGTCTTAGTTTAGTTTTAACTAAGACTTTAGACCCTATTGTATATTGTATATTTAAAAATAGTTCGAACATAATATTATTTATTCAGCACTATATTCAGCACGTTTTATTCACCAAGGTTTCGCGATAAGTCCCATTGCATGTCACATTATTTTGTTGTTCATAATGCTATTGTTTCCAACCAAAGGCAATATAAACAAAGGCTCAGATCAAAGGCAATATAAACAAAGGCTTAACCACCTTTGTTGAGTTAACGATCTCACAGCTGCTCTGTCTATTGACTTATACAAACATTAGGAACCTACAGTTAATTAGTATAATCAAATCTAATTAACTAGTGGATCTGTGTGGAAAGGGTCAGTAGCGGATCATCAGGTGATCAATCCAAAACAATCACAACTGCATCTAGTATTGACTTATACAAACATTAATATCCTATAGTCAATTAGTATAACCAAAACTGATTAACTAGTGGATCTGTGTGGAAGAGGTCACAATCATCACTCTACTCAAGAGTACCAACTAGAAACATCTCTTGTTGATCCTTCTTTTTAATTTAGACTTTTTCGAAGCAGGAAAAGGGAAATGGAGTCCGTGGCTGAACTCAACATGTCGATGGTTGACGCTTTTAATAGCAGTCCGTCACCATCGACCTTTCCGGTGACTAAAAAGAGGGAGGAGCAAGCCTTTGTCGTTCAGGTGAAGCCCGCCGAAGGCAAGTCCTTCGCAGGGATCAAGCTAACGGCGATAGGGAAGGAGATAAAGAAGAACTGGGGTATTATAGATATCCCAGACATCAGAGTAACTGTCCCTGGTCATGTCCGACTGGCTTTTAAATCACAGGAGGACATGGACAGGGCAGCGAACCAGGTATCCCTTCTCGGCATAGAAGTGAGGGTATCCCAGCCGTCAACCTTGTTAACTGAAAAGGTAGTGGTACACGGGATTCCCTCCGAATATGACGGAGAAGAGATTCTGGAAGATTTAAGAGACAGAGGATATGCGTTCAAGGAGGTATACCGGTTTAAGGTTGCTGAAGGTAAAAGCCAGGGAAGTGTCGCCCTGACTTTTAACAATAAAGCACCGGAAATACTAAAAGTAGTATATTATCCAGAAGGACCCACGCCTACATCAACCGGGTAAGGCAATGTTCCAATTGTCAAAAACTGGGCCACACAGTCAAGTACTGCCAGGGAAAGACTGTGTGTGCCCAGTGCGGTGGGAGTCACGCGGTGGCCGAGTGCAGAGCGGGCATGCAAATAAAATGCTCGAACTGCAAGGGTGGTCACGCAGCGAACTCCCCCGAATGCCCCAAGATACAGAGCATCAAAGCTGCCCTAAAGATACAGGGAAGGAGAAAGTGAGTTTTAGCGAGGCTGCACTCATTCTCAAAAAAAAGGAGCGTTCGATAAAAGATGTCAGGAATACGGCTCCGGTTAATAAACCAAGGACGGAGCCAATTCCATCGACATCGACGCCGGAAGAAACACAAAAGGCCCCCCGATCAGAACAACTACCAACTACAAAGACCCCAAAGAAAAAGAACAACCCAAAGAAAAAGGAACAAGCAAAAATGAAAGCTGATGAGACTCACTTTATTCCTAAATTCAAAACGGAAAGTGGTTTCATGAGCTTCATGGTTGAACCCCTAAAGGTGGCAGTGTCCGATGAAGACAAAACTACAAAAACGGCAAGCCTCCTAGGCAAACTCCGTGCGTATATGGTAAACGCAGACACCCTAATCACCCTCGTCAACTCGATCAACACAGTTAAAAAGAGATATAGAGATGACGACGAGGAAGACGAGAAGAATGATCAAGAGGTAAATCTCGCATTACGTAGGAGGATATGTCATGTCCGCCACTACAGTACTGGAGATATTTCCAGCTGCTCGTCGATGGTAAAACCAAAGGCGAACACTGGCGGTGTTTCTAGTTACTTGTCGGTCGCAACACCAAAGGCGAACACCAATGAGGTACCTTCTATGGAAATCGAGACACGAGTAGATCAATAGAACTCCAACATTGAGAATCATCCATCCGGACAGTCATCATGGCGGGCCAGGTAAAAGTTCTACAACTTAATGTTAATGGACTGGCCACCAGATGTGCTGAGCTGAGAAAATACATCACACGCAACCCCTAAGATGTAATATGCCTCCAAGAAACCAAGCTACTACCAACTTTGAAAGACATCTACATACCCGGATACACTTGTGAGAGAAGGGACAGACCAGGAAGTACGACACGTGGCGGCGGCATTGCCATCTATATCCGTGATAACCTAAATTATATTTCTGTTTCACTGGACGTAGACTGACCTCTAGAAGCAATGGGCATAGCCATCACATTGAGCAATAATACGAATTTGACAATAGTGAATGTCTATGTACCCCCAGATGTCACAAAAAACCCAGGGCGAATCAGTGTTTTGCGGAGATTTCAACGCAAAACACGTCCTGTGGGGGTCGCCGAGGAATGACTGCCGGGGGACTAGCCTATGCTCAATAATAGAAGCAAACAACCTATGTATGCCCCACCTTCGCACCTAGATCTCACGTTCTGTACGCTTGGTCTGGCAAACCGCTGCGACTGGCAAGTACACGAAGATGAAACACTTGGCAGTGACCACCTCCTGATAGAATTCTGCATTCAGGCCGAAGCAACCAGGGAAGTCTATAACGGGAGACCCAATTGGATTATGAAAGAAGCTGATTGGGTTAAATTCCGTGTAGGCTGCCTTGAGTAGAAGGAAGAAGATATCATCGATACCAACATCGACGTGTACGCTACCAACATTACGAGCTCTATTATAGGTGCTGCTAACGACTCCATTCCAAAGACTTCTTGTGGAAAACCAAGGACTAGAAAACCATGGTGGTCACCGGAATGTCAGAAGGCGGTCAACGACAGAAGGAAGGCCCTCCGCCTACGGAAACGCCACTACAATGAAGCCAACCACCAAAATTACCTTAACTTGAAATACGCTGCAAGAGACACCATTAAAAAGGCACAAAGTGGGCACTGGATGACATTCTGTAATGCGTTGAATAAAAACACGCAAACGGGTGCCGTCTGGAAGAAGTTGAACGCCATGAACGGGAAACGCAGATCATTCAACATACCAAAGGAAAAGATAGACCTACTAGCAAAAACTTTTGCTGACGCAAGCAGAGACGAAAACCAATCACCAGAGTTTCTAAAGAGGAAGGAAATCTTTTACTCGCAGCACCCTTCATTAGTAATTGAATCTAATGAAGTGGCTGAACCAATCAACCTACCCTTCTCTGAGGGAGAGTTAAATAAGGCTCTTTCCCTCAAGAAGGATAGTGCGGCTGGTGAGGACAAAGTAAAGTACTCCATGCTCAAACATCTACCAAGAAACGCCCAAACGATACTACTAAACTTCTTCAACACATCCAGGCTGTCAGGAGAGGTACCTAAAGAATGGCGAAAAGCAAACGTCATACCTCTACTGAAAGCTGGGAAAGAGAAGAACCAGGCAGAGTCATATCGACCAGTAAGTTTGACATCCACACTATGCAAAACCTTGGAAACAATGGTTAATATCCGATTACAGTTCTATCTGGAGAGCAACCGATTGATCGACGAAAATCAAAGTGGGTTCAGGAAAGAACGATCAACAATGGACCACTTGGTTAGACTACAGCAAGTCATGTCGCAGGCACTTCTCTCGGGAAACCTGTTATGTGCCGTGTTCGTAGATCTGACAAAGGCTTTCGATCTAGTTTGGTTAGACGGGCTGCTCTTCAAGTTAGGACGTATCGGTATAACGGGCATAATGTTTCGGTGGATTAAAAGCTTTCTGAGCGATAGAAGGATACAGGTGAATGTTGGCAGATTCCTGAGTGCCGAGCAAACATTAGAAAATGGCACGCCCCAGGGGTCTGTTATCAGGCCCACTCTCTTCAACATCATGATCAATGACATTCACAAATCGTCCTACCTCGATTCCAAAACTGACTTGGCTAAATTTGCCGATGACAGTACCATATGGAGAAATGGGACGAGCTTCTGTGAACTACAAAAGAATATGCAAAAAGCCTTAGACAAATTCATGACATGGGCAAACGACTGGGGATTTAAAGTCTCAGAGAAGAAAACAGTCGGCATGCTTGTGAGCAGGGATAGAGGGATAAACAGAATGACTCTGTGTATGAACGGTCAAACCATCGAGTTCAAAGACCAAACCAAGTTCCTTGGCGTAATCTTTGACCGACGGTTGACCTGGAAACCGCACATCGACTGGACTGTAGATAGATGCTCCAAAATCCTACACTTAATGAGAAAATTAACGGGCAGTACGTGGGGCGCCAATAGAGTTGCACTAATGATGGTATATCGTGCTCTAATACGTTCTGTATTAGACTACGGCTCTCTGGTCTTCATGAACTGTGCGCCAACACTCTTAAGCAAGCTTGACACCATCCAATACAAAGCTCTGTGTATTGCGACTGGCGTAGGGCTCGGGACCAGGCGAGAGGCACTACTACAAGAAGTCGGGGAGTTGTCCCTATCCCTAAGAAGAAAAGAACTGGCGACAAGGTATTGGGTCAAGATATCACAACTAGGTGAAAGATCCCCAACATTTGTCAGTCTACAAAAGACAAAATATGTAAGAGATCCCAAAAAGAAAACCTTCAGCCAGGGTATAAGAGAAACGATCAAGGAACTACGACTGGGGGAGCTCGTGATAAATAAACACGACCCCCCAGTTGTCGCCCCCTGGACGCTCCCTACACCACTGGTCAATCTAGATCTACTACAGAAAACCGACAAGAAAAATACCCCCAGTGCTGCTCGTGCTTTCTCTCTAGAACATTTGGAAGACAACTGGCCGTCTGATGACTGGGACCATGTGTACACGGATGGCTCACGCAACCCTGAAAGGGGCACCAGCTCGTTTTGGAATATACCTGCCAAACGGGGAACAGGGAATAAGCAGGAAACTGCCCAATAACTGTTCGGTGTACACTGCAGAGCTTGTTGCCATTCGTGATGCTATTTCATGGATCTCCCACCAAAAGACCGGCAAGTTCGTCATTCCAAGCGATTTTCTGAGCAGTCTTATTTCAATCCAAAGTGACAACTCGGAATCAAGACCAGAAGTCATTTTGGAAATCAAGCAGCTATATCAGAGGGTCCTAGAGAAGGGAGGCAAATTAGAGCTCGTGTGGATTCCATCACATGTCAACATTAAAGGAAACGAGGAGGCAGATCGACTCGCCAACGAGGGTCTCAAGGACACAGCTACACCCCGCCTCATAGACTACAGCACCACGGGAATCTACAGCATGGTCAAAAGACAGGTCAATTCAATCTGGGAATTAAATCTCGTTGAACTTCACAAATACAGATTCCGACTGGATGACGGGTCTACACCAAGACAGCAAACAATCACCCTAGACGAGATATATGCAGACTCATTTCGAAACTAAGGGTGATAGAGCGGCTGCGAGACTACAAACACCAAGTCATCGTCTGTGAGTGCGGAGAAGAGTGTACCACCAACCATGTCCTGGTAGACTGCGAGGTTTACAAGGAAGAGAGACGGGACTTAGTGAGAATGATGGAGACCAATAACATACCATTCAACACTTAGAACCTACTCTTCCCTAGACCAGATCTGAAGCTACAAATCTTCGAAGAAATCCACACCCTAATGGACACAGTTGGACTATGTAAATTAGTGAAATAAGAAAGGGTCACGGCTAGATAAATTCTCCATACAACGTAGGATGGTTGAGTAAAAACGTCCTCACGAAGGAAGCCCAACCATCCTATACATCTATTTTAATTTATTCATTTTACTTTATCTTTACTTTACTTTTACTTAAATTTATTTTATTTTTTTTTATTACCTTCAATTTATTTTTTATTTTTTCTACTTATTTTTTTATCTTAACTTATTAATTTTTTTATACGACGTAGGGTGGGGAAGTAGAAACATCCTCTCGAAGGAAGCCCAACCACTCTCATCCTCGGTTACCCAGTGCATTCATTCCGTTCTACTCCACTATACCCTGGGTTAATCTATAGGGCTTCCACGATTTCAAATTGCTAGAATGTAGCTATACTGTACGAGCCAATCAGAAAACAGATTACAAACCAATCGTTTCGCCTACGTTTTTATAAGGGTAGATAACCATATCCATGTCCATTTACTGATTGATTTATATAAGTATTGTATATATTAATAATTTATTTATATTCAATTGTATTATTATCAAAATCTGAAGTATGTGTTGTTGATTTCAAACATGTATAACATAGATATGTTTCACTTTTGTTATCATTATTACTATACGTTCTTTGTTTGAAATAATATTAATAATATGCCGTTTTGTTATGTTTATTATTAATGGAAGTATACTCGTTAATTTAATTACCAAGTACTTATCTACGACATCACGTGTACATAAAATTCGCGGAACGAACACACAATTCTCGAAAAAACTAATGACTCTACATGAATAAATGAACGTTTTATCTTAAACAATAAAACATATAATTACGCTTTTAGAAAAGGCCAACTCCTAACACTGTCGGAAGAGAGTAACGTCCCTTTGGTCAACTTCCTTTTCAAATAACAGTTTGTGGGATTGGTCGATAAAAATAGCACAAGCATCAATAGTGGATAACTTGAAAACGTGTCTCCCCCATAGATTAACCCAGGGTATAGTGGAGTAGAACGGAATAAGTACACTGGGTAACCGAGGATGAACCACTCTACAACTTTATTTTAATTTATTAATTTTACTTTATCTTTACTTTACTTTTACTTTAATTTATTTTATTTTATTTTTATTTATTACCTTTAATTTAATTAACTAATAAATTTTAATTAATTCATTTTACTTTATCTTTACTTTTACTTTAATTTACTTTATTTTATTACCTTTAATTTATTTGACTACAACTTTATTATACTCTCTTTATTTATTTAATTCTATATTAGTTTAATTTACTACTAACATCTACTAAACTGGCGGGATAGTGGAGTTAGAGGGAGTCATGATCCAGACGGGCTCGGCATCTAAACACTATTCTGCCAAAACAAATACCAGTGGGATAGTGGAGTAGGGGGAGACCACGAGAAGACAGGTCTGGCACCTAAAAACACAAATCCCACAAAGAAGACATCTACCAATCCAGAAACAGAAGAGATCATCTACCAACGATGTGTTTTTATTAAATAAAGGGAAGAACTTCCCACTAAAACCTAATCCATGGCCTAAGGCCAAAATGAAAAGATTGCAAAATCATATTCTAAAAATCAGGAAGCAGCTTCGGCTCTCCTATGTCTTGTCTGTGATATCACTTAAGTGGAAGCAGACGTTAAACACCAAAAAGAAGAAGAAGACGGTTTGCAAAAATGTTACACAACGTTCAGAGCTACTAGGACTTGTTTACTTAAACCAAACGTATCAAACAGATATGGAAGCTGAAATCGCATTAATCAAATGCTTAATGTGTTTATCAGGCCGGAAGTCGATGTGAAACGAAATGGGGTTTCAAGTTCTGCTATGAAGACGGGAAAGTCAAGACAGCATATGAAATGGCGCTCGACGTCATATATTGAAGTCATGACGAATAATTTTTGCCTGATTCGCTCTCTAAGTTTCTTTTAATTTTGATATAGTTTCTTCTTTTTATCTTGAATTTCTAAAAAAAATTAGGTTCAGGTTTCATCAATTTTAATTTGAACATTGCAGGACTATTTCCTATCTTCAAACAGATCTGTTTGTTTAACTGTTTCTTTTATTTGAGACTGATCAGCACTTGTCGAGGATGGCGGCTGTGGCGATGACGAATAAAGTGTTCTAGTTCTTCGGATGATACAAAACCCGAGGCCCCGTGTAGTAATTCGTTCTGCAGGTAAATATCCCTTGGTTTTTATAATCCAATGGCAGGCGCCAACCCACCCTCCCTCTAGCAGAAACCAATTTATTGTAAATCCATGTAATACGTGGCGAGAAATTAACTCCAATTTCATTATTTGTGATATTTTCATGTCCTACTACATTTATAATGTACTTACAGGCAGTCGTTAGCATTATCGAAAGTTGTCCTGCAAGCAGCTGAGGCTTTCACACAATCACCATTTGCAACATTTATCGAGTTTAACACTAGAAAAAATATAATGAATAAAGATATATTCTCAGGATGTCTGTGTTACAACAGATCATTCATCAACTATTAAATAATCTCTAAAACAGTTTATTGTTAAATGAAATAAAACCAAGTACGAGCAATTCAAACCATTAGACAAAATTCGAAATCCTTAAAAAAACGGTATAGGCAAAACAGTGTAATCTGGCAAAACAGTGCAATCAGCATATGGACTGTTCACCGTGTACAAAATACAGTTAAACATATATTATCCAAGACCTAAATCGGCGAATTGCAAGTGTTTCTTTTTAGTGAGAGGGGATCACGGTGGCTAAGTGGATAAGGCGCTGGTTCGCTAGCCTGGAGGTTGAGTGTTCGATCCCTGCATTGGCCGAGAAAGTTCATCTCGTTTTTCCGGCGTGATTTCCCCTTGTCAGTGATGCAGAAGGAGGGCCTGACAAGGACAGCTGCCTAGTCGTTCGGATGGGACGAAAAACCGAGGTCCCGTGTACAAATTGGAGTGCACGTAAAAGATCCCTTGGCAGTTGGAATTCGATATAAGAGTAGGCCGTAGCGCCGCTGCCCGGGCAAAATTTCCCTCATTGCACACTGTGGCGTATGCCCGTCTTCAATTAGCCCAGGTACGGTGCTTAAGCGTAGGACGTTAAACCCCATTTCATTCATTCATTCATTTTTAGTGAGAACTGCCAGCTCTTTATCAAATCTTCCATAATGTATCTTTAAAGATATATTTTCAGGTGGAGTAATTTCGATTGTCCGCTTGTCTTATCCCGGTGGTTCACAATTTTGTTCTACTCATAAACATTGATGTTAATTGAATTTCAGCACATCGACCTTCAAAATCACTAGTAGTTGAAAACATTTCTAATAAAGTTACACTTTTGTTCCATTTGCTGTTTGACTAATATCGTTGTAGTTTTGATTTATGTCAAAGACCCAAAACACCTGTGAAACACGGGTACTAATCCCAGAATGGAAAAATTTAACAAAGAATTATGCCAAACTGACTACGTAGGACGAAACAAAAATGTCAGATTTAGATTAGCTGGTCGGATAGCCGTGGCGATAGAGAGGCGGCTTCTCACCAATGCAACGAGGGTCCAATCCCAGCCCAGGGCAAGAACTTTATCGTTGTAAATGAGAGGGATATTCGGTCTCCCGTCCGATGAGGCAGGTTTCCCCCGAGTTCTTCGGTTTCTTCCTGCTGTAATGATCGAAATCATTCGCAAAGGGCAAAATTGAAAAAAAAGCCTCAGACTTAACTTGCTACCCACGTAAAATGACGAGATTATTATTATTATTATTATGGTTGGAAGGAAGCACACCCCACACTAGAACTATCAACCACTGTAACACAAGTTTAATGTACTCACCAGCTAAAGCAAAAATAATCAACAGAGAATTCATCATGATGTTTGTAAAATATATACCGATATAACTCACAACTTAACGAATACTGAAATCTGTGGCGTTGACGTTGGCATACACAGCAATGATGTAAGCTGCGCCCAGTCGCTCGTTTATATCTGTTGTATTAGCCAATCCACGGCTTTCTCTGTTCACACGTCTACAGCTTTTTTCATGATAAAACTACCAATTAAATTTCACCACCTGTCCGTTGAATTCCCCGCCTATTATACTATGGACACTTTGCATATAGAATAATCGTCAAGAATTAGGATTAAGCTAAGCCATCGCAGTAAAACACAAATTTGCACCTTTAACAAAAATCATCGAGAAAGTAGCGGTTGTAAATTCCGCTAGCTGACTGTTTCTAGAGTTAACTCACGTTCTAATGATAAATGCATTGTACGGTGGCAGATTGAACTTAGCTCATTTCTATTATCGAGGCTGGAGCATCATATCGAGGCTGTCTGAACCGGAAACACAAAGAACTCTTGGTCAGCCACAAGCGCATGTTGCCAGATACTAAGAAACTACTAAACGTTCTTTAAAGGTCTTGATTCAAACAAGCTTATTCGTTTCTTACGTTTCAGCACTGGTTCCGATTTGATGTTGACAGATAAAATAACAGTCCCAATTCACAAGTCATACGACGCGACTTAACTTAACTGGTCGCCGACTGGTTTTCCGGCGAATGCCGCCGATCGTCGCACGATTTCTGTCGCCGATTCTAGTCGATTTGAGTCTAGCTACGACCGTCGTGCGACAGTTTTTCACGATCGGCGACTGAGTCGGCAACCGATCGTAGAAACGCACGCATCGACGATGACGAGTCGGCGACTGGTTCCGTCGCGTCGTAGAAGTAGAACATGTTCAACTCCTGCGACTCAGTAGGTGTGCTACTGTGCATATCTGATACGCTGGGTATTAAAGGGTTTACTGAGGGCTGCGGCTGTTCGTTTGGTAACATATGTCTACAGGACTATGACTCACTGTAACATATATTAAATTAATGTTTATGTTATGCTTGATTACACAAGTTTAACTATCTCCACGTTCGATTTTGTATGAAACAGAATTTCCGTCATTATCTTCTCTCCCGATCCAATACTTTGAGCAAACAAACAAAATATTATACCAAAACATATATTAAACGAATGTGGACAATGTTTCTAAAATATATTAAATTAGTTTGCATGTAATGATTGTTGACACAAGTTTAACTATCACCACGGTCGATTACGTATAAAATAGAAATTCCGTCATTATCTTCTTTCCCGATCCAATATTTTGAATAAACATACAAAATAATATAAGTTTGTGTTTGTCCAAAAAATATATCAAACGAACTGGTATATATTATATAGAATGTGGACAAAGAAATGTTTAGTGGGTGCCAAAGTAAGTAGGGGGGGGGCAACCACTGCGTGGTAGGTTATTCCACTATAAAGTCATCTAATATGGCCGCCGACTTTATATCAATTTTATCCTACCTGCTCTAGTTTTCTATCAATTTCTATGAATTAAGGCCATTTTTAAGTGACAACATTGAAAAAGTTAAAAAATATAAAATGAAATGGGGTTTAACGTTTTACGGTTCTGCTCCTAAACTGGGCAAATTAAGAATGGCGTGAGGAAAATTTTGCCCGGGCAGCGATGCTACGGCCTACTCTTATATCGAACGCCATTTGCTATGGGACCGTTTACGTGCACAGCAATGTGTACAAGGGACCTCGGTTTCCCGCCGCATCCGAACAATTAGACGGCTGTCCTTGTCCGGTCTTGCATCACGACGCGGGAAAATCTGGACGAACTTTCTCGGCCAATGCACCCGACCTCCAAGGCTAGCGAACCTACCGACTATGCCACCGAGATCCCCCTATTAAGATACAGACAATGGAACATAAATGGGTGTGTATTAATAAAGCCAGCTCAGAATCAGAAAAATATTTTTGTCTAATAGACTAAAAAAAACCAGATAACACACAGGATCAAAGGATGTAGAGTTTTAATTTATTTATTTGTTATTTTACATATATATTAAAAGTCCAGAATAATTGCAAATTGCAAATAATTGCATAGACATTCAAATTTTGTTTGATAAGTAGAAAGATCGAGAATGGGATTTAATGTCCACTCGACACAAAGTAGGCCATTTCAGGACTGACCTTAAATCAAAAATTTGATTGCGGGTCGGGGTTTTAGCTGTGGGAGAAAACCCTCGAGGTTGAACAGGTGACCATACTCCTTGTCACGCACACTGACGCATTAGACATGCAACCCCTCTTTGCTGTGAAGGATGTAAGGGAGTAAATTGAGCTAAGAAAATCATTTGTTTGCACCCGCGCATGGACTGCCCCTACCACTTTTTTTGGCGATCTGCGCTCCTGTGTGGTGATACATACGATGAGTGCATAACAACTAAAAGATTTATAACCAAAGGATTGCAATTAGAATTTCGGTATGTGTAAAAGGCACTGTTCTTGGGAACGAAGATTTCCTATTAGTTTATAAATTTTCAAAAGTTCAGTCAGATATTCTGAGCTGGATCCATGTAAGCGTTGAAACACAAGACACGAGATTTTGAACGATATTCTGAAATGTACTGGCAACCAGTGTATGGAAGACCAAACAGCTCTTTATTCAGTGTTCTAAATTCTTATTTCTTAATTCATAGTCCTTAATTCTTATATCTTCATTTGTTGTCGTATTTCGACATTTGTAGGCCAAAATCAACATTTGTAGACTAAAACCAACATTTGTAGATTAAAAACAACATTTGTATCTTAAAATCAATATTTTAAAATTGTATCTTTATTCGATTTGATTTTATTATAAAATGAAAATTAAATTTCTTATAGAAATATAAAAAAAAATACATTTACATTTTATCAAAATTACATTTACATTTCATCAAAATTACATTTACATTTCATCAAAAACATACAACTACAAACCAATCTTGAACAAATCTCCAAATACAAATCTTGCAAAACATTTCTTGAAATACATTTCTTGAAATACATTTCTTGAAATACATTTCTTGAAATACATTTCTTGAAATACATTTCTCGAAAAACATTTCTTGAAATACATTTCTTGAAATACATTTCTTGAAATATATTTCTCGAAAAACATTTCTTGAAATACATTTCTCGAAAAACATTTCTTGAAATACATTTCTCGAAAAACATTTCTTGAAATACATTTCTCGAAAAACATTTCTTGAAATACATTTCTCAAAATGCATCCAAGCGGAACGCTCGTGGTGGGCTGATAAAGTTGAAGCCATTGACGTCGTATTATGACGTCAATGGTTGAAACAGACCTTTGAGATGACCTTGACACAGCAAGATTGTCTTCCGACGTGTTGGTACACGCAGATGCCACTGTTGTCACTAGGCCCTACAGGCCTTCCAGGCCTTACAATTACAAAGAAAATGTAAATAAGATCTATCTTAGAAATGAGCAAAACTGGATACTTACATGTATAAATCTTTAATTTAATATTAATATTGAAAGTCAAATTGCATTAGGTACGGTACAGACTATAGTCTAGATCTGTTGATAATTCAATTCAAAAAGGGCTTCGGTTATCTAAATATGAGAGGCCAGAGGGCGAAAATAAGTAGTGTTCCCAGTTCATTATCTGAGTGATATCATAAAAAATATCATAAGGATTAGGGTAGGGTATGCCATAGGAAATCATACACAACAGAGAGAGAGAAATGGTGTTTAACTTTAACATACATTCACTCCACACCAGGGGCCGCCGAGCGTGCCCGATTTCGGGGGGGGGGGGGCTACTGACCATACCCCCCCCCCCCCATAACCTTTTTTCGCTTTTTGGGGTTTTTGGCGACATTTTTTTTTCACTATTAAAATTTATTGCCGGGGCTAAAGCCCCCCTAGCCCCCCCCCCCAGCTCCGCGGCCCCTGCTCCACGCGTCATTTCGAAACTATATATAACATTCGCCCTAAATTAACAAATGTCCAAGCTTTTATTAAATCATATATCTACAGTTCTACAAACAATGAATCAATATCCATATCCATATCATTGGATAGGCCAGAAAAGGGATCCTTTTGCTGATCGTAAGTCACTTGAAAATTATTCATAATCGTAGTCTTTGGTACAGTGCTATTGTTATGTTCCCCTTGCCTTAGGTCATTGTGACATGTCAGTTGTAGGCTATTCCATGTGTCAGGCACAAAAAACGATAGTTAGGCCTACATTCACTATTCACAGTTCATACATTGTGCTTCGGTCGGATATATTTCAGATATACACAATCGATTATGTCAGGCGCGGATCCAAGGGGAAGGGGGCGCACCGGCGCACGCCCCCCCCCCCTTATTCCGGCAAGCTGTAAAAAAAATTATACAGACAATAATGAATGAATGAAATGGGCTTTAACGTCCTACTGTTATGCACTTAACCTGAGCTAATTGAAGACGGGCATACGCCATACAGTGTGCTATGAGGGTAACTTTGCCCGGACAGCGGCGTTACGTCCTACTCTTATATCGAATTCCAACTGCCAAGGGATCTTTTACGTGCACTCCAATGTGTACACGGGACCTCGGTTTTTTGTCCCATCCGAACGACTAGGCAGCTGTCCTTGTCAGGCCCTCCTTCTGCATCACAGACAAGGGGAAATCACGTCGGAAAATTGAGATTAACTTTCTCGGCCATCGCAGGGATCGAACACCCGACCTCCAGGCTAGCGAACCAACGCCTTATCCGCTTAGCCACCGTGATCCCCCTGTACCGACAATAAACACTGAAAATAGAGTGGGAGTTGAGTTTAATATTTGAAGATCAGATGCCAGTAAATCAAATATATGGAGTCTTGTCCTAAAAAAAAAAATATGGGGGATGACCCCCCAGCCCCTCGCAGTTGCTTCGCACCTGGGATGCTCATTAGTCGGGCTTCGCCCTCAAAGTAGGCTACGCCCCCCCCCTTTCGTAATATCCTTGATCCGCCCCTGTAGTCCCCTGGCTGGGATTACTGCGCAAAATGGCCATTCACTGTTTACGTGCGAAGAAAAAGCCAGCTACCATTTAATTTTCGTCACGTTAGTTACGTTCGGTCGGAAGACAATCTTGTTGTGTCAAGGTCATCCCTAAAGTCTGTTTCAACCATTGACGTCATAATAGATATGACGTCAATGGCTTCAACTTTGTCAGCCCACCACGAGCGTTCCGCTTGGATGCATTTTGAGAAATGTATTTCAAGAAATGTTTTTCGAGAAATGTATTTAAAGATATGTTTTTCAAGAAATGTTTTTCGAGAAATGTAATTCAAGAAATGTTTTTCGAGAAATGTATTTCAAGAAATGTTTTTCGAGAAATGTATTTCAAGAAATGTTTTTCGAGAAATGTATTTCAAGAAATGTTTTTCGAGAAATGTATTTCAAGAAATGTTTTTCGAGAAATGTATTTCAAGAAATGTTTTGCAAGATTTGTTCAAGATTGGTTTGTAGTTGTATGTTTTTGATGAAATGTAAATGTAATTTTGATAAAATGTAAATGTATTTTTTTTTATATTTCTATAAGAAATTTAATTTTCATTTTATAATAAAATCAAATCGAATAAAGATACAATTTAAAAATATTGATTTTAAGATACAAATGTTGGTTTTAGTCTACAAATGTTCATTTTGGCCTACAAATGTCGAAATACGACAACAAATGAAGAAATAAGAATTAAGGACTATGAATTAAGAAATAAGAACTAAGAACACTGAATAAAGAGCTGTTTGGTCTTCCATACCAGTGAAGTTCCTTCAGAATAGGTCTTATATGAGAGCGTCTTGATGTTTTACTAATTATTCTCGCAGCGGTGTTTTGAAAAGCTTGTAATTTTGATATTAGTAACTGGTTCAGGCCACGTAAAACACCATTACAATAGTCTAACCTAGAAAACACTTGAGATCGAACGAGAGTAGGAGTGGTTTCATTTGTCAGAAGATGCCGGATATTTCCAATCGCACGGCGATGGAAGTACTATACTTTGCAAATGTATAGTTGGCATTTGTTTCCAGGAATCGAGCAAAATAAAAATGTCTTGCTGTGGAACTACTTGTGTTTAGCGATTTTTAGTACACGATTAGCCCGGTAGGTACACAAAGTTCCACTCTTACGTTGTGATATCATATTAAACTTAGGCCGTCTGTCTACAGTTAGATCCGGTTTAGAACATACACTAATAAGCTAGTCGACGGACATTTATAAGTCTCAAGTTGACAATTGTAGTCGAAAACGCTTAACATACTTTAAGAATTTTGATAAGTATTTATTATGCATCTATTTAAAGGGACAGTCCCGAATTGACGAGAGCCTTAAAAACAAAAGTCCGAGTACGTATGAAATTGAAACGCCAAATATAGAAGAGTGGTGTATATACCCTGACTCAAAATTTCAGCTCAAAATATTAAGTATTTTGGACGTGAGCGTTAAAATAGCTTATCCGGACCGAAACCCTTTTATGATTTCGGTTAAATTCTTTCTTTGGGTGACCTTATAATCGATTCCCGTTCCTAAAGAGGTCAACATATTGATCTCACATAATGCTTTGATTAAATCGCCTCTCCGATTTTGAAATCGTACTGACGTTTTTGCTGTTTGTTTTGTGTGTCGCCAGGTGGTTTTTATCTTCGTTTTAAATACGCTTTGAAGGGAGACAACTGCTACAGAAAACGCGAATCATATTCCTTAGAATTAAAGCCCCAATACCACTCTTGTTGTAACTAAATAATATGTTCCAATCTTTATTCAGGTCAACAATTTGTACTATTTTACAATATTTCAATTAAAAAAATGATACAAATTTCATCTTAACAAACCTAATTTTAAAAATTGGAAAAATTCAACTACATTCCTTAACATGGTTTGAAAAGCCTTACGTAAGCACTTTCAAATGCAACTTGGATTTAAACATATTTTCGCACCCTCTGGACAAGTAAGAAAGGTTGTAATGGATAATTTACACAACAGGTAGGACACTTAAACATCTTGTAGTTAGAATAAGGCTAAAAAAATGTCTTGACCTGTCAAGCCAGCAAGAGTGTTATTGTCCCTTTAAATGTTGCTATTAATGAAACAAAAGAAAGATATATCTTTTCAAAAATATAAAAATGCCATAATTTTTAATTTCTTTAGTTGTTCACGACGTCGTTTTATGTTGGGTGTTGAATTATAAAATAAAATTGATTTGATGTAAATATTCCTTTTTAATATGTTAACTGTAATCATATTTACTAATAAATTTGTTTCAAGTGAGTCTGATTTCTTTCCAGTTACTGTCTGAACTAGGAATCAAAAATTGCTTGCCATTTCTTCAATTCGCGAATTACCTGGAATAATGACCCCGTTGCGTTCTGTCTTGTGAGAATTAAGTTTAGGCCAAGTATTATAGTCTTACTCCTTTAAAAATCGAAGTTTGTTGACATGTTACTAAGCCTAAATGCACAAGGGGTGTTGGGTTTGCTTTAAGTCAGTTCACCCTACTTAAATGTATTAGTGGTCATTTCGGCCCAGTATTTTTTTCTTTTATGACCATAAAAAAATTGAAAAGTGATTCCAACAAAATTGGCCATTTCCCGGACATGTCAAAAATTTGAAATGCTCTATGGATTTTCGTTAATTTTTTATAACTTGCCTTTGAAAATACTTATGTTTCAACCTTAAAGTCTAAATTGCAGGAAAACGAAATGCAAAAATTTGTTTCATTCTTGGTTTGCTTATTTACAACAACAGCTAAAGTTTAACCTCTAAAAGTGTTCCGAAATGGTAAAAACAAAAGATGCTCGTTTCTCTCAATCGTTGCTATAAAGTCTGAGAAAACATAATTCGGAATCATTTTTTTTACCCGATATATATATTTTCAAATTTAAATAAGAGCTAACCTCTGAGAGTTAGCATGGTCGTGACGGTATACAGACAACTTATCCCAAAGACAACTTATCTCAAGACAACTCATCCAAGAGCCAACTCAACCCAAAGACAACTTACCCCAATATAAGACAACTCACACCAAGATAAAAGAGAACTCGCCCCAACTTTAAAACATGGGTCGAGATATAAGACAACTTAACCCAACAAATATAAGTTTAAGTGCCAGTATTTGAAGATACAATTGCTTTCTTTGAAGACCCCTCAGACCATTCTGATTTTGTTATAAAAATGTGTTATCTTAAAGCCCCAATAACACTCTTGCTGGCTTGACAGGTCCAGAAAAAAAAATAGTCTTATTCTAACTACTAGATGTTGAAGTGTCCTACCTGTTGTGTAAATTATCCATTACAACCTATCTTACCTGTCCAGAGGGCTCGAAAATATGTTTAAATCCAAGTTGTATTTGAAAGTGCTTACGTAAGGCTTTTCAAACCATGTTACGGCATGTAGTTGATTTTTTCTAATTTTTAAAATTAGGTGGGTTAGGATGAAATTTGTGTCATTTATTAATTGTAGTATTGTAAAATAGTACAATTTGTTGACCAGAATAAAGATTTGGACAAATTATTTAGTTCCAACAAGAGTGTTATTGGGGCTTTAATAAAATTGATTTTGTTGTTTTAATAAAATCGATATTGTTGTACTAAATTTAAAGTTTTAAGCCTTGGGTACTCTGTATACTTATCATAGCGTACACGTTTCAATTCCATCTTTGAAGCATACATGCGACTGAAAATGTTGGCCCCAGTCGTGCTGAGTGTTTCAATATCATTGTCTAAAACAAATTTATCAGAATATGACATTATATCCTAATCTTTATGTATGAGTTTCAGTACAGCTTATATCTTGGGATGAGCTGTCTTCTAACTTGGGATTAATTGTCTTATTTTGGGATGAGTTGTCTTTCGGATGAGTTGTCAGGTATTCGGTTGTGACATGTGCCGACTTTTCAAAATAGCTTTAATCTTTAACTCACACAAAATTATCCAATGAGAATTTTTATGCGAAATAAGCAATGTGGAAACAGAAGAAAAAAAACATATCAATCTGAACAAAAACAATATTGTTTCAAACAAGCTCCAAAGTGTGAAAACCTAACAAGTATTATTGTCATGAAACAAACGGGCGAATTCTCCAGAAATCTTTCGATTTATACACGAATTAAATGGTAGGAGGTTGTGGTGTGGTTTGCACAACAAGGCCAAGAATTAAGAACAGGAACTTCAAGAATTATATCGATATATGGTCAAATATCTTTGAGATCAGAAAGGTGTCAACAATTATGTTGATTTTCTGGATATGGATTATTTGTCCCCGGCCTTTCGAAGAAAGCAGGAGACTGTTAAAATGGGTTTGTCTGTCTATTCGTCCGTCACACTTTTTTGGACGCAATAACTCTCCTTCCAATTGAGCTAGAATAATGGAAAAAAGTGGTCTGTATCCATCTTCGTAATCGAGGGTTATCTCCCTTGTGTTATATATAAATCTATGCTCCCACTATACATGTCATATGCACAGAAAACCCACGACTTCTGCAGGTGGCTCTACCTCTTGTCACGCACAAGCCTGGCACCAACGAATCGACAACACTTCCTCTCGCATATCTTTAAATCAGGTGCATGTTTTGGGGTTTTGTTGTTAGCGTCATACTCAAACTTATTATCTACTCAGTTTAGTCATAGTTGCTGTTTCAACACGCATTCATTTGTCTTCTTTCGGTTCCTTTTTCCAGCGGTAGAACGTTCTGATGGATACCCGAGGAAAATGTAATGCAAACTCGTGTATGCTTGTATTTACAAGTGAAATCTTATCGATGCGCGGGGGATCACGATGGCTAAGTGGATAAGGCGCTGGTTCGCTAGCCTGGAGGTTGAG
Source organism: Patella pellucida (assembly GCA_917208275.1). Taxonomy (NCBI): domain Eukaryota; kingdom Metazoa; phylum Mollusca; class Gastropoda; family Patellidae; genus Patella; species Patella pellucida. The sequence continues at coordinate 65,850,573 of OU795042.1, read as the reverse complement.
TGTTCGATCCCTGCATTGGCCGAGAAAGTTCATCTCGATTTTCCGGCGTGATTTCCCCTTGTCAGTGATGCAGAAGGAGGGCCTGACAAGGACAGCTGCCTAGTCGTTCGGATGGGACGAAAAACCGTGGTCCCGTGTACAAATTGGAGTGCACGTAAAAGATCCCTTTGCAGTTGGAATTCGATATAAGAGTAGGCCGTAGCGCCGCTGCCCGGGCAAAATTTTCCTCATAGCACACTGTTGGCGTATGCCCGTCTTCAATTGGCCCAGGTTAGGTGCTTAAGCGTAGGACGTTAAACCCCATTTCATTCATTCATTATCGATGCGCCATGTGTATATAATGTAGTGAATATTATCCATACAACTGTGTTGTGATATGCGACATTATGCATTACGAGAAAATTAACATCATGGTGTCGTTGGTTCTTAATATTGAAATTAAAGTGGCACTGTAACATGCTTAAGGATGGAACTTGCGTTTTGATTGGTCAATAAGACAATTTTGATTGGATAATAACACCCCTCTGTTTTAGTAACTGCTTTTACAATGCTAAAATAGCATGTTACAATATTGATTAACATTTCCTGTTTAGCAGAAAAACTTGTTGTGGTGGTCTGCATCCTTCTTACGTTTGTAGATTGGTCTCCCTTACAATTAAAATTTCGTCGTTAGAGACAGTGTTTATCTCCCAAATATCGCTTTGGTTATCGTCAAAATATTTTCGAATATATTTAGATTGCCGGTAGATTGTATCCGAAATCTCAGATAAATTGGCTGAGCCGTCACATACACATAATATATATTTTAAATATCTAACTCGTCGCTCGATGGGGTGGTTGAGTTTTGGGTAATTTGGTATGTCTGAGTCAAACTTATTTGCATCTGCATGACTTTTTTCTTGGCTGACTCAGTGGGACAAGGGCAAGCTCACTTACTAGGAAGACCTAGTCACATTGGTTCAGTGAATGAGGTGCTAGCTCGGTCTCCAGGAGGTCCAGGGGTCGTTCCCGATGTTGGTATAGTAAGTTACAAGGATGTCCAGTATGGTCTGCCCTTGCCGGAAGTACGGGGCGGAGGATCTGTCAGGGAGATTCTAGTAGTTCGGATCGTACGCAAAGACGAGTTCCGGTGCACACGTTGATGTGCATATTCAAGAACCCTAGCCACAAATAAGAGTAGGCCACATCAATGATATCTGGGCAATATTTCCTTCATATTAGCCTACACTGCATGGCGTACATACCCGTCTTATAATAATAATAATAATAATCGCGTCATTTTACAAGGGTAGCAAATAAGGCTTGAGGCCTTTTTCCAATTTAGCCCTTGGCACAGATCGTGGGAATGATTTCGGTCATTACTGCAGGAAGAACTCGGGGGAAACCTGCTTAGTATGTTGTGGGTAATTTGGAGACTGGCATAATAATTACTATGTAAGATGGTTATAATTATATAAAATGAATGAGTGTGCCTTGTGTTCACGATATGCGCCGGCAACACTTTCTAGAATCCAAACTGCCATAGTGAGTTGGGATGGCCTAGTGGTCTAGAGTACCGCGCTTCGACCTCTAGCTGGCCGGCTACCTCTGGCTTGCGGCTGTGGTTTCGAGCCCTGGTGTGAGCATATGTGGCATGGAAATAGGGGCGCCTTCTCAACCTCGTGGGTTTCCTCCGGGCACTCCGGTTTCCTCCCACTTCTAAAGACCCATACGCGCAAGCGAATTATTGAATTAAAATTAAACCATATGTTAGTCCCGGAATGGCCTAGTTGTGTTGAGTGGACGTTAAACCCCATTTTTCTCTCTGTCTCCAAACTGCCAACGGATTTTACTTGCACTTTCAATTAAGAAAGAAATTTCTTTACAAAACATACTTTTAAAAAAATTATTACAAAAATTTATTATATTTACTTACAATTCAATATTAAATTTCATCTGACTGGTAGCTTCAGATTAAGAGCACTTTCAATTAATAATATAATTAAAATAATTTCTCTACAATCGTCATTGTTTTAAATTAATATGGCATTATCCTTATGTTCGGAGGATTTTATGCAATCCGTAGTCCTAAAATATTTTAATCTGTAATGCATTGTTTTAACAAAATGGAATCATTCACAATTCTAGTTTCTCCCACCAGGGCAGCCATTATATTTACACCTTGATCCAAACGCTGATTCCGATCAAACAAAAACATTCAACTCTATCATCCGTTACTGATGAATGAAAAAAAAAGGCGGAGATTGTTAGAAATGCTTATACCCGAAAGGATAGAATGAATGAAATGGTGTTTAACGTCCTACTATTATGCACCTAACCTGGGCTAATGGAAGACGGGCATACGCCATACAGTGTACTATGAGGGAAACTTTGCGGCGCTACGGCCTACTCTTATATCGAATTCCAACTGCCAAGGAATTTTTTACGTGCACTCCAATGTGTACACGGGGCCTCGGTTTTTCGTCCCATCCGAACGACTAGGCAGCTGTCCTTGTCAGGACATCCTTGTGCATCACTGACAAGGGGAAATCACGCCGAAAAATCGAGATAAACTTTCTCGGCCAATGCAGGGATCTAACACCCGACCTCCAGGCTAGCGAACCAGCGCCTTATCCACTTAGCCACCGTGATCCCCTCGGAAGGATAGAAGCCCCGTCGTTTTAAATGACTGCGTAAGGTATGATTTCCCTGTAGGGTCCGTCCCGAAACCTGATTGGCGGAGATAGTTCATCGTGTTTTTCCGGCGTGGTTTCTCCTTGTTAGTAGTGCAAGAAGGTAGGCCGGACAAGGCAGTTGTCTAGTCGTTCGGATGGGAAGAAGATCCTAGATCCTGTGTACACATTTGGTGCACGTAAAAGATTCCTTGGCAGTTAGAATTCGATATAAGAATAGGCCGTGTCGCCGCTGCCCGGGCACAATTTCACTCATAGCACACTGTATGGCGTATACTCGTCTTCATTAGCCCATTAGTATTAGTCCAGTCGGAGTGGAACAGTAATACGTTAAACCTCATTTCATTTCCCGAAACGTGATTGGGGCTCACCAGCCCATCAGCCCTACTTCGACTCTTTGGAATTTCTCATATTATGCCTACATGCCTTGCACTTTACCCGATTGGTATTTGTTGGTCCCACTGTATTGTATTCGCACGTACCCACAGTGCAGATTAACCGTTTGTGGCCCTCAAAATGGCCAACCATAGTAAAAATGGAATCGGATCCAAAAGTTTACCACCATATGATTATTTTTTTACAAAACAATCAATTAACTTTCCTCGTTCGTCTGTTATGACAACTTCTTTCATTTAATGTCTGTCTTAAAAAAATAAAATGGCGGCTGGATGCCGTCTGTCACCGACTGTGTTGAGAAACAGACATTCAGACATTGAGACCGAATTACTTAATATCAATTAGTCCCAACTGAATACCGTGTTTGTTTAAATTCTTTCCTAATGGATGTTATTTCTTGTAATGGTGGCGGGATTGTGTCAATTGTTTGACCTTTTATCTGACCTCTGTGATATGACATCACATCCTTAGGAACGTCTGTTAACGTTACCTTGGCGTATGGATTATATCAAATTTAGTATTCTGACTCAAGATTTTTATAAACAGGAACTGATTAATATAAGGGGCCTGTAGAATAGAGAAAGAGTGAGGGAGAAAGAGAGAAGGAGTTGGGGTTTAACGTTCACTCGACACAAACTAGGTCATTTTGGGACTAACACATGGTTCAATTTTATTACAATAATTCCCTTGCGCGTAGGGGTCATTAGCAGTGGAAGGAAACCAACGAGGCTGGGCAGGCGACCTGACTCCTTGTCACGTACAATCGATGAATCGAAACCACTCCATGACATACTTTATGATACAGCGCACACGTGCTAACCATTCGGCCAACCAACACCCCGTCTGTAGAACAGAAAACAAAATTGCGATGTAAGTAAACGAAACAATGTAAAGACTTAACCCACTTGCCTGACTCCATATTGTTTTTGAAAATATTTTGAGACTTTTTGAAAATATTTTGAGACTTTTTCAAAATATTATGATACTTAACAAACATTATACCAGAGCTAAATCTTCCAATTGCAGGTTTTTCTTTAGGCCTGAAATGTTATCTACATTATTAATAAGACAGTAATCAACTCTCGATGTCAACGGTAGGCTGTGATATTTACTGGATTTGCTGCTCAACTTTCTCTTATGATTTAATCATGAAATGGATAATCGAGACTATTTTTTTTATCGTACCGATTTTAGTAATGATGATCGAGGGAAAAATGAAACCGCTAAAATTTCGGTTCAAAGTAGATCAATTTGACTATAGTTTTCAACATGTGCTCTTTACATTATTTAGGTTTTAACAACTGTCAGCTCTTTATCTAATCTCCCATAATGTATCTTTAAGAAAGTATCCAACCAAATGTTAACATTATAATTATAGTAGAACTTTAATTAAATAATAATAGAATATAACTTGGCGCTCTCTTAGCCATTGGAGTGACGTGTTAAATTCTACTGGAAAAAAAACTCATTAACATCAGTTAAGACATGACGTCATTGATAAAGGTGCCCCACCATCTTACAGAATGGCCAGGAATCGTAGACCAGTCAAATAGAATAGCAGGGAGCGGATCCAGGGGTATCCATACCCCACCCTGCTCGGCTATCTAAAAAAACTGTAAAACAACACTTTATGAGAATGTGTAACGGTCGTGTGCTTTATCCTCTATCATCAGATGCTATGATGGGATTGGCATTCAAAGCGCGAGATAGTGATATAGACATGCGCGTGATAACACAATTAATGCTTTGCATCAGTGACATTGGATCACAATGTGATCGTATTAATTCGTTATAAAAATTGACATCAAACGGGGTGCGATGATAGTTTCGATACGAGGTGAATGGTTAAAACACCTTCGACGCAGGCAGCTTTACTTCCGTGGATACCGCGATTGCTAAAGGGTTGCGCATCTTCATTATAAGCTTTATATGCTACCATGGTCTACCGTGATTGGTTTAAGCTAAGGGGTTCCATGGTGACCATGGCTCCCATGGTAATCCACGTGTACCGTGATTGTTTTGAGCTAAAGGGTTCCAGCACCTTTAAAATAACCGACCATGGTGTCGATCTACAGGTACGGTGATCGTTTCGAGGAAGAGTGGACGTTAAACCCCATTTCTCTCTCACTCTCTCCGTTTCGAGGTGATTGTTTGAAACACCCGCAGTAGGCCTACAGGCAACCATGGTGATCCACGCCTACCGTGATTGTCTAGAGCTTAAGAGTTGAAACACCCCCAGTAGGCCTATAGGCAACCATTGTGATCCACGGGTATCGTGATTGACTAGAACTGCAGGGTTGAAACATCTCCAATACATGCGACCATAGTGATCCATGGCTACCGTGATTGTCTTAGAGCTGTAGGGTTGAAACACCCGTAGCAGGCCTATAGGCAACCATGGTGATTCACGACTGTCGTGATTGTCTAGAACTGGAGGGTTCCAGCAATTTGATTATAAGCTGAATAGGCAACGGTGGTGATCAACGTTTACCCTGGTTGTTTTGAGCTGAGTAAAAATAATAAAATGTTCACCCACGATGATGTATACAAATCCAGTACAGAACACGCCCGCCGCCATCTTGGATATTTATTCCTTTGTAAAACACACATATCAACCAACGTCATAACAGAGTTGGATTTCGTTCTGCAACTCACTAAAACGTTTTCATTTATACGCGTGCCGAGTCTACAAACAAATTTTGGCACCTTTGTCTAAACAATTTGCCAGAATTCTAAACAGAAATCCGAGGGAGGCCTACTTGAGATTTTCCGATATATAGGAATTGTATCAACCACGAAACGAAATACAAATATACAAGTGGAAACAAATTGAAACGATACTATCAGAGTTTTGTTTGTGAAAATATAAACTCACTTTGTGTCCGTTCTGCTGATGTTGAGCGGGTTAATAACTAGTCTCGGTCACCCGGAACCCCCTAGTCTTCAACGTACGGGGTGGAATAGTTGTCTGGGTGATAGAGACTGGTTAATAAATCGCTTACAACAAGACTAAACCCACGATAAGCTGCTGCCACTGAGTGGTAAAGCGCCGATATTTTCGTATCAGTTTACCGCCAGATACGAAACTTGCAGTCAAACAAATTGGCTAATTGACTGTACAACATGTCAGAAATATAAGAACATCAAAGATATTTTTTATTTTTCAAATATTAAAAGAAGGAGAAATACTTTTTATTTCCAAGATCACATCCCTGATTTTCTAATTTCTAAAGGTTATTTGTTAAACACTTTTTCATCAATTTCACTTAATATAAAAAAACATTGATGCTTAGAAATGAAATGGAATGGACCGTAACGTCATACTGTCCTGTAACAACTGGGCTGATGAAGAAAGGCATAAGCTAAGAGGGACATTAGAAATGAAATTTGGTTTAAGCTCCCACTTTTCTGCTCCGACTGGGCTAATAAAGACAGACATAAATTTTGCCCGGACACCGGCACTACGGCCTACTCTTATATCGAATTCCATTTGTCAAGGGCCCCTTTACGAGCACGCCTATGTGTACACGGGACCTTGGTTTTTCTCATCTAAACGACTAGACAGCCAAACCTCGTTGATTCGTGTCATCGAAACGAATAGACACTGTTTTTGTCAGACTCTCCGTCCAGCAATACTGACAAGGGGAAATCCCGTAGAAAATTTTCGGCCATCACCAGACCTCCTGATTAACGAGGCAGTGTCTTACTCACTTAGCCACCACGGCTCGCAGGTCTGTTTAGAGTTCGCCTATCAACCTGTATTGAAAGGTGAAAATTGGTCTATTGTAGTTCTCACACGACCTGAAACTCGATGTTTGAAGGTCAACGGGAGGTGCTCCCTGGAAACATGTTACATGCACTTGAACCGAAACATTTGGGGTGGTCCGGACCAACTGAAATAATGTCATGGTTCTGAAAAGCAGAATTTATTCTGCCTTCAGCAACGTTTCCTAAATACCAGTAATATGTTTATAATACTTCGTCACAACAAATCATATAGTTTTAATAATACAGTTAGACAATATGGTGTTACTAGGCAACCCTCGTCACGTGTTGTCATAACAATACATGTCAATAGGAACACTGGTGTAATAGGTCTGATTGAAACATGCACAATCGTACTGTAAAACCTAAAGCTCTGTATTCAAGGTTGCCGCCATTTTGAACCAGGAAAAATCATTAATGAATATGAAATATCGTGCTTTGTTATTACATCATGTTCGGTGGTAACTACACCCACTCATTTCAATAACCCTATCCTGAATTACATTCGTCCAGAAAGAGAAAAGGAGAAAAAATGGGGTTTAAAGTCCACTCGACCCAAACTAGGTAATTTCGGGACTAACATATGGTTTAATTTTATTTCGATAATTCGATTTCGCGCAGGGGTCTTTAGCAGTTGGAGGAAACCGTAGTACCCGGAGAAAACCCACGAGGTTGGCCATTCTAAGGGATAAATCTAAATGTGGCTATATTTGAATAACCCAGCCACGTTTCAAAACTAGGGCGTAACTCACTGCGTTCCGGATTTTCAGTAGGTGTCTTTCTGTTTGAATTATTTTGATGCTATTAACGGGAACATCTGTGCTACTCATAGAGGAGATTATGAACTATACGCCATTTTTTTTAAAAAAACACATAATGGGGCCGTCCATTGTTTTACAGTGCGTTGTAATTACTTTACGGTCGTTTTAAAGACAGTTTATAGTTTATTTCCTTGTTCAAATTTCAAAATGTTTAATTTTTCTTCACTACACTGATTCGTTCGTTCGTAGGTTTTTTTTTACCCGCTTCCACCTTGGGAGTTATCGCAGGCAGGACTACAACGGGATCTGGAACAGTTTTAAACGACCCCAGTTCTGGGATTAGCCAATTAAATTGAGTTTGTGTAGTGTGACACACGGGCCTAAGGGTAGACATTCGCATATAGGCCTACAGAAAACATTACAGCATAGTTACTTGGAATACAGACGCTGCTCGGTTAATCGACTGACTGGCGACATGGCTTCAGACGTCGCTCGCATGACCCCTGGAGCGACCTCTCCTTGCAAGTCTTAATGTAATCGAAAGTATAAAAAAATGAAACGAAATATAGATCTGTATTGAAGAAAGATAAGTGGGGTTTAACGTCCACCCGACACAAACTAGATCATTTGGGGACAAAGATCTATATATTCACTTGATTTGATAATTGTTAAGTTTTGGCAATGTCTATTTTCTGTCTTGTCCGCAGGTTTATCTTGTAGATTTTTTGGGTTTTTTTGTTTTGCGTGTAGTGCAGTACTCCTGCATTTACTATTTATGGACAGTTCGTCTAGATACAATGTTGTCTAATGCACTCACACTATAACTAGGCCATGATCGAAATATATTTGAGAAATGGCCACGACCTTCTAAATATAGACAGCGATGTTTATAGTTGTAGTGACTTTTGAGTGACAATAAACTTTAACCTTCCACTGAAATCTACATAATAATTGTAAACATTAAAGTGCAATAATAAAATCGCTAACAGTTTCAAATATTTCCATGCATTTGTTTCGTGTAATAATTACAAGAATGTACATGTCCGTTGTCCAGGCAAAGGATTCACAAATACATGTAGCTGACTACCTGACGTATTATCCCCATTGGGGCAGAAAAGTAAAACATTAAATTGCAGTTCATTCCAATAATTGTTGTTAAGATGTCGTTGCCCGAAAATCTTCGATTAGTGTTGTCCAAAAATGGGTTCATTGTGGCCAAGATTTAGTACTTGGTGTGCACGTAAAAGACACGTCGCAATTGAAATTACACCAGGTCAAAGCAGAAATGCCCGAGTAAAATGCCCTGTATATATCAGTCTTCATTATCCCGGTTGGTGCAGCAAATTTGGACGTTAAACCCCATTCCATTTCAATTGATTCACAATAATCACCATGGTTTCTCAGCTCATATCGTAGAATGTATTTCTTTTCTCTCTAACAAGGAGCAGTATCTAGTAACTTCGGATGGGACGAAAGACTATTAACAGATCGGATTCGAAATAATAGTAGGCCGTTTTGCCACTGTCCTAACGAAGACGGGCATACGACATACAGTCTATACTATGGGGGGATTTTGCCCGGACAGTGGCACAACAGCCAACTGTCAAGGGTTGTTTTACATACACGCCAATACGTACACGGGACCTCGGGTTTTACGTCCAATCCAAATTACTATACATGTATGTTGTCCATTTAACTCGTCTTCATAAGCCCAATCGGGAAAAGTTCGTTCAGATTTCCAGGCGTGGTTTCTCCTTGTCGATGAACCAGGACGGGGTCTACAAGGTCAGCTGTCCCGTGAATACACTGGCGTGCACGTAAAATATCCATTGGCAGTTGAAATTCGATATAAGATTAAGCCGGAGCGCCGCTGATGGGGCAAAATTTCCCTCATTACACACTGTATGACGTATGGCCGTCTTCATTAGCCCAGTTTAGGAGCAGAGCATTAGGACGTTAAAACCCATTTCATTCATTTCATTTTCATTTCATAAACCCACTCAATGCAGAGCAGTAGGCCGTTAAATCCCTTTTCATTTTATTTCGTTTCTTTTCTCTCTAATAGCATTTAAGGAGTATCTGGTGGAAATATAAAACACATTTTTTTTTATTATCATTACAAGAATGTACAGTAATGGTTTTATAATGAAAAGATAATCGATTAATTTCTTTAATGATATGTTACAAATAAACAACCCAACTCCTTCAAAAACATTCTTATTTTTCCAGATATCTTTTCAAATAAACAGAATTTGTAAAAACCTGAAACAGATCTACAGTTTAATTGAATGTTTATAATATTGAATTATTTTGATAATAAAATATGTTATATTAATTGAGTAATTTGTCGGTATGGAATTTAATTTCAGTTTTACAAACAATGAAAATATTTAATTTTGATCAAAGAAATATCCAAAATATCCTGAATAGATAACCACCGTCGTACTAGAATTTGTAAATTACTCCATAGAAGATACGGGAAACTAGAAAGTGAGTATCATGTGCGAGAGAGGGGGGGATGAAGGGAGAGAGAGGGGGGGGGGAGCAACATCGTCCACTCGACACAAACTTTAGATTGAATATACGTGCATATATATATATATATATTGCTTTTAAAAGCGCTTTATGGCTGCTGACGGTAGAAGCAGACGTTGAATAAAGCTATCTCACACACACGTTTATGGAGGGATTTAGCGTTCAAGAATTTGATATTACTATTATTATTACTAATTAAAATACAGTTTCGTTTCGTTTTTTATACTTCCGATGGCCTACACTACATGTAGATCTGACAAGGTATAGTGGGAGTTCACGTCCTATGACGTCAGGTACCAAGCAAGTGACATTTGACCCGATAACGTCAGTCATTCGATTAACCAATTAGCGACCGCCATCTACTTATGCTTTGGTTTGGGGTTTGTTTTTGTTGTTGTTTTTTTTTGGGGGGGGGGGGCGGTGAATGGTTAGCATGCGCGCGTTATATCACAAAGCCTGTCACTGAGTCAACTGGCGTGGTTTCGAATCCTCGTTTGTACGTGGCAGGGAGTGGGGTCACCTGGCCAACCTCGTGGGTTTTCTCCGGTTTCTCCGCTTTCATCCCACTGCTAAACACCCCTACGCGCAAGCGAATTATAGAAGTAAAATTTAAATTTAAAAACGTATGTTAGTCCCGAAATGACCTAGTTTGTGTCGAGTGGGCGTTAAACACAGTTATCCCTCTCTCTCTCTCTGCTTTGTTTTGATTTTATCGCTGCGGTAATGTATACCCACAGTTCCGCGCAAAACAGACCATTTGAATGGCTGACCCCGCATTTCAAGCAGAAACGAGTTCAATAACAAATCTTCCAGATCCAAGTGTAGTAAACACAAGTAAATACGAAATTTTGAACTATAAAAAACGAAACGAAATTGAATCTGTGTTTTAATCAGATGGTACCAAACCGAATCCCAGTGTACTATTATTATATGTGTTTTGAATTATCTACCGCGATATATTTTCCTATGATTAACAAGCCAACAGTGAGGCTGATGTCCCCCGCCGAAATGCCAAAAAAAATAGATGACACATATTAATTAATCGCACATTTATTTTTTTCAAAAGTATTGAGCAATCAAACAATACACTAAGTTTCATCACTCTCTACCACATAGAATCAGACAATGTTCATCATCGAACTCTATCAAGGCATTCACCTAATGTACGCCTACACCTAGTTTAACATTCTAATTTAATTAGAAGGAGAATTTTTGTGTTTCAAAGTCTAGACCTATCAGTTGCTTATCGCTCTGCTTACCCTCAACAGAAAATGTTCATTATTGAACTTAGTCAAGGTATCAATGAAATAAAACTATATACCAAGTTTCATCACTCTCACTTAATTACAACTAAAGTTATTGCGTTCCAAAGCATCAACCAATCAAATTGCTTATCTCTGCTTACCCTAAGCAGAAAATGCCCATCTTCGAACTCCATCAAGGTATTAACCCTAATAAACACCTACATTAAGTTTGAATATCCTAGCTCCATTTGGGGAGAGTTATTATGTTCCAAAGTCTCGGCCAATCATATTGCTTATCGCTCTGCTTACCCTGAGCAGAAAATGTGCATTATTGAACTCGGTGAAGGTATTGATGAAATGAAACTATATACCAAGTTTCATCACTCTAACCTAATTACAACTCCAGTTATCGCGTCCCAAAGCATCAACCAATCAAATTGCTTATCTCTGCTTACCCTAAGCGGTAAATGCTCATCTTCGAATTTCATCACGATATTGACCTAATAAACACCTACACCAAGTTTGAATATCCTAGCTCAATAAGAAGGAGAGTTATTATGTTTCAAAGTCTCAGCCAATCAAATTGCTTATCGCTCTGCTTACCCTGAGCAGAAAATGCTCATTATCGAACTTAGTCAAGGTATTGATGAAATAAAACTATATACCAAGTTTCATCACTCTCACTTAATTACAACTTAAGTTATCGTGTCCCAAAGCATCAACCAATCAAATTGCTTATCTCTGCTTACCCTAAGCGGAAAATGCTCATCTTCGAACTCCATCAAGGTAATGACCTAATAAACACCTACACCAAGTTTGAATATTCTAGCTCAATTAGAAAGAGAGTTATTGTGTCCCAAAAAGTGTGACAGACAGACAGACAGACAGACAGACGGACAGACAGACAGACGGACAGACAGACGGACGGACGGACGAACCCATTTTAATAGTCCCCTGCTTTCTTCGAAAGGCGGGGGACAAAAACTAAAGAACGTAATAATTATTCAACATCAATGATAATTCTTTACATTTGTAACTTGTTTTGTTTTTCATAAAGCAGAAGTTTTTTCTCAGGAGAGAATCCTACACGAGAATGTTGACTCAATCAAAGATTTAAATCATAGCGAATTACACAAGATTCTACAAATGACAAAAATAATAGATTTCCTAAAAAAAATACATAACATATTAAAAATAGCATAAACAATATTTCCAAGCTAAGTTTTCCATTAAGACATATTTTTCTGCCTTTTTTCTTAAGGAATTTCCTTGAAGCTCGGAAGTATTTTTTTACGATGTTACACGTGACGGCTTTCTTGTAAATTAGTTTGGACTTGTGTTACGTTCCTATCTCAAATACGACATAATATTAAGATCAGGCCATTATTTCTTTTTAATTTTTGCAGGATATAAAAAATAATTAGTCTAAACGGGTATGGAATTTTAAAAATACATGCTTCCGATGTGGTAGGTAATTTTATCTAGAAATGATATTGGGATTTAACGTCCTACTTTTCTGCCGTTTGACAACCTATTTTTCTCAATCAACCGCGAAAGGAAGATAGGTATACGTTATGCAATGTACTATGTGGAAACTTTTGCCCGGTTAGTGGGGCTGCAATCTACTCTTCATTAGAATTCTAAATGTCCAAGATTCTTTTACGAATATTTATCTACGGCACATAAACATGGTAGTGTGAAATCTATAGAAAGCATTAAATGGTCGGACTGATCGCAATCTGATTAAAATACGTCAGATCTATATTTCGTTGGGGTTTTTTTATACTTTCGGTGGCCTACACTATACATGAAGATCAGACAAGTTGCACATGTCAGGTGTTGAACGAGTGGCTTTTGACCCAATGACGATCAGTTATTGATTAACCAATCAGCGTTGACGTATCTAATGGTTTAACCACAATTCCGTGCATGGCACGCCAAGAGATCGCCGTAACAGATCGTTTCATTGGCTAATCCCGCACTTTAACCCATAAAAACGGTAATATAACTACTCCTCCAAATCCTAGTGTAGTAAAGACAAATAAAACGAAATTTTGAACTATAAATTAGGAAACGAAACAGGATCTGTGTTTTCATCAGATTGGATTGATCGAATCTAGTATTTTCTGGATCGATACTCTCTAGTAATAGGTTGTATATTATGTGGTCTTAATCGCTAGATCTAACGTTAATTCTGGTTTTCTAAGGATAAATCGAGGAGGGAGCCGCCGTGACTCTTTGAGTAAGACTCTAGCTCGCTAACCACGAGGTCTCGGTTCGTTCCCCGTGTTGGCCAAGAAAGTTCCTCGGTATGTTCCGCCGTGATTTCCCCTTGTCAGGAGTTCAATGTAAGAACATTGTCTAGTTGTTCGGATATGATGAAGGTGCACGTTAAAGAATCTTTGATAGATGGAATTCTAAATAGGAGTAGACCGTAGAATGTCACTCTTAGCCCAGTGTATGACGTATGCCCAGTCGGTGCAGAAAAGTAGGACGCTAAATCCCATACCATTTCATTTCATTTGAGTTAATTTTTATTCTGGCTTCCCGTGGATAAAACCAGGAATGAATCGCGGGTGTTAGTCTACATCATGCCCATTACGCAACCCCGCGACTCAATGATGCTTGCATCAATGTAGGTGTAATGCGAAATAAGATTAGAGACTCACCTAGGTTTAAAAGAGTACATAAAATATTGTTTAGTTTGAAAGTGATGCATATAATGAGTTGATATTTACACAAGGGGGTAGACAGTTTTAAGAATAACCATGTGTATCCAGCCGGTACCAAACTCAACAACTTTACTCAATCCTTCTAACTATAAACAAAGCATTAGATGTTTGGGCAAACAAAAACATGGCTATTTTCATAACCCTATCCGTTCTTAGCTGGGATATAGGGATACGACGTTAACAGCTCGGGTGACGTCGAGACGTGGAACATTTGGGGTATATCGACATCTTCGTGAAACTTGTGCTATTACAGATTTTGTGAATGCGCGTTCTTTATGTGCTAACAGCAACGTAATAAATTATGATTTACCCGTAATTTAAACATTTAAGTTTTTGTTATAATATCCTATCATTTCAAATCGAATCTTCTGTGAGCCTTGATATAATGTTTGCCGCTATTACCTTTCGGTGCTTTCAGATATTAATTAAACATAATATTAGCATTTTATGCTAATGTTGATTGGCTCTTTCAGATGTTACACAATACACATTAGACTTTGACGCTATAGGCTTTTAACGTCGTTTCAACTCTGACGCTATATTTTTGATCTGTTTTAACTTTGACGATATGGGCTTTTAACGTCGTTTCAACTCTGACGCTATGATATTTTGGCGTCGTTTTAACTCTGACGCTATGTTTTTCTGTTGTTTTAACTCTGACGCTATGATATTTTTTCGTCGTTTTAACTCTGACGGTATGGTATTTTAGCGTGGCCATAACTCTGGCGCTAAGATATTTCTGCTCCGTCTTACCTTACGCTATGATATTTTTGATCCGTTTTTACTCTGACGCTGTGATATTTTTGCTTCGTTTTAACTCTGACGCTATAATAGTTTTGCTCCGTTTTTACTCTGTCGTTATGATAATTTTGCGTCGTTTTGACTCTGACGCTATGATATTTTTGCGTCGTTTAACTCTGAAGCTTTGATATTTTTGCGTCGTTTTAACTCTAACGTTATGATAATTTTGATCTTTTTTAACTCTGATGCTATGGTATTATTTGCGTCGTTTTAACTATAACGCTATGATAATTTTGCTCCGTTTTAACTCTGACGGTATTTTGCTCGGATTTAAATCTGACGCTTTGATATTTTTAGCGTCAATTTGACTTGACGCTTTGATATTTTTAGCGTCAGTTTAACTTTGACGCTATGATATTTTTGCGTCGTTTTAACCCAGCGTTGTCATAAAGGCGGTGCAATGATCTTGTAAATTCATTTTAAAAATGAAAGTATGACCCCCTTTTAAGTTTTAATGTGTCTTCTGTTAACGTTTTTTTTAACCTCGCTGTTTTTAAACATATTTCCAGTCTTGTATTGTCGCCGTTTTAATTATAGATAGAATTATATTCACAGTCATGACAATTTTTACGTTCCGTTATTCACGTAATTAGATCCTTACACATGCTTCTGTTAGCGACGATGGCGATATACATCTGAACAAACTTCAAAGAATGGTATTTTTCTATATGCGATATTCTAAGCCGATACCGGTGCCATTTTCTAGTTATCTACAGCGGAAGACAGCTACCGATATACGTGGATTTCGAATATTTTCTATTAATAATAATAAATTTATAAGGATGATAGAATCGAGGAGAAATAAGAAAAGATAAAGTGATCAGTGTTATTGAAGAAATAAAATAAATAAACCGAGTAACATGGTCTCATTGATGTATTTTATGCGTCTATTTGTTTAAAGAATTGGGCATTTATAATCCATTTTTATGAAAATAAAAAAAATGGAAATAATCCGTCTACAAACAGCCCCGTATACCTACAATAGTAAACGTGTATTTACAATATGTTTAGTCGTAATGAAATTTCTTTTGTATTTGTACATGGTGAACAGTCCATATGCTGATTACACTATTTTGCCAGATTTTACTATTTTGCCTATACCGTTTTTTTTTTAGGACTTCGAATTTTGTCTAATGGTTTGGATTGTTCGTACTTGGTTTTATTTTATTTTGAATTCTAACTTCATATTATTACTTAACTTGATTATATTAGAGAAATGAAATGAAAAGGATGAAATGGATTTAATGTCCTGTTGTTCTGCTCCACCTGGGTTAATGAAGACGGGCATACGCCACACAATGTGCTATGAGTGAAATTTTGCCCGGACAACGGCACTACGGCCTACTAAGCTCTTATATCGAATTATAACTGTCAAGGGATCTTTCAATTGAACGTCTATCTGTACACGGGACCTCGGGTTTTCGTCCCATTCGAACGACTATACAGCTGTCCTTGTCTGGCCCTGATTATTATGGAGCTAAATTTTAATCAGTTGTAATTTGATGGACTATGGGGGGGGGTATATCTTTAATTTGGGGTTGTTTTATCCTTCATATTTTAAATTTACAACCTTTTCAAGGAGCTGTACCTCTATGATTTTGATCAAATACAGTTTGAAGTGAGGAGATCCGATGTTTCAAATAGCAAAGAGGCAGAATTAAATTGATAATTTAGTAGAATTAACGAACGTTTGTGTGCTTCCATATCAACTAGACCGCAATATCGGTTTTATCTGCGGGCATGATATTATACAGAAAACATAGCTGATAAAACAATTCAACACAGAAAATTGAATCAAAATGAAAATGAAAGACGCCATCCAACTCTGGTCTCTTTATTGAACAAATTTAATATTGCCTTAACTGGACATAGTTACTGTTCCCGGTAATTTCAAGATAATTTGACGACTACTTCCTTCTTAAAACTTGGACACTAGCATATCTTGACACCGCGGTGCTGTTCTTCGTAAAGCTAAAATATTTGCTTGAGCAATGACCATTCCTTATTGTGATCCTACCGGTTCCAGAAATCTCAAAATGATTTATCGATAACTTTCGTCTTAAGATTTGGACACTGACATATCTTGACACCTCGGTGCTGTGTTCTTGGTATAGCCAAAATATTCGCTTGACCATACCTACATTTATCCTATCCTTTCCAGAAATCTCAAAATATTTTATGGACAACTTCCGTCTTAAGATTTGGGCACTGACACATCTCCGTAAAACGACAATATTTGCTTGGCCATACGTAAAAAATGAATAAAAGGAATAAATAATATTGCATGCTGTCTAATCTGGATTTAATTATTTCATTTTTGTCAAAACTTTCTCCTTTTTTTCAGAAGGCTTCATTTTAAGTTTTTTTTCTCAGGGAGGAGAATTCCTCATGAGTAAAAATTAGCTACAATTACCCCTGGCTGTGAGCTGTGAAATCTCAGGACTTTGCCTCTTTCTGGTTAACTCGAGCGTTCGGCAGATGGCGCTAGATCTCTAGAACATATGTTTGAAAATATCTGCGATTAATTAAGCGTGTGGTGTTTGACTACACTCTAACAACCATGCCAAGTTTTATTACACATTTCTTGCCATTTTCCATTAAAATCTGTGAATTTCTGCTCAAATGTCTGCGAGGGAGAGTGATTAATATTCCGTGAAATTCATCATAAAACACGCCAGCGTATCCACAAGATTTGCCATTAGAGGTTCGACTTGAATGCAATTTGTTTACTTTCTTCCACAGTAATATTTGTATTAGTAAAAGATTGTATAAAAATAAACTAAAATAGTTTGTAAAACCATCATTTTACCTACCTATATTTTCACCATTGACTTTTTTTTTCATAATTTTGCTCCCTGCGTAAACTTGATATTCAATTGGGTTGAATACAAATATCTAATTATTTTTTCGCTAGCTGATAATCTTAATAAAAAATAAGATTTATATCTAAATCTTCCTTCAAAAATTTTAAAATTCCTTCTAAAATTACATGTGATTTTTTAAAAAAAAATTTAAATGCAGATAGCTTTTTATATTTGATTTTTAATTTGTTCATATATTTAATTTTTTACAATAACAAAATTTCGAGTAGCAAAGTAGACGTCGCCATGGGTTTACGCACACCTAACTTCAATAAAACAAAACATATTTGTATTGGCCAAATAATGCCAACATGCTATTAAATATATTTATTGAGTATTTTTACCGACAAATTACGGTTATATTTTAACCGACGAATTACGGTTATATTTTTACCGACAAATAGCACTGATAATTTTACAAACAAATTACAGTTCTTCTCAAAATCTGTGTCCCAAATTGGACGCAGACATATTTTCACGTACTCTAAATGCAACAAAATATTAGCGTGTATTTTAACAAACAAAATATACAGTTATGTCATGTTAAGTATATTATATTTACTCGATACAGAGTATTCATCATGGGTCGGTTGCTCAAAACTAAGTTATTTTAACGATCCGTTGAACTCTAACGGACCTATATTATGTTAACGTGTTGTTTGTTAAATTTACTACAGAAAACAGTATAGAATACTTTATTTTTTATATTAGCATAAATCTGTAGGAAACATTTGCACCACTAAATGTTTGGGGCCTTAATTTCCAGCAACAATCTTTCCTCCGTTAAAGTTAACGGATCGTTAAAAGATAACGGAGCTTTGAGCAACCGGCCCCAGAACAATATATTTTATATCGGTCCGCTACCGTATCTAGAATATATGATATGTATTTGTTTGTCTACATATTAATGCATTTACAAACAAAGTAATGTTTTGTTCAACATATTTCCAAAAGTCATTTGTATTTATTATTATACGGTTATAGCAGGATGTAAAAACATTCATAAAAACACGTCAATATTGTTCTTAGTCTTCTATAAACATTGCTATTGTTTCTTTATTATAAATAAACGTTAACTTAGAGTTATCTTATCGCTGATGTCATCACTCTTTGTGGTAAACATCATCAATTTTACATTAGATACGTCATATTGTCATTTCTGTGTTGACGTGTCACTCAAACACTGCATTCGTCAAAATGTCGATCGAATATATCAGCTTTACAGTGGAGTTGAATTTACTATTACATACATTATATATTTTTCTTACAAACCGATCCATGTCTAACCTTGGCGGGCTTTTTATGTTTTTAATTTTTGGAGGCATCATGAATAGTACATACATAGATATTTTCGAAAATTTTGCAGTTCAGTGTAATGACCGTCTCACATTAAGAGCAATTTTGAAATTTAGTATTTATTTGTAAGGATTGTATTTTCTCTTTTTCTGTGTAAAAGCGCCATAACTATAGACTTTCAGATAATGCACCCTCAAAAAAAATTTTTTTTATATATAAACGTGCTTGTCCGGATATTATTCAAATCATTATACCATACCTTATGGCTATTTACAATCCTTCGGTTGATTTTACGTCGCCATCTTTTATAAAAGAGAGAGAGAGAAATGGGGTTTAACGTCCACTCAACACAACTAGGTCATTTCGGGACTAACATATGGTTTAATTTTATTTCAATAATTCGCTTGCGCGTAGGGGTCTTTAGCAGTGGGAGGAAACCGGAGTGCCCTGAGGAAACCCACGAGGTTGAGAAGGCGCCCCTGTCGCCATGCCACATACGCTCACACCAGGGCTCGAAACCACAGCCGCAAGCCAGAGGTGGCCGGCACTCTAGACCACTAGGCCACCACAACCCCCCACCATCTTTTATAAATGAAGTAATAATAATTCTTGCTAATTTTTGTTTTGTTTTAACCGTCTTTACCTGGGGCCTGTTTCACGAAATTTTAACTTAAGATACAATCCAAATTTTAGTACATACTTAAATCTGATTGGTTAAGCGCTAAAATCAATCTAATACTATCCAATCGAATTACTAAAATCGGATTTTATCTTAGTTAAAATTTGTGAAACAGGCCCCAGGGCGGAATAATCTTGATTGGGAGCATATTACGTCTCCTGTTATCCTTCCCGCAGCATCAAAAGGTTTGTAAAGAGCAGACAGTTCTCGCTATAATAGTTAAAAAATTGATAATCAAAATTTCAGTAAAATTACATCACTCTTAGCCGAGTTATCGTCTTTATAAGAACAACGTTGTCTCGATTGTCGTTGCTACCGTTATCCAGTTTTAAATTAAATCATCAACTGTAATTCGTATCTAAATCTGTTAAAAATCTCGAGACTCTGATTACATCGAGAGTTGAGTAAATAAAAAAGTCTAATTAATATTTTATATAACATTTAAGGCCTAAAGAAAGAAGACCTACAATAGGCATATTTAACCATTGAATAATGTCCCTTTAAACTTTATCATAACGTATGACATATATATATATTTTATTTATGTTACAAAATATATTATATAAATCCGGTCCTGGTATATATATTAAATTATTGCATATTTTTTACGTTAATTCACAGTGTTTTAAAAAAATGACTTGTTGTGTCTTCAATCAATTATATAGATTTAATATTAATGTTTTTGGTATTTTTGTATTTCAAAAATATGGCTTGTTGTGTCTTTAAAAAAATATATAAATTCAATAATAACGTTTGTGGTATTTTTATATTTCAAATTTAAGATTGTATCTCTGTGTTTATTTCGTATGTTAATTTCGCTGTGATTCATTTCAAAAACATAAAATGACAAAAATTTCAATTATCTTATAAATGATTTCATTAATGGAATAAACCTGAAATGTCATTTAAATTCAAACATGAAAAATGCAAGTTATATATGTTATCAAAATACTTACATATTTTACAAGTGAAATATGACAAACGGCGCGACCTTAGATAAATTCTAACATGTTATACATATCCACATATGTCATAACTATTTATTTTATGGGGGAAAAGAATTCGTTTGTCATAACTTGAAATTCTGCAGCAAATGACAAAATACTTACCAATATTACTCGTGGTGTAATGAACCATGAAACTATGTAACAAACAAAATTCATGTAAGCATTAAACGAAAAGAACTTTTTGTGGTTAATGTTTTGTTATGAAGAAGTAGCATGTAACAGATGCAAACAAATAAGCTGATTTGTATTTATTTTACATTTAACGAAAAATCTTTGAATAAGTGTAACAATGAGATACAAATACATGTATAAGAAGATTTTGCGGTTAATATGCATTGGTGACGAAATAGTAGGTATATTAAAACAAACCCAGAAAATTATCATTTATTTCAAATTCAAAATAACAAAAATAATCTTTAACTCATATTTTAAAAAAATATTATGTAACAACTGTAGTTTAACAAATAAATACATGTTTTAGTACATTTGTAGAAGATTTATGTAATATTTTTGGGTTTTATAGTATTTGTATGAATAGTATCGTCTAAAGGAACAGTAACGTTAGGGTCAGGGTTATGGCTCTGGTCGTCGCGACTTCCAGTGTGTGTAGCTTTAAAGATTAAAACGTGTAATTTGTAAACTATAAAGAATTGTAACGCTTCTAATATGTACGATGATATACATAATATATTTACAACTTGTGTGATAAAGACTTGTAACCTATGTAGCTTGCATCACGTTAGGAATTGTACAATTTATAGTTTGGTGACGTTAGGAATGGTACCATAGTCAGGTTATATAACGTTGCAAATGATGATACTGTTAGTTGATATGACGCTACGAATTGTACCATAGTTAGTTTATAAAATGTTACGAATTGTACCGTAGCTTGTTTATATAACGTTACAAATTGTACCATAGTTAGTTTATAAAATGTTACGAATTGTGCCATAGTTAGTTTATATAACGTTACGAATTGTACAATAGTCAGGTTATATAACGTTACGAATTGTACCGTAGCTAGTTTATATAACGTTACGAATTGTACCATTGCTGGTTTATATAACGTTACGAATTGTACCATAGCTAGTTTATATAACGTTACGAATTGTACCATAGCTAGTTTATACCGTTACGAATTATACCATGGTTAGTTTATATAACGTTACGAATTGTACCGTGCTTAGTTTATATAACGTTACGAATTGTACCGTGCTTAGTTTATATAACGTTACGAATTGTACCGTACTTAGTTTATATAACGTTACGAATTGTACCGTGCTTAGTTTATATAACGTTACGAATTGTACCGTGCTTAGTTTATATAACGTTACGAATTGTACCGTAGTCAGTTTATATAACGTTACGAATTGTACCATAGCTAGTTTATATAACGTTACGAATTGTACCATAGCTAGTTTATATAACGTTACGAATTGTACCATAGCTAGTTTATATAACTTTACGAATTGTACCATTGCTTGTTTATAAAATGTACAGACTTGTACCATTATATAACGTTAGGAAGTGAACCTTTGCTAGTTTATAAGAATTGTTACATTCTAGTTTAGGTGTCCAATCGTTATGACGTTGAGAATTAAAACATTTCTCGCTTCTGTGCCTTAAAGATTTGTAACATTTCGAGATGGAATGACGTTAAAGTCTGATTTTCTGACGTTAGGGAATAAAACATATTTTCTAGTTTGTGTGACATAAGAACTTTAACATTTAAATTTTGTATGACATTAAGAACCCTAAGATCTGTATAATAACACTTGGGTGACTGAAGAACTATTTAATTCTACCGTTTATAATATATGACGTAACAAATTGAATTTTCTTTGATCTGGGTGATGTAAACGGTGCGCGGAAAAAAAGTCACAGGAAAAAAAAGTCACAGTAAAAACATCGTAACCGTTACAGTAATAAGGTGACAGAAAGTTGTAGTTTTAATGATTTGAGAAGAAATCGGTGATATTATTTATTTTATATTTTTAAATATAATTTAACATATTATTTTCAGTCATTTTCAATTTTATTTATTCACTAAGCTTCGTGGATATGCAGTTACATGTTCCCACTGTATTTACTCTTTGGAAAAAATCAGACAAAGGGGTACTATTCCTTTTTTAAACGGGACATTGTATATGTAAAACAACTTTGTAAAATATTATTGCTTAAATTCAAAAATCTAGATTATCAAATAAAGATCATGCACCATAAAAACACGGCCATGTGCAAATATAATTCTTTTACCAAATGTTTAAACCGACTACCCCACAAAACTTGTCATACGAAACAATTAAATGTAAAACAGCGGAGGAAAATATGTTCAACGTGAAAAAATTAAAGAATGCATGTAAAAAGAAAATAATTATTTAAACTATGAAAACTGTTGTGTTTTTGGGGTGATTTTGCTGTAATAAGAAGCAGTAACATTATCTTTTCTATCTCCAAAACAATGTTAGGGTACCCTGTAAAAATCATCAGCAAGGATGACAGATAGGTCGATGGTGTTCCGCATCACTGCCGTAAATACAATACTTAGCTGCTTTTCTACTTCATATCACCACAAACAATCATATACATTGCGCGTGCCACCTTAACAACCCCTCCGCCATATTCCACACTATATAGCACCCATAGCTTCAAAATTTTAAAAAAGAAGTTTGAATTTTTCTTTTTGTTTGCTCGAAAATGGAAAAAGCAGATCGAGTTATCTTCGTGCGAAGTGTTTGTTATCTTAACAAAAGCCAATTGAATGGTGAAAGAATTTGGGGAATATTTGTTTTGTGAAATAAAAACGTGTGGCCTAGTGTGTGTTCTTGTCAAATACGTACATGAACAATGTAAAATAAAATAAAATTAATGTTCGCCCATGAACTACTGTAATACACTGTTAAAAATGGTTTCATGGAGGCGCCGGATCTATTTAATAAATGGTCTAAATCTAGTCTGTAAATCGTGATTCTAGTAAAATTGTGAAAAATAATGTAAATGAGTGCATAATTTTATGCAAGCCATTGCCGGGTAATAAGGAAACATTCCCGATAGTCTGTCTATGTTTTAACCATATCAATCTGTGTTGATATCCTTGGTGTATCAACACACCAATATAAGATCTATTTCTCACTTGGTGTCATTCCTGAGCAAAGTTCAGAAAGTACCAATCTGATTAAAATATAGATCTTTATTTGGTTTCGTTGTTTTTATACTCTCGATGGCCTCTAGGATCTTTGTTTTAATCAGATTGATGATTTTACCTTATCGGTCCGTGTTGGTATATTAAATATTGAATTATCTTTCGTTTAGTATCAGTCTTGAACTAAACGTTACATGACAATTGTCTTACTGAAAATCGTCCAAAGAGAAATAAAATGCCAAAGGATAGTCACGCAATGCTTACTCCTTCCGGAAACACATGAAAATTGTCTCCCATATTGTCTCCCATATTGGGCGTCAACATCTTGTCCTTCCGGAAACTCATGAAAGTTGTCTCCCATGTGGGGCGTCAACATCTTGTCCTTTCATTCTTTTCTTAATTCTTGGACTTTTGAATATTGATTAAGATCTTTTATAAATGACTTTTTTTGTATTGAATTTATTTTTGAAAAATGTTAAAAAAAACGAAAAGGAAAATGCAATTTAATATTATTTTTAGTGTGTTATATTAGCCGGGTTTAAAT
This sequence comes from Patella pellucida, assembly GCA_917208275.1. NCBI lineage: Eukaryota > Metazoa > Mollusca > Gastropoda > Patellidae > Patella > Patella pellucida. The sequence goes on along the minus strand of OU795042.1, from coordinate 65,826,138 downwards.
ATCTAACGAATTCAACATACTAACTTGTAGTCTATGTTTACTCAACATTAAAACTCGATTTGAAAGTCGCAGTTTTCAAAATATTGATAAAAACAAACTAACATGAAACACGATGTTTTCCAAACAAAAACTCTGATACTGCTACTTCTTAGTTTGTCAGCTTAATAACTAAACTTGTATATTATACAAACACAAGATAAGAAGTGATGTTTGTTGTAAATATTGAAAATAAAATATACGACAAATAAATATATATATAAAACCGAATTGATAGAAATAAAAACAAAAATTAAAACAGATACAACAAACATGAAAGTAAATTAAACATTTTAATATTGATAACGCTACTCGAGAAACAGGAGGGGAGGGGGGTAAATACAACATTTCATGTGTTAGATATGGTAAATGTTTGTTAAGGTAATTCGTAGGTAGTCGGATGAAATTTCTTCATAGAAAAACATTTGACATGATATCCCTTATTTCGCAATTGGGGGGGGGGGATCCGGATGGCCTAGTGGTCTAGAGTGCCGCGCTTAAACCTCTAACTGGCCGGTCACCTCTGACTTGCGGCTGTGGTTTCGAGCCCACTGCTAAAGAACCCTACGCGCAAGCGAATTATTGAAATAAAAATTGAAAACCAAACGTTAGTCCCAATATGACATAGTTTGTGTCGAGTGGACGTTAAACCCCATCTCTCTCTCTCTCTCTCTCTCTCTCTCTTCGCAGTTTCGGAAAAAAACATTCAACATGCCACATCCTAACTTGACTTTCTCCATACAAAACATACACATTATCGCTAACTAACGCGATGCTCTCTACACAAATATATTATCGTAAATATTCAAATTGTTGCGATAATATAAGTATATGGAAGATGCAAGAACCCTGTAGAACCAACGTTATCGAGCGAACCCGTCATTTTTACGAATACATCACAGCGAACGCGCCCAAAACATTAGGCAATCAACGAAGGTTGTTCTTTGTATCTTAGAATATCTTCCAATCGCTACCATCTAAATTAATATATTCATTTTATAAATAATACACATTATTATAAAATTAAAATAGGATTAGAAACACACTTCCTTTAGATAAAAGCCATAGTGTCTCAATAAGACAGGGCCTCGACTCACAAACCGGACGGTCACGGATTTCGAATAAGGTGCTAGCCGTGACAGTTTCGCGGGATTTTCGAACGTGGTTTCCCCTTGCCCGGGGCTCTGGCAGTTAACACCATTTAGTCGTCCGGTCCAGGTACACGTTGGAATTCAACGAAGAACAGGCCGAAAGACCGCTGTGCGGACAAAGTATTCCTCGTAGCACACTGCATTACGTATGTTGTCTTCTTTATCCCGGTTATTAAGAAAATTCGGACGATAAACCCCGTTTAATTTCTTTGTTCCTTGTGGTAAAACACGTTCTATTCCATTCAATCGCAGACTATTCCACAATTGTTAATGCTTTCGTGATCTAATTTATCTATTTGTTTATTTTCACGTGTTTAAAAACAACAAACAAACATTACACGAGTGGAATATGATCTAAAACTTATTTCCTTTTGATATAATATTTTATAGGCACATGTGAACCGTTTTAAACCAAACATATGATTATAATCAGTAGCTTTAATCTCCCGTCTAAATAGAAAAAACAACAAGTCTGTTTACTAACATATGTAAAATATATGAACAACACTAAGTTAACTAGCAATTTCCGTCCTAATTGATGTTATTCGAAACATCTTTTTTCATGCCTGACTTACCAGTTGTCAGTACTTCAAATGCAAGAATATTTTTTTTTCTTCATTTTCCGCTCAGAAATTTTGGTGGCTTTTTTTTTTTTTTTTTTTTTTTTTTTACAATTTGCTACTTTCTGCCAGAATCGTAATAAACCGTGTTGTACGTGTCAAGTCTATGTTATGACAGACTTTTAAAACAGAATTACGCAGAATTCTCTAATAACTTTAAAGTGAGAATTTCGTTTAAAACCGACTTGATATGTCATAGTTAGATGTATTCACTGAGTTTGTTTTGGTTTTCAAAGTTTGAAAAGTTAGCATAGCAGAGAAAATAAACTGGGTATAAATGTGGTGTACAACAGATGTGTAACAATTTTAGGACGGTATAGATCTCTAGACATAGATAAATAACGATTTTAGGCCTACATACTTTCCAGGGCCGGCGGAAGCAATTCATGATGGGGGGGGGGCTTTCATCATAAGTCCCTATATGCGAGGTGCCAGGGGCAGCAATAACCTGAAGAGAAGACTATTTGTGGCCAAATTATCTCTAGCCCCCTGGGCCTGCTTTCACCATTTTAAATTATTAACACTTCAATATTAAACTACACCAATTTGACGTTTCGAAATGTTCAATCCATTGTTCTAGGTTCAACTTGATCCAGCATCTGTTTAGAGATGGGGTTTTTTGTAAAAAGAAAAAAATGCTGTCCAGCATCTGTTTTGACATCTTTTCGACCCCCCCCCCCCCAAAAAAAAAGCCTGACTGATGAGTCTGCTTGGGATAATTATTTCCTACCAAGTCGCTACATCTTCTAATTCTGAAATACAAGTTTAAACTGCATCGCTAATTATCCATTGAGTGGCGTATGCGAGGCTGGTAAATTGTGCAATATAATTGTACAATGTCCCTCATTTCTCAGTTTCGGACAAAAGCTATTATATTTTAGACGGGTATTGAAAAAAATAAAAAGATCACTGTATTCTGTGTAAAACAAAATTGAATTAAAAGATTATTTATGGATTGTAAGCTAGCATTACATAGACCGAATGCAAAAGTGTATAAATATTGGCTTGAAAAGGCAATCGTGAGTAACAAAACAGAAATTACTATTGAAAATAAAGAAAACGCAGTTTCCGTGATTTCTGAAGGTGTTGGTGAAATAATTAACGGAAAGTATGTATAGATTATTCGACGAATGGAAATGAGATGGTAAAATGTTATTTTAATACAAGTAGCAGCACTAATACTATTCGCCATACCAACTACATCACTTAACAACCAGATCAGATTCTAAACATCGCCTCATACATCCAACGTTAAACACGCTCAAATCTTCTTTAATTACATTCTAATGAACGTCTGGGGAGATGTGAAACGTCACAGATATTTAAACGTCATGATTAAACATCAAGCTAATGACTTCCTCTAGTCACGTGATCCGTTAACAGGAGTTACGTCATAATATGGCGACCGGGGTTCAAGAACTTCCCCAACTCACGTGCTCAGTTAAATACCATTACGTCAGAACATGGCGACTGGACTAAAACTAATGCTTTGATGGTTTATATTGACTTAAAGCACGATAAACAACAATGACAAGTTAAATATGGTTGATCTCCTGTTATCTTCTACATAGTTTACATGTTAAATTATTTGTAAATACAGACGTAAACTGAGAATCATCGTATCAATTATTTGTACATTTACAGATTTAATGTGTACACGTATCTGATTCCCGTGTTGTACGTGGTATGCCTATGTATTGATTAACAAATGGAGCGCCTGATCTTCAACATCGACGTGCTGCTAATCTGGCCCTCTCGTCTCTGGAGATTTTAAATTGGTGATTTTAATGTAGCTTTCACAATCTAAACTTGTCAGCGATATCACTTAAGTGGAAGCAGACGTTAATCACCAAACAGACAGACAATGTAAATTTCACAATCTAAATTAAACTATATTAATATTAGAAAAGATCCGAACGAAAAAAGCACCAAATACGATCCTTTAATTTGCTGGTTGCATAAATTCCGATATTTGTAAAATTAAGATCTCCAAAATATGTTCCAAAAAAGACAAACAACATCGAATTTTCCGTTGGCTACGGTGTCGAGATTACCTTCTATAGTGACTCTACAGTTGGTCTTTAGTCTCGGAGTTTTATGCTACCCATGCCAGTAGCTTCAGCGTCAGAATTCCAGATCCAAACTATTGCTCCATTTGGAATGTCATCTTATTCTATAATATTTCCGAACCGCGGAGTTGACAAATATTCGTTCTAGTCTTGAAAGCTGCTTTGCATAGAAATACAAATTAACTTCGTCAGTCTCAAAAGACCCAAGTACATGCATTGTTTTGAAGAGACAAAATTTAATCATTTTGTGTGTACTGTGATACAACCATTGTTTGGCAATGATATCTGCGCTTACATTCATAATTCTTTTGTTACAAAGACCGGTGAAAAAATGATAAATCTATATAACATACCAGTTGAAAATCAAAATGAGAGTATAGACAATAACATTCTGATTAAAACACAGATGCTATTTCGTTTCTTTTTTATAGTCCAAAATGTTGTTTTACTTGTCTTTACTACACTAGGAGGGGATCACGGTGGCTAAGTGGATAAGGTCGAGTGTTCGATCCCTGCATCGGCCGAGAAAGTCCATCTCGATTTTCCGGCGTGATTTCCCCTTGTCAGTGATGCAGAAAGAGGGCCTGACAAGGACAGCTGCCTAGTCGTTCGGATGGGACGAAAAACCGATCTTCAATTAGCCCAGGTTAGGTGCTTAAACCCCATTTCATTCATTCATGTCTACATTAGGATAAGCCAAAGAAATTCTTGGAGATTGATAGACGTAAACTTCCATTATAACGAGTGAAATATTGCGCTGCTATTGTCTCAATCTGATTAAAATACAGATTAACATTTCGTTTCGGTTTTTTTATACTTTCGATGGCTGATACTACTTGAAGATCTGTATTTTAATCAGATTGGGACAATAGCAGCGCAAAATTTCACTCGTAGCATAGCACACCGAATTTGGTCGACTGAATTGGAAAATTAAAGATGCTAAACCTTATTTCGAGATCACAACTGAGTGTCCGGTAGAATTACTATCCGGGGTTTACTCTAACCTTTGTTTTGCGCAGACCGTATCGAGTGAGGGTTGCAGAGTGATTGCGTGGAGGACGCTCCGGGACGAACCACGTCTATTCGTTCGGTTGGGACCAAAAATCGAGGTGGGGTGTACACAATGGCATGCACGTAAAAGAACCCCTGACAGTTGGAATTCAATATAAGGGTATAGGCCGTAGTGCCGCTGTCCGGGCAAAATTCTCCTCATAGCCCAATGTTTGGTGTATGCCTGTCTTCAATAGCCCAGTTCGGAAAAGAGAGAGAGAGAGAGACAGAGAGAGAGAGAGAGAGAGAGAGATGGGATTTAACGTCCACTCAACACAACTAAGTCATTTCGGGAATAACATATGGTTTAATTTTATTCCAATATTTCGCTTGTGCGTAGGGGTCTTTAGCAGTGGGAGGAAACCGGAGTGCCCGGAGGAAACCCACGAGGTTGAGTAGGCGCCCTTATCTCCATGCCACATACGCTCACACCAGTGCTCGAAACCACAGCCGCAAGCTAGAGGTGGTCGGCCAGCTAGAGGTCGAAGCGCGTCACTCTAGACCACTAGGCCATCCCAACGCCCCCCCCCCCCCCGGAACAGAGAGATAGGACGTTAGATCCCGTTGCATTTCACACGACTTTAATCTATCATTACTAAGGTAAAGAGAAATCCACTTACAGAAGTTGAAACGCTAGATTTATCGTCTCTAATATTCAGCCTCGTTGGAGCGATACAAGAAATCAAGAAACGCGTTCTGCAAAATTGAAAATGGCGAAAGGAAACATTTGTTTCGCTAGCAAATTAATTACTGTAAGAACACTAAATCACGTGAACCATGATGTCATTAATACACAGAGCTGGTCTGTTTTCACAATATTTGAAAAAGCATGCTATTAATGCGTGTAAACAAGTCGTTTATATTCGTCTGTGAACGAGATTTTAAGTGTTTGACACGAGAGTTATCTGTACCATCACCGTGGCGCTGTAAACACTAAAATCTACAAAACATCCAAAATGGGAGAAAAACATCCATTATGGTTGAACGCCTTGTCGCTATGGTGACTTTTTTTTTAAAAAAGAAAGAAATTGCACTAATGTAACAGCACTGTAGGCCCCCGACAGGGGCGAACTACCCCATCAATAGGCAGTATATGCAGCTGCCTAGGACCCCAGAAAAAATAGGGCCCATTAAAATGTTTGGGGTCGTTTTTAAATTTGATGTTTTACATTAGTTTCAAGAAATTAAGTTTGTTTTCATTTTATCCAACAATTGGCCGACTGACATGGTAATGTTTGACATTATTCCATCAATATATCCTCAGAATTTCGTTTCTTTTACAGCGGTCCTAGTTTTACTACGGTAAACCATTTCCGCAAAGGGCCCAGCTTTTCAAGCCTCTGGCCCCCGGGACAAAGCAGTGAACTGTGACGCCGACCTACACAACCACCCCGAGGAATACACATGTAAATGGGCCGATAAAATGAAACATTTATTTATTGTATTGGTACTTTTAACAAGATCGCCACAGATCACTGATGATTTAATGTTAATCCTCGTCTCTTAATCTTGGCCAAACTCACGTGTGAGGTTCTTCATGAAGACAGTTAATTTCAACGTTACCAACCTCACAACTCTTGTATCCTTCCTCCTCAAAATCATGAATATTCACCAAAACCTTGCAGGAAATTAATTTCAACCTCTTTTCTTTGATTCTACACCAAAAGGTCAACAAAAATTGCCATGCAAAATAGGGGGAAAAACTAAAAATAGCTTTGGTCCATTTACCTTTCGCTCGGTGACTGCCCAACGTGCCCATGCGTTACGACGGCCCTGGTTATGGCGTCTGAGACTTGAAGGTATGCTTTTCTTCAAATCTCAAGGCGTGTTTTACTTGCACGTCAATGTGTATGGAGGTTTTTTCGAACACAGTGGCGCTACCCATGATAGGATGCAGGCCTGGCATGACAAATTCAACATGGAGGAAATGATAATGGCGTTATAGGACACTGTTTTTTTTTGTTGTAACCTCCCTTTCAACATTATTTGTGGTGGCTCAGTAATTTAGGTGTTGACTCACCAACCAGAAAGTCCAGGGTCTGATCCTCGGAATATTCCGGCGTGGTTCCATCTTCGTGTAGGACGGAGGGGTTGGCAAGGGACCGAATTTAGTTCTTGAGAAGTTTCGAAAAATCGAGCTCTGGTAAAATAGTCCTTGGCAGTTAGAATTCAAAACAAAAGAAGGCTGTAGCTACAAATTGCACAACAGTAGGACGTTAAAAATATTGTTGTTCCAAATTGAATTTATATTTGTTCTATAAAACTCTGATGAAAATACTTAAAAGTGCTTTGAAGGGCGTAAAAATATCAATAGACTCTTGCTCTACAGGAATCTAAAGCCTTAAGACCACGTGTTTTTGTGAATGTTAAAATGTCGAGCTATTAGATGTCGAACATGGTATATGTTCACAGCATGTATGGTGTTTCCATTTGTACAAGTTCACGCGGCTATGCACGGCTGGAGCCCCTCGACCTTTTCAACAGGTTATTGCAGAAACAGACACTGTAAACAAACATGGCGGTGGTGAAACCCAGATCCTTGTTACAGTCGCGTTCAACCAGGCCCTAGGATTAAACATTGCATTTCGTCGGTTGAATAATGCGTTTTCCATAAAACTGTTCCTTTTAAAAGACCAATGATTAAATGGTAGATACTGTGTCTCGACCCGTATTGAAGAACAATCAGTGCAGGGCTGTAGGGCTAATTGGCATGCGCGTAAGCGAACCCTTGACAGTCAGAATTCCATAATGTGTGTAGGCCGTAGATCCGGTCCGGGCAAAATTTCCTCCATAGCGCACCGAATGGCGCATGCCCGTCTTTATTTGAATAGTCAGTGCAGCAGTAGGACGTTAAACCTTATTTCTTTTCATTGTAATTGTTACTCTGACAAATTATATTGAGATACTGCTCTACGAACCACACAGGCCCTGCTAATGTGTCTGGTAGAACAAGACTCCTAATATTGTAGCCCGAGTTATTCTAAGGTCATGTTCTAGTCATTAGTAGATTGAACTTTGACATCCAGACATCTTTACCATATTTACTATACACGGTTGGCTGACTGATACAACCAAGGTCGTCATATAGCCATCATTCCAAGGTACATCAATGGCGTTGTGTTTGTCGCAAACTTTTAACAGTCGTGGACGGCATGTATCTCCGAATATATTTTTGGTGCGTGGGAGGGAGGGGATTTTGATTGGGTTTATGTATTCCGCTGAATAAAGATACTCCAGGATACTCCAGAGATAACAACTCAGAAGGGACGTAATAATTCGGTATTGTTGGTGTATTCCCAATAGGGCTGACACAGTCGGTCGCCAAAGTCGCAATTTGCGATAAAATTATGGGAGAGGCGATTAAATTTTCTACTTGGCGATAACTTTGGTGACAAAGTTTTGTGGTACTGGCGATTCCTTTTTTAGACTTGACGGAAAAATATCCTATCAATGACCAGAGCAAGATTTATCTACAGGCTTGGCAAACTGAAGCCCAGTGTCTCAAGATCTCGGTGGAATCCGGCCAAGGTGTATGACATTTATGACACTGTCATGTCTTTCTTAATAAACATCCGCCACCATTCCCGCTTTTCACCAATCTGATTAAAATACACATCTATATATTTCGTTTCGTTTATTATACTTTTGATGGCCTACACTACATGAAGATCTGACCCATTGTAGCGATGGGTCGCGATAGAGGTCATACGAGCGGCTTTTGACCTATGACGTCAGACATCTGATTAATCATTCAGCATTGATGTTACTAGTGGATTACCTACAGTTCCGGGCAAAACACGCCTAAAGCTCGCCGCAACAGACCGTTTCATTGGCTAAACGCTCACTTCAAGCAGAATACGAGTTAATTAACAACTCTTCCAGATCCTATTGTAGTAAAGACAAGTTAAACGAAATTTTGAACTATAAAAACGAAACGAAATGGGATCTGTGTTTTAATCCGATTGCACTTCCATCTTCCGCTATGGGTTTCATAAATGGTATAGCCCACCACCGGGTCTCGCTGGATCTAAATCCGGTCCTACGATAATCATTGTGTTCTTTATGTGAAATCTGGTCGGCCGGAAATTCCCCATTAAAATATTGGGCTACTCTATTTTAAACTGGCACGCGAAGACATTTTGTGTTTTTGGGTGATCCATTTGTTTTAAGATTCCCAGTTGTAAAACATGACGGTTTGTTTATATTGGATGCCGACTATTGTTGAATGTTTTAAATAAAGTACGAAAAAAAATCCCAAAACACGATTTGTATTTTATTTTGTAAAGTTGTTTAATCCGTTACCACCCATAAGATACAGTAAGTAAAGTGAATCTGTAGAATCTTAAAACAGATAGGAGAAGATAACCCGTGATAAGGACACGGTTGGAGTTGGGTCTAACTAGGCTATAAACTTTCTTCGTCTTGAAATCTTCGCCTGGCTTTTATTTATAGATTTGTTGTTACTTCCAATATATACACAGCTCAACTCCCCGATTGAACCCGAAGAACCTTGCATTTGTTCGGAGATGTTTGCCTAAAGTCCTAACCAATATGTCATTAGATCAGGACGGAGGGACTACATGGCAAGGGTAGTGTCTCGTCGTTCGAATGGTACGAAACCCAAGGTCCCGTGTATACGTTTCGTACTCGATATTCGACTTACATTAAGTAGTCCCTGGTGCCGCCTTTTGGGCTCAATTTTCCTTACAGGACACTTAACGGCGTATGCCCGTCTTCATTAGCCAAGTCGATGCATAAAAGTAGAACGTTATTTTATTTCCAATCGTCGGTTCTGAGAGTAAGAGAGAGAGAAGGTTGGCATGCGTGTACGGGACAGAGATTAGGGTCTCGGTGTTCTGCGTGCAACTGGATCATTAAATAAAGATTAATTATATATTACTCTCGAAATAACCTAGTTGGCGTTAACTCCCACCTCTATCTCGAAATCATCACGACACCTTTTTATCCAATACAGAGTTATCGCATTACACCAGGGTTAATTCTAGCTGTCAAGGATGTTTACAGGCAGATACTGATCTTTTGAAAAGCTTTAAAGCGCTAATCCCGATATTTGTTTTGGGAATAAAACTGCTTAATTTTGTGTTAAAATCACTTAAAATATTCGAGTCAAGGGCCGAGCAACTACTTCAGTATTTATGATAAGTTTTCAAACGATTTAAATCCGCCAGTCTTCATCTGGAATAGGAGACCCGTGCCCCGAGGTGTATTTGTGATATCTGGATTAAATCAAACATTTTTTTATAAAAATAATGTGTAGTTGAAATTTGCCTTTCTCTTGAAATTTTGAGACAAGGTAAATACACAATTCCCCTATATATTGGCGTTTTATTTCCATACATTCTCAGACTTTTATTTTTGAGCCTCTGTTTAATTCGGGATTGTCCCTTTAACAGAAACGAAGCCTGTGCAATGCTATGTGGAACTGTTCCTGTTAAAGGTTATTTAATCTGCGCGCCAACGTTCGCACTGGTAGACCTTGGTTTACTTGTTAGTCTCACCGGCATTACCACTGAAAGATGGATAAAGGGCTTAAAAAGTCCTGAAGTTCTTCTTGGTCCATGACGCGGTTTTGAGAGTTCAGTTCCCTTACTGCTTGACCACAGCAGTCCCAATTGAACAGACGATACCTTGGAGGTGGTAAAATTAGATAAACATCCCCAGAGCAGATACATCATTTAACTCGAAACCCTTGAGAGAAAATACAATTTTACGTTGTGCAATGAAAGGGGGGGGGGGTATGCATCCCAACCCAATGGCGGAAAAGTCTTTCATTGTCGGCCCTGCATATGATAAGGCGGAGGTTTCGCCACATTATTTAATATTTGGGAAGGCATCAAGCTTATTATAAAAAAAACATCTGAATTTAATCTCATCCCAAGATCCAGACCCATGAGAGAAAAGATCATATCAACCTGCAAGTTTACCCCATGGAGTTCTCTTGTGGACAGTTCATTTGAAGTCTTATTTCCCGACCGTATATGAACGGAGCTGGGTGTAATGTGACAGGGGCATTCCTCGGAACTTTCCCCAACTCATGAAAATGAACCCTGTTTTTTTCATACCGCGTTCACGCAGGAGTCAACCGTTCATTACCGCTACGTGGTCAGGGTCGCTGGAAAAAACATGGCGGCCACCCCTGACAATTTAACCCAGTTCACTCTTCCCTTCATGGCTTGAATTAACCGGGGGGTCACGTGGCTAAGTGGGTAAGACGCTGGCTCGCTAGCCTAGAGATCGGGTTTTCGATCCCCGCATTGGCCGAGATATTTAATCCTGATTTTCCGACGAGGGTTCCCATTGTCAGTGATACAGGGGGGACGGCCTGACAAGAAAAGTTGTCTAGTCGTTCGGATGGGACTGAGGTCCCGAATACACATTGGCGTGTACGTAAAAGATCCTTGACAGTTGGAATTCCATAAAAGAGAAGGCCGTAGTGCCGCTGTCCGGGCAAAATGTCCCGTATACCCGTCTTCTTTAGCCCAGTTCGGAGCAGAATAGTAGGATGTTAAACCCCATTTCATTTCATTTCCCTTCATGGCTTGAATAAACCATTTATGACAACAACATGGGGATGAATGCTTGGAGTCAAAACACAATATTTGTTCTATTTACATTTTATTATCTTTTCTAGATAATTTTCTAGATTATTTTCTAGATAATTTTCTAGATTATTTTTCCAATATCATTAAAATAATAAAATAATACAAATAGACAACTAATAATACACATTTTACAAGAATATTTTCTTGTTCGATAAAATAAAATTACAACTAAATATTCACAAGATGAGACTTTTCTTATTTAATACTTTATAAAAGATAAACAATATTTGATTTCAAATGGATTAACAGACATTAGGCATAACCTATATTACCCCTCTCCTTTATACTAGCATTAAAACACAGATCCTATTTCGTTTCATTTGTCTTTACTACACTATTCTGGTTGATATGAGGGATTCGCCAATGAAACGGTCTGTTTACAACAAGCTTTGGAAGTGAGGTGCACGGAACTGTGGGTAATCCACTAGAAACATCAGTGCTGATTAGTTAATCAAATGTCTGGCGAAAAAATATGCCAAAAGCCGCTCGTATGTCCTCTAACGCGACCTATCTTCATGTAGTGTAGGAAATCGAAAGTTTAAAAATATAGATCTGTATTTTGGTATCATTTGTCGGCGATTTCCATCGTTCCGAAGGATTAGCCTTGGATGTCAAACAAATCTCCAGTCTGACAGATTGTGGGCGATGAGGATCATTTGGGACGCTTCACAGTCAGTGTCTCTTTTAGGGGAATGGTTTATTTAAAATAACCAGAAATGACACAATAACTTAACAAGACTAGGGCAGATTATCCTAGAATAGGGTCCAATGGGCGTCCTCGCTAGAGATAAAGTGACATAATTTATAGACGTGACCTCATTGTTTACCTTATAACACAGTTTTCCTGTATATTCAATACGAACTAGTGTGTTGACAAACGTTAGTTTTTGTCGGTAATATGGAATTTAATACCGATACGGTTCTCTTACCATCGATAAGGTCACGTGGAACCGCGTTTTTACTAGCGACACCTACTGGGAATCCCTTTAGCGAGGTCACCCATTCGGACCAACTGGTTTAATTGGGAGTACTCGGTCGAACTAGCTTAAAGCCGGTCCCAAATGTTGCTGGTTCGTCGTTAATAATTGGCCGTTTCAGGATATATATAAATAGATATTTCAACAAATTATGGGTGTACAATTCACCGTGTAATTATTAAATTAATAAATCAAAGTATAATTACCTATAATCTAATCATAATAAATAAATAATTCAAATTGATAAACATCACTTGGATGTTATATTCTGACATTATAAAGATTTATAAATTCTACCACCAAGAAAATAAATACAGTAGTTAGATGAAATTTATCCAATAAAATAATTTAGAAATGTATCCTATTAAATAATTTAGAAATGTATCTTATTAAATAATTTAGAAATTTATTTAGAAGATGCCACAATTAATGTAGCAATGACCACGGCTATACTACAAAAATATCAACCGTTCTGGGCCCTGTTTCTCGAAATCTCAACTAAAGATAAAATCCAAATTTTAGTAGATACTTCAATTTTCATTGGCTAAGCCCTAAAATCAATCTAATATCCAATCAAATTACTAAAATTTCGTGATGCAGGCCCTCAGTCTAAAGATAGGCACTTTTCGTGGGACGCTTAAAATTTGTGATATAAATAGGGTTGAAGATGCCGCCATTTTTCTTTATCACGTAATCTGATTAAAACACAGATCTTATTTCGTTTTGTTTTTTTATAGTTGAACATTTCGTTTTTACTTGTCTTTACTACACTAGGACCTGGACGAGTCGTTGTATTACCCGCGTTCTGGAAGATGTGAGAAATTAGCCAATGAAACGGTCTGTTACGGTGAGTTTTTGGCGTGAAGTGCGAGTAGCTGTGGGTAGCCTACTAGAAACATCAACGCTGAATGGTTAGTCAAATATCTGACGTCATACGGTCAAAAACCGCTCGTATATGACCCCTGATGCGTCGTTGAATTATAGATCTGTATTCCAATCAGATTATTAAAATTTATCTCATTGTACCGTCATATTTCCTCCCATGTTTAACACATTCGTTGTAAGTTCCGTGTACAACCATGCCTATAGTCGCGGATATACCAGTCCAAATGGTTTCCACTAGATCTTGACAAAATATAGTCAATTATTTATACGACACTCGTGGACATAACCATGGTAACGGCTCAGATTTTAAATAAAAAAACCATGGTAATTGCTCAGATTTTAGATAAAATACATGTCACATGCTACAATTAAACATTACATACGAATTTAGAATAAAATTGTTCTCTTCAAATTATTAAAGCGGCAATACCACTCTTGCTGGCTTGACAGGTCCAGGGAAAAAAATAGCTTTATTTTAACTATTAGATGTTTATGTGTCCTACCCGTTGTGTAAATTATCCATTACATACTATTTTACTTGTTAAGAGGGTTCGAAAATATGTTTAAATCCAAGTTGCATTTGAAGGTGTTTACGTAAAGCTTTTCAAACCATGTACATATAGTTGAATTTTTCCAATTTTTAAAATTAGGTGTGTTAAGATAAAATTTGTATCATTAATTAATTGGAATATTGTACAATAGTACAATTTGTTGACCAGAATAAAGATTGGAACATATTATTTAGTTACAACAAGAGTGGTATTGGGGCTTTGATTTCAGATGACCGAGTCCTGTTTGCCTAATATATTTTTACGAATACTGCATGTTCCTTTTCCACGATGTTTGGATAACTTAAATAATCTGTTATATTGGTCAAATGGTAAACGCTTTTAAACACAAGTCAGCTCGTAGCCTACGAGGGCGATATTCTTAAAATGTTTACAGAAATTCCGAACAATGGTTATATAACAGTTACTATGCTGCTTGGTCAGTTAAGATATATCGCTCGGCTAACTTGTTCACAGAGGATAAGCGATGGACATCAACTCGCAATCGCCAAACACTCATATTGACCCAGTCCAGTAATGACAGTATTAAATACACGCAGTGATTACTCGCATTGAATACACGCAGTGATTACTCGCATTAAATACACGCAGTGATTACTCGCATTAAATACACGTCATTATTAATTACACGTCATTATTAATTACACGTCATCATTAATTACACAAACACGTCTCTGAAAGGTTTGTCCAATAAAACACAATGCTTCGATCAGGTGACCTCTTTCTGGAACTTCAGCGGCCAATCAGGTATTAGGTAACAAAATGCCATCAACTAATCGGTGATTAGGTTACATGCCATATCATTATTTCGTTCCAGGTAACAACATGCATTCAGCGAGAATCGAGAAGTACACTTTCCAAATTGTAATGGTCATTTTGGCCCATAGTATTTTGTGTTTAGACTGCCAAGGTATCATATAATTTCTATGTATCCACACAGTCGCACTAGATTATCAAAATATGTGTTGTCTTTTGGCACAGCTTTCCTCTCTTACAATACGGTCCAATAACCAGATTATAATAATAATAATAATAATAATAATTGTTTAACTCGTCTATCTGTAACTACTAACATCTTTACATATATTATCTGAAACGAAAAAAAAGAAAATATCAGTAATTTTATAGCATCTTTATAGAGTGTGAACTTGTGGATTAGTCCAACTAAGGGCCACTGCCCGGGCAAAATATCAGTAATTTTATACAGCATCTGTGTGAATTTGTAGACGAGCCCAACGAAGGGCCACTGCACGGGCAAAATTAGTAATTGTATTTTTAGTCTAGCCCATATACATCTATATATATCAAGGACAGCTGTCTAGTCGTTCGGATGGTACGAAAAACCGAGGTCCTGTGTAAACATTGGCGTGCAAAAGACCCCTTGGCAATTGGAATTCGATATAAGAGTTGACGTGATTAAAATATTGTTGTGGTGTGGCGGTTTAAATCGGTACCCAGTTTGACTCGACACCTAATGGGAACCTTATCAACGACATTTTTACAAGTAAAATGGCAGGCATAAACAATATACAATAAAGTACCCAAAAAGACAATAATAGATAAACAAAAAATAGTAAGGCCAAAATTTTAAAAAAAATACCTGTGTTTAGGGATAGCCGACCGACGCTGTTGTCTTTAGCCAAAATCGTCGACCCTAAACCAGTTTCTCTCAATTCCCAGGCCCTATAACTCGGCGTTGGCGGGATTTTCTCTTGACTAATTCCAACACTGAAATATCGGTATTATTTTCAAGAATCGTTCCCAGTAATTAAGCTAGAAATTCGAGGAAATAGAGATTACAAACCCCACGTAAAATTTTAAAAAAATATATTGCAACCAACCGACTGACCCTACTGATTGGGAAGCTATATGATAAATCCATTCCGAACTGGTTATCGAGCCAACCCGCCACACCGGTATTATTAAACTTAATTCTGATAAATGAAATGAATTGGTGTTTAATAGCATTCCAGCATCAACCGGACTATATTGCATCAAACATATATAAATTATCACAATAATCAAGCGCCTAAAATTAGGCAATTATCACAGATACGTTTTAATTAACCACATACAAAAGCAAATTTAAATATAACATGCTCCATTTTAAAAGGGCTAAACCCCTGACTTAATATTATCCATAATATTCGACACCAAAACTTGAATTAGAATTCAATGTTCGTCCATTTCAAGCAATATTAATGTTTTCATCTTATTGTGAAAATATAGGATTATAATACGCCATATTTAAGACACGATGAAAAATTTAAAATCAGTACAAGACTTGTGTACTCTGTTGTTTCGAGCGCCATTTGTAATTTACAAAGAAAGACATATTCCACAACATTCGGCAAACCTCGACAGATTCCGGTGCCCTACATCTAGACTCGGTTGTATGATGAAGTCCGCCATTTTGGAACTATTTTAAAGGACCCGGATAAACATGGTTGCCCCCAAGAGATGGGTGCCAGTCAAGTCGTCCACAAGCGAAGTCGTCCACAACCGTTGGTGGAGTCGACAACAAGGCATTGGTGATGTCGTCAACAACTATTAGTGATGTCGTCCACAATTAAATTTGTTTATGAATTTGTTATTTATGGAATAAAACGATTTACTTTGTTGTTTATTTGCCGGGAGAAAGGGTGACCACGCAGAAAAAAACTATACTAATTAAAAATACATCGTGTGGACGACTCCAAAAAACGTATTACATAGAAATTATTTACTTTGTTGTTTATTTACCGAGAGAAAGGGTGAACACGCAGAAAAACTATACTATTTACAAATACGTTATGCGTCCAGAAATTATACTAAGTCGTGTGGACGACTCCACCAACGGGTGTGGACAGCTTAACCAGATTTTGGGACTTTTTTTGTAAAAGCGGAACGTTTTCTTGTTAGAGTAAATCGGTAGTCGATAAGCCGCATCGCAAATGTATGGTCGTAGGTACATATCAATGACTATCATACATCCTAGTCTAGATGTAGGTTACGGAGAGTACCGGAATCTGTCGAGGTTTGCCGAATGATTCCACAACACAAAGTGGGGGTAATTAAAAATGTCTGATTCACAAACGACAGTTTTTTTTTTAATTAAAAACATGCAGAATGGACTGAGTTTGCGCAAACTATTGTCCTTTAATTTGGACCGTTCACATAGTTTACCGAACATAAGAAATTACAAATTATTATTATTTTTTTTTAAATTAATGAACATCACTTTATACACACACGTATAACATTTTCTTTTATTTTTAGGTTTCAAGAAATATGGCTATGTGCCCTTTAAATGAAATGAAATAAAATGGGGTTTAACGTCCCACTTTTCTGCTCCTAAACTGGGCTAATGAAGAGGGGCATTAGCCGTACAGTATTCTATGGGGGAAATTTTGCCCGAGCGGCGGCGCTACGACCTACTGCCAAGGGATCTTTTACGTGCACGCCAATGTGTATACGAACGACTAGACAGCTGTCCAGGTCGATCATGCGCCCTTTAAAGGTAGGTAAACTGAAAATATGTGAAAACACATTAAAGATATCAATACACTAAGATGAAAAACGCTTACTCCAAAAATGAACAATTTTCTTTCATTAACATAAACATGCATTTTCAATCTCCACTCAAAATGCCATAATATAATAAAAACTTTGAGTTAGTTACAAGAATTTCTTTGTTTCCAGTAGTAACTGGTAATCTAATTGTTTCGCAAAATAAGCATCAATTTAACGAACATAACACAAAATAAACAATCATTTTTTTCTAAGTGAAAACTTTGCAACATTCAGACTAACCAAATGATAACCAAATGTTCTTTAATAACGTAAAAAGCTTTTCCTTCTGGCTTTCATGGTTTTGTTTATGAAACTCAAATATAAACAAATCCCAAAACATGAAATTGATATTGTACATAATTAGTTAAAATCCGTTCACCATTTCCTCCTTAGTTTCACTTTTTCTCTCCATTTGAAACCTTTGAAGAGAATATTTTGAATTTTAGGACAAGATTTTTGCTAGTTAATTTTTTTTTTAATGTTTTTTTTTCTTTCTAGAATAAATTATGGAGAGTGTCTTGATCTTCGGTGATATTTTTTAACTTTTCCAATTAATTTTCCTGTAAAATATTTTTTTTAGAGACCTGGGTTAAAGGTTATCTTTTTACTAAAATATCAATTTGTTAGACAGTCATAAAAACTTCATTTTTATATCTCAGACTTAAGATTTATTTCTGTTTTCCACGTGTTTAAATTCTACACGACAAATTGGATCTAGTGCACGCCAAATGCATTACAAAACGCAATCTGGTCTATACTGTCCACGCCAAACGCATTACAAAACGCAATTTTGAGTTTGCTTTAAAATAATAAATAATATTTATATCGATTTCCAATTCAACTTCTTACAATTGATAATTTTGTCACTTGTCTTTTCCAGGGCCAAGACAGAGAGGGAGAGAAAAAGAGAGAGGGAGAGAGAGAGAGAGAGAGTTTGACGACCACTCGGCACAAAATAGGTCACTTCGGGACTAACCTTTGGTTCAATTTTATTTCAAAAATTCGGTTGCGCCTATGGGTCTTTAGCTGTGGGAGGAAACTGTGGGACCCGGAGAAAGAGTTGGACAGGACCATATGACAGAACGAAGAACAATTTTGGGTCATTTCAAATTCCGGAAAATAAACATTATTATCATCGTAACTCTCGGCTAACAGAAACACACAGCAACTTAGTTGATCGACGTCATATCATCAATGACGTAACAGCTTTCAACTCAAATTCTTGTCATTTTCGCTAACAAATTTATAAATTTATTTCTTATCATATGGACGGAGAATTCTGATAACAATGGAGGATATCACACTATCCAATATTCAATTTACGATTCGAATTTCACGTGTCAAAATTTATACCTCAATGACATTAGCAGGAAATCATATCAATTGCCCTCTGACCCCTACACGTCATTAACGTGTCATTAAAGAGGTCATAGTTCATGGTATAATGTGTAAATAAGGCTGATAAAAGCATTAAGATTGAATGATGAGGTTAAAATTTTCTCATGCTGAGTTAACAAGATTTTTAATTATTTCTAATGTTTACAGAACCTTCGTTTTGTCGTCTAATTTTGTAAAGTTTGCATCGGCGGGTTCTTGAAATCTTTCTTCCGTTGGTTTATATAATGTTGTTTTTTTGTTAGGGGGGGGGGGTAAAAAAATAATAACGTAATTATAACAAGCCTTACTATTACAAGATATTCTGTCGGCAATTATCTATTTTGAAAAAAGATAAATGCTACTCAATTATTGAGAAAGCTGGCAATCGCTTCTATATTCGTGTGGACAGTTTATACAGTATATATGGCCACAATCAACCGTTTTAACTCCACCAAATTGGCGAAGTTTTTCTGCTATCTTGTCAGTGATACAGGGCAGAGGGAGTGACAAGAACATCTGTTTAGTCGTTCGGATGGGAGGAAAAACCGAGGTCCTCGTTGGAATTCGATATAAGCGTATAAGCCGTAGTCACGCTATCCGGGATGAATTTCCCTCATAGCACACTGTATGGCGTATGCCTGTCTTCATTAGCCCAATTTGGAGCAGAAAAGTAGGACGCTAAACCCCATTTCATTTCCTCTACAAGATTATGTCTTGAATGTAGATTTTTTGGACATATCGTTTGAGACAGTAAACAGCCATTCATGGCCACAACTCGACGGGGTTATACTCTAGACCGGGTCGAATATGTTACGGGTATTTTTTGTGTATCTGCTATCGTATTATTTTCAGCTTGTTTGTAAGTAATCATAATCATATATATTTAAATGTCAACATGTCTCGGCCTTAGATTTTATCAGACAACGTGTATAAAATGATTGACGTAATTTATATTTTCATGAAATCCGCCGGGGACGATGTGTCAACGTTTCAAGACATGGGAACGAACATTTTTACTTCTCAAATCAACTTTTTAAAAAAAAATTAAATTGCGGCTTCTTAAAGGCATGTGAAATTTTGTGAATATAAAATATGCAGTGCTTTGAGATTAGTCTCCGATCGTCATCTGAGGCATTGTTAAAAATACATTATGTAAGAT
Source organism: Patella pellucida (assembly GCA_917208275.1). Taxonomy (NCBI): domain Eukaryota; kingdom Metazoa; phylum Mollusca; class Gastropoda; family Patellidae; genus Patella; species Patella pellucida. The sequence continues at coordinate 65,806,070 of OU795042.1, read as the reverse complement.
TTAGATAAAGAGCTGGCAATTCTCATTATAAAAGTTTAAAACAAGATAATGTAATGGTAATTTGCTGAAAATTTCAAATTGATCCAACTCTGAACCGAGAATTTAGCGATTGAATGTTGGGCCAAACCTAGACCAGCATTACTAAAGTCGGTACAATAATATAAAAAATAGTCTCGATTATCCATTTTTTGTTTTTTAATCAGCAGCAGCAACAGACCGCGTTCTAATCCAGTAAATATCGCAGACTAGCATCGAGAATTGATTATGGTCTGGATAAGTTCATTAATTATTAAGATAACATTTCAGGCCTAAAGAAAGTCGTGCAATTCTCAAATTTAGCTCTTGCATAAAGTATGTGTATTCATCTTGCAAGAAATAAATTGAGATGGGGTATAATGTCCTACTGTCCTGCTCTGACTGGGCTAATGAAGATGGGTAATCCTCCTGCAAACTCTTGTAAAGTACAATATTGTCAAGAGTTGAAAATGGCTGAATTATGTTTAGTATTTACAAAGATGAAGGTCGCGCAAGGTGTCATACGAGCGTCGGACATGTGATTTTACTGATTTACCAATCAGCGTTGATGTTTCTAGTGGGTTACCCACAGTTCCGTGTACCTTTCACATTTCTTCATTAAATGATGAAAATAGGAGTGGATTAAACATAATTAATTATGCAATAGCTAAATCTGCCTTTTGCAGGCCTTATTTAGGCCTCCAATATTATCTAAATTATTAATTAAACATGATAAACATTAACTAACATGAAAAGACCGTAATCAATTCTTGCTGCCATCGAATGCTTGAGATTTAAAGGAGATTACAACGGTTCGGCCATTGAAAGATTTAATTTAAAAATGGAAAAGTGGGGCTAAGATTCGAAAGGACTGTACGGTGGCCACGATCAATATATTCCTTTTGCATTATCCATTTTCGAATATTATAGCGAGAACGGCCAGCTCTTAATCTAAATCTTACATAATTCCCCTTCAAGTGTTGTAGAAAATTATAATATGATGATAGTGGCTGAAAAATATTTCAGTTAGATCGGGGATGTAAAGACCCCTTTAAGTTCACACGATTACGTAGATACTTGTGGTCTATTTCAATTTTCCAATTAAAACCTTTCAGTATATATTAAATATTTCAAACGAAGTAGTTTGGGGGATTTTCTCTCTTAAATGAATATTTTTTAAATTGAGAATCAAAACACAAAGTTGGTTGTCTTTTTTTTTAAAACAGAACCGCAAAAAGTTTAAAATCCATAATTCTTACAATCGGATTAAATCCCCTTGTTTTTACTTATAATTTTTTTGTCTAACTCATGTCGTTTAAAACAAATCCAATATCGGACATAAAATCAGTGGTTGGAGGCAGGCTAAATATCTTGTTTTACATTTTAAAATCCGGAATACAAGAACTATGAGAATTTTATCAAGAGAATCGAGATAAGAGCAACTCAAATAACCCGATTCAATGAAAAGAAAACAAAACCCTCCCGCGTCCTTCGTTTTCCGTTTCATTAAAGCTGAGTTCCAAATTTTCATGTCGCTCGTTTCGTTTCTTGGTTCCGGTTGAGAAAGTTTAAAAGATATCACCGTGTTTACTTTAAGGTTGAAATAATTTGATAGTTTTCCCATTTCTCAAGTTTAAGACTATTCTGTTTTATCGTTTTTATCAATTTTGTGAAATTCGATGTGGAATAATATTTATAATGAAAAGACCTCGAATTAATGAAATAAGATTGGTTAAAATTAATTTTTAAAAATTGAAAAAAGCTAACTATTAGGCTTCATAATTCAATATTGGCCAAATATAATATACTTCTAATTATTTGATTATTTTCTGAATTAATTATCTTAGACTTGTTAGTCCCGAAATCAACTAGTTCCTGTTGAGTAGACGTTAGATATGCAGCCTAGCCTTAAAATATATTTTGTACAATCCATTGATGTGATGTTGGCTAATCCGTATAAGACATATATAGAAGTAGATTTCACAACATTTAATAAGTGTGGTGTAGGCTATTGGAACCTCTTCCAGTTTGAATTTTGATAAGATATCTTTTTTACATGCACCCGTGTTTATTAGCCCCATCGGTGCAAAAAAGTAGGACGCTTAACCCCATTCGATTTCAGTTAACATGCATCTGATTTGATTTTTTCTTTTTTTATATTTAGCCATATTGGTATAATTTTGATGGACGTCAGTATAATTTAGAGGGAAGCGTGCGAAAATTAATTCAAAAAGCCACCCGTCTCGTTTTTTAAAAAAATACACAAATCTTTAAATTCTATGTTGGAAGGTCAGAAATTGACACTGAAATAAATTATTTTCTGATTCAATTATGTGATGTTATTATGGATATAGATGCAATCTTTTTTACAAAATTAAAATTTGAATATGAAAGATAATAAAACGAGGTTATTTCGCCAATTTTTTTGCTGAGAGATTTTAAGCAAAATCTGCTACTTTTCAGAATTTCTGGAACGAATTTAGGATAATTATTGGGGTGATATGTGAATCATAATGTTTTATAAATAGAGCATGTATAAGTTCTATAAAATATGTTTTTAGTTAAAGAATTAAGTGGGGAAGTTAGTTCTTTAATAAAACTTTTAATGCAGAACGTAAATATAAAATTATATACATTTTAAAGAGAGTGGTCCGACATGTTTTAATGTTGTAAATATGAATATGAAATTAAAAGGGGTCATACATTTTAAAGGGAGTGGACCGACTAGTCATATGCATGTATATATATCACGAATTTTGCATTATAGAAGTATAAATATAATATGATATGGTAACACATTTTAAAGAAAGTGGTCCGACAACTCATATATATCAAGAATTTTTTTTAACAATAAATATAATGTATAGTTGCCCGATATTTCATATATATTTAGTTTTATAATCTATTCAATTGTGAATAATATTTAGGAAATTAGTTTTCTGTGTTTTAATTCAAACTACGTTAAAATATTCTTTGAGTTTTTGTCCTTTATATTAATGCCTGTGGTCATTGGCCTATTTGGTACAGAAAAGGCCTTAAATTCAATTTATCCATTTATTCATCCATCCACCATATTAACATTGACGGATATTCGGAGAAAACAATTAAAGATACATTAGTAAAGAGTTTAATAAAGAGTTGATCATTCTTGCTATAATAATACAAAATAAATGCTGATAAAAAAGAAAATATTGAACATTTCAGTCAAATTACTTCATTCTGGGCCCAATTATCACTGTTTGTAGTTTTGACCAGATGCGTACATAGTATCACTAAACAGGGCACTGGTATATTCGCGACTTAGCCTCGATTTACCATTTGTAAATTATTTTTTTAAATGGCGAACCGTTCTAATCTAGTTAAAATCTCGAGCATCCGATGTCATCGGGAGTTGATTATGGTCTTGATTTGTTAATCAATGCCTTATTAATAAATAAGATAACATTCCAGGCCTAAAGAAAGACCTGCAATAGTCGGATTTAGCTCAAGCATAATGTATGTTTAATTTAATTATAGAAATTATTGCATCATTTTAATAACAGCGAATTTCTTCTTGGTTATAACGGTACATCACCTTTAACATTTCAACAAATCTGACAGACTGAATGAGAAACGTATAACCCAAAATATTTACAAAACACGAAGGAATATATTTGCCTTAGTCATGTACGGAATCAAAATATTACTTATTGTTATGTAAACAAAGTAAAAACCTCCATTCAAACAATGGCGAAAAACGAATAAATATGGCAAATTCATTTTATGTGTGGTCTACAAGCTTATTGTGCTAGTCTAAAGAAGAACGCACACTTTACGACTGTTTTTACGGAGAAAGGTTTGTGGTTTTGCAAAGTCGACAAAATTCGTCAAACGCTGGCTCTCATTAAACAACGAAAATATTAGAAACGCGATTCCGTTGTCGAGAAGTCGTTGACAAGGTTCGATTTAACTGAATAATATGTCCCAATCTTTATTCTGGTCAACAAATCGTACTATTTTACAATATTCCAATTCATAAATGATACAAATTTCATCTTAACACACCTAATTTTAAAAATTGGAAAATTTCAACTACATGGTTTGAAAAGCCTAACGTAAACCTCATCAAATGTGAATTGGATTTAAAAATATTTTCGAACCCTCTGAACAGGGGTGTAATGGATAATTTACATAACAGGTAGGACACTTCAACATCCAGTACTTAAATAACGGCTGTTAATTATTTTCTGGAGCTGTCAAGCAGCAAGAGTGTTACTGCCCCTTTAAAAATCGCAACGTTTTCGAAGAAACATCGTACAGTGTGTGTAGATCCTTATATAGATTGAGTCGATACGGGGCACTACAAAGATGTTTAAATTAAGCGGATTAAATATCTAAAGTTTTACGAGCCGTCGAGTTGTAACTTGTAACCTCTCGCTCGTAGCCGACACCCCGTGATGCTCAACTAGCAATATTCTCTTTACATTAAGAGAGGAAATAACACCGAGATGGGAGGAAAACCATTTCAAAATATTTGGATTTAACCATTTATTTATTGTGGGTGATTATTTGTTAAATCTTCGACATGATTTGAGTTGAGATGTGAGGCGCCAATAACACAATTAATTAAAACTCCATTATCGCGTGACGTAAATATCGGATATTGCTTTGATAATCTCAAAAGTATATTTTTTATTCTGTCTCCATTTTCCCGGTTGGTGCAGAAAAGTAGGACGTTAAACCCAATTTTTTCAATTTCTACCAATATAATCTGATTATTTATCAATTATATGCACGCTGAGATAGGAGAAGCGCACAGCAACTTACAGACATAACAACATAACAATGCACAATTAGATACATATCCCTAAGACGGTTGGAAATTGAAACAGGCAAAGCATTCTTAGATATTAAATCCATATTCATTTAAAAGAATTTAATCACTGGATAGAGCAATAAACTGAAATACATACTTATGGAAGAACAATTACTGATTTGTGATTTTTTGGGCGACGTTTCAAAGAGTATACTCTCAATGTTTTTAAACTTGCTTGACAACGTTGAGAGAATACTCTTTGAAGCGTCGCCTAAATAAATCAGTAATTGTTCTTCCATAAGTGTTGGAGTATATTATATCCAAAACAACTTTGGTCATTTTATTTTTTTAATTCTTAAAAAAAATTTCACTATCTTCATCTTTATTATTTCGGAGATTGTGTAATATTATTTTATTGGATCCATCATTACATTCGTAGTTTATTGTAATGTACTTTTCGATAAGTTTTTCTGTAAAAATTGGATGTGGGATTACAATTAACAATTTGATAGAATTCGGTTTTTGAAAAATAAAATAAAAATACAGTTACTCTCTGAAATTAAATACAATCGGCCCTGATACGTTAAATAATTATTGTACGAAAAGTTATTGTATTTTAGGAAATGTATCTTTTCTGTTCGGGAATAATTCATATAATATTTTAATAATGTCGGCCGAATGATTGGCAAGATTTTTCATTGTACGACTTCTTGCATGGTGGTTTGTAAATATTAATAGAAATGAAATGAAATGAAATGAAATGAAATGAAATGAAATGAAATGAAATGAAATGAAATGAAATGAAATGAAATGAGTTTAACGTCCTACAATTCCACACCGACTGAGCTAATGCATTTTACCCGGGTAGCGGCACTGCGACCTACTCTTATTTCAAATTACAACTGTCAATGGTTCTATTACGGGGTGTTCGCACTATCCTGGCGCCTATTTAAATATTGTTTGAGTACAATTAAAAGTTTGACGCTTGGTTATCATTTATAATACATTTCCTTTCGTTGTTTTTTTTTATAAACTAGCTCCTAAATTTGAGTTTAATATTTCAACGAAGTACAACATTAGCTAAGTGAAAGATTTAGTTTTGTCGAGGCCGTATAATAAGCTATACAAATGTTTGAGTTCCCTTGTTACCATAGGCCTCCCGAAGAGGATCGTGGATCGACATTAACAAAAATTTATTTCGGATTCTGGGGCCCTAAGCTGTAGCTGGTTTAGCACAGGTTTAGACACTATGTAATATTAAATTAGAAACAAAATTGAAAAAATAAAAAAATATATATTTTAAAATTCGACTTACCTATCGGTCCAATAAGGGTAATGCATCGGACTAAAGGCTTCTGTTTGTTGACGGCATGGAAAGGCGAACGGTCCTGAACCGGTCACAGATCCGTATTCGTTAAATTGGGGGTACGGAGAGGGCGTGGGAGACATCTGAACCCCCGCCGACTGCATGCTAGGATAGGGATTTATCGCAGACGGCACTCGTTGACAGGAACCGTAATTATTTATATTCGACATGCCCATGTTATTTTGCGATGAATTATGAGTTAAACTCCATGGTGAATAGTTCGAATATTGAGAATACGGCGAGGAAAAATAGTTTTTGGTCAGGGCAAACTGATTGAAGGCACAGCTAGAATCGGCAAATAGAGGTTTAGGTAGAGATATAGCTGGTCTGTAGGGTCGTTTCATCCTCCGTCTTCGTCGATAATTCCCCTTTTCAAACATGTCTTCAAAAGCCGGATCTACTGTCCAGTAATTGCCCTTCCGTTCCCCTCCCCCTTCTCTCGGAACTTTCACAAAACATTCATTTAAGCTTAAATTATGTCTGATAGAATTCTGCCAACCCTTTTTGTTTTTTTCATAATAGGGAAATTTAGCCACGATAAAATTATATATACCACTCAAAGTCAGACGTTTTTCTGTAGATTCTTTAATCGCCATGGCAATCAGTGCAACGTAAGAATACGGCGGTTTAGTGTTCGGATCCGTATGCTCGTTCGGACTGTCCTTAGAAGATTCCTTTTTGCTGTCGGAATGAGAATGGTCTTCGCTCTTCTTTTCCGGAATATCCGCTGTTATTTTATCGTTTTTAGAACTTTTTGTTTCCAGATATTTCGATGATTCCAGTGGCTCCATTTTGACTCCTGGGCCGCTGGTGTAGTAATCTTGATGCGATAAATTCAGTTTGTAATCCATAGCGCTAAGGTTCATGATAAAATTGTTTGATTAATTAACCAATTCCACACCTTGAAATTTATATAATGTTTGTCTTCTTTGCTCGATGAAGCACAGCGGAAATGCTGCACTTGTCTTCGAGTCCAAGTTTATACAAATCACCCGTCTGTTTATGTTGCCTCGCGCAGTGACGAAATGAGACGCGCGCCACTGACGTTCCAATCTCCACGAGCTGATGAAATTCCCGGACGAAGTTTCAACAAGAAGACAGGTTAGATGTAAACCCTGTAATTTGATGGCCTCCAGATTTTACTCCAAATATTTAATAATTCCGTTAATCGACTTGGCTCATTCTTTTTTTACCAAAATGTCGGCAACTTTCTCTTCTACGTCGCTTGTTTTGATCAACGAAACTTGATGATAAGTTTTGATTTTGAATTATTTAAACCAAGCGTCACACAACATTCTGCCTTAACCAAAATATTTTCCCTTGATAATGTCGCTATCAGCCACTCCGTGATTAGTTAGCATTTTCAATTGACACGAGGAATTTTTATTTTACATATTTGAGGCATGGTTTCCATCAGCCGTCAGTCATAGAGAGTACTAGGCAATGATTGGAAGGAATGGGGATGGAATAATGGATATTGACCAATCAAAATGCGCGCACCTTACAGATTGGCCACACCCACCGTAAATACCAATTCTCTTATCAGACTAATTTTTAAAAGACTAAATTAGTTTAGGCAAAGAGAAGTATTCATTTTCGCGTGTGGGCTGCCAGTTAAAACGCATGGACGTGTAAATGAACATGTAAAATGGCCGCAGATAATAATCGAAAACTAAATTGACACATTTTCTTAAAATGGAAGTCTTGTACATATTTGTCACTGCAATCAACATTTTCAACATATTTTCTAAAATGGTTTCAAAAATTACTGGCATGTTTTAAATAAATGTTATTCGGACGGCTAATTCGTAATGAAAGGCAACTAAAATAAAACAATCCTATTTTACACGGGGTAAAATATCCAGTAGTTATAAATTTTGAAATAGGATATAAATTTATTAGTATTTTAAAGAAGTATTTTTTCATCTGTAGGGTCGTTTCATCCTCCGTCTTCGTCAATAGTTTCTCTTTTCGATGTGCCCTTCCGTTCCCCTCCCCCTTCTCTTGAAACTTTCACAAAACTTTCATTTAAACTTAAATGGGTTGAAACCAATAATCAACCATCGGATCTGTTTAGGGGAGAAGTAAGAGCTTGTCTTGGAAATAAATATATAAGACAGTTTTAAAAATTGTTTTAAAATACATTATGAAAGAAACCCAGGTAATAGAACGTGTAATCGGACTCGTTTACCAATTGGAACTGATATATCCAGTGCATATAATACTCGTCTCAATACACGTCAAGGGCAATCTGGTTAAAATCAGACTTTCATTCCATTTGTTTGTATAATTATTTCTTTTTAAATTCCATATGTTTGGCAATATCGAATTGTTCACGATCACGACAAAATGTCGCTTATTCAATTTCAATGATCACTTAACCTTTAAATAAAATCAAAATATAAAAAGATTTGCAATCCCAGACGGAACATAAAGAGGCCTATGAATATATTATTTCTGCGACGATCTTTGGTGGCGCTGGGTTTTTTTGACCATGTTCCGTCTTCGGTTGACAGTTTTTGTTTTCAGTTCATACTAAATACTTAATATTTAAATTAGTAATGAAAGAAAATCAAAATATCAAAAGATATCCAATCCCGGTCGGAATAAAAAGAGGCCTATGAAAATATTTCTGCGACGATCATGGGTGGCGCTGGTTTGTTATGACCATGTTCCGTCTTTAACGTCTTCGGTTGACAGTTTTGTTTTCAGTTCATACTATCTGTGTAAATACTGACTGGGACCGTTTTGTGGACGGATATTCACTTTAGAGTTCCAACTTTTAAAACATCGTAAATTTCTTCAATGGCGATCAGAGAATTTATTGAAGTAGACATCTTTTATTTACAAATCGGTCATTCAATGAAAATCATAACAAAACCATCCCTACATCACATGATTGATCCAAACACCCACCTGACGTCACCCAACCGTTCGATTTGTCTCGTGGTCGCGCTCAGGAGAAAGCGGTATTATAGATATTGACAAGCAAAATGCACGTGTTAATAACAGTATTATCAATGATGTTATGGCTCCAGTAAATAGGTGACACGCTAGTTGTCGATATCTGCCATGTTATATAAATGACAGGCAATCAGTCCGTTAGGCCTAAACATAAACAATTGAATATCCCACAGAAAGTATGATTTTCAGTTTAAATTGAAATTCCACCGATTATAGACTAAAACATTTTTTTATTTATCAATTTATATAAGATACGTTCCTTTTCGGAGCCACCGTCCTAATTAGTCAAGTCAGAGCAGAATAGTAGGACGTTAAACCACATTTCATTCCTTTTCTGAGTCACCGTTCTCATTTCATTTCATTTTCGTAGCAACGGTGTTTCTGGGTTCAATCATTGCTTTCCCCTTGCAGAAGTTTGGCAAGGAATGACGTCTGGTCGTTCGGTTGATATGGCAAACCGAGATCCCGTGAAAGTAAAAGAACCAGATGTATTTCGGCAAACTTATCCACCGAACCTCGTTTTTCCCCTACAAACTGAAACTCTAGATGCCTTTACTTGCCAATATCCCTTATTCTCTGAGCCACCGTGGTTCCATGCGAACGAGCCGGGCGATTTGACCCCCGTACTGCACCACTGACAAGGGGGAACCCCCTTGGAAAATCCTGAGAACTTTCTCGACCAACACCGGGAACGAACTTGGTGCCTCCTGGTTCGTGAACCAACGTTATACTCATTGAGGACGGGGTAGATGGCCAAATAAATTGTTAGCGCGTTTGCGCTGTATCATAAGGTCTCACACTGGTTCAACTGGCGTGGTTTACATTTCCCGGTTGCATATGACAAGGAGTAGGGTCGCCTGTCCAACCACATGGGTTTTCTCCGTGTATTCCCGTTTCCCCAATTGCTAAAGACCCCCAAGCACGCGCGTTTTTGAAATACAAAAACTGAACTCTATGTTAAACCTAAAAGGAGCTAGTTGTGTCGAGTGGACGTTAAACCCCATTTCTCTCTCTTACTCACTGAACCACGATGCAGATGATAATACCATGAATTGGAAAAACAGATCGGAGGGTGGACACCTTAAAACTAGAAAAACATTTTAAACTTGGAGTAGGTCATCTGTCAGTTTTCACTAAAAAAAACCAAACCCGAAACCACCAGAAGCTATAATGGCGGACCTTCTGTTTTACAAAAAGGCAATAAAAGGCGAAATAAGACTACACGCTCGCAATTCAAGTGTGAACAAGTTAAAAAAAATAATGGCGGATCATTTATCCAAGCTCAAAAAATAAATTGGGTATCGGGTTGTGAAGAACTGTGTAAAAAGTCAACACGTCATGTCGAGTCGGGACAGGATGATGGAATGATAAGATCGACCTGTTTCGTTTTCCCTTTCATCTTTCAGCTCCATCTTTTCTATAGATCAGGATCGGTTGTTCAAGATAAACACGGCTTTCTTTAAAACACAAATAAACGAGGGATTAATTCTCTAAGTTTTATCCTCTTGGTTGTAGATCGGTCTTACCGTGGATTAAGTTACAAGGCTACTAGAATATATATATACTAACAAACATAGAAAAATACACGAGCTCCGGCAATTAGGGTTTTTTGGATTGATCTTTCAGTCCCCAGTGTCCCCCTTCTTCGTCTAGTTTTTGTTGCAGGAACAGTTGGTTCTTCTTCTGATTAGAGCGACGATCTTCAAAGTATTTACCAGAAACTGACTATGATGTCATCGCAGCCATTTTGACGTCATATGAAAAAGTGAAGTCCGTCCGTCCATCGCTGCGTAGTTGTCCGAGGCAAAAGTATACCAAGTGCCATGCCAATCGTATAAAAATTGGCGTAACCTTAGACTGTTTTCGGAGAGCGACGCCCCCATAAACAACAACAACAAAATGTAACGTCCACGATAAAAAAAAACACCAAAAAACAAAGTAATTTTGTGGCAAACACAAGTTACAATTTTAATTCAATAGTTTGTTTGCGCGTAGAGGTCTTTAGCAGAAGCAGGAAACCAAAGGAAACGAAATAAAATGAAATGGCGTCTAAAGTCCTACTGTTCTGCTCCAACTGTGCTAATACGCCATATGAATCTTTTACGTACACGCCAATGTGTACACGGGACCTCGATTTTTCGTCCTATCCGAACGACTATACGTTGTCTCTTGCCAGACCTTCTGCCCAACACCACTGGACAGGGAGAACAGCAGATCACACAATCCCGATCATTGAACTGGACATTAACATCCCTGATAGCCTGAAATAGAGCGCCCTGTATCTCTTAATCGATGCACAGTTGTCCAAGGCACATGTATACCAAGTTTCATGCCAGTGTCCTAGACCTTCTGTTTTCTAACAACAACAAGAAGAAGATGTGTAGCGCTTGGTTTCCGGAGAGAAATGGTGATTTAGCGTCCACAATAAAAGAAAACAGGCCATTTCGGGACTAACACTTGGTACAATTTTATTTCAATGATTCCCTTGCTATAATTCTATTTAATTGGGCGTATGGGTCTTTTGTGGTGACCCCACTTCTTGTCAAGGACAAGCGGGGAATTGAAACCACGCCTTTTGAATCAATGACAGACCGTATCATCTAAAGCGCATGCGCTAGACCACTCGACAAGTGAGCGAGATATGGTGTGGCAAGCGACTAAACTCTTTTCCATTCACTTTTAGAATCAGGAACGGAAAAATGAGATGATTTACCAGTTTTGGGTTGGAAGTGAACCGTAAAGGTGTCGTGTCGTGTAGGAGACTGGGTGCTAAGGTCTACAAGTTGTAGTCTGGTTTTCCCATCTATTCGATAAACCTGATGAACATCGCTATGGTTGGCCACATACGTAAACATAAGACATAGTGAGATCTTGTCCCTATGCCAGATGAGAAAATAACTAGCATCATTCTGGCACCTTCTTCCTCTATAAGTTCCAGAAGGACAGCGTCTGATCCTTCGTATGGGACGAAAAATTGAGTTCTCGTGTTCATGTTGGCGTAGTGACATCGTGTTCCCATGCCAGATGAGAAACTTACTATAGTATTATTCTCGCACCTCCTTCCATTATACGTTCCAATAGGATAGTGTCTGGTCGTTCGGATGGGACGAACAATTCAGTTTATGTTGGTTAGTCCCTAAATGACCTAGTTTGTGTCGAGTGGACGTTAAACCCCATTTATCCCTCTCGCTCTCTCAGTTTATCTTGGTGTAGTACATAGTCAGATCTTGTCCATACCAGATGATGACATTAATATCATTATTCCTGTACCTCCTTCATAATACGTTCCAATAGTCTAATTACAATGCTGTTTTTTTTAAAAAAAAGACACTGGCTTGATAACCTTAAACATACATTATGCAAACGTAAATCTGCCTATTGCAGGTTAACATTAATTAACTTTTCCAGGCCATAATCAACTATCGATGTCATCGCTAGCCTGCGATATTTAGTGTATGAGGATCCGGTTTGCAGCTCAACTTTCATTCAGGATTTAATCATGAAATAATTCTCGGTTCAGAGTGGTCTTTTTGACTGACATTTTCAGCAAATATTCCCTTAACATTATCTAGTTTTTAACTATTATAGCGAGAACTGTCAGCTCTTTGTCTAATCTCCCATAATGTATCTTTAATTTCTCGATCCGGATGCTAGCCGAGAAAATTCCTCGGGATTCGAGGAACTTTCTTAGCCAACCCCGGAAGCAAACTCGAGACCACATGGTTAGCGAACTAGCGTCTTACTCACCGAGCCACTGCGGCTCCAATTTAAAGCATAAATTTAAAAAATGCATTATACCCCCCCCCCCCAAAAAAAAAATATCTCAATGTTCGAGCATTCTGCAAAGTTTTTCCCCCCAAGACGAGAAATAATAGATCGAGAAATAGGGTTTAACTAGGTCATTTCGGTTCATTTTTTCCCAACAATTTGCTAGCGCGTAGGGGTCTTTAGCGGCGGGAGGAAACCGGGGGATATGGAGACAACCCACGAGGAAACATTATCACAGACATTTTCTGTATCTGGAGCAATTTTCAAAAGTTAGTACTGCGGTGGTTATCTATTCGGGATATTTTGGATATTTCTTTGATCAAAATTAAATATTTTCATTGTTTGTAAAACTGAAATTAAATTCCATACCGACAAATTACTCCATTAATATAACATATTTTATTATCAAAATAATTCAATATTATAAACATTCAATTAAACTGTAGATCTGTTTTAGGTTTTACAAATTTGTATATATTAAAAAAGATATCTGGAAAAATAAGAATGTTTTTGAAGAAGTTGGGTTGTTTATTTGTAACATATCATTAAAGAAATTAATCGATTAACTTTTCGTCATTATATCATCACTGTACATATTTTTATTAATATGAAAAATGTGTGTTAAATTTCAACAAACTCTGCTGAAGGTTAATGAGTTGTTTGGGATTTTTTCATTTTAAGAGAAGTTTGTATCATTATACAGACACGGGACTGTACAGTGCAGTGGTGGATGCTTATATATATAGAGAGAGAAATGGGGTTTAACGTCCACTCAACACAACTAGGTCATTTCGGGACTAACATATATGATTTAATTTTATTTCAATAATTCGCTTGCGCGTAGGGGTCTATAGCAGTGGGAGGAAACCGGGCTGCCCGAAGAAAACCCACGAGGTTGAGAAGGCGTCTCTATCTCCATGCCACATACGCTCACACCGGGGCTCGAAACCACAGCCACAAGCCAGAGGTGGTCGGCCAGCTAGAGGTCGAAGCGCGGCACTCTAGACAGGCCACCCCAACCCCCCCTGGATGCTTATAACAGCGGACCCCCGGATCCATTTACTTCATTTGATATTGTTCTGTATTGCTTGCAGTGTAGTTTGTGTCTTTTATGTTCTGTTTTTGTGTAGTGCGAAACGCTCCATTTGTAACTAGAGTATTCCTGGTTGTACGTGACAAGGAATAGGGTCGCCTGTCCAACCTCGTGCGTTTTCTCTGTAACTAGAGTGAAGACCTACATGTGATTTGCCGTAGAGAGTCGAGGACCGGGTGTTGATTTGTGTTCTTGTTAAATGTTAAAGATTGTGGGGGATTAGATAATAAGCTGACAGTTCTGACAATAAGAATTAACTACTCGATAATGTGAAGGGAATGTGCTGAAAATTTCACATTGCGCCACTCTGAACCGATATTTTAGCGTTTGAATCATTACTAAAGTCAGTACGATCAAATTCAGTGACAAACCGATACATAAGATGATCTAGAGAGTTGATCAAGGTCTTTTCGCGTTAATTAATGTCTAATTAATAGATTAGATAACATTTCAGGCCTAAAAAGGGAAAGTGGGAAATGTGGTTTAACTATTTTTAATCAATTGATCTTGATTGAAACACTGAGTCGATATAAAGGACTTTGCAATAGTTGAATTGCTCTCAAGAAATTTATGTATCACTACGCCGTAATGTATTCAGGTTCAGTAAAAGTGAAATCTATAGCAAAGAATTATATTTTTTATTTGTGCATGTAAGAAGGAATTGGGTAATTAACAAAATCTCCAACTCGTCTTTTTTTTATATCAAAAAATATCAACACTCATTGATAAAGGAAAAAAATCTCGACAGAGCAACGTAGGAGATTCTCTATTTAATAATCCATCATTATTTCAGCGTTGATCAAGACGTGGAAAATGACAAAGAGAGTCTTTAACGATAAACGGTTGTATGTTTGCCATGATGAAGTCTGACACTGCACATGCATGTAATCACGCCAGTAACCCTACACGCACGTACCTTCATCTGGTAATACACATATTATCTTATTGACAGCCAGAGTAATTAAGCAATTAGTAAACTATAATTTAATTAAACTTAGTTTAACTAATCATTAGATTATGGATAAGTATGCGTGTATATTTATAAACAATGTATATTTTGTGTAAATATAGAGTATATGAGGGTATATTATGGTATATTATATCTACCTATCTAATATTTATATACAAACTGTCTGGGTTGATAAAATACAGTCTCTTCTCTCTACCCTATCTTACCAAAAACATGAGAGAGAGAGGGGGGGGAGAGAGAAAGGGGGGAAAGAGAGAGAGCGAGGTTAACGTCCTAAAGAACATCGTTTAATATAGTGTTCGGCACGAATATTCGAATATTCGCTCGTCGAATATAATATTCGAATAGCTATCACCATATTCGAATAATTTCGAATATCTACATTATTTTTTTCTATTAGCGTTAAAACATTATTAAAGGCGACTTTCCTTGCCACATTCAAAGCTTATTTCGATTACCCACAGTATATATTGTTATGGATTACCTAACTGCAGATTGAATGTAAGGGGGGGGGGGCGTATGGTTGGCGTGTGCGCGATGTATCATAAGATTTGTCATTGGTTCAACTGTCGTTTCGATTCGCCGGTTGCACGTGGCAAGGAGTAGATCGCCTGTCCAACCTCGTGGGTTTTCTCCGGGTCATCTGGTTAATCCTACTGCTATAGATCCCTACGTGTAAGCCAATTATTGAAATAAAATTGAACCATATGTTAGTCCCGAAATGACCTGGTTTGTGTCGAATAGGCGTTAAACCCCATCCCTCTCTCTCTCTCCCCCCCTCTCTCTCTCTGCTTGTAAGGGTGCTACCCCTTCAGAGATAGCTATTCGGTAACTAGTCATGGACCCCGATGCTGAATTCTGATTCTGGGTGAAAGCTAATTATTAGTGCGTGACATCCTTGTAAAACTTTACATACCGTACGTCATATGTATAACATTGTGATGAATTTGCTTGGATTCGTCATGAAGAAACAACTGGGTGAACCCACTGGGCCACATTCATCACCAACATGAAGGGACTGTTTTTTGCTTATATAGAAGAGCGACTAGACGACAATGATTTCCGTGAAATGCTACAGTGCTAGACCCACGAATGAACTAGATGCCTTTTATTTTGGATGCAGCGCTGAAGAATAACTATACATTGGTGATGGAAAATCTTGTTTTGATGTCGTGGTAGGCCGAGTTCTTGTGTACAAATTGGCAGTTTACGTAAAAGATCAACTTTACTGGCAATTGCAAAAAATTTTTGTGCGTTGTTCGCGAGTCAACAGAGATTTCACGTATTTAATAATTGATTAGGAATTATAATAAATTGAAAATAAACCCCTTTCAATACTATTCGAATACCAATTTCAAGACCCGTCGAATATTCGAATAGTATTAGTGTTCGAATATCCGAACACTAGTTTAATATAGAGCGAGAGAGAGAGAGAGAGAGAGAGAGAGAGAGAGAGATGGGGTTCATCGTCCACTCGACACAAACTAAGTCCTTTCGCGACTAACATAAGGTTTTAATTTTCAAAAACATACAATAAATAAACGATAGAGCGAGATAGAGAGAAATGGGGTTTAACGTCCACTCGACACAGACAAAGTCATTTCCGGACTAACATACGGTTTTAATTATCAAACACTTACAATAAATAGTAAAACACTCGATTATAGTTAAATATATAAAGACCACGTGCGCTCTGTATCATAAGGTCGGCGATTGAATCAACTGGCGTGGTTTCGATTCCCCGGCTGTTCGTGACAAGGGGTAGGGTGGCCTATCCAGCCTCGTGGGTTTTCTACGGGTCCTCCGTTTTTCTCTCTCTGCTGAAGATCCCTACGCGCAAGCGAATTGTTCAAATTGAATTTGAATCATATGCTAGTCCCGAAAAGATTTGGTTTGTGTAGAGTGGACTCTAAACCCCATTTCTCTCCCCCCCCCCCCCCCCTTGCCAGTGATGCACGACGGGGGGCCTGACAGGGGCAGCTGTTTAGTCGTTTGGAGGGTACGAAATACCGAGGTCCCGTGTACATATTGGTGTGCACGTAAAAGATCCCTTGACAGTTGGAATTCGATATAAGTGTAGTCTGTAGTGTCGTTGCCGGGCAAAATTTCCCTCTTGGCACACTGTATGGCGTATGCCCGTCTTCATTAGCCCAGTTTGAAGCAGAAGATTAGGAAATTAAACTCAATTTCATTTTATTTTTGTATATTATAGACCAAAAATAAGTCATGTGTTTATTAAACAACGTTCATCTCTTTAAACTATGAAATGTGGCGGATAATGAAGAAAGAGGCCGCTTATGCCAACCCCGTAAATTAGACAGCATGGAATTTTACGTGGCTTGTCAAGAGCTCGCGATAATTAGAATGGACGGTAGTTATTTGGTTCCATTTAATCCTGTAATCTGCACGTGTTTAATAGAATAAGTTTGGATAATCTAAGAGAGACGTGCATGTAGTTCACGAGATGTCAATCAGCGCTAATTGAAGCAGACGATATGATTAGAATTGTCGGTTGGATGTCCGGATTCCAGTGTTTCCCGCCCAAAATAAACATGTAACAGTAGATCAGGAATCAGATTTAAACTGTGATATCGTTAAAAACAGGAACGAGAGAGGGGGGGAGGGAGAGAGATAGATAGAGAGAGAGAAATGGGGTTTAACGTCCACTCGACACAAATTTCCGGACTAACATATGGTTTAATTTCATTTCGATAATTCGCTTGCGCGTAGGGATCTTTGGCATCGAAGGTTGGACAGGCGACCCTAATCCTCGTCACGTACAGCGGGGGATTAGAAACTACGCCAGTTGACTCCATGACAGGCTTTGTGATACAGCACGCACGTGCTAACCATACGGCCATCCAACACCCCGAACTAGTAAAAACATGAGGAGCCAAACGACGTGTGACCAAAAATCTTTTTAACTATGTGAACCCTCCAATTGAGAAGTGGTATCATTGAAACGTCAGACAAGACAAGCAAGACAGATGTGCGCTTCTCATCCTTGTGGTGCTTCCAAGGTTTTTAGGGTTGGAAGGAAAACCGAGGTCCCAAGTACACACGGACGTGCACATAAAAGAACAATTGGAATTCGTTGAAATTGTGCAGGATAGAGGGAAAGGCAAGAAATGATATGAAATAAAATGGCCGACTGGGTTAATGAAAACGGGAATATGCCATACAGTGTGCTTTGAGGGTAATTTTGCCCGGGCAACCATACTATAACCTACTTTTCTCTCGATTTCCAATTGTCAGAGGATCTTTTACGTGCACGCCAATGTATACACGGGTCCTTGTGCCATCCGAACGACTAGACAGCTGTCCTTGTCAGGCCCTCCGTCCTGCACCACTGACAAGGGGAAACCACGCCGAAAATTCCGATGAACTTTCTAGGCCAGTGCAGGGATCGCACACGCGACCTCCAGGATAGCGAGCCAGCGTCTTACCCACTTAGCCACCGTGGCTCCAAGAAAGACAGGAAAAGGGGTCTATTGGGAACTTTTGTCAAGAATTATTTTACGCGCACACAAACGAGTACGCTAATGGAACTGGGGTCTTGGCTGATTCCGACTAGTCTAGACTTTTATTTCATGCCTTGCAGCACCGGAATCGAACCCCAGACTCACTGGTTGGCGGACCAGCGCCATCACTGGGTCACTGTGGTTCCCGCATAACAGGTCACCATCTTCCTTCCAGTACCTCTCACCATGGAACCAATTCATCCATCAGTGAACACGAGTTTCTTGTAGAATGTATTTAAGAATTATTTATTTAACAATCACACGGCGAGCTTGTTGTTCTAGCAGTATGACGTCCATTGATCACTTGTAATTAAGATGAAGAAATCAAGATGGCTGCGTCGCTTACATCACACACGGATTAAATATCACTTTCTACAAATCTCCAAACATTTCAGCACTTTACATTTTGGCTCCAATTACACCTGTACATTTTCCCGCCTTTTATCTTCTGGTGTGATCGGACATTATCTCGCCTCGATCCAAGTCTTCGAGGGTGAAAAATGTTCATTACTTAGCTGCACATTGCAGAACTTTATATTTAAATTAAATAGCAGTACTTAAAATTTGTGAACCTCCATTCGGCTAGAATTATAAAGTAAGGCCTCTGTTGTCTGTTGTAACATAGAGTGGCATTTGTATATGAGGCGAAATTTTAAAACCTTTAATTGTCGCATTCCCGAGCTCTGATAAAAAAATTTTTTGTATTATTTCCTTGTTAAGCCCAGCATCCGTAAAATGGTTAAACATCTTTGATTCCGTTAAAAAAAAAATTATATTTCATTTGATGTTACACTTTGATAGCAATCAAAATAAAAGAATTCCAGTCGATATGCTTATCATTGTTTTAGTACAGTTAGCCATGGGGTAAGGGGGATGGAGACGGGTGGGGGTGCTCATGTTTATGCCCATCTTCCTAAACCTTTTTAAATCATCTCTTTTAGGGGGGGGGGCAAACTAGGTCATTTCGGGAACGTATGGTTTAATTTTATTTCAATAATTCACTGGCGCGTAGGGGTATTTAGCAGTGGGAGAAAACCGGAGGACCCAGAGAAAACCCACAAGGCTGGACGTGTGACCACACTCATTGTCATGTACTACCGGGGATTCGAAACCACGCCAGCTGACTCAATGACTCCAGCCCTCATTAAAGCGTGTACCGGGGAGGGGGTGTTGTTGTGTTATCCTCTTATCCCTAACCGTCTTTAAACCAACCCAAGTGTGTATATAAGTATATAAAGATGGAGGCGGGGAGGGGGGTATGCCCACCCCAAGACCTCTTTAAGCCATCTCAAATGTTGTCTATATACTGTTTAATTTGTTAAAAGCCCCGTGTGATTTAAGTGGTATTACTAATAGTTTATCTTTACTTATACCATATCCTTATTCCCTTTGACTACCACAAATTCTAATTTACCCACTCCTCGTATTTACAACGATTCTAATCATTCCTGGGATTTGTAGAATTATTTCTAATTTCACGGCAAAACCTGGTGATGTAATCCAATAAACGAAACGGAAGACAAGATAGAGAGTTTTTCAAATCAAACGTTTTTATAATCGCCTCTGAAGTCGAAATTATCAAAACAGAAATTAAGACGAAGGATTATTCTGTAATCTGTTTTAAATCTCATATATGTTCATTTTGAAACAAACAAAACCGAATCCTCGGCAAGGTAACATTTTACAATGGAATCCAAATACAGGTACTTTGAAATGCAATGTATACAAAAAGTGCAGCTTATAACATTGCAATTATTCCATTTCTACATAGAAACAAATAAATAACAAAAGCTGTTTTAGGACGCTTCCAAGGGAGGATCCAAGGCACAAAATGAATCTGGGAGGGCTCCCTGGGAAATTACGGAACTAGAAGCCAAATAGTGCCATTTCTGAGACGAGAACCCGGTTCTAAAATAATGAATTATAATGGGACTTTTTCAGTCAGAAATCAAGAAAGGGTGGGGTGCCCACTGGATCCACCCTTGGCTTCCCTTGTAAATATAAATTCATTACAATGTTCATAGTTATTGAACTTATTTGATGTTCACCACATCCTACAAGATGTTCTACTAGATATGGTAAATTGGAGCCGTTTTATTCGACGCTCTTCGTTTGTGCAGTGAAATTGCTCGCTTAAATAACTGAATCCCCACCCACGAATCTTCGCTTGTGTTGGAAATTGAACCCCCAACCATTAAGTCTTGTTATAGACATCAGAATACGCAAAGTTTAAACTGTGTGTACGACGCTGCCGTGAAATAGTTCTTCCCAAAAGAAAATCTTCCCAAATGCCAATGAATCTACCATTTAAATATCAGTTAGATATCAGTACGTAAACGTGCTACTGCTACAGTAGAAATTGTTGCCCTACCCATAAGATCCGACCACATTCGAATGCGTAAATTAGAAACTGTTTGCAAAGACCTTCTCTTGTAACATGAATTCTTCCTAAAAGTCAATGAACCCACCATTTTAACACCCCACCCACTAGATGTTACCTTAGATATACCAGTACGTAAACATGCTCTAGTAGAATCTGTTGACTCGTTTTTTGTACATCGTAGATAAATACCAATAAACAGCGATATTTACAACAACAAACAACCGTGATATACAATATATACTATTTCACGATTCACTGATCATACA
Organism: Patella pellucida; assembly: GCA_917208275.1. Classification (NCBI taxonomy): domain Eukaryota; kingdom Metazoa; phylum Mollusca; class Gastropoda; family Patellidae; genus Patella; species Patella pellucida. The sequence goes on along the minus strand of OU795042.1, from coordinate 65,784,929 downwards.
CTCACTATTATTATTAAAACAGATTCACACCACGACCACAGTTTGTAAACATACTCCATTTTGTGGTTTAGGGTTTATACTTCGATTTCCAGGTCCTCCGGTTTCCTCCCATTGCTGATGACCCCTGGGCGCAAGCGAATTATTGAAATAAAATTAAACCATATGTTATACCCGAAATGACATAGTTTGTGTCGAGTGTACATCAAACCCCATCTCTTCTCTTTTGTTTAATGTCGCCAAATGGGGAAACGTAAAGGGACAAAAACACTCTTGCTGGCTTGACAGCTCTAGAAAATAAATAATAGCCTTATTCTAAGTACTACCTGTTGTGTAAATTATCCATTACATCCTATTTTACTTGTCCAGAGGGCTCGAAGGTATTTTAAAATCCAAGTCACATTTGAAAAGGTTTACGTTAGGCTTTTCAAATCATTTTGTTGAATTTTTCCAATTTTTTAAAATTGGGTGTGTTAAAATGAATTGTATCCCCAATTAATTGGAATATTGTAAAATAGTACAATTTGTTGACCAGAATAAAGATTGGGACATATTATTCAGTTACAACCAGAGTGGTATTGAGCCTTTAACTCTATGGGCGTAAAATTTTGAACAGGAAAGATTATCAATCCACAATCCACAGCGACAAAACAAATCAACAGAAAAAAATCCAAATAAATCGCCAATTTTATTTTTTGAAGTGGGTTAAAGGGAAATATCAAATTCAAACTATGTGTATTTATCTTATAGGCCTAACATATTTTATTGGAGCTTGAGAATATTTATAAATGTGTGCTAATGCCAGGCTCTTACTGTCGTGCGATGTGTTATGATAGGAATGTCCCTATGGAATCCACGATCTGGTACATGTCGATACGTTTGAATACGTTTCGATACGATCAACAAGGTTGCTACGACTGGCCCCAATATATGATAAGACCTGATAAGATCACCACGTTTTCCCCCGTCAGTGGTGCAGGACGGAGGGCCTTAAAAGGACAGCTGTTTAGTCGTTCGGGTGGGACGATAAACCGAGGTCTTGTATATACATTGGCATGCATGTAAAAGATCCCCTAGCAGCTGGAATTCAATATAAGATTAAGCCATAGTGCCACTGCCCGCGCTAAATTTCTCTTATAGCAAACTGTATGGCGTATGTCCGTCTTCATTAGTCCAGTAGCAGCAGAACAGTAGGACGTTAAACCCCATTTCATTTTATTTCACGTGCACGCTAACGCGTGGGCTGCACAGGACTACATAATTCTGCCCCAGTCGAACAGCTAGATTCTGTTCTCGGCCATTCCCCTCCACCCCCGTCCTTCACCACAAACAAGACTGGGATACGATCTAACGCTAATGGAATTGTTTAAAATAAACAGTTTTGTGTTAATAATGTTACTGCCAACAAACGGCTTTCAACTAATTACACACTCGCTTCGTTTGTTTTTATTTTACAAACTCCAGTGTTTCCTAAAAAAACATAAAACACTTGTAAATAAATATCAACCAGAGATAGCGAGGTAAACGGAAGAGAAGGCAAAAGAAATGTGAAAATGTTTATAAGCGATGTTCAAGCTAGTCCAATATTTTATAAATATACGTAATAACTTGTTCAACATATGTCGATAAGAAGAGAAACAAAGTGAATGGGAACATCGTGGGGGGACCACAAGCAATTAGTAAGAAGAGACGGAGATTTACCGCGAGCCCGAATGCAGCAACTCGAGTCTAATAAGCTAATATCGGTGGATTAAATAAAGTTCGTGGAGTTCTCGGTGTAATTATTTACATGTTTAATAATGTATTATATATCCTATCACATCTCCTCCTCGACTATATAACTTGTTAAATTGTTACACTGACGCACCGTGAAAAAATTAACAGCGGACGTCGGAGTAAACACCAACTTATGGGACATAATTAGTTCACAGATTTTACTGACACATTGCTGCCATTTTTTTGCTCCACTCAAAAATGTGTCTATAAAATGATTAAAAAACAGCAATGTGGTTTTGATAAAGAAATAATTTTAAATTGTTGGAGTCGATATACTCTCAACCCCCAACCTCCCTCTCTTAAATTAATTTAATTGAACCTCGGTTTCTTTGAGTACTTGCCATAGTTAAGGAATATGGATCTAGCCAAAATCTTGAGCGTACATCGTTCGCTTATTCCTGAAGCAATGGCCCGGGAAATCCCTCTCTGGCTCTATAATCACACGAAACACCGCGAGGGGTATGATCGTTTCGAGACAGATAAATGGTTTATATTTTGTTTTAAAAATTCGCTTTTGGGAGGCGAAACGGGAAAAGGGGCGATTTAGGCAGGTCCTACTCCCTGTTACTATTACCGACAAGCGTTGGTTCGAACTCATGACTTGGATATATAACATGACATCCCAACCCTTCATAGGTAAAAGAAAGATCATGCCACTTTTAATATGAATTACCCGTGCGCGTTTACTGTCTGAGTTGTATTGTAGTGTAGGGTCCCTTTTAGAAATATCAGAATTTAGATATAGGCCTAAGCGCAGGGTCGGTTTTTGTCACATTTGACCGATTTTTCCAAATTGGACCCCGCAATAGAAAGCGACCCACAGCTCACCAACTTAAGAAAATGTCCAGGAAATCTGACAGCGTGGTGTATTAATGAAGTATTAATTGTGAAGTAAAGCATAGTTGGCCTTAAATATGAATGAACATACATGTAGGCCTAGTTAAAGTTATTCATATCCTGCAACGTATTCATAGCCTGTAACTTCGGGCTTCTCGAATTATCCCCCTCATTTCCTACAATCGACCCTCCCTATTCTCCGTTACCTATAATATATCCATCGTAAACTTATGAATACATATCATGCCACCCCAGCCTTTCACAAGGAAAAGAATATTATTCGATTACTAACAAGCATGGGAGAAAAAAAACAGAGTTTTGATAAACGCGTTTCATATGTGCCACATTATAAAAAGTTGATTTGAATGAAAATAAAACTAGATAGAAGGCAGCCCGGGCAGGTGCTTGAAAGGTGGATATATATATTATTACATAGCAATTAAACTGTTAAAATTACCGCGCGTTGTAAGATCCATTTGGCGGCCTTTTAATGTCACTTGTAACACCATTCATTTTGATTTGACGAGAGTTTGACAGGAATTGAAAGATGTTGATATTTTGTTTTCTACAGTGACAAGTAAAACAGAAGGTGTGTTAAGATAAATAATAATATTATTATGGAGAGATGAGGGATAGGTTTACAGTAGTATAGAAAGTATCAAACTACTACCCTTCACTGTCTATCTATTTCTCACTGTTGTATCATTGGGTGCAATTACAAGTTAAAACACCAGTTAGTTTGAGAGAGGGAGAGATAGAGAGAGAGAGAGAAGGAGGGCGGGGGAGAGAGGGGGTGTTTACAGTAGTAGAGAAGGAATCAAACTACTACCCTTCATTCTCTCTATATATCTACTTCTCACTGTGTATCATTGAGTGCAATTTACTTTACACGTAACAAATAATACCAGTTATTTAGTGATGTTTCTGTGGGTGGGTGTGTGTGTGAGAGAGAGAGAGGGGGGGGGGGTGAAGGATAGGTTTACAGTAGTAGAGAAAGTATCAAACTACCACTCTATCTATCTCTATCTCTACTTCTCACTGTATTATTGGGTGCAATTTACTTTACATGTATGAATAACACTAGATAGTTTGGATGTTTCTGTGAGTATGTGTGTTAGAGAGAGAGAGAGAGAGAGAGAGAGAGAGAGAGAGAGAGAGAGAGGGAGACCGAGACAGACAGAGAGGGGTACGTCCTAATTTACAAACCGGGCTACTAAAGACGGACCATGCACCCTCTAGTTTGATATGGGAGACATTTCGCCCGGATAGCGGCGTTACTGTCAGGCCCTGCTTCATACACCACTGACATAGGAAAGGTAGGTAGGGAAAACCAAAAGGAATTTTCTCACAAAGACAACCCACGATGTTAAACAGCAGAGCCCCAGCCCACCATCACCCCCTCTCTCGCGTACCAGCTTTTGATGGAACCCATGGCCAGCTATAACCACAGAATTTAAAGGACCTTTGGCAGATAGCACACTACATGGTGTACATGTATATCCGTCATCATTGTCCCGGTGGATAGACGAAATAGGTTTGGGTCATCGGATGAAAGAGAGATAACTCCATTTATCAAACCCCAGCGCAAAACAGAGAAATGTGTGTCTTGTTAGCCATTCCACTCGCAGTGTTTCGTTTGATTAGAGATAATTCCAGAGAGAGATTTCTCGGACCATTGCTTCAGGAATTTGCTCATTAGCCTTCATGTTTATGTTTCAAGCAATAATTAAGGGTATAGGACAATAAAGTCCGAGGTGTCTCTTCTTCTTCCGGACTTTATTGATGGCTATTGTGATGGTCGACGAACTGAAAACCCATTTTTGTTCAGTTTTTATATGCCTTCAGAGCAGTGTTCAACGACATTGACACCCAATTGCATGTTTATGTTCAGTTCAGCTATCTCACATGTTGAACACTCCCTAATATATCTTTGTGCTAACAGAGTACAGACCCCGCCCCCCACCTCCTCCCTGGTATGAATTTTTTTGCCCTCAAGGACACTTGTTCCTCATGTAAGACCAGCGTCCATTACACCCATGCAAAAAAAAAGTGGGGGATTGGGTGGGGAAAAAAAACCTATGTGCCCATTGGAAAAGACCCCCACCCCCACTCAAATGATACAAATGCCTTTTTGTGCTCTCTTAACCATGCTCCTCATTCAAAATCAATCACAACACACGTCTGCAAAAATAACACAGTCCATAATTTCTTAGTACCCACATGCAAAATCAGTCACCATGCCCCATGCAAAACTATTCACACACAACAAAAGTAAAAATTCTCCTGGATTGTTTTTGAAATGTTGATGTTTTTTATTGTACAAAGCTACAAGATTTCACAATGTATGTATAGATATAGGTAGTAGAATAGTGTGTATATATCAACATGATATACTTGATGAGAGGAGAATTTGATTAAAGTCCTGCGGTTGGTTGCTCAAAGCTCTGTTATCTTTTAAGGATCCGTTAACTTTAACGGAGAGAAAGGTTGTTGCTGGAAATAAAGGCCCCGAACATTCTGTGGAGCAAATTTTTCCTACAGATTTATGCTAATATTTCTAAAGGAAATAATAAAGTATTTTATAGTGTTTTCTGTAGTAAATTTACTAAGATATGTCTGTTACCAAGAATGTCCGTTAGAGTTTAACAGATCGTTAAAATAACTTAGTTTTGAGCAACCGACACCTGATGCTTTATGTAAATCACTTGCAAACATTCAGCACAGCTTTAAATGGCCGACATATCCAAAAATTGTAATACTATTTTGTAATACAGTTTTACTCCGTTTTACATCTGTCATACACACAAAGACCAAAAAACCCCATTTCAATTTCATTTAATGGAAGTGGAATGTCTGTCAACTAGCTTTGTGTCTGTTCTCAGACGGAGCTTACTGTAGACAGGCAGCCTAAGTTTAGTATTTTCTTTGAATGGCATTTAGTAATTGGAACATAATCAAATAACACACTTTTATTCCATAAAAGTGTGTTATTTGACTAAGTTTAGTATGACTACGATATTGGAAAAGATTAATCCCTAATGGGAATACCAATCCAAAAATAGTTTAATTTTACAAAGATACGACGAATTGAAATTTTATCGACCTGTGCTTCTTCGCTGTGTAATAATCCCGCTGCTATTTTGTTGTCTATGAAGAAATTTTATTTTTTAAAAAAAAGCCTAATCAAAGTCAGGGCATTGTCTAGTGTTTTCTTGATCAAATGTTGAATAATCAATCTTAGTACAGATTAGTGAAAAATGCAAATAGTGCTTCAGGACTTTAATACAAGGGTGTGGCGTTATTATATTTATATTAGACCAAGATATTTATTTACAGTTTAGAATTATTTACAATCAACCTTCAGACAAAAACAATAATAGTTATCATAGCACTGTCACTTATTATTATAATTCAATATCTAATAATCTGACAATATGTACAACACATTTGTTGTTTTTATTTTAATTCAATATTTGTATATCTATAATTGATCTGCTCACAAAATATTCAGAATCTGTAGAAACGTTTTCATAATGTAACAGATATATAACAAATCTTTCTACTCAAAATAAATTCATAATTTATGTTTTAAATTCCACCTTTAAGCAGCAGATCATCATTTGAGAGATTATGAATCCCTTTCAAACTATAATATTGTGTAAGTTGGAGATGGCGAGAGAGAAATGGGGTTTAACGTCCACTCGACACAAACTAGGTCATTTTGGAACTACTGTATGGTTTTCAATTTTATTTCAATAATTCGCTTGCGCGTAGGGGTCTTTAGCAGTGGGAGGAAACCGGAGTGCCCGGGGGAAACCCACGAGGTTGAGAAGCGCCCCTATCGACAGGTCACATACCCTCACACCAGGGCTCAAAGCCACACCCGCAAGCCAGAGGTGACCGGCTAGCTAGAGGTTGAAGTGCGACACTCTAGACCACTAGGCCATTCCAACCCCCGTGTAAGTTGGATCTCTAAAAGGAATATCAGTCCAAAAATAGTTGAATTCCGTTCAATATAATATAACAATTATATGATGATGAATTGAATATTCTCCAATCTTCAGTATCTTGTACAGACTATCAATATAAACAAGTCGATTGGATTCACAGAGAGTGAGAGAGAAACAGGGTTTAACGTCCACTTAACACAAACTAGGTCATATCGGGGCTAACATGTGGTTCAACATTTTGTTTGCTCGTAGGGGTCAGTAGCAGTGGGAAGAACTAGAAAACCCAGAGAAAACCCATGAGGTTCGACGGGCCATATGATTTAAGGTGCACACGATAAATCTCTCCACCTGGCCACCAGCCCCACATGATTCGATCCCGGTAGGGAGTTTATCTACCACTAATGTTAAACAATGAATTTTGGCATGGATTAAGTCATGAAAGTTCGATATTATCCAAGAAATAGAAATAACAATAATTGTCCTTTAGTTCATCCATCTGTCAGACATGTTGGTTTGATAACATTCATTAATTCATTTAATAATATACAAAACAATGTCAAATAAAACTTATATCTTTAATAAAACCAAACAATTGTAAACGATGTCTAATTATAGAAATGACATCATTCTATTCATATATCTCCACTCCATACACAAATAAATGTTTTTGATTGCAAGTAAGGCAAAACCATGAGTCTGATATTTGCTTTTGTGATCTATGTAACATGGAACTGCCTAAATAGTAACACATTAAAAACTATAACTAGTTTATAGACATGCAAAGTTTTGACAAAATTACTTGCGTCTTTATCAGAGAGAGAGAGAGAGAAATGGGGTTCAATGTCATTCAATGTCCACTTGACACAAACTAGGTCATTTCAAGACTAACATTGAATATGGTTCAATTTTATTTCAATGATTTTCTTGCGCGTAGGGGGTCTTTAACAGCAAAAGGAAACCGGAGGACCTGGAGAAAACCCAAGAGGTTGGTGGTGAATACATTGTGTTGAATATATACAGTTGTTTGGTTAATTATGATATATTATATATTGTGTCCCCCATGATGTATGTTTATAATATGATAATAATATTTACAATTATAATAACAATAAATATACTCTCTTTCTTTAATCTTCTAATAAATCTTCATCTAAATTCACGTCCTGAAATAAACAAATACAATAGATTTTAAATATACAGTCAAGCTATTAGGTACATGTATTTTTTTTTTATATCAGCAATATATAAGCAATTTTATCTGACCCCGAGTTCACAAAACATTCTCAGTCTTTAAGTTCGGAATTTACTCAAACTTGTTTGACTTATTCTAACTAAAATATAACCCTTTATAAACTGTGGTTGTTTTAATGTATAAAATACACCAATAAGAAACTATATGCAAAGTTTTGTGTTTCTGGATCAAAGACATTATTCATAAACAGTAATAGAAAGTTGAGTAAATTCTCAATTCAATTCTGAGAAAGCTTTGTGAACTAGGGGCCTGAAAATAGTGATTGGGGAACAGGCATAGCCTATATTAAACTCCTCACCTGTATTTTATCTACAGGATCATCATATCAAGTCTAGGTATTTGGTGTATGTAGTTGTAATATGTCCAGAGAGAGAGAGAGGGGAAGAGAGGGTTTAACCCCACTGGACACAACTTAGGTCATTTTAGGACTAACATATGGTTCAATTTATTTCAATAACCCAGTCACAACTTGTAGCCATGAGGCAATACTTTCAAAATATTTCAGGGTTTACTTAGGAGCTTGAAATAAGAATTATTATAAAGTCAACTTACAGATGTATCGATATCCTCATCTAATTGTAAATTATCTAAATCAAGTTCAAGTTCTTGTTCTATTTCTGCTGCGGATCGAGAACTGATAGGATCAGATGGTTGAGGTTTCGGGGCTGGGGGTTTAGATACAGGGACCGGATCAGGTTTGCTTGGTTCTACTACTGGCTTTTTAGATTCTGTTTTTGACTCTGGCTTAGATGGTTGCTGCAAGAAAGAATATTAGAGAAATCATATAAGTTGAAGTCAATGAGTTAGCCCATCTTCCATTAGCCCAGGTTAGGTGCATAACAGTAGGACGTTAAACCCCCATTTCATTCCAATGAGTAAGAAAATGGCATGTAATGTCAATTATGATCTCAAATATTATGGAATGGTTTCATTTCAATAACTCTTCTATCAAATTACAACTGCCAATGGATCTTGGATCTTTTACCTGCATGCCGATGTGTAAACCTGACCTTGGTTTTTTGTCCCATCCGAACGACTAGACAGTTGTCCTTGTCAGGCCTCTGTCCTGCATCACTGACAAGGGGGAAACCATGCCGAAAATCTGGATGAACTTTCTCGGCAGAAGCAGGGATCGGACACCCGACCTCTATACTTGTGAGCCAGCATCTTGCCCACTTAGCCACTGTAACCCTAAATTACCATGACCCTAACCTATAAATAAATATATGTACCAGAGAAGGTGTTTCGAAGTTATCGTCGTCGTCATCATCAGCGTCTTCCGTTAATCTATCAATTTGTTTATATTCAAATCGACCGGCTGCTTCCGCTTCTTGCATCTCTTCTACAGCATTACGAGAACTATTTTGCTATAAAAATAAAATAACAAGTTAAGAATTTTTAAGTCCTGATGCATTAAGAGAACTATTTTGCTACCAAAAAAACAAAACAAGTTAAGATTGTTAAAGTAGTGTTGCATCATGTTAGCGCAATAGAATCACTTACAATTTACAATATTAGGAAAGATGAATCTATAATAAAAGGAATATTAGTTGAATAACGGTTCAATTCCATTTAGTATTTACAATGATATGTGAAATTGAAATTTCAACAATCTATGCCGCTCCCTATGCAATAAGCCCTCTGCCATATTGTTATCTGCGAGTACTTATTGATTGGCCTTATTTAAATCTGATTGAATCCAAGCCATGAGATTATCGGGCATTGGAACATTTATTTTATTTTCTTAATTAAATTTTGAATAATTAACTGAGTACATATTAGAGGGGATTAGGCTGTGAGATATTTTATATATTTTAGCCAAAAATGCCTGTGGTGCATCAGGACTCTAAAATTCTTGCAGTTCTGAATGGGTTAAAGCCATCTATACATATTCAAACCAAATAAATTGCTGACTGTCTTTTAAGGGATTTATAATCGCTGGCTAACTACAATATTGGTCAAGTTTAATCGTTAAAGGATCAGTCCAATTACAGTTCAATTCCATTCAATATTTACAAAGATATAATGAATTCAAAATTTTGCAATGATTGCCATCCTTTGTCAACGACATATGAACCAGCCAGAGACACCCATGTGTTGGATGAAATCTTATGATGGGGCCCCTTTTAAATACAATTGGATTCAAGCTGGTGTCACTTTGAGTACAATTCAACTGTGAAAAGATAGATATTCAAAAAGTGTAGAATCACAACTGGACAATTCAACAAAGCAGACTGTGAAGCTACTTACAGGAACTTGTGGATATTTATGAGCTGGTAAAACCAATTTTCTCTGTGGTTCTAGATATTGTTCAACTTTAAACGCTTCTTTTAGACCAGGGAACAGATTCTCATACTCGGTAGGATCGGCCAGAGAATCGGCAGATTTCTTGTTGATCTTTGATAGATGTTCACGCCATAACGTTACAACTCTTGATAAAAATAAAATATCATAAATTAATATTTAATATAATATGAGAGAGAGAGAGGGAGAGAGAGAGAGAGGGTTTAATGTCCACTCGACAAAAACTAGGTCATTTCGGGTTTAACATATGGTTCAATTTCATTTCAATAATTCGCTTGCGTATAGTGGGAGGAAACCAGAGGACCTGAAGAAAACCTATGAGGTTGGATAGGAGACCTTACTCCTTGTTACGTACAACTACCCATTAGCCCAGGTTAGGTACATAATAGTAGAACGTTAAACACCATTTCATTTATTACGTACAACTGGGGAATGTATTGTATGGAGTTTAACGTCCTACTTCCCTGTTGAACCAAACAGACTAATGTAGATTATCCTACTCCATGCAAATGTGTTTCTATATAATACGAATTCAATCAACAACATAAAATGTTTGACTTTACTAAGTCCCAATTAATAACTGCGATTGAAAGAATATATTCTGAAGATATTTTTGTCAAGATTGATTAACTTATAGTGATATTCGTCTAAATATTGATCAACTTAACTTACCGTGATATTTGACTAGGTAAATATGTTCGGGCAAAGAAAGCCGCTTCAGGTAATCTTCCCGTTTTTATTAAAACTTCTAAACATTCCTCCAATCTAGTAACATATTTAAAATATATTTCAATTATTTTGAATGTAAAATAAAGAGTCATAGGAGATCTGGCATGTAACCGGTAAATTCTCCAACCAGTCAATTTCACTGTCAATTACTGAGACAGAGAGAGAAAAGGAGGGTTATCATTTCGTGACTAACAGATGGTTCAATTTTATTTCAATAATTCGCTTGCACGTAGGGGTCTTTAACAGTGGGAGGATCCAAAGAAAACCCATGAGGTGCCACTAGACACAATATATGTCATTTTAGGACTAACATATGGCATGGTTTAATCATATTTCACAGGAAACTGGAGGACCCGCAGAAGACCCACACTTGGGCAAGCGACCCTACTCCTTGTCATGTACAAGCTAATAAACCAAACCATACACCTGACTTAATGAAAGACATTCTGATCTAAGGCCCAAGCGTTCAACTGAATAACAATCAGAAACGTTACTGGGGGACTTGGAAAAGACCCTATGTTGGACAGGCAACCCTACTCCTTGTCAAGTACAAGCTGGGAAACATAACCCTGCACTTGACTCAATGAAATACATTCTGATATGATGCCCACACGTTCAATCATTTGGCCACCCCAACCCCTTTAGACACTTAAATAACAATCAGAAAGTTTACTGGGGTAAAAGACCTACCCTTGTACAGACGACCTAATTCCTTGTCACGTACAAACTGGGAAACAAAACCATGCACTTGACTGAATGCCCACGTGATCGAATATTTGGCCACCCTAACCCCTTTGCAACTGAATAACAATCAGAAACGGTACTCACCTTCCCATAGTAAAATATGAAAGGAATGCTACATTATTTTGTCCGGCCTTCTCTGCCGTTTCTCCGAGACGTGCCACCATCTCTCTGTTACCAGCAGAACTGGCCAATAACATTAAACCACCGAAATCTTGAGCGTGATGTAAACACTCTTGGGCTAAACCAAACTCACAATTTTTGATGGCTAACTCAGATAACTGTTTCCATTTCTGTTCAGACTGAAAATCCAATAACAAGATTTATCTAACAATAATAATTTTTTTCTTTATAAACAATATTCTATTCTCAGAAAGAGAGTGGTTCACTTATTCACTGGTTCACTAGTCTGCCGCTACTATAAGAAATATTATAAATATAGGTATCAATAAACCTAACCCTGTCACCAACCCTACCCTAACCCTAATAATAGATATCGGTTGACTAATGTACCCATTGCCTAGTGAGCATTCCCCCTCAGAAAAGATTTAGGAACAAATTGAGGTTTTTTTTATAATTTATATTCTATTCTCGGAAAAGGATTGAGGAACAGACTGGGTTTTTTTTTATAAACAATATTTTATTCTCAGAAACAATTGAGCCACTGAGTCACTGTGACTCCCTTTTGAGAAAGAACATTCACAATGGGTGTGAAAGAACATTCACATTACAAACTCGTGTGTTGACAAACGTTAGTTTTTGTCGTTAATATGGAATTGAATACCGATACGTTTTTTTTTACCATCTAGGACGCCCATTTTGCGCAAAGAAACTCATGACATTTTCCAGAAAATACTCATTAATACAACAAAATGTTTGTGCAAGGTGAAACTAAAGGTCTAAAGATCTCAAAGTGTGACGATGATAACACGAGGTTATAAAATGGCAGTGTATAAAATCAATTAACTTACCTCTGTTTCTTTAGCTAGTTGATAGGCTGTTTTTAAATCACCAAGTTGTATGGAGAGTTCAAATTTATGTTCTGGATCACATGTAACAGCTAAAGCTTGTGTTTTAAAACCCTGAAATAAATCAATCATATACTGTAGAGAGAGAGAGAGAGAGGAGGGAGAGAGAGAGTGAGAAAGAAAGGGAGAGAGAGAGAAATGGGTCTTGCCAGAGTGTGAGAGTGAGAGAGAGAGAAATGGGTATTGCACATTCAATTTTATTTTAATAATTTGCTTGTACGTAGGGGTCTTTTTGGCAGTGGAAGGAAACTAGAGGACCAAGAGATAAATAACCCAAGAGATTGGACAGGGGACCCCACTCCTTGTCACTTACAACAAGGAATTGAAACCATGCCAGTTTACTCATTAACAGACCTTATGATATATATATTGTAAAACAACACTTGATTGAACATTATGGTATATAAAGGGTGATTTGGGGGCTACAATGCATATGTAGGCCATTTCGGGACTACGATATGGTTCAATTTTATTTCAATAAATGATTTCTTTAGCAGGATTCTTTAGCAGTTGGAGGAAACCGGAGGACAAGGAGAAAACCCACGAGGTTGAATAGGCGACCTTTATGTACAGAGGGGAATCCAACCCACACCACTAGAGCATTCGACCAGGGGCCTGTTTCACGACATTTCAACTAAGATAAAATCCAAATTTTAGTAATTTGTTTTTAAAATATTTAATTGATTTTAGTGCTTAGCCAATCAAAATTGAAGTATCTACTAAAATTTGGATTTTATCTTTAGTTAATATCAAGCCTGGAAATAAGGCACCTGTCACTGACAATGTCAGGCACAGATTCAGGGTGCCTGTCATTTTGCCAGACACTGATTTGTCTTTTTTATTGATATTATTAATACATGTCCGGCACTAAGTTAAAAATGTAAGGTACTATTATATTAGTGCCTGACATTTTGTCATGTACATCTAAAACTGTTATTTCCAGGCCTGGTTAATATTTTAACAGGCCCCCGGTTTTAACAACCACAGCTGATTAACAACCTACCTGTTTCTCTAAGAAATGAGCTACACGAGTTCGTTGTTCTCTGGGTACCGTACTTAATACTTTATCTGCTGTATCGAAATCACGTCTCATGACAGCTGTTTGATATTCTAACACTGATACGAGTAGACTATAACTAACGACGTTTAATTCTTTATCACCCAGATACAGACGATTTTCTTTAGGTATATAACCTAACAGATACATCACTCTGAAAAACACAATAAATATATTCATTAAACATCCGGGGATCACAGTGGCTAGCCTGGAGGTCGGGTGTTCGATTCCTGCATTGGCTGAGAAAGTTCATCTTGATTTTCCGGCATGATTTCCCCTTGTCAGTGATGTAGAAGGAGGGCCTGACAAGGACAGCTGCCTAGTCGTACGGAATCAAACCCAGGCCAACTGACTCAATGACAGACCTTAGGATACAACCTGCACATGCTAATCATTCAGCCATCCCCCCGTAACCAGCATCTTAGACACTGAGCCACAACAGCTCCCAGTGAAACAAGAATAATATTAGATAGTTATCTTACCTATCTAGATGAGCAACTGTAACTATTTCACCTCCAACGTAATAATTTAATCTATTTACACTGTTTGTATAAATAAAACAATCTCCCACCCATATACCAGTCTTAACAACTTCTTCTATCTCACCAATAACCTATAAATATAAATATACAAATATTATAAAACTCTCTGGCCAATAACCTAATTAGAGAAGAAAAGAAATACCTTGTCAGTACAATACGTTTTCAGAGTAACTAAATATTATAAAACTCTGGTGAATAACCTAATTAGAGGAGAAATGCCACATCAGAACATTACTATTTGAGACTAATATATGTTATTTGCTTCTATTGTCAGGTGTCAGAATTGAAAGAGCCTATGATTTGAGTCGCTAAGAAGACTTGTGAATTGACCCAGTCCTAAATTCAGTGACTTGGAAGACAACTCTTAACTTGTGGGGTGGGGCGGCGAGTTGGTAGTTAAGTCAGTGACTTGGGTAAGTAATAATCGTGTCATTTTACAAGGGTAGCAAATTAGGCCTGAGGCCTTTTTTCAATTTGGCCCTTGGCACAGATCGTGCGAATGATTTTAATCATTACTGCAGGAAGAAACCGAAGAACTCGGGGGAAACCTGTCTGATTGGACGGGAGACCGAATATCCCTCTCACTTACAACAATAAAGTTCATGCCCTGAGCTGGGATTGAACCCTCGTTGCATTGGTGAGAAGCCGCCTCTCTATCGCCACGGCTATCCGACCAGCGTGTTAGGGTCAGACTCGAGTTGCGGCCACCCGTGTGGTGAGATCGCCGTAGGGTCCATGAAATGTAACTTCCCGCGGCATCAAGGGATGCGACCTATGAGCCAACGATTGGTCAGAAAAGTTGTCTATCATACGACCTCCTTAACACGGGGGTGAGTCTAATGGAGAACAATGCAAGTAACTCCATTAAAACGTTCACATTTTAGATAGACTACTCGAATCGGGTGGTCCTTGCGAAAGCATAAACAAAATAGTTTAAACATTCAAGATGTTTGAAGACATTAGACAGAAATGTTTCTCCATGAAGTTGCTTCCTGAGTACGATCAATCAATCCGAGATTTTGAAAGTGCACATAAAGATTTAAAGATACCAGTGACAAGCAAAGCACACGCAATTTTTGACCCGTGGAGGCTTTTATAGACAGATAGGGACGTGAAAAGGGCTTGAGCTACTTTTCAGAACAGGTTTCAGAGTCTGTCCATGCTTAATTTTAGAATACGGCAGGAAACTTTTAGTTTGGGTTGTTGCTTACTCGTCCAGACACCGTTAATCTATATCTTGCTTCACTACTACACTACCTAATACTTTGTTTACTTGTACTTCGTATTCTTGATTGACTAATAAACGTTCATTTGACAAATGATATGTTCGACTTGTCCATTTCGGTCGCTTTACGAAAGTTTTGGTTTCAAAAACGGAAATCGCTAATTATTCAAAATGGCGTCTATAGATGATTTTAATTTTCGTGTTTTTTACATCATTTGGGAAAGTATGACAGGAAATTGACCTCGTCTCACCGACATTTCATGGACCCTACGGCGATCTCACCACACGGGTGCGGCGACATGGGACTTTGTAGTAAGTCAGTGACTTTGGTCAGGGTCAGACTCAAGGTGCTGAGATGTTGGACATAACTTGTTCCCCCACCTATGTTATTTACATATCAATATTTGTTTACCTCGAATGCATCTTCGATACCATCTTCTGTGATGCCTTCCTTTGTTTCCCTGGCATTCTCCACGGCTTCTGGACTGTAGCGTAAAATAAAGAATGATTCATCTGTAGCTATACAAACCAGATCACCATTCTCACTCCATACAATCTAGAAATATAAAAACATACTCATATATCACAACCAACGATTAGTTAATAAAGAATAAGGTCACATAATTAGCATTAGAATAAGAGGTTCTCACTAGACAAGGGTCACATAATTAGCATCAGAATTGGGTCATAATATTAGAATCACAATTAATTGGGTCACAAAATTAGCATCACAATTGAGTTACATAATTAGCATAAAAATTGAGTCAGTCACATAATTAGTATCAAAATTGGGTTGTAGAATTAGCATCAGAATTGTCACATAGGAAAGTGGGTCACATAATAAGCTTCAGAATTGGATCGAATAAAAAAGGGGGTCGACATACACTTTTATGGACAGTATTTCTAATTGAATTAATTTGTTAACTTACATTTTAAGGGACATTCGTTCTAATTGAATTAATTTGTCAACTTACACTTTTAGGGACATAGAAAGATGGATACATTTGTTCTAATTGAAAAATTATCAACTTACACTTTTGGGTGTGATTTCTATTCTTCTAACGAGTTCTGTTGAATCCCAGTCATAGAAAGCTAAACCACTAACAGATCTTACTCCTAACATAAAACCTCCATAAATACCTGATAAATATAATCAAAATCATTGTATACCATAAATACCTGGTAAATATAACATTGTTTACCATTAAACAACAGTCAGAAGTTGTCAATAACTTTGAAAATCTGTCACTTTACAGGGAATTACTTGTGGAAATGGGGTTTAACGTCCACTGGACACAAACTAGGTTATTTCGGGACTAGCATATGGTTCAATTTTATTTTAATAATTTGCTTGTACGTAGGGGTATTTAGCAGTTGGGGGGGGGGGGGCTGAGGACACAGAGAAAACCAATGAGGTTGGAAAGGTGACCCTACCACTTTTATATAGCATATCTACGATCAAAATCACTGTATACCCTTAAACAACATTCAGAAGTTGTCATAAACTTTGAAAATATGTCACTTTACAGGGAGTAACTATTTGTTGCAAAAGGTGATTAGCTACTTTAAATATGTGAACCGAGGTGTATCGGTGAATATCAGGATAGTTTTGGTCGGGGGTCAGCCGAGGCGAAGCTGAGACGGTCCCCGACCAAAACTGTCCTGATATTCAACGATACACCGAGGAAAGATGCTAATAACTGACTTACATCAAATTTCTATAGAGTATTGTGAAGGAAAATGTGAAAATGTTTTTTATTATGGAGTCGTTTCAACCAAAAAGTGACAAATGCTCTTTCATTTATCCCTTTCTGAGCCTCACGTTACATTTCATGGTAGAATGATTGCGCAGTGGAGAGACGACCTGAATAGTATTTACATGTGCGTCTTGCTATACTCTGGGAGTAAAACTATCACGTGTTTGTTTAGACCACATCGTCAAAACAACTTGTCTATGGCGAAGAGGACTGCGATATTAATAATATTATTATTAAATGTAGTGTAAAGAAAATGCGAAACGTGGGTCATTCCTGGTGAAAGTATGCATCAACGAATTATTTGTAATAAAATGTATGTCTTTCTACAAACACAAGTACATGGCAAACAGGCCTTATTTTATTCTTACCTTCAGCTCCGAAGTCTGGTTTAAAAGATTTTAATTCTTTAAAGTTTTTAAATATTTTCACCATGCTGCTTCCTTCTCTGATAGCATACACTGATGCATCGTTACTCCAACAGAATTCCTGGGCTGAACCAAAACTTTTATTTCGGAGAGCCATGGCGGTGTAAATGATGTATTCCCCATCTCCACATACAACCACAAATCTAAAGGGGGATTGTAAAAATAGTTTTATGAATTTAATCATAATCTTGACATTATTGATGAGTTGGAAGTCATTGTTTTATGAAATGAATAAAACTATTACCATAGGTTAAATATTATCATGTTTAATGATAAAGCAAATCATTCATAAGTATCCATAAAGATACATTAGTTAAGAGTATACTCAATAGATAATGTAAAGTGAAAATATTGAAAATTTCATTCAAATTACTTCATTCTGAGCCAAGTTATCACTGCTTGTACTTTTGACAAGATGCGGGCATAGTTGTAACCAGGGCACAGGTATATTCGCGACTTAGCCAAGCTTTCCAATTTTTAAATAACATTTTTAAATGGCGAACAGTTCTAATCTAGTTGCAATCTTGATACTCTTGCCATTGAGATTTGTTTTGGTCTAGATAAGTTAATTAATGTCTAATTAAAAATTTAGATAACATTTCAGGCCCCTGCAATAGGCAGTTTTTGCTCTTGCATAATGTATGTTTAAATGACATTTAAGTATAACATTCATAATACCACAACCTTACAGATTTACTACTTCTAGGTTTATCAACATAACTTGATAAAGATACCAGTAAGAGTACTGAAACGTTGTTTGTAATAAACCAAGAACTAGTAAATCAATCAAGTTGAGATATCATCAATGCACGGACTTCGATTATTTGCTCACCTTCCATTAGGATTATGTGCGATGGCTTGTGGATATATTTCACAGGATCCCATATCTTTCACAGCTAGAGGTAATCTCTCTCCATCCTTAATCTCCTGATCTCCCATAGCTTTAATATTAGCTTGTTGGATCTCAGAATGTTTGGCCCAGATTATTTTACCACTTGTATCCATTGACATAGCAGGTTCTTCTCTACCAAGCTATAAAATGAAATGAAATGAAAAGAGTTTAGTTTCGTATTTTTCTGATTTAATGAGCCAGCAAAGATGGACATACGTTATGCAGTGTGCTATGAGAGAAATGTTGCCTGCTCTTTTTATGGTGTTCCTTGCAAGGCCCTCCCCGTCTACTCCACTGACTAAGGGAAACCAGGCAGGAAAATCCTGACGAAATATCTCGGCCAACTGTGAGATCAAACCTGGAACCTCCGGGCTAGTGAGCCAGCACCATCCTCATTGAACCACTATGGCTCATATGTGATCAGTGGATCTTTAACGTGCAGCCCATACACAGGACATTGTGTGTAATCTATAAATACATCATTATAAGTAAACAACATTTTCTCCTATTCAATCAAAAATTCTAAAACTGCTTTAACTCGTTAACTGCGCAGGGTGTTATATTATGTCATGGACAACTACCACTTATTGTGTGTAGGACGTAATATAACGGCTTGGAGGTGTTTTCCCCAACCTATTCTTAGAACATACGATCGGAGCGTGTGCAGGACGTAAAATTACGCCTGGAAGAGCACATTGTTTTGAAGGGAGACAACTCTATTTACCATTTGTTTTAATATGGATTCAGACTACTATCACTTGTATTCAGGAATAAAATGGTCCAACAATGAAGTTTTTCGTCAAATAGATTACACACTTTAAAGCACTCACCTTAATAATAATACTGCCCTCATCGTAACCTAAAGCAACATTATTTGATCCTTTCTGAGACGCTATTGTCCAGACTCTTTCTAAACCATAATTTAAGGTACTTTCTAATCTGTAGGTGTTGGCGTGCCATATTCTTACAGTACCTGAAATACACAGTTATACATCCAGTTAAAGATGCATTGTAGAGAGAGAGAGAGAAATGGGGTTTAACATCCCCTCGATACAAACTAGTTCATTTTGGGATTAACATGCTTTGATTTTATTTCAATAATTCGCTTGCATGTAGGGGTCTTATATCAGTGGGGGGAAACTGGTGGACCAGGAGAACCCATAAGATTGGACAGGCGACCTTACTCCTTGCCACGTACAACCGGAGATTTGAAACCACGCCAGTTGACTCAATGACAGACTTTATGATACAGCACGTGCACACTAACATTCAGCCATCCAACCCCAAAGATGCATTGTACATTAGCTAATCTGCTTATTGCAGGTACTTTATTTTAGACATTTATTCACATGACAAGCCTATAATCAACTATCTAGACCTTTGGATGGCTGAGATATTTAATGGCAGTGATATTGAATGGATTAGAACACTTGCACCATTTAATGAATAGTTAATCAATTTATTATCGTAGCAATGGTATTTGATAATCAAGATTTCTTTGTCATTATCTATTTTTGAACTATTATTTAAAAAAAATGGCCAGCTCTTTATCTAAATCTTACATAATACTTCTTTAAATACAAATAAATAAAAAAAAATTTAATTAAGTAATAAATATAAAGTGGTGTTTACCATCTTCTGAGCCGGTCATTATAATGGGTAACTCTGGATGGAATGAGACAGCTGATATATTCTGAGCATGTCCTTCTAATGTCTGTACACATGTTTTATTCTGGAATAGATTCAAGGATTATATATATAGAGAGAGAAATAGGGTTCAATGTCCACTCAACACAAACGGTAATTTCGTGACTAACACATGGTTTATATATAATAAACTATTTACAGTAGTTGGTTTATGTTTTAATTCAGTGATTCTCAACCAGTGTGCAGCGAAATTTTAAACGTCCAATGAAGAAAATGCAAAAAACCATGTAATCCCAATTGAGTATTGACTGGTGTCTATGACTAGTCTCTGTCCATGTTTGTATGTTGTCTAAGACATGCCATGTTTTTATTATCCAAATTTCAAATATTTTTTCATATATATTTAGCCAGGTGTGCCGCTAAATTTTCGTGTTTTCCAAGGTGTTTAAATCGACTGTTTTAATTCTATGTTTTAAAAAAAAGAATTATATGGAACTGTAATAATAAGAGATAGAGAAATGGGGTTTAACGTCCACTCAACAGGACTAGGTCATTTCGGGACTAACATATGGTTTAATTTTATTTCAATAATTCGCTTGCGCGTAGGGGTCTCGATAACACAGCCGCAAGCCAGAGGTGGCCGGCCAGATAGAGGTCAAAGCGCAGCACTCTAGACCAGAAGGCCATCCCAAACCCCCATACTGTAATAAAACTAGAACCACCGTACTATGGACCAGCAAATGACTATAGCGTCGTCATACAGCCATCTTGAAATTGTGATTTCATATTAAAAATCGAAGCCTCTTAATCCTTTTTTTATTTGCCTAATACAAAAGCATACCTGATAATCCCAGATTTTAACCAATCTGTCGTCTGCTCCTGAAATCAGATATGGCTTATCTCCCCCTGTATAGTAATCAACACAGTTAACTCCCTTTTCATGGCCTTCTAATGTAAAGTTGGGTGCATTGGATCCTAACTGCCATACCTGAAAAGAAAAACAAACATTATACAAATTCAGTCTAAAGGAAATGAAATGGGGTTTAGCGTCCTACTGTTCTGCTCCTAACCTGGGCTAATGGAGGCGGGCATACGCCCTACCATGAGGGACATTTTGCCCAGGCAGAGGCACTTTGGCCTACTCTTATATCGAAATTCCTACTGTTAATGGATTTTTTACGTGCATGCCAATGTGTACACGGGACCTTTGTTTTTTCATCCCATCCGAATGAATAGACAGCTGTCCTTATGTCCTCAATTCTGTCCATACCAACCAGTATATTGAGACAAACATAAGTCATGCAGTGTTCTATGAGGGTAAATTTTGCAAGGACATCAGTATCAACTTCCAGGGAGGAGAGAGAGAGAAACAGGGTTAACATCCATTTAACACAAACTAGGTCCTTTGGGGATTAACGTACGGTTCAATTTTATTTCAATAATTCGCTTGCATATACTATTTAGGGTTCTTTAGCAGTGGGAGGAAACCAGAGAAAACCCACAAGGTTGGACAGGCGACTCCTTTCCATGTAACATAGTATATATTTAGCGTGGATTTGATATTTGAGCGAAAAATGCAAATGACACATCATTACTTTAATTTATACACTTGTACTTACCTGGACAGTTCTATCTAATGAAATGCCCCGCCAAAGCTTCTTTAACATGTGCATGGGGACTTCAGTTTACCTATCATTAATTTATACCCATACTCACCTTGACAGTTCTATCTAATGAAGCGCTAGCAAACTGATTATTATCTTTAGGGTTAATAACAATCTGCATACAGTAGTGACTGTGTCCTTCAAATACTTGAGTACATGTCCATTTCTTATCCCAATCCCATAGTTTAATTAACATATCATCTACAAAAAACAAACAAAATATATAATCACATCAACGTGATAACCAAATTAAAGAAGATGATGATATTGGAAAATGAAATTGGATTGAAGTTACCAATTCGTAGAACAAATTTATACCAAATAATTTTCCATGCACAATTAATGCATTCTCAGTGGAGTAGAATAGAACGATTCCACTGGAGATACCAATAATGATTATAATGGTTTACTCAATTAAAATAAACTTTTCAGTTTAACCCTTGCGCTACTGGTCACCACAAAATAATAGAACGGGTCCCAGTAACCAGCTCTAAAGCCCTACATAGAAAATAAAAGTTCAATATGAACACACAGAAGTGTGTAAAGTTTTTATAGTGAAATCCTATAGACCCTACTTTTCTGCACGGACTGGGCTAATGATGACGGACATGTGCCATACAGTGTGATATGAGTGACATTTTGTCCAGACAGTGGCACAAAGGCTTACCCTTCTTTAGAATTCCAACTGCACTGACTGGGCTAATGATGAAGGGCAGCATGTGCCATACAATATGATATGAGTGACATTTTACCACGACAGCGGTACAAAGACCTACCCTTTAGAATTCCAACTATCAAGGGTTTGTTTATGTGTCCTTGGTTTTTTTTTTGTCCCATCCAAATGTTTAGACACTGTTCTTGCCATGCCCTACTTCATGAAACACAAGACACATGGGAACAACATCGGAAAATCAAGAGGAACCAATTTTAACATACTTACCACTGCTAGTAAGAATATAAGGTTGTGTTGGATGGACAGCTATAGATCGAAGATAATCAGAATGGGCTTCAAATTGATGAACTCTTTCTAATGTGTTGTAATTAAAAACACGAATGGTCATATCATCCTGGAAAATTCAATCAATTAATAAAATAAAATTGGTTCAAGTATTACTTCTCTCTAATAAAAAACGTTACAGAATACTATATTGAAAATTAAGCATATCCCGCTTGAAGCAAAACCATTATGACATTTGTATGACTAAGAAATGAGAAATTATAGACATCACGGCCAAACCTCCTCACCAATCATGATCATTACTCAGTAGCATAAATTAGATGATAGTTTCTAAACACAATTCACAACCTCTTGTGAACACTAAATTGAAGATGAATATAAATACAAACTAAAACGGCGTAACAATTCTTTTATTAAGACTGTGGATTTCTGCTCTGAGCAGAGAACATGAGAGAGAGAAAAGGGGTCGAAAGTCCACTTGACACATACTAGGTCATTCGGGATTAAAAATATGGTTAAAAACTTGTTCACTTGTGTATAGAGGTCTTTAGCAGTTGAAGGAAACTGGAGGTTGGACAGACGACCCTACTCATTGTCACATACAAGCTGGGAATCTAAACCATGCCACTTGAATCTGGGCCTAACCCACTGAGCCCCTTTGGCTACCCTAGATTAGAGATGAAGCTTAAACAATACTTACTGAACCAGTTATAACCCAGTTCTTTCTGGCAACAAATTTGGACGCTCGAACTGGTAGATCACATACTTCAAACGATTTGATAAGTTGCTGAAAAACAAGGAAAATTAACTATAAAGCAGTTCAGATAAACATCTTGGTGAAAGTTGTGTAATTAAATACCTAGTAATAAAAATAATACAATTCAAGTTATATCAGAAAGATTCATTTTAAACTTGTCCATTTCCATTCGAATCTGTGGAAATATCTTTCTATTTGGATATTTACCAAAAAGAATTTTTGTTCCAATGGTGAGTTTCGGTGACCGAGCGAATTTAACAATGCCAAAATCAGTGTCTGCTCTAGATAAATCGATGCATAAAATTTTACTTGGTATCACCATCAGCCCCTAATACCTAACTTGTGCAGGGGTCTAAAATTGATGTAAACAAACCAATAAGACCAATCTGCAGAAAAGACAAAGTACACAGACAGACACAGCAAGCAGCAAAAAAAAAAACAACAATGTTATTACCTGTGATTCATAATTCCAGACATGGACATTTCCATTGTATAAACTTGCTAACATCCATGGTTCTGATGGATGGAGATCAACGGATTTCACTCTATCCGAGCGAGCGGATAACTTTCTCTTGATATCTAGTCTAAGCGGCTGAAAAATAAAAAATTCATGTTACCGGTAAACAAAAACATAACAAAAGGTGGTTGTTTAGATAATAACAGTCTTTCACATCTATAAATTGTGCAGGAGCCATAAAAAGCCCCTGTTACCTCAAATGTATGCAGTTTAAAAGTAAACAAAAACTGAAAGTAGATTATTAATCTCAATAATTAGGAGAGCGACTTAGGAGCGTCGAGAGGAGCAGTAGCAGAAGCTCCCCTCAAACGGAAGGACTGTAATAATTTAACTGCTTATGGTGGTCATGGGACAGAATCCTAAGACATGGAAAATACTGGTTACATTCTACAGACCAAAAGAGCACACTCCTTCAGGGCTGTCTTTTTGTATGGGAACAAAAGATAGTTAGTTGCCTTGGGGTCCCCTTGCAACAATTTCAATTTGGAAATCTGGTAAATGTGAAACCCAGTCTTATAGGAAATCACTGGTTGAATATTTGCCTCATGTGCATTGAAAGTGACATTGTCAAAGACAAAGGCTGTCAATAACCATGTAATGTATAAAAATAATTTCTGCAAACTACATGTACCCTGGAGCACAAAAACTTAATCCTGGTGAGGTGATAGTACTGATAGTATAGAATAGTTACACTGCTTTGCCCGAGGGGTCCGGGATAGTTTAAGCAATTCTTAAGTCTGCCAAGCTCTCCTGGACCTGGAATTCCAAAATACTATTTCATGCCTCGAATCAGTGTCTACGAATGGATAGCTGCTCTCTAACTTTTAATATTGAAAAAGATAACTAGGTTATCAAATATTATAAGAGAAATTGGAAATGGATTAATCAAAATTTTAACATTTTACTTTTCTACAAGAACCAGGGCAGGCATAGAAATTAAAAAGGTTCAAGGGTAGTCTACATAGAGAAATTTAGATAACAAATCATCTCTCAACGCTCTGTGTTTCGAGATGACTTTGGCTCCCATTACAAGAAACGTTGCAACCCCCATTCTGATACATTACGGGGCGTTTTATACAAAATTGACGGCATTTTTCATCGAAACAAAGATTGATTATTGTTATTAATAATATTTCCGCTACAGTGCTACACACCACTACAATTGAGGACTTTATCTTACCTGAAACGGGTACAAATCGTCGTATTTAAAATCAAGGCGTTTAGCCATTACTAACACCACCATCTTATATTTTGACAGTCTCTATCATCCAGAAAAATATTCTACGTACGTTGAAGACTAGGGAGTTCTGGGTGACCGAGACTAATATTTTGACGCCTGTCATTTTGTAACGTAAAAATGATGGGTGCCAATCGTAGCTAAAAACAAGCACATCAGTATATCTGAACGTTTTTAGCTACGTTCTCGTAGCTAAGGGAAATTAAGAGTGGACAGTGAGTGAACAGGCAATTAAGGTTCTGTAAATGTTATGGAAACCTGAATGGACGTTCATTTAGATATTAATAAATAATTCCCAATTTCATATGTATTATTTATTAATCATGTACTGCGTCTATGGCCAGATGAGATAACATCTATCTTCCTTTGAAACCTAACATGCAAGCCAAATGTAGAGGACAATTATTTCACTCAAGTCTCAGAATTAAATTGAAACAAATTGGTATAATGTGTAACAAAAATGACAATATTTATTTATTATTTATTAGGTTTGATGTTTTTACATTGGTGTAAATGCAAGAAATCTAGGCTAATGACAACTCTCTGCAGAAAACGTATGCATTCGAACATCGTCTCGTGTCAAGTCGGCGAGTGAGTTTTCGATGTTGACATCTTTTTCAAGTCACCGCTTTTTACGTCCTTCCATTAATGAAACAACACTTACCATTCTACTTCCAATAATTTAATTAAATGTCAGAAATTGTCGTTTCTTAATATATACAGAGGATAGGACAAGATAAGATAAATACTTACCATAATGTAATTATTTGAGTTGAATATTAGTAAATGTTGGAGCAGAATACGTGGCCCACATCAATACGCATGCACACCGGATATACAAGACAAACTTCCTGTTAAATAAACTTGATTATCCAGACTTAAAAAAAAAATAGTCACGAACACAGAAGAGGAACTGCTGGGAAATCGGGACTAGGGTATTCTGTAAATTACCGATTCAGATTAAAATGAAACGAAAGTTGTAACGGTGACAAAAATGAAATGAAATGGGGTTTAACGTCCTACTATGCACCTAACCTTGGCTAATGGTAGACGAGCATACGCCATACAGTGTGCTATGAGGGTAATTTTGCCCGGGCAGCGGCGCTACGTCCTACTCTTATATCAAATTCCAACTGCCAAGGGATCTTTTACGTGCACTCCAATTTGTACACGGGACCTCGGTTTTTCGTCCCATCCGAACGACTAGGCAGCTGTCCTTTTCAGGCCCTCCTTCTGCATCACTGACAAGGGGAAGTCACGCCAGAAAATCGAGATGAACTTTCTGGGCCAATGCAGGGATTGAACATCCGACCTCCAGGCTAGCGAACCAGCGCCTTATCCACTTAGCCACCGTGATCCGATTTACAACAAATGAAAGGATATGGGTTTTAATGAATGAATGAAATGGGGTTTAACGTCCTACGCTTCTACCTAACCTGGGCTAATTGAAGACGGACATACGTCATACGTGCTATGAGCAAAATTTTGCCCAGGCAGCAACTGAATTCCAACTGCTAAGGGATCTTTTACGTGCAAGCCAATGTGTAACCCTACACGGAACCTCAGTTTTTGTCCCATCCAAAAGACTAGTAAACTGTCCTTGTCAGGCCCTCTGTCTGCGCATCACTGACAATTAAGGGGAAACCACGCCGGAAAATCAAGATGAACTTTCTCAGCCAATGGGGGGGTTGGGATGGCCTAGACTAAGTGGTCTAGAGTGCCGCGCTTCGACCTTTAGCTGGCCGGTCACCTCTGGCTTGCTGCTGTGGTTTCGAGCCCTAGTGTGAGCTTATGTGACACGGAGATAGGGGCCCCTTCTCAACCTCTTGGGTTTCCCCCGGGCAGTCAGGTTTCCTCCCACCGCTAAAGACCCCTAGGCGCAGGCGAATTATTGAAATAAAAATTGAAAACCATACATTAGTCCCAAAATGACCTAGTTTGTGTCGAGTGGACGTAAACCCCATTTCTCTCTCTCTCTCAGCCAATGCAGAAATCAAACTCCCGACCTCCAGGCTAGCATGCCAGCACCTTACCCACGTGATCCCCGAAATGGGTCTTAGCCTCCTACTTTGCCCTGACTGGGCTAATGAAGACGGGCTTACTTCATACATTGTGCTATCAGAAAATGTTTGCCTGCACAGTGATACGAGCTACTATTATATCAAATTCCAACTGCCAAGGCTTCTGTTACGTGCACATCAATCTAAATCTCAGTTTCTGTCCAATCCGAATGACTAGACAGCTGTAGGCTACTTGCCAGGCCCTCCTTCCCCTGCACCAGTGACAAGGGGAAACTGTGGCAGAAGATCTCTATGAAATTTCTGGTGTGGTTTCCCCCGTTGGTGCACGGAGGGACCGACAAGGCCAGCTAGCTGTCTACCTAGTCACTAACATGGTATATTGGAATTTGATATAACTTATAAAAGCAGGCTGTAGCAACGCTGCCGAGGCACAATATAGCTGAACTGTTCAAATCTATTTAATATCAGAGAAATCCGATGCCATTGAGAGTTGATTATGGCCTGGATAAGTTAATTAATGTCTAATTAATAATTTAGAAAACATTTCAGGCCTAAAGAAAAACCTGCAATAGGTAGATTTAGCTCTTGCATGATGTATGTTTATTATAAGAAATTTTTAGCTTGAGACATCAATTAGACAGCCAACAGATTTAATATGTCGTTGTGGTGACAGCATTTTATTGTATGTTATCCATAACCATGGAAACGAGAAGAAACTTTCCACCATCTGTTCATTACAAACTCACCAACGTCAGATTAAATTTGTGGTTGTGCTGAAAGCGTTATATATGTTATCAATAACCATGGCAACGAGAGGAATCTTTCAACCATCTCTCCATCACAAACTTAACAACGTCAAAAATAATTTTAAAACCGTTTATTATTTTATTTTTATATAACACATCATATTTCACAATAATATATTTTTATATAAAATGCTAACTTATTATTACATACACATTCTTAATCATTAGTAGTTCATTTTATTTACAATCAGAGAATTGGTGAGGGAGGACAACATTTAAGAGTTATTCCCCTTGACACACTTTTTAGCATACAATTTCAAGTTTCCTCAACACCATGAGTCTTCATAAGTCATGTGGATCTCATTGCTCGTACTGGTAGAGTATACGTGAAGTAGTAAATCACGACTCAAGATGACAAATGATCTTCTTCCTGAAGCCCTAAGATGATGTGATTGTGCAATTGTGAAGTTGTCCCCCCTTTCTAACACCAACCTTATTACTACATGTGACTAATTGACAATATGACAAGTTCACCCATACACATTCACTTTAAGGCCTAATATATATATATATAAATCAAGGCCCTGACACATCAGGTGATCTTTCAAGGCCTTTGCATTTTAGATGAGTCAATTGTTCATTGGATTAAGCATTCGTAGGAGTCCAAACTCCAAACAATTTCCATTCAGTTTGTATCAAATTGTATTCTTTATAATCATCAGCTAATGCTGGAAGAACATTATATAATATTAGTTTTAACATAATTTTCTTTTTTAAACAAATCCGTTTTAAAACACTGATTGGCTTTAAATGCCCATAAAAACACAATTATTCAATAATTCAAAAATTTCATGTAACCTATTTGGTCTTAATTGAGACAGGAGCTGGGAAAAAATCCTTTTTTTATACAATTATATATAATTATTTAATATCATTTATTCAAGAGATGTAAATTATAAAAATGGATTTGAAATTAACATTAATAGAAAATAAATCTTGATATTTTTTACAATAAATATAACAATAATAGTTACCCCAAAGCGGACATATTGCTTTTAATATTTGAAATACCAAGTAATGTAAATAAATATTCCGCAAATAATGGCCTTTAATTTCCCACTCAATATAATTAAAGTTTATGTATATGCACATGAATCTGACCTTCTATCCGTATATACATGTATATGCAATTTATTTTAATTATATATTATTGTCTGGTACGAATACAACATGGTGTATGCATATATATGGATAGAAGGTCAGATTCCTGTGGTATATGAAAGGGATAAATGGCCAAGAAGAAAACTGTATCAACAGTAGATCCAGCCAATAAAAATTTATTTTTCATCTAAAACAACATTTATAAATTCTTTTTATTTCTTACAATTTATATGCATGTATGTAAATCTTTAAATAGACTTTTACAACTAGTGAATAATTTCATGCACATAGAAATATCATAGACTTTACATCCAGCAATAATCAATTACCAGACTCAATCATGACTATTTTGTATAAAGATTCTGATTTCTTGAAATCAACAACATATGAAGAAAGCTTAAGGGGTCTTTTTCATCAACACTTAAAACTAAGATATTTTCAGGGGTCTTTTTCACAAAAACTTGATTTTTTCACTATTCAGGCATTTCATTGGTTTAGATTTAAAATTCTAGTACAAATTATAGTTCTTGGCCAACCAAAAAGCTGGATTCTTAAAATATTTTAGTGTAAGTTTTTGGTGAATCTGATTCCCGATCCGTTCCAGAATATCGCTGCCCTTTGAGCCATAACATTTACTGTAACCAAATTTTCTAATTCTTTTTCGTGTGTGTTAATAATTCATTAATCAACCCTTGCAGACCCTCTATGCTGTTTGATTTCAAATTGTTAAGTTCTACAAGTCTAGACCTTACACTTGGCAAACAAAAAAACTCTAGCGGTGCTAAACTCTCCAAAAACAGTAATAAAATTTTAATATTTGTCTTTGGCCCTAGGATATTATTGTGCAAATTCATTAATTTTTATTTTAAATATTCTATTATTTGCCAAGTGTTCGTGACGTAGTTGCCCTCATCAGCTAGGGATCTTGTGACTAGAATTTCCACTTAGAAATATTTGATATCAAGCACAGGAGTTTTATATTTACCACAGTATAACCCCTTGTATGATATTACGACACTATATGTGACTCGCTCCCACGAAACCAGGTGCTTGTCGCACAAGTTAATTTATATTACGAGCACAAAAGCATAAACTGTACGCCTTTTTGCTGCCATGAATGAACCGAACTCAACTCCAGAAGATACGACAAATTTAGAAAGAATTGCATTTTGTGAAAGCTTAGGCTTTGGACTAGTTTGCTGCCAGTTCTATTTTTATAAAAAAATGACCAAGCGCCTGGTTTTGTGGGAGTAGCTCACATATATCATAGGGATTCTATTATCGTAACTTCAAACTCCTGAGGCGTATGTGTTTGTATGTTTACTAATTCGAAAGCAACTTTTTATTAGCTCTAAAAAGATTTTAACAAATGATACTATCTTTAATATGAGCCAATTTTTTATTTTTAAATTTATTTTGGAATATCTCTAAATGTATATCACTGATGGTTTCATGTACGATAAACCTTTGTAAAGTTAAATTTTAACATTTTAACATTTAAAATCTTCAAACGAAAAATATATCCAAAAATATAAATTTAAAATCTCTTGTGTTTAAAAAAATAAAAGAGCACCAATATATTTCTATCAAAGCTAAAAATAGGTCTAAAACTTTAAGAACTTAAAAATACACATCAGAATCTTGAATAAGACAACAATTAATCAATTAACAGGACATTTAATTAACAAGAAAAACGTTATAAACAATTTGACAAATGTATGTTTATTTAACAATTAATGGAAGTTAAATGGTCATATATGTACTATCTTATACTGTAAGGGTTACTGATTGTGAAAAGCACAAAATATCGGTAGAGTCGCAAATGAAATAGGGGTTTCCCATCATACTGTTCTGCACCAATCTATTGAAAATAAAAAGGGGGGTTTAACGTCATACTGCTCTGCATCGACCAAAATTTTGCCTGGACAGCATCCTTACTAACAAGGTCCTTATTTGCAGTTGGTAAAGCAAACATAAGTTATATGTTTTAAAATTTTAAATAATTTACGACCCAAGACGTATGATCAACTTGTATTTTCCGGTTGTTCGGCTATATCACAGCCACCAACTCAACTACCCTTTACAACTTCACTACATATACTTGCAGTGCGAACTGTGTAGGCCCTAATGAATTTATTTACAACTGCTGTGGTATTTCACAACCAGTAGCCATTTCATTTTTATACATATATAGTAAAATTAGTACAAATAAAATTAGTAGCAAATGTTCATTCCAATCAAGTACATATATTATCTATTAAGAAATCTACTCTGGTGGGTATTCAAAAGGCACATTTTGTGCCTCTGTTTCAAGGGTTACAAGAAGTCAGTAAGCTTTATCAAGCTTAGGGTAGGGGATAACCAAATTAAAACGTGCCACTGCCAAGTCTAAAATTCCAAAGTCTCAAGTCTAAATCTTTAGCTTCTACTTTTTTTCCCATAAACAATTTCAAGAGAGTGAGAGAAATGGGGTTTAACGTCCACTCGACACAAACCAGGTCATTTTGGGACTAATAAACGATTTCAAGGCAATAATATAACAATTCTTTTCATAATAAAAAACAAAATTTGTGCCTGAAAGTCTAATGCCTTACAATACTTGTAAAAACATGTTTTTCTTGGAAAAATGGAAAAAACAGACATGGATAAATTATGCAAAAAACAGACATGGATAAATAATTGTCAAGCAGGAGAAGAAAGGATATATTATTTACAGTTTATTTTTATGTGTTTTTGACTTAGTTTAAAATAATTTTTTTTTATCAAAAGAATCCCACCAAGCATATCTTTATTCTGTTACTATAGAAACCAAGGTGATCTAACCAATATGGCCGCTATAGAAGTCAAATTAAAAATAACGCTTATCATTCTAAATCCTTAAAATCACATCAAAAATGTAAAATCAACCACAAAATTATTTTAAAAAATTAACACCCACTTGAATTGAAACACATCAATCCAATTTTTACATTTTAACAATTGTATCAAATCACAGAATTTAATTAAAACACAGAAAACACACACACTCACAAAACATATCAACTAAATTATCATAGGTAAATGAACAATTAGGGCCTCGCAGGTGAAAACTTAACTCATCGTCAATTCTTAAATTAAAATCAAATCGAATCAAAAATCAATTAAAAATTCAACAAACTATCTAAAAAAATAATACAACAAATAAATGATTATCGGGTTTGAAGTTTGAATGAAGATGGTGACGGTATTTGATTTAAGTCTCTGCACGCCATTTGAATTGAATAGAAAATATCTAATTTTTTTCTAAGGTTTAATTCACGCTAAAATTTACTCAAGTTCATTATCGAACATTTAATTAAACAACAAAATCCAAAGTAAAAATGAGATCAAAATATCAACGGAATCAAATCAAATGAATTAAGAGACCTATTAAAAGATTTTAGTTTTAACAGCATATCCTGGGGCCTGTTTCACAAAATTTTAACTAAGATAAAATCCAAATTTTAGTAATTTGATTGGATGATATTAGATTGACTTTAGTGTTTAGCCAATCAAATGGTAGTATCTACTCAAATTTGGATTTTATCTTTAGTTAAGATTTCGAGAAACTGAGCCGTGTTTATATGGATGCTGAATGTTAACATATTTTCAATGGGTGTCCTCGCTTAGGGAATTTCCACCAGGTGTCGCCAGTAAATATACGGTCCCGCGTGACCTTATCGATGTTAAGAGAACTGTATCGGTATAAAATTCCATATTAACGACAAAAACTAACGTTTGTCAACACACGTGTTTGTAATGAATGTACAGGAAAACTGTGCTATAAGGTAAACAATGGGTCACGTGGGACCGCCTCGCCTATGAGTTATGTCCCTTTATCTCTAGCGATGACGCCCATTCCTTGTATCTTTATCAATATTGAGCAGAATTAAACCATTTTGGGCCAGATATTCCTTTTAGGGATTCAACTTGTACAGTATTGTACTTTGTACAGGAACCCCTAAAGGGCATCCTCACTAGAGATAAAGGGACATAACTTATAGGCAAGGCGGTTCCACGTGACCCCATCGTTTACCATATTATAGCACAGTTTTCCTGTACATTCTTTACGAACTCGTGTGTTAGATTTTGTCGTTAATATGGAATTTAATACCGATACAGTTCTCTTTCCATCGATAAGATCACATGGAACTGCATTTTTACTGCCGACGCCTGTTCGGAATTCCTTCAGCAAGGACGCCCATTCCTCAAATGACGTTCAGAGACTTGAGATAAGGGGGATAAAAGACTGTCAACAATTCTTACATACTCGGTGGCCGGTTTCTAACTTATCATACCTCAGTAAGGCCACAACAGTTTAAATATGTGTTCTTTGTGAACCCCTTTGACAAATTTTGCTTCCTATTCGCTCAGCAAAAGGAATAATTCAAAAACAAAAAGTACTTTAGGTTTACATTTGGTGGGATTTTCTGCCGGAATCTCATTGAAATTATTGTCGATATGCCACTGGGATAACCCATGCCATCGAGATAACCCATGCAACTGAGATAACTCAAGTCACTGAGAAAACCCATGCCACTGGGATAACCTATGCTACTGAGATAACTCAAGTCACTGAGAAATCCCATACAACTTGGATAACCCATGCCATTGAGATGACCCATGCCACTTGGATAACCCATGCTACTGGGATAACCCATGCAACTCAGATAACTCAAGTCACTGAGAAAACCCATGCCACTGGGATAACCCATGCCATCGAGATAACCCATGCCACTGAGATAACTCAAGTCACTGAGAAAACCCATGCCATCGAGATAACCTATGCTACTGAGATAACTCAAGTCACTGAGAAATCCCATACAACTTGGATAACCCATGCCATTGAGATGACCCATGCCACTTGGATAACCCATGCTACTGGGATAACCCATGCTACTGGGATAACCCATGCAACTCAGATAACTCAAGTCACTGAGAAAACCCATGCCACTGGGATAACCCATGCCATCGAGATAACCCATGCCACTGAGATGACCCATGCCACTGGGATAACCCATGCCACTGAAATAACCCATGCCACTGAGATAAATCAATTCACTGAGAAAACCCATGCCACTGGGATAACCCATGCCATCGAGATAACCCATGCATTGAGATGACCCATGTCACTGGGATAACCCATGTCACTGGGATAACCCATGCCACTGAGATAAATCAAGTCACTGAGAAAACCCATGTCACCGAGAAAAGCCATGCCACTTTTTTTAAAATTTGAGCTGATGATTAGATATGCTGAACATCTCACCACTTATCCCCCTTATTTAATCAAGAATAAGTAAGTTTAACGAGGTTGGAATCTTGGTTCTAAAGATCGTAGGAAAACGACTCATGCCACATAGCTACTCTTGCTATCTCAAACTTCTATGTTTCAAAACTCTGGTGAGTTGAAAATGAAGTTGGAAATTATCAGATGCACGTACAAATATATATTGCTATGTCAAAATTGTTTTAAATGAATATAATTGCTATGTGCATTATTCTCTTTCAACAATGAATTTGGAAAATACAAATTTTTAACTACAATCCCTGTAGTTTCTAATTCAAACTAAAAGTACAAGTATGGAGATCCAGAATTTTAAATCACTGAGTTTTAACGCCTTTTTTTATTTGCGTCTAAATTCTACGCTTTACTACGATACCCTCGTTTATTAGATATATTATAGTCTGTCAATCAAAATACACATTGAAACCGGAGAACCATCAAATCTTTGAAACCTTAATTTAATTCATTCAATATTCATGCAGTTGCTAGACCCAGCGTAATCCATTTTTTCCCAATGCTCTTCTAATCCCAATGCTGCGGCGACAATCTCTCTCCAGTTCTCAATAATAATATTTAATAATTATCCTAAAAAACACACGCTTAATTAAACCTTCTCTCCCATGGGTTGAAGTTCTGCTTCATCCTGAAATTTGTACGAACTTTTTGGACCACGTCCACGGGTCAGACCAAGGGAAGCAACGATTTCGTCGAAGGTTCTATTTTTGGTTTCAGGAACGAAGAAGAATATAAAGACTACTGCGGCTGCTAATACTATGGTGAACAGAAGATACGTATAGGCCCCCAATCCATCCTATAATAATAAAATAAATCAAAATACATTTGTACCTTCATTTTCAAACTTGAAAAGGTCACAAAATGAAATGAAATGAATTTAAATGAGACACACAAAAAATATTATCACATAAATATATTATGCATAAAATAGAGAAAGAAAAGAGAAAATGGGGTTTAACGTCCACTCGTTTTTGGACTAACATATGGTTTTCAATTTTTTATTTCAATAATTCGCTTACGCGTAGGGGTCTTTAGCAGTAGGAGGAAACCGGAGTCCCTGTGGGAAACCCACAAGGTTGAGATGGTGCCCCTATCTCCATGCCACATACGCTCACACCAGGGCTTGAAACCACAGCCGCAAGCAAGAGGTGGCCGGCCAGCTAGAGGTCGATACGCGGCACTCTAAACCACAAGGCCATCCCAACCCCCATGCATAAAATAAGAACAAACATCACAGAACCATGGACGGAAAATGAAATGGGGTTTAATGTCTTACTTCTCTGCACCGACTGGGCTAATGAAGACAGACATACGCCATACTACTATGAGACAAATTTTGCCCGGACAGCGGCACTACAGCCTACTCTTATTTCAAATTTAAACTGCAAATTCTTTTACGTTGGGACTATTTTTATTTCTGTCCCATCCAAATGACTTTACACTATTCCTTGCCAAGCTCTCGTAAGAAACTTCATCAGTCAACATATTGAGATTAAAATTAGGAGGTCTTTGCCCTGAGTTCACAAAGCATTCTCAGATTGAAGTTAAGAATTTACTCAACTTTCAAACAGACCCCTGTTTCCCTAATACAGTTGACCCCTATTGCCCTAATACAGTTGACCCCTATTGCCTTAATACAGTTGACCCCTATTGCCCTAATACAGTTGACCCCTATTGCCTTAATACAGTTGACCCCTATTGCCCTAATACAGTTGACCCCTATTGCCTTAATACAGTTGACCCCTAATGCCTTAATACAGTTGACCCCTATTGCCCTAATACAGTTGACCCCTATTGCCTTAATACAGTTGACCCCTATTGCCCTAATACAGTTGACCCCTATTGCCTTAATACAGTTGACCCCTATTGCCCTAATACAGTTGACCCCTAATGCCTTAATACAGTTGACTCCTATTGCCCTAATACAATTGACCCCTTACAGTTTACCCCTATTGCCCTAATACAGTTGACGCCCCATTACCCTAATACAGTCTGTAGTGCAGGTAATGTCCCACAAGGGTCCAGTATATGGCGTAGTACTCATAATATGTCAAAACTTCATTTAATTTCCCTCTTGGATGCCTAGGCAGGGGGCTCCATCTGCCCTTTTTCTACAAACTATGGTGCCAATGGTGTACAAATGGTTGTATTTTTTTTGTTTTATTCTTTTCTTACCTTCATAAAGGGGAAAGCCAACATCAAAATGAAGTTACAAATCCAGTTAAAAGCAGTTGACAGACTCATGGCTGCAGCTCGCGGCTCTTGACGAAAGATCTCCGACACGAGAATGAACGGGATCGGTCCTGAAAGAAAAATTCATGCTTGTTGAAGACCGAATAACACAGATCACTCATATAGAAAGAATGTCATGGGACTGGCTCACTCGGCAAATCTCGACAGATTCCGGTACCCTACATCTAGACTGATTGTATGACGAATTCCGCCATTTTGGAACTATTTTAAAGGACCCGGATAAAAAAATGGCTGCCCCCACATGAAGATTATATCAACAAACTAAAAAATGGCTGCCCCCATAGAGAAAAGATGCCATTTTAGGACTTTTTTGTAAAAGCGGCACGTTTTCCTGTTAAAGTAAATCGGTAGTTGACTAGCCGCATCGCAAATGTATGGTCGTAGGTACATATCAATTACTGTCATACAGCTGAGTCTAGATGTAGGCTTACGGAGATTACCGGAATCTGTCGAGGTTTGCCGAATGGGGACTGGCTGTCTACTGGTCGACACCAATGATGTACCTTACGGAGACCATGGAATACACACATATAGTAAATAATGATTCTATATTAAGAATATATTCATCAAGGTCTTTATTACAATGTACTTTTAGGTCATAACTCTATGGAATAAAATACTGGGAGAGAGAGATTTGGTTTAACGTCCACTCGACACACAAACTAGGTCATTTTGGGACTAACATATGGTTTTAATTTCATTTCAATGATTAGCTTGCTGGGTATTACATGAAGGGCTTGGTAAGATGTATGGAGTTAACACGATCAAGCCTTCTATTGAAGTTGAGTTGTAACTCACAATATATGTCACAAATGAAATGAAATTATTAACGTTATGTACAGCGGTTTGAGATTTTCTAATGTAAATTGCTATATGAAAAATTAATTATTATTATTATTAATGTGGGTTAACATCCTGCTGTTCTGCCCAACCTGGTGTAATAAGATGGGCATACACCTTACAGTGTTCTATGAGGGAAATTTCGCCCAGGCAGCAGCGCTCTGGCCTACTCTTATATCGAATTCCAACTGCCAATTGATATTTTACGTGCACGCCAATGTGTAGACGCGACCTTGGTTTTTCTTCCCATCCTAACGACTAGACAGCTGTCCTTGTCAGACCCTCCGTCCTGTATCACTGACAAGGGGAAACCAAGCCAGAAAATCTTGATGAACTTTCTCTGCAAATGCAGGGATCGAAATGTCTACAGTCAAATGTGAAATAAGAGAACTTACCAAGACCAAGGGCGAAACCTATAACGTATATATGCATGAGAACGATACAAATCATAGCAAATGTCGAATGGTGTTCGACTAAATCAACGTTAAATTGTAGATTAATAAAAACGGTCATCAGAAGGAAGGAGAGTGCCATCATACACATCGGCCATAATAACAGGGGACGTCTTCCTAATTTCTCCATCAAGGGTACCTACAATTACAACAAAATAATATATTAAAAGTTGTACAGTAGAACTTGTATTAAGCAAGCACCCAAGGGAAATTTAAAAATTGCTTGCTTAATGGAGGTGCTCTTTGACTATAGATAATGTAAGTCGTAAATAGAATATGATGAAAATTTCTGTCAAGTTGCTACACTCAGAACAAAGATATTAGCTTTTGAATTTTATGTTTAATTTGCATGCACATTGTCTTTAGCAGACGTGGAAACTATGGTGTTGAAACAACGCCATTTGACTCAATAAAAAACCGTATGGATATTAATGTCCAGTCTTTAGCAGTGGGAGGAAACCGGAGTGTCCAGAGGAAACCCACGAGGTTGAGAAGGCACCCCTATCTCCATGTCACATACACTCACACTAGGGCTCGAAACCACAGCCGCAAGCAAGGTGTGACTGGCCAGCTAGAGGTCAAAGCGCAGACTCTAGACCACTAGGCCTTCCCAACCCCCCAGGTTTTTATGTAGTTAAAGAACAAATGATATGAAATACAGTTAAACATCCTACAGTTCTGCACCAACTGACCTAATGAAGACAGGCATACGCCGTACAGTGTGGTATGAGGGACATTTTGCCTGAACAACAGTGCTACTACTTACTCTTATATTGAATTCCAACTGGAAAGGGATCTTTTACATGCACGCCAATGTGCACACTAGAATCAGAACCCAGAATAGTAAACTTACAGCTATGACAGTACACAAGACATTGATAGAGAGAGAGAGAGTGAGAGAGAGAGAGAAATGGGGTTTAATGTCCACTCGACACAAACTAGGTCAATTCAGGACTAACATATGGTTAATTTTATTTCAATAACTCGCTTGCGCGTAGGGGTCTTTAGCAGTGGTAGGAGACAGGAGAACATTGATAGCACAAGAACCCAGAAAAATAAATACTTACAGCTATGACAGTACATAAGACATTGATAGCGCCAGTACCCACGATAACGTAACCAATCTTATCAGTAGGAACTTGAGCTTGACCAAATATAAACGTAGAATATGACATCACCTACAATTAATAATATTAATAAAAATAATAATATATCCAATTATCAAACAAAAATGTTGCTCTTTGGTTACAGTTTGTTCAAAGTAAAATAGCACATATACAGCACTAGTTTCAGTTAAAACTATAGCACTTAAAAACTGAAAATAAAAACAAGGAAAACACTTTAGTGAAAATGTAGGTCTTCAGGTTCCATTTAAAGATGTCAAATTATACAAATATATATTCTTTACAATATGGCATGATATCTACCAAGGACAAAGAGAGATAAAGTTTAATGTCCACTTAAGACAAACTAGATTATTTTGAGACTAACATATGGTTCAATTTCATGTCAATAATTTGCTTGCGGTAGGAGTCCTTAGCAGTGGGAGGAAACTGGAGGACCTGAAGAAAACCCATGAGGTTAGACAGACGATTCTAATCCTTGTCACGTGCAACCGGGGAATCGAAACCACGTCAGATAACTGCTAGGAAAGTGGTACAGACAGCATCAAGTTTTAAAAATCAGAAGTTCCAAAACGATATGTCTGCCCATTTAGATGCATGTATAGGATTAGAGTTGTCCAAATGACGAAAATACCATTTTTTCAACATTATTTGGAAACGCTTTTGAGGCTGTACGATGCTTGATCTATTAACTAACAGTGTCAAATCTTAAAAAGAGAGAGAAATGGGCTTAAACGTCCACTCGACATAAACTAGGTCATTACTGGACTAACATATGGTTTAATTTTATTTCAATAATTTGCTTGCGTGTAGGGGTCTTTAACTATGAAAGGAAACCGGAGGACTCGGGAGAAAAACAACGATCCTACTCCTTGTCAAATACAACCGGGGATCCACAACCACGTCAGTTGACTCAATGACAGGCTTGATGATACAGCACGCACGTGCTAACAATTCGGCCATCCAACCCTCCTCTTAAAAAAAAGAAAATCAAAATGAAAATCGACTTACAGCGTTGATACCAGACCATTGTTGGGTGACTTGAAGTAAACAAGCAACAATAATAGGGAATCGTAGTTCAGGGGTCGTCAATAATTGATTCATTGAGAAACTGGTACCACTGACGGATCTCTTGGATTCAATTCTCATTTCTTCGACTTCATCCTCGACGTCATCATAGCCTCGTAATTTTCTTAAAGCTGATATACAAAAATAAATAATCTATAATTATAACACTGAGATCTCTTAAAAGATCTAAATCGCTAATATTTGGGACCTAGAAATAGGTACGAAAGGGTCGCAAAGCATATAACTAACACATGGTTTAATTTTATTTCAATAATTCGTTTGCGCATAGGGGTCTTTAGCAGTGGGAGGAAACCGGAGGACCAGGAGAAAACCCACAAGGTTCGACAGGGGACTCTACTCCTCGCCACATATAACCGAAGATTCGAAACCATGCCAGTTGACTCAATGACAGGCTTAATGATACAGCACGTACGTAACGAAAAGGGAATATGTTAAAATCTCAATAAAAATATTATTTTTATAAAATATAAATTACCATCGGTAGCTTCTTGTTCTTTGTGTCTCTTAATGAGTAAATATCTGGGACTTTCAGGACACAATGGCCAACAGACAAGGTGAATGAAGAGAGGTATGGCGTTGAATGCAAACAACAATGGCCATAAGTCGATAGTACCTAATAAATAAAAGAAAATATTAATAACAGGAGTTATCTCCCTTCCCACATCTGTATGAAATGACATGGATTTTACCATCTGACTATTTGACTGAATGGGATGATTAAGATTGCAGACTTTTTGACTGTGTGGGGTGGTGCAGACTTTTCGACGGTGTGGGGTGGTGCAGACTTTTCGACTGTGTGGGATGGTGAAGACATTTTGACTGTGGGGGATGGTGTAGACTTTTTATGCAGACTTTTTGACTGACTTGGATGATGCCGACTTTTTGATTGTGAAGGATAATACATTATTTACAATCTCCTCTATGTTTTTTTTATTCGTCAGTTAGGGATGGAATAAATCCGTGATGGACACCCCCCAGACAGAGAAAGGGATGGAATAAATCCGTGATGAACACCCCCAAGACAGAGAAAGGGATGGAATAAATCCGTGATGGACACCCCCCAGACAGAGAAAGGGATGGAATAAATTCGTGATGAACACCCCCAAGACAGAGGAAGGGATGGAATAAATCCGTGATGGACACCCCCCAGACATAGAAAGGGATGGAATAAATCCGTGATGGACACCCCCCAGACAGAGAAAGGGATGGAATAAATCCATGATGGACACCCCCCAGACAGAGAAAGGAATGGAATAAATCTGTGATGGACACCCCCCAGACAGAGATGGGGAAATGGGGGTTAACGTCCACTCGACACAAACTACTAGGGCATTTTGGGACTAATGTGTGGTTTAATTCTATTTCAAAAATTCGCTCGCGCGTAGGGGTCTTTAGCAGTGGCAGGTAACCAGAGGACCTGGAGAAAACCCATGAGGTTGGACAGGCGACCCTACTCCTTGCAACGTACAACCGGGGATTCAAAACCACGCCAGTTGATTTAACCATTACGCTAACCATTAAGCCATCTGGCCCCCGGGATGGAACTCCCAGCCCCCCCTCCACGACACCAGGATAATTCGGCCCTAGCTATCAGTATCATACTCACCAAGGAGTTCTCTCAATCCGAGAATCTGAGAAACCAGGATACCAATAGTAATAGCCAGTTGATGGCAAGTTCCGATAGCTCCACGAATCTTCTTAGGAGAAATCTCCGCCAAATACAAGGCTGCTAAACTCACATTGAGGCCTGTAGATAGCAAAACAAAACATGACATCGCATTCAAAAACATCAAACAATTTACAGACGGACATTTTTGCAAAGAAATGAAATGGGGGTTTAATGTCCTACTGTTATGTACCTAACCTGGGCTAATGGAAGACGGGCATAGGCCATACAGTGTGCTATGAGGGAAATTTTGCCCGGTCAACGGCGCTACGGCCTACTCTTATATCGAATACCAAACTGTCAAGGGATCTTTTACGTGCACGCCAATGTGTACATGGGAACTGCTTAGCGTAAACCTTAAGTGTCGTTTAGCAGTTGACAAACACTATAGAGAGAGAGAGATAGATGGGGTTTTAATGTCCACTCGACACGCTTAGGGGTCTTTAGCAGTGGGAGGAAACCAGATGACCTGGAGAAAACCTATACTTCTTGTCATACACAACCCGCCGGAATTGAAACAACGCCAGTTGACTCAATGACAGACCATTATGATACAACGGCCATGCGCTAACTATTCAGACAGTTAATGCGACAGTCGTCTTTTATCTCTGTCCAAGATGACTGACATTATAGTTCTATGGTTGACGTCACATCATAGTGATTAAC
Organism: Patella pellucida; assembly: GCA_917208275.1. Classification (NCBI taxonomy): domain Eukaryota; kingdom Metazoa; phylum Mollusca; class Gastropoda; family Patellidae; genus Patella; species Patella pellucida. The sequence continues at coordinate 65,742,299 of OU795042.1, read as the reverse complement.
AACAAATCAAGATGAACTGGTACGGTCAGAATTATATCTTTTTAACCATTTTATCCAGATTTATTTTAAACACATTTATTTATTTTTCTAATACTCCAAAAATATGTTTTAGAATATAATTTGTGGAAGGAAAAAAGTTAAAGTCATCCTTATTAGTGACTGTAGCAGTTAAGCGAATATTCACTGCCGATCGGTGTGACACAGAACATGAAATGAAAATTAGAAATGAAATTAGAACTACAAAATTTTATCCATGTTTTAATAATACGGCCTCAATTTTTTGTACCATCTGAAGTACTAGACAATATTGAACAGAGAGAGAGAGAGAGTGAGAGAGAGAAATGGGGTTTAATGTCCACTCAACACAACTAGGTCATTTCGGGACTAACATACGGTTCAATTCCATTTCCACAATTTGACTGCGAGTAGGGGTCTTTAGCAGTGGGAGGAAACCGGAGTGCCCAGAGGAAACCCACGAGGTTGAGAAGGCGCCCCTATCTCCATGCCACATACGCTTACATCAGGACTCGAAACCACAGCCACAAGCCAGAGGTGGCCGGCCAGCTAGAGGTCGAAGCGCGGCACTCTAGACCACTAGGCCATCCCAACCCCCCATTATTGAACGGACATTTACTCTGTGATTTAATCTGACTGATTTAAATAGTCCTACTCACCTGAATGAAGACCAACAAAGATACGAGATATAATCAGACATTCTGGTGATGCTGCAATTTTGGATATTCCGCCAAAAACGGCGGCAATAAACATAACAAATGTAATGACAATCATACCCTTCTTCCTAAAAAATTTAGAAAAAAAACAACATTTTAATAAAAGTATATTTAAAGTTACAATTTCATATTTTTAAGTTCTATTTTTAAAATTTATTAAAATAAAGCCTTAAAATAGATGGTATCCATAAACAGTCCTACCTTGTTAAAGAATAATCCTATTAATCCTATAATTCACTATTGACAGCTTAGAAATTGACAAAAATATCATTTTCATCTTCAAATTCAAACGTTTGAACATAGCCATACCATTGAGGGAATAGGGAAACCAGAGAGGTGATTGTGTTTTTATTTCCTGTGTCAATGATTTTTAGGGTTGGGAAAAAGGCCCATGATTGTATAATAGTGAGTTGATGTTGATAACCTATTGAGCAAAAGACATAAAAATAATATGTTTTGGCTTTCTTAGAAAATATGAAATTCTCGCTTTTATATAATTCAAATGTAGACTATTAAAACACAGATCCAATTTCTTTTTGTTTTTATAGTTCGAAATTTCGTTTTTTACTTGTCTTTACTACACTTGGATCTCGAAGAGTTGTTATTTAACTTGTATTCTGCTTGAAATGAGGGGTCAGCCAATCAAATGGTCTATTGAATCGAGTGTTTGACCTTTTTTGCACGGACTGTGGGTAGCGATAGAAATCAAAACAACCAGAGATTCCCAGTGATGCAGAACAGAAGGTATTGCAAGAGAAAACATATAGTTCCCTGGATGGTATGAAAAACCAAAGTCTCATGTGCACCTTGCATGAAAAAAACCCACAAAGCCACTTAAGGAATACAGGCATGAAAAAGGTTGGAATTCTGTATAAGAGTAGCCCACAGTGACAGCACTGCTATGACCTGTCCAGGCAAACTTTGTCTCATAACACATGTATGAGGTATGCTGGTTTTCATTATCCCAGTTGAAAAAGAACAGTTGGACATTAAACCCACTTTCCAAATGTATTAAGGAGTTTTGATTAATTCTGAGAGCCGCTAATTGTTTTTGGCATTTTTCAGACAACCTGTAATTTTCTTATCTTTAGAATTTACAGTAAAAATTTTTTTTAATGAGAGATAGAGAGAGAAACTTGGTCATTTCGGGACTAACATATGGTTCAATTTTATTTCAATAATTCGCTTGCGCATAGGGGTCTTTAGGAGTGGGAAGAAACTTATTCCAGTTTTGCAAATAAAAGCATGCGAACCATAAAAGCTAAAATAAACCTAATTCATCATACCTGCCAAAGAAATCTGCAACCTTTGCGGAAGTAAAGGCGCCTACCATTCCAAATAAGACAAATGCAGCAACGGTTGTAGACCACAATAATTCAATCTCCCAATTTTCCAACAAAAGCGAATGTTCGACACCCAACTTTTCCGCGAGATCATCGATTTGCGATTGGTTGACACGGTGGGTTCCATTTTCAAAGGTCAAATTCTTGCTGATTAGTTGTTTGTCGAAGTCTTGAAGGTTGGTAAAATTACCACCAGCTCTCTCAAAGTAAACCTTGCGATAAAATCCTTGAATGATCTGAAATTACAAAAATAATGGTAATTCTGAGTTGGGTGAGACTAACATGGACATGATGACTTCTGCAAAGAAATGGAGAATTTTGCCCAGGCGGCACAGATTCAATCTATATTGATTTATCTCAATTCAATATTGAAATATTATGGCCTATTGATGGAGTTAATTAGTTTATATCCTCTACTAAGAGAGAGAGAGATAGAGAGAGATAGAGAGAGATAGAGAGAGAGAGAAGAGAGAGAGAGAGAGAAGAGAGAAAGTTTAATGTCAACTCAACAGAAACTAGGTCATTTCGGAACAAACATATGTTTTTGTTTTTTTATTATTTCAATAAATCGCTTAGCAATGGAAGGAACCAGAGGAACCTGAGAAAAACCATGAGGTTGGACAGGTTTCCCTACCCCCAACTCCTTGTCAACTACAACCATGGAATAGAAACAACGCCAGTTGACTCAATGACAGACCTTATGGATACAGCGTGCACATGCTAACCATTTGGCCATCCACCACCCCTCCCGCTACCCTTACATAATGTATCTTTTATCTTCTATAAAACACCTTTAGGTTTATACAGTATATTAAGGTCTACTACGAGAGAGAGAGAAAAATGGGGTGTAACGTCCACTCAACACAACTAGGTCATTTCGGGACTAACATATGGTTTAATTTTATTTCAATAATTCACTTGCGTGTAGGGGTCTTTAGCAGTTGGAGGGAACCGGAGTGCCCGAAGGAAACCCACGAGGTTGAGAAGGCCCCCCCTTTCTCCATGCCACATACGCTCACACCGGGGCTCGAAACCACAGTCGCAAACCAGAGGTGGCCAGCAAGCTAGAGGTTGAAGCGTGGCACTCTAGACCACTAGGCCATCCCAACCCCCCTATCCCTAAGATAGTTTATATTGTGTATATTAAGGTTTATATAGCAGTGGATGGGTTAAGTTTATATTGTATATGTCACGGTCTATTTATAAATTATTAATAATATTGTACGAGTTTAATAATGGAATGTAGCTACTCATCTACCCATTTCCTTCCTCCTAGTAATCCTGTTTACTCATAATAAAATCACCACAGCCTAATATTAACGGCTATAAAACGGAAATAAGAAGATGACACATTTATTTAAAGGACCTAAATCGCTAACATTTGGGACCAAGGATTTGACAAAAGTGGGTTGCAACGCATAAAATACTGTAATGTGAATGTATATAAATACAAACTAAAACAGGAGGGTTTTGAGTTACGGACTTAGGTCCTTTAACGGTTAACGTAGTGGTATATATCATTTAATTTACACTCCCATTTTAAGAATGTTAATTGTATGGTGGCTGATTTGGGACATGCAAAAAAGTAATAATGTCACGAGGGCTTGAGATACTTAGTCGAGACTGTCGAGCGCTTAAGATGATTAAATCGATCACTCAAGATACTAAGCTAAGAGCTCAAGATAATTCAATCAAACACTTCTCAACCGAGGCTTTTGTGCATTATTCAATAATAAACTTGCAGGATAAAGATATTCAATTGTTTGTTGTTACAGCCCACCCAAAGCTGCAGTTACGGAGCCGGTGAAGCAAAGCTAAAATAAAAACATTAATCAAAAAGAGCATTTTTATATTTATATCACTGTATCATTTATCTTTGTTGTTATATAATTTATCAAGTTATAATTTTTACATTGTTGTATAATTTATTTATATTGTTGTATAATTTATTTATATTGTTATTTAATTTATTTATATTGTTATATAATTTATTTATATTGTTATATAATTTGTTTATATTGTTATATAATTTATTTATATTGTTATATAATTTATTTATATTGTTATATAATTTGTTTATATTGTTATATAATTTATTTATATTGTTATATATTTTACCTATATTGTTTTATAATTTATCAAGTTATAATATTTATATTGTTATATAAGTTATACTAAATTGTTATATAATTTATCAAGTTATATTATATTGTTATAAGTTATAATACATTGTTATATATTTTACCTATATCAGTAAATAAGTAATCATGTTATATCATATTGTTTTATAAATTATATTATATTGTTATCATGTTATAAAATTTATATAACATTATCAAGTTATAATATTTAAATATTGTTATATAATTTATTATGTTATATAAAATTTATATACCATTACAATTGCATAATTTAATAGGGGTTATAATTATCAAGTTATAAAATTTATATTGCTATATAAATATGGTTGGTGAATTTATTAAGTTGTTATTATTATCAAGTTATAAAATATATATTGCTATATAATTTATTGAACAATATTTATATAACATTATGATTGCATAATTTATCAAGTTATTATAATTAAATGGTTGTAAAATTCCTCAAGTTATAATATTTAAATGATTGAATAATGTGTCATGTTATTATATGTAGGCCTTATATTAATATATCATGTTATTACATTTTGACCCTATATTAATATATCCGGTGTACAACCGGTGTAAAGTTATAAAACATGGGTTTGTCAAGGTTGAATATTTACACAAGATAAAATACACATAAAACTGTAAATAGAATACAACATTTCCAATAAAAGACGATTTAATGTGTTAATAATATAGTGGGGGTCGGGGTCTTTATAACATGTGTTATCTTGTAGGGAGAGAGAAATGGTTCAAGTTTATTTCAATAGTTTACTTAGGTATATGGCCCATATGGATCTTAATGAATGAATGAAATGGGGTTTAACGTCCTACGCTTAAGCACCTAACCTGGGCCAATTGAAGACGGGCATACGCCATACAGTGTGCTATGAGGGAAATTTTGCCCGAACAGCGGCGCTACGGCCTACTCTTATATCGAATTCCAACTGCCAAGGGATTTTTTACCACACGCAAATGTGTACACGGGTCCTCGGTTTTTGGTCCAATCCGAATGACTAGACAGAAGTCATTGTCACGCCCGTCCTGTACGCCATATAAGGAATTTGTACACGGGACCTCGGTTTTTTGTCCCATCCGAACGACTAGGCAGCTGTCCTTGTCATGCCCTCCTTCTGCATCACTGACAAGGGGAAATCGCGCCGGAAAATCGAGATGAACTTTCTCGGCCAATGCAGGGATCGAACACTCGACCTCTAGGCTAGCAAACCAGCGCCTTTTCCACTTAGCCACCGTGATCCCCATATGGATCTTAAGCGGTGGGAGGAAACCAGAGAGTTGAAAATGCAACACTACACTTGTTACCCACAAACAGCAAATCTAAATCATGTCACTAGTCTTAATGACAGACCTTATGATCTAAAGTGCTTGTGTTAGACTACTAACCCTCCCACACTCCCAGTATGTTATAGAGATATGGGGGGGGGATGCCCTAATGGTTAAACTGTGCATGTTAGATCATAAGGCCTGTGATTTAGTCCACTGGTGGGGTTTCTCAATTCCCTGGTTGTACGTGACAAGGAGTAGGGTCACTTTTCAACCTTGTGGGTTTCTTTGGGTCCTCCTGTTACCTTCTACTGCTATAGACCTCTACGCACAAGCAAATTATGGAGAAAAAAACTGAACCATATGTTAGTCTCGAAATGACCTATAGTTTGTGTTGAGTGGGTGTTAAACTCCATTTCCTCCCCCCCCCTCTCTTTCTCTCGCTTTTATAGAGATATGTAAGATTATCTTGTATATAACGGTAACTTGTTTGTCAAAGATACATCTATGTTAGATAACAAAGCTTAGAGTTACAACATATTCAAGCTTTTAAGACCCACTGTGAGAACAATTTTGCAAGTGATTCATGCTGTGTTCACACTAGCCTTTTAATGCGCATCGAATGCGCATTAACGCCTTAAGTCGCTAAAACGCGTCACACTCAATGCGCATTAAACCAAAACTAAGCCGCTTTAGCGAAACCGCATTTCTAATGCGCATTGGCTGAAGCGATATAACTGACGCGCATTACAGCGTTGAGATCGAACAGCGCTTGCGCAGTGCAGTACTTCAGTTTTATCGCGAATCGAAAGCGGTTTAATTTGTAGTGTGACGCCACCCGTGGTAACGAAAGCGCCTTCCGTAGGGCGTTTTACGGAAAGCGCTTTGAAAGCGCATTAGGTGTGAACATAGCATTAGGTTTCAATAAGTCGTGGAAAGTGTTAAGGCCTGGATACCATACAAATTGTAGAGTTACAATATTTTGAGTCCTGAGGAATTTAGCCATCTGCTGTAAAAGCTGTTTAAGAGAGATAGGTCATTTCGGGACTAACATATGGTTTTTAATTTTATTTAAATAATTCGCTAGCAGTGTGAGGAAACTGGAGGACCTGGAGAAAACCCACAAGATTGGACAGACGACCCTACTCCTTGTCACGTACAATCAGGGATTCCAAACCATGCAATTTGACTCAATAACAGGCTTTATGCTAACCATTCTGCCAACCAACCCCCATATAAGCTGTTTAAAGTTTTAAACCTGAACACAACGACCTTCTCATTCATGTTCAAGGTTCAATGGCAGACTGTAACTGTTATTCGAGTGATTTGACCTTCCAATAAGTCGTGGGAACTTTTAAATCTGATCATGATGACCTTGTCATAGAGTTGTACATGTTAAAGTGGGAGTGACATGTGTTTATTTCCCTGTAATTTACATCAGAGTATTTGATTACTTTACCTTTCTGTACTCTATATAAACTTACCTGGGGTCGGTTGCTCAAAACTAAGTTATTTTAACGATCCGTTAAACTCTAACGAACCTATATCTTGTTAACGTATTGTTTGTAAATTTACTACAGAAAACACTATAGAATACTTTATTTTTTTCTTTAGAAATATTATCATAAATCTGTAGGAAAAATTTGCACTACCGAATGTTCAGGGCCTTTATTTCCAGCAACAATCTTTCTCTCTGTTAAAGTTAACGGATAGTTAAAAGATAACGGAGCTTACTAATCCAATATATAATTTTTTGTGTACTCAAATGACTGGCAGTGGAAATTTTGAAGCGAAGTCCTAAATTGTCACCCAAACCCTTTACATGAAATGAAATGGGGTTTAACGTCCAACTTTTCTGCTCCCAAACTGGGCTAATGAAGTCGGGCATACGCCATACAGATTGCTATGAGGGAAATTTTGCCCAGGCAGTGGCACTACGGCCGACTCTTATATCCAATTTCAACTCCCAAGGGCTCTTTTACGTGCATACCAATGTGTACACAGGACCTCGGCTTTTGTGCCATCCAAACGACTAGACAGCTGTCATTGTCAGGTCCTCTGTCCTGCATCACTGACAAGGGGAAACCACGACAGAAAATTTGGATGAACTTTCTCTGCCAATGTAGGGATCGAACACCCAACCTCCAGGCAAACCCTGTATACCTAACAGATCTACCTGTATTTTTAACACCTGTTGCTTGTCTATTGATTACCTACCTACCTCGTTAAACAAATTACACCTGTCTTTGTTTATATTAAATTTACAGACAGTCCAAATGTAAACCCACCTGTCCAGTGAACAAAAGAGAACATGATGCAACAAAACCATGTGTGTGAGATAAATAATGAAGTGATATCCCCAACAAGCAGCAAAGTGGGTTGTTATTCAATTCATTTTTTATACCAAAAGGTCATTTGGCCGCAGAGGGGCTTTGGGTAGCCGAATGGTTAACATGTGCATGTTGCAACATAAGGTCTGTATGTCAAGTAGCATAGTTTCGATTCCCCCGCTTCTACGTGACGAGGATTAGGGTCGCCTGTCCAACAGACGAGTTTCCATAGGATGCTCCAGTTTTCTTCCACAGCTAAAGACCCCTCCTAGCAAGTGAATTATTGAAATAAAATTGAACCATGTATTAGTCCTGAAATGACCTCGTGGACATTAGGACATTTAACCCCATTCCTCTCTCTCTCTCTCTCTCTCTCTTACTCCCTCTCTTCCACCCCTCTTTAACTCCATGAAACCAACCAATAGCTGCCTTTCTTGTAACCTACCTTATTGCCTCTACCGGGGAAATGAACAATTTCAAATTATGTCAGTCTAATTCATCAACTTATCAAAGCTGCTGTATTTACATCTCCAATAGAAGGCTTTATTGTAAAACTCACAGTCATTGCTTCAGGAACATGGTATATCAACTACTCTGATATTTTACCCATTTATTTATATTATTCCCTTTATGATTGTAAATAGGGGGGTTGGGATGGCCTAGTGGTCTAGAGTGCCGCGCTTTGACCTCTAGCTGCCCGGCAACCTCTGGCTTGCAGCTGTGGCTTCGAGCCCTGGCGTGAGCGTATGTGGCATGGTGATAGGGGCACCTTCTCAACCTTGTGGGTTTCCTCCGGGCACTTTGGTTTCCTCCAACTGCTTAAGACCCTTACGCACAAGCAAATTATTGAAATAAAAAATTAAACCATGTTAGTCCCGAAATGACCTAGTTGTGTTGAGTGGAAGTTAAACCCAAATTTTCTCTCTCTCTCTTATGATTGTATATAATCAATAGTGAAGTAAATATTGTTTAAATTAACTTACCAAAGCTGGAGTATTTACAACTCCAATGTTGTATCCATAAAGAAAGGAATTTCCTAAAACAGCAACAAATGTGCTGAATATAAGAGTGAACGTGTAGTTGGTTTCTCTCTGAAAATATTAAGAATACACACTTAAAGGAGCTAAATCGCTAACACATAGGATCTAGAAATTGACAAAAGTGGGTCGCAACGCATATGAAACTGTAATATGAATGTATATAAACTGATTTACATTCAATGGTTTCGGTTTTTACTCTAATTTCAAATCAGTTATGTTCGGCGAATAAGCCATGCAGTCTCAATCTAGTGCACATTTCTTGCGTCTAGTTATTCCAGTCTACATTATGCCGTTTGATTTGATCCAGCGTGTCTAGCCTCGTCGCTCAAGTCTCTTATTAAAACTAGGACTGAAGCGCTGTAATACATGAATACAGTTACCATGTCAAATCACATTAATAAAATATGAAATGATGTAACACCAGTGATGTGGTTTTGTCCGTATACTCCGGACATGTCCGACGCTATTTTCCAAACGTCCTTAATTGTCCGACCAGGAATATCCCCAATCTGACATCCAAACATGGTGAATAATATTCAAAATTCTGAAATCTATATAGTGTACTGAGTGTATAACTACCAATCTGGCTAATAAAGACATACATGTATACCATACAGTGCGCTAAGGGGACAATTTTTGCCTTGAAAGCGTCACGCACATTAAATCATGATTTTTTGGCGTGGTTCCCCCTTCTCAGTGGTGCAGGAAGGAGGCCTGGCAAGGGACAACGAAAGGTTGTTTCATGGAATAAAAATAGTCCTACGTACACATTCGCATGCACGTAAAAGATCCTTTGGCAGTTGAAATTCAATATAAGAGTAGGCCGTAGTGCCACTGTCAGGGCAAAACCCCATTTTATTTCATTGGATTTACTTTTATAGGGAAACACAATATACATACCGACTTATATATATATATGGACGTTTATTTAGAATATGAAACCAGGAAATTTCTATTCAGTATAATCTTTGTTTTCCCTTAGTCATGTTAGAATAATAATAATACAAGGATAAGACGAGTTATATTAAACACGTACTTGTCTTTCACACTTTCATAGTATTCGTAATATCTACAACTAACTGAAAGCCCTTTGATATACATGTATGTAGTATACTGTTTGTATGAATGTATTGAGTTGTCTATGTAATATGTATTATTAAATGTACATTGTATTTGACTATATCTTAGTATATATGTATGCATGCTGTCCTCAATGGACATTTTAATGCAATAAACAACTTATCTTATCTTAATATCAAACCAGTTTGAGGTAAATGTCCTGCTAGTAAATGCGTAACTTAGATTAAATTATCATTTTGTCTTGTTTGTAAATATATATATTATTTGACATATTATTGTTATAATTTTATGTACATGTTTAGTTTATATTGTATAGCTACATGCAAATACAAGCAAATATCATTGAATGCAACCATTGAAAACAGCCATTGAATAACCTATAGCTGTATCCAATGGCCATTGAATAACCCCATAGCTGTATTCAATGGCTTGCAACAGGGATTACTTTTTCCAGAATGACCTCAATTCCAGAATGACGTCAAACTGTTATGATGTCGCAACTAAGGCAACCACAATTTTTGTAAAAAAGAAAGTAAAAAGCCTGGTACTCAATGGTCATTGAGTTCTATCTATATATTGTATGCTGTCCTCAATGGATGTTTCGATGCAATAAAATCTTATCTTATCTTATCTTAATAATTTGACCATTTTACATCATAGATGGAGGTGTGTTTCATTGAATTAAAGGGCTTCCGTGCCATTGAACCATCACACATTTCGCAGGCCAAGTGGTGTAAGCGTGTGTGATATATTAAATGGTCTGACAGTGAGTGAAGTAGCCTGGTTTTTAATTCCTGCTTGTATGTAACAAGGAGTAGGGTCCTCTGTCCAACCTTATGGTCTTTCTCTCTCTCTCTCTCTCCATGTCTCTCTCTAGGGCAATGTGGCTATGTAAAACCAAACTCAATCAGGGCCTTTAATTACACATCAATAATCCTTACAAAATATTTCCATTGAACAAATATCTCTTTATAAAGGCTGCACCCTCGATCACTTAATAGCTGTCAATTATGATGTGTATTTTATGAAATTCATATATTAAAGATTATAAGAGCTAAATTATAAGAGCTAAATCTTCCTATTAGAGGTTTTTCTTTTGGCTTCAAATATTATATATAAAATTATCTTTTTAGAATTTAATGACATAATAAGTCTGCCATCAAGTCTCTAGCCCATCAGATGACCAAGATTTGGAGGGAGAAAAGTGCTGGCTCGCTACCAAGGTGGGCTTTTAGTAAGTTTTAGGTTCAGTCCTAGTGTTATCGGAGAAATTGTGGTTATGAAGTAGTGTCTAGTTATTCAAATCAAGATCCTGTTTATACATCGGTGTGTACTTTTGACAGTTTGAATTTGATATACAAGGAGGCTGTAGTGCCGCTGTCTGGGTAAAATTCCCCTAACAGCACACTGGTGTGCATGTGTTCACATTGGCATGCACGTAAAAGATCCCTTGACAGTTGGAATTAGATATAAGAGAAGGCCATAGTGCTGCTGCCCAGGCAAAATTTGCTTTATAGCACACTGTATAGTGTATTTCGTATACCCGTCTTCATTAGCCCAGTTCGAAGCAGAACAGTAGGTTGGTAAGCCAATTTCATTTCATTTAAATTGGTGTGCATGCAAAAGATCCCTTGACAGTTGGAATTTGATATAAGAGTAGCCCATAGCGCCGCTGCCCGGGTAAAATTTTCCTCATAGCACACTGTATGGCCATCCTTTTTTAGCCCAGTTCGGAGCAGAACAGTAGGACATTAAACCCCATTTCATTTTGAACCAATACTGGCGTTGGAAAATGTCTGTCTCCTCGTATATCGTCTAACCTCGAGGGTATCATTATGTTAGTCCCAAAATGACCTAGTTTCTGTCTAGTGGATGTCAAACCCCATCTCCCTCTCTCACAATATCGGTTATCTTTCTCCAGGTTTATATGGACCAAGCGATCTTGACCTATCTTTTTTTCAGAACTCATTCATCGAATTCCAGGAATCGATCTGTATAACAAGAGAGTTATTCTTAGCTTTCAGTGATAAGGCTAATTCTATTGTCAACAATGAAGCAAGAATAACAACGAGTTACGTCACAAATCTACAAGGTCATCGGAAACAGAGGGATTGAGGATTTAATTTTTTGAAACAAATTTGGAATGATCTGTAATAAATATTTTACAAAAAAATGTGGAAATAGATGAAAAGTCGGTGTCCAGTTTCAGCAGGTTGATGATTATTGTAAAATAAAATTCTTAACATGGCCACAGTTGTTACCGAGATTTAGAGTTTTGTTTGTAATATTTGTTTAATGTTAGAATGTTTATGAAACTCAACAGACTGGAATCTAATTTATTATCAAAAAATATTCTAATTGATTAAAACTTTTATCGGATAGTGCTAACAGGGAACTTTCTTGGCTAATTATCAGACTAGACTAGAATCTTATTTATTATCAAAAAATGTGGTATTTAATTAAAAATAAAACTCATATTATATCAGGCTGGGGCTTCTTTCACAAAATTTTAACTAAGATAAACATAGGTTGCCAGGCAACGAAACATACGCCCACAGCAGCTAAATCGTCCGGGCAGTCAACAAGAGTTGTCGCATATTTTACTTTTTTCGGTAATGAAACATTTATAATACACTAAAATCTGATTAAAAGTAACAACTCATCTCATTATGTAATTATCAGAAAATCATTGGAATTTGTTTGGCTTTGATAAAGTTCTCCTCCATGCTGTTCAAGTTATCTAAATTCATTGAAACTCAATATGCTTGTTCGTCTCATGACCTTAAACACTGTGTATAAATTTAAAGTCAATCGGTTATTAACTTTAGCCTCTAGAGCGTCAACAAGATTTTTGAAAGTGATCAAGGGCCATAACTCAGTAATTATCGGAAATGCTGAAAATCAATAGGCCTCTTCGTCTCATGACCTTAAACACTGTGTATAAATTTTAAGTCAATCGGATATTAACTTTGGCCTCTAGAGCATCCACAAGAATTTTTGAAGTGATCAAGGGCCATAACTCTGACAGTAATTATTGGAAATTGCTGAAAATCAATAAGCTTCTGCGTTTCATGACCTTAAACACTGTGTATAAATCTTAAGTCAATCGGTTATTAACTTTAGCCTCTAGAGCGTCCACAAGATTTTTTTAAGTGATAAGGGGCCATAACTCTGACAATAATTATCAGAAATTGCTGAAAATCAATAAGCTTCTTCGTTTCATGACCTTAAACACTGTGTATAAATTTAAAGTCAATCGGTTATTAACTTTAGCCTCTAGAGCGTCAACAAGATTTTAAAAAGTGATCAAGGGCCATAACTCAGTCAGTAATTATCGGAAATCGCTGAATATCAATAGGCTTTTTTGTCTCATAACCTTAAACACTGTGTATAAATCTAAAGTCAATCGGATATTAACTGTGGCCTCTAGAGCCTCCACAAGATTTTTTTAAGTGATTAAGGGCCATAACTCTGACAGTTATTATCGGAAATCGCTGAAAATCAATAGGCTTCTTCGTCTCATGACCTTAAACACTGTGTATAAATTTAAAGTCAATCGATTATTAACTTTGGCCTCTAGAGCGTCCACAAGATTTTTTAAAGTGATCAAGGGCCATAACTCTGATAGTTATTATCGGAAATCGCAAAAAATCAATAGACTTCTTCGTCTCATGACCTTAAACATTGTGTATAAATTTAAAGTCAATCGAATATTAACTTTGGCCTCTAGAGCGTCCACAAGCAATTGTGGACGCCGGACCGACGTACCGCCGGACCGACGGACCGACGAACCGACGGACAAACGGACGGACGGGGGCGACGGAAATATACGACCACATTTCAATGTGGGCGTATAAAAATACAAATTTTAGTAATTTGATTGGATGTGCTTAGCTAATCAAAATTGAAGTATCTACTAAAATTAGGAATTTATCTTTAGTTAAGCTTTCGAGAAAAAGGGTCCAGACTCATGCTTTTGTGAGAATATCTATGTCACCATAGCAATGACAAATCATTGAGTGTATGTTATATCTTGTACTTACATCAGCTGGATTTGCTTCTGTTGTAGGCTGATAAACAGTCATTTTAAATTCACAAAATAATTAATTCCAACACCAATAAATCTCTTTTAAATATTGTCACAAAATCAACAGTTTGAAAAAATTTAAAATACACGTTTTCTTTATCAAACACTCAGTATTTTTAAATAATTTTCATCACAATATAATCCGTCAAATAATTTAAATTCTTCAGCAATTTTAAATAATATTGATTTTTTTTTAAGTCCAGTTGTAACAGTAATCAAAATATTCAAGGTTCGGCCTACACTATAAAAGTTTTTTATCTTCACTTCAGTCTTCAACAGTTAAAAAATAAACGACCTTTACTTTGGTCCGGCGAAGTTAAAATGATGCGTGCTGACTCCCGGTAATAGACGACGACATCCTTGTATTGTGATATAGATCCTGTTTAGTTCATTGTAATGTTATCTAAATAAAGCGAGGCCGTTATTTATTTGTATAACATGTATAACAGTGAAAAATAATGAAATCTGAAAAATCGGCAGAGAATGAGTTGACAAAAATAACTGTGTTACAATTTACAAGCGTATCTTCTCTGGGTGGTATTTAGCGATTGGGCACATTAAAAAACACAACACAATTTATATGGAAAACAATCTCTGGTTTAATTTATACACATACAGCACGACGTTTCGACAAGTATTCTCTTATCATTTTCCAGTAGATGCTATTGTATAACCAGTGATTGTTTCCCATAAAAATTTTGTTGTGTTTCTTTTATCAGAACAGTGTTGATATAAATCTATCGTTGTTTCGGGTTAGCTATGCAATTCGCCAGTAAGCAATATCATAAAGTGGGGATTTCCCCGCAGGGTTTCGTTTGATTGGACCTAATCCCAATTAAAAGAGGGATTTCTCGGGTCATTGCTTCAGGAATGAAGTTTACCGAAATACTTTCTCCGGGAATTTTTAGCGCGGCACTTTCATCTAAGTTGGCATTCTCAAAAAATAAAACGGATATATTTCTGCGCTACTCAATTAAAGACGCCGGATTTATAGTATACACATCCGCTATGTCACGTGCAGTTATACCGTAAGTTCATAGTTATACACGTGCAGTTACATTTATAAACGGTATAGGACAAGATATATAAGTCTCTGAGAACGGTCTCTAATCGTATACCGTGTCCCCTCGCCTATCCCATTCTCCACACAGAGAGAGAGAGAGGGGGAGAGAGAGGGTGAAATTGGAAGCAGAATCAATATTTCTCAAAATTCTCTAAGTACACTATAGTTTTTTTCGACTAAAATCGTTGATTTGGGACGTTAAACCCCATCTCTCTCTCTCTCTCTCTCTCTCTCTCTCTCTCTCTCTCTCTCTCTCTCTCTCTCTCTCTGTCTTGAACGTACATATCTAATGTTAAACACATGACCTCGGTTTTTGTCACATACGAACGTCTGCATCACTGACAGGCAGAAAAATACCGAGCAACCCTCCCTCCCCCTCTCTCTCTCTCTCTCTCTCTCTCTCTCCCTCTTTCTCTCTCTCCCTCCCTCCCTCCCTCTTTCTCGATGCACGAAACCTTCGCGATTTTCGACCTTCAATACCCTGTAAGTAAACTGTTCAAATATCTGTATAACAATATAGTCTTACCAATAGTATAAATTAATGAATAAGATCGAATCGGTCATTACTAAATCTATATTGGCCCTGGGTATATGCTGGGCCAGGCCTAAATTTGGGGGGCCACGTGCAGCTTTCGTCATGATCGCGAGATGTAAATAGTCTTAGAGATTGTGGGTTAGGGCTAGGTCTAGACTTAGGCTTAGCGCTAGCCAGTGACGAAATATGCGGGTGGCCCTAACATGCATTACGCAAGAGCTAAATAAGCATATTGTAAGTCTTTATTTGGGCTTCAAATGTTTAAGAAATTATTAATTAGACCTTTATGTACACGGCCATGTTCCCGAAGCAACGGCCGCGAGTTTTACAACATCTAACTTCTGTATATGTAGATGTAGTTAAGGCGAGATCAAGCCTTCTATTGAAGATGGTACACGACAAGCTCGAAATCATCTCTGTAGACCCTCGGATGGCTTGGATACAGCTCGGATTTAAACAGTCGTCCAATTAAAATTAAGCAGTAAATGGCTGACAGGCTAACGTTTACCGTTACTCGGTGACATCGCTACCGGAAACTTGTGATGACATGAAAGGCCTGTCAAATTCCAACTGCCAAACTAGATCATTTCGATGATTCAATTTTATTTCAATAATTCCCTTGCACGCGGGGGTCTTTAGCAGAGCAGAGGGGGGATCCGGAAGAGCCAGAGAAAACGCATGAGGCTGTTCATGCGAAAGGTCTGTTTTGCTCCGACTGGACTCATAAAGTGAAGAAGGGCATATTATGCCACATAGTGTGGTATGCGGTAAATATTGACGAACAGTAGTGGCGCTCTTATATCGGATTCCAACTGCCAAGGGACCTTTTACGTGCACTCAAATGTAAACACAGGACCTCGGTTTTTCGTCCCATCCGAATGACTAGACAGCTGTCCTTGTCAGGCCCTACGTCCTGGATCACTGACAAGGAGACGCCACGCTGGAAGATAGGATGAAGAAAAGAGAAATGAAATGAAACGGGGGGTTTATTTTATTTATAACTTACTACGTGGCTAATTTGCTCCAAAGACGTGAAAAAAATCTATGAGATAATGCAATATGAATTGTGTGTAATCAAACAGTCAAAATGATGTTTTTTGAAGGAGACATTGAAAGAATTGAAATCAAATGGTGTTTAACGTCCTACTGTTCTGCTCCTAATTTGGGCTAATGAAGACGGACATGTGCTATGAGAGAAATTTTGCCCTATCAATTTCCAACTGCCAAAGTATCTTTTACGTGCACGCCAATGTGTACATGTAAACGGAACCTCGGATTTTCGTCCCATCCGAACTGCATCACTGACAAGGGGAAACCTGTATGAACTTTCTCGGCCAATGCAGGAATCGAACACCCGACCTCCATGCAAGAGAGCCAGCGTTTAACCCACTTAGCCACCGCGACCCCCTGACATGGAAAGTTAAGGAGAAGTTTCATTCCTTATAATTAACTTTCTTTATTAATTTTATAACGTGTAGGCCTACCCAATAACTCCACGTGTTAAACGTACGTGACGTCATTCATCAACAAAGGTGGGCGTGTTCAAATTAACCAATCAAAAACACTCGTCGTGTGCACAGCTATGCTGACATTTCGCAATAACGAGGATCTTAAAAAAAAATTTATTGAAAATGAAGTTATGAATGAAAATATACTATTAGATATTATCTTAATATTTTCAAGAACCGCTCTTTGTATTTTTTCCGGATCTTTTAAAAATAAGTTTTACATTATCTAAAATCGGTGGAGCAAATAAAAAAAAAAGGTGTTTAATTTTTTTAAAAAATCAAAAATAGACGAATGGACAAGGATTTTTAAAATCTATATGCCATCGACACCATATAAAAACATGTTTTTCTTGGTCAAATGCCACATCAACATCAGCATCAGCAACGAATTATTGGCATTTTCCGGTTAAAAAAAATCACAACAAGCGACCGTTTCGATCGTTGCCCGTACAACTGTACCGCCGTCACCTTGACTTTTCCTTTTTAACATTGACACTATAGACAATGTCAGGCATTTGTTGGTTGGGAAACGTTATTGGTTGTTATTTCGGGGCTAAAAACGCTATAAACTATGATATACGGTACTTTTCGCAGCTTAACCCAGTCAGTAACACGCGAAACTAGGCATGATGATCCAGACTGGAATGTAAACGCGTGTTTACATCAAGGGACTGGTAGAACGAGACAAATAATTTCATCATCACTCAGGTCAATCGCGTGTATCCCGTTCGTTATACACAAGGAAAGAAACTCGACAAATGAAACCGTTAGAAATCGTCATTCAGAACCCAAAACAAAAAGGTTTAGGGGAGATATTTATAAATTAACTAATAAGAAAGTCTATGATCACAGATGATAAGGAATACACATTTAATTAAACAAAAAACAACATGCCGGGGGAGTGCCGCTTGTCAGATACATTCATTGGCTTGTATTTAACTGTGTATGTTATGTACGTCAATGTATGAAATCGGATCAGCGTAAGTGTGAACGACCTCGAGACGCCGATTGAGATAGCGCACAGAACGACAACCTCCCGTGTTAATCGTACACATAACATACAAGATAAAAATGAAACAAATAAATAAAAAAATGTTCTTACCTCTGCCAGGGGTAGGGCCATTGTAGCTGTATTTTGTAGCGCACGGCTATCGATGCTCAGACGTGTCTGCTAGTAAATAATTCGACCTTTGTGTGACGTCAAACCCTGAAAATATACGGTAGCACATTAGGAACACGGTAGTTTTTAATAGATTCCTATTGGTTAATGGGAATTCCACTAAAAAGCTTTACTATTTAAATTTATATATATTTATTTTGCTAAATACTACGTATAGGAGGACCGCACATTAACAGTTGCACAAGACAAACCCACGACGGACATGAACAGTATAATAATTATCTAACCAATTGAGGGGGTTGGGGCGAATGGTTAACACGTTGGATCGGGCGGTTTTTCATTGAGTCAATTGGCGTAGTTTCGATTACCCGCTTGTACGTGACAAGGAGAAGGGTCGCCTGTCCAACCTAGTGGGTTTTCTCTGGGTCCTCCTGAAATACAATTGAACCATATGTTAGTCCCTAAATGACCTAGGTTGTCCTGAGTGGACGTTAAACCCCATTTCTCTCTAACCAAGTGATTTATGAATCTGGGAGCCAGTCGTAAGCGCCCACTGCTATGTACATTGAAGCCGATCATAATTCAGTAGCGCAATGAATACAGCTGAGATGAATAATTATATGAATATCCCGAACTGAGAAGTGGCATCGGGTGTTTCTAAAACACCAAACATCATGCACGACGTTTGTCACTACTTGTAACTGATCAATCACGTACCGGTATCCACTTTAATTGTCCAGCACTTTTCCTTGAGTAATAATAAATAATAATTTTCTTTTCGTGTATCGACTATAATCTTATCTTTCTTTAGCAGGTAATATAGCTTATAACGTGTAGATATATTTTCTTATCTTCGAGCAGGTAACGGGTAATATAGCTTTAACGTGAATAACTCCGTGTCGTGTGATAATGAATGAAATATGCGTACAAATATTTTCTAGCGAGCTATATAGTATAGTCGTATAATTAACTGGGACTATTGCGTCATCATATGAAGCAACTCACGGTGAACATTTCATGATTGGACGGAGCCGATCAATACCAGGATTCCTGAAACTTCTATATATAATAGAGAGAGAGAAAGAAAGAGAGAGAGAGAGAGAGAGAGAGAGGGGGGAGATAGATAGAGAGAGAGGGGTGGGGTGGGGTGGGGTTTAACGTCCACTCTCTCTCTTTTGAGATCGAGAGAGAGAGAGAGGGGGAGGGAGAGATAGAGGGGGAGAGAGAGATGGGGTTTAACGTCCACTCGACACAAACTAGGTCATTTCAGGACTAGCATGTGGTTTAATTTTATTTAAATATTTCGCTTGCGCGTAAGGGTCTTTAGCAGTTGGAGGAAACCAAAGGACCCGGAGAAAACCCACGAGAAATATAGTAGATAATCTATATTTAGTAGGCACACGTGGGTAGTAGTGTTCCATAGGGAATCATATTCCTGAAGCAAGGAACACCGGGAGGAGTATGTACGGGATAGACAAATTGGTTTGTATAATAAAGGTGTACGTTTCTTTGATACACTGAATATATATCGATATCGATTGGGAATTAATTAACCAATACAGCGCGGTTTATTAACGCCCACTGATCACATCTAGGTCATACTGGGACTAACATTATGGTAGTTAGCGTGCGCTCTGATTGGGTGCAGCGGTGGCTCAGGGGTGAGTAACGATCTGGTTAATAATCAGGCGGTGCCAAGTTTGAGCCCAGTGTTTTACCCCCTGTCATGTCATTTCGGGACTATCATATGGTTTAAATTTATGACGCGTACGGCCTTTAACACACTTTAAACTATTCGGTCACACACAACCCCTCCCGACAACGACAAGTGAACTTTGACCATTCGGCTACCCAATCCCACAAAGAGCCTTAAAAGACCAGAAAGAATCAACCATTTCGAACTAGCAATTGGCGTCTCGCAAAACAGACACTTGAAGAGATTAAAATAAAACTTATAACTACTCATTGACTATATAACTGTAATATATAGTCAAAGAGTAGTAAGAAGTTTTATTTTAATCTCTTTAAGTGCCTGTGTCGCGCACGTACATATACACACCATGAAATAACAATAGAATCGATGACAGACCAAATGTTTCCACCAAGTCCACAAGTTTGCCCCACTATTTCAAAATCATTTTATATCGACAACTCAACCATGGAGTCCGGCCATCGTCAGGTCATAAGAACCGCCAACAGATGTTTTATGAAAGGAAAGAATTGAATGGTAAGTGACCCCCAATTACCATATTTTATCCACATTAAGAAGCTGGACGCCATTACACTAGCACACAGATTAAAATCCTGACCGCCCCCCCCCCCCCTGGATCGATAATAATATCATACACTGTGCAAAACACCAAAAACCACCGTTTTATGGACCAGGAGCTGGCTTTGAGGTTGTTGCAGACATCTTGAAAATGTGATGCCATGCCAATCGGTGCGTAATTGTTCAAGGAAAAAGCATGCAAAGTGTCATGTCGACACTACACCAAAATCAACAAGAACTGGTGTGAAATGAGGTTTAACGTCCTACTTTTCTGTAAAGGATCGGGTTAATGAAGACGGGCATACACCATGTAGTGTGCTATGAGGGAGGGAAGCTGCAATCCCAAGGCTATCGAGCCAGTATCTTACTCAATAAGACACCGTGGATCCCAAAAACAGATGGTAAGGGGTACAGTGTATCAATAAATATTGGTGATTCCTGTACCACCGACAAGGATCTAATAAACATTTGCACTTCCGTGGAAGCAGAATAAATGATTCTTCAAATTCTCGAAGTATATGTACTTTGTTTTTTCGGGCAAAATCGTATGATCGATTTAGAACTTCAAATGTCGGTCAACTAACTCAGTGTTTGTTTTCAAGCAGATCTTACCGTAGATAGACAGCCTAAGTTTAATATTATTGAAATGACATACATAATATTATTGAGTTAAAGATACATTATGTGAGATTTTTAAAGAGAGTTGGCCATTCTTGCTATAACAGTTCAAAAGTAGATGATGAAGGAAGAATATATTGAAAATTTCAGTCAAATTACTCTATTATGTACAGAGTTAATAACGTTGTAATATTTGACTAGAAATGGGAGTCAAATGTGTCTTCACCTTTGCCGATTGTTTGATTGACAGGCGTTAACTCCACCTACATAATCTCGATTATCAAGTAAAGTTTTCAATGACATTTGGAATATCGCTCAACAGCGGCCCCGCTAAGTACACTCTATCATTTAGCCTTGATCTAACTGATGACGTAAACATAACAATTAATAATATCATCACGGAACGCCATATTTGATTAAATCAATCAGTGAAATCCTATTTAAATCCAAGCTGTAGCCTAGCCATCCGTGGGTCTACAGAGTTGATTTTTGGCTTGTTGTTTAAATAAAGATCTAATTTATAATTTCTATAACATCTGAAGCCTAAATGAAAAATTGCAGTAATCAGAATTAGCTCTTGCATAATGTATCTTTAACATATTGATTTCAATCTTGTACGTGACATGAAGAAGGTTCGCCTGTCTAACCTCTTTGTGTGAGACCCTTTTCAATAATCAATTTACGTATTTAAACAATCTAGTTTCATTCATAAATACAACACACCTACATTTACTACTTGAATATTTTATATAATATATTTAACAATGACGCGCGCATCATTCTATATAATATACTACTTGCATATTTTATGCAATCAGGGTCGTTATGTAGGATTTTTAAAGTGGGGGTGTAGCAGAGTGGTGGGGCGTCAATATAATGACCAAGTTACTGATATTGATCATAATCAAGTGTATCAGTTTATAATTGAAAGACTGTCAAATTGTTTTGTTGTGGATGGGGGGGGGGCATTTATCGGGGCGCCTTATTTTTCTGGTACCCCCTTCCGCACTCCCGCTAGATACGGCCCTGTATACAATATATACTTTACAACGACGCACGTCCCATTCTAGATATAGTATATCATTAATCATCGAGAGACCATAATCAACTCTCGATGTCATCTTATCGGTACTATTTTCAATGAATTTGAATTCGATCTGCTGTTCAGCGTCCGTTGATTATCAAACGCACAAATGGACAATCGAAACTTTATTGATTATCGTGACAGTGCCAACAAAGACATTGGAGCCTACAAAGACTTTAAAATAAGCCAGCGTCTTACCCACTTAGCCATCATGATCCCCACATCACGTTCGTTCACATAAACAGATGGTATTATGTGCCCCGCCTTCATCGTAGGCGGCAGTTAAAAGCATTTTCCGCATCGAATAATTCATAATCTTCGATGGATTAATGGATTACTATTTCATTGTCGCACAACTCTATCAGAACAAATACGGTGAGGTTATAAGTCTGGCTAAACAAACCACACCAAAAAAGGTTAAATTATTATTTAATTACTTTGTAAAGAGTCTACATATAAAACAACCCACCCAAGACTAACTTTTAAAACAAGATCAGATGCCGCCGCAGACCTGAGACCTGAATCCAATGGATTGTGCCATCTAGAACAGTCTCTCGGAACAGATTAATGGAAGTAGGCACGAAACAATTTACGGAAGACGAACTGACGGATATAATGGCAAGTCTTCAACTTAGAAGAAATACAAAATTCGTTTTTTGAATGGAAAAGTTGCTAAGTGCAACACAGAAGATACCATGAATGAATTAAATTTGACAGTCTTTTTTTTTTCAAACCTCGTACTCCGTTAACACTGTTTGCAATCTAAGTAAAAAACAGATCTATATTTCGTTTCGTTTTTTATACTTTCGATGGCCTACACTACATGAAGACCAACTGTAAGGTTATGTCAGGGGGCGTACAAGCGGCTTTTGACCCTGATGACGTCAGGCATTGATTAATCAATTAGCGTCGACGTTTCGAGTGGTTAACCCACAGTTCCGTGCATCGCACACCATGTAGTCGCCGTAACAGATGGTTTCATTGGCTAATCCCTCCCGCCATCCAAAACACGGGTTATATAACAACTCTTCCAGATCCTAGTGCAGTACAGATAAGTAGACCGGCATTTTGAACTATAAAAAACGAAACGAAATAGGATCTGTGTTTTAATCAGATTGGACTATTTGAGAAGTCGATCTACTATCGTGAAGTTATCCAACAACGGGGGCTCTCTCTCGCAACGTTTCGTTTGATTAGAGATAATCCGAGGGATTTCTCGGGCCATTGCTTCAAGAGCATGGCCAAACCCCTGTTGTTTTATCGTCGGTTTACCATAGTTTTCAAGAGATTAAAAGTAAGAATGCCAATAATGTTCAGAGTATACAATTCAGTATTACCTACTAACCCAAATAGTAATGGTAGGCTACTAATAGATCACTGAAGTATTCTTTATTATTATACCTACTTCGCTTGTCAGTTTTCAGAACAGGTGTTGATATCAATTTTTGTCATATTTCAGTATTTTTAGACAAGACTGCTGTTAGGTAAGACATTAATAAATGGCTTTCGGGAAGGGTGTAAATAAGTGATCGTGTCAGGTGCCAGTTTTCTGTTAGACAGTGCCACTGTTAGTTATATTAACACGATGATGGTTTTTGTATCTGTGTGTCAGTTTTCAGATGAGGTAATTAATCGAATATAGGCCTACATAATAATATATCATATATATAGTGAAACACAAAAGGGTTACGTGTCCGAAATTTTGAGACAAGGTAAATACACCATTCCCCTATATTTTTGCGTTTTATTTTCATACATTCTCAGACTTTTATTTTTGAGCCCCTGTTTAATTCGGGATTGTCCCTTTAAGTTAAGAATTTAATAAACTTTCAATCACTGTTTATGAGAAATATCTTTGATCCAGAAACACAACACTTGCACATAGTTTCTTAATTGATGTATTTGGTACATTAAACCAACAAAAGTTTTATAAAAGGCTATATTATTGTTTAAGTTAAAATAAGGTGAACATATTTGAGTAAATTATTAACTTAAGCCTGAGAATAATTTGTGAACTCGGTGGACGAATAGTCGCCATATTAAAATATTGGTTATATATTATTATATATGTTTACAGTCAATCTCTCAAAGCAAGAAGTTGACCAAACGCACACATGTGAATGGCTATGCTTAAACCAATTATATATTGGATAATAGTAGGTGTATGTTATACCATATTTATATAGTAGCTGTACAAATATAAGATACCAGTGTAGCTAACAGGTGTAAACATGGTTGGTGTATTAGTTTAAAGTTATTATATATTACGACAAGGTGGTTACAAAGATTAGGAAGGCGGGGTGGGGGTGGGGTGTACAGGCCATGGACTGGGTAGGGAGTGGTGAAAGGAGAACATAGACGTTTCCTCTTGATTTTCCAATTGTTGACGATTGTACCACGTGTTACCCACAGTATCTAGGTGGTTCCGAATGTACCACGTGTTACCACGAGAATTAGGTGGTTCCGAATTACCACGTGTTACCACGAGAATTAGGTGGTTCCGAATTACCACGTGTTACCACGCTTATGAGGTGATTTCGAATGTACCATGTGTTACCACGCGTATATTAGGAGGTTCCAATTCCACCAAGCGTTAACACATTAATTAGGTGGTTCCGATTGGACCACGTATTACCACACTAATCAGGTATTTAGTGTTGGTCAGGATTTTTTACGCTGCGAGTGGCGTGGAGCGGAGGGTCGGGCTAGGAACAATGTAGAGTCCATGTTTGCGTAGACGTAAATAGCCCTATCAGTTGCAGTTGGAATTGAATGAAGAGTACACGCAAAACGCTGTTGTCTGGGCAAAATGTCCCTCCTTACACATTGCTGACTTACGCTTGTCTTCATTATCCCGGTGCAGGAATGTAGTATGTCAAATCTCGTTTCATTACACTTCTGTCTTTTAACTATACGCATTAGGGCTACTGATAGAATTCCTTAACCGCAAAATTAAAGAGATAGAAATGGGGTTCGTTTAACGTCCCCTCGACACAAACTAGGTCATTTCGGGACTAACACATTGTTCAATTTTATTTGAATAATTCGCTTGCACGTAGGGGTCATTACCAGTGGAATTAAATCGAAACCACGCCAGTTGACTCAATGACAGACCTTATGATACAACACACACACTCTAACCATTCGCCCCCCCTCCCACTTAACCATTATACTTACACTTTGCGGAACATCTTATGTCATCTAGCTAAAGAATGAACTAAATTTGTAATATAAAACTTCTATGTTGGTTACTTTATTATTATTCACTAATTCAAAGTTCACAAAGTTCACGGGGTGAAGGTGACGTGGATCGATCTATTGTCAGATATTCAATAAGTCACTGTGTATTGTTCGACCAGACCTCCTCTGACAGTACGTATATTGTATCAAAACACTCGATACCATATTGACTTATTTCGTACAAGTTTGTCTAACACATAGAGGTCAAATAGAGATCACTACGCGCAAGCCAATTATTGAAATTAAAAAGGACCATATATATAAGTACTGAAATGACCTAGATTGTGTCGAGTGGGCGTTAACCACCTCTCTTTAATTAATTATTAGATTCACACATTGCAGAGAAATCATATCTCACGTACTCAATTGAATGAGTGAGTTGTTGACACATAACAAAAGATTTATAAAACCAAAACATAGATGATTCTAGGATATCAAGTTTATTACTTATGTTGGGACATTCCTATTGTCCAATTTGGCTTAGTAACAAATTATCATAATTACGTAATAATTGTTTAATTACATTTCTTTTAGACATCATAAAGATTCCTTACTTTTAGAAATCGCCTGTGTTCACCTGCCAGTTGTACTAAATTAGCTGCCTTTCTCGTAACCTACGTTACCAGCGAAATAAACCAATCCGCCAACCCCATGACCACCCCCTTCCTCCCAATAAAACACTTCTCGATCTTTGACATGCACACCATTCCGACACCCGACCCCGACCTCCAAATAACACATTTGGTTGACAGGTACACCATTCCGTCCCGGAAGAGTTTATAATAATAGATGTATGTCAAGGTTAGCCATAATTTACTGTATCAGACTTGATCAAACCAATACTCGGTGGATCAAAACAAGCCTCGAGCAAACACAAGCCTGATTAGATTTGTTGAATTGAATCATTTCACTATTCTTCTGTTATCGCTAGGTTATTCTGTCTTAGGGTTATCAATAAAATAATTAAAACGAGAAGGAGAGAGAGAATGAGAGAGAGAGAGAGAGAGAGAAAGAGAGAGAGGAGGGGAACAGAGATACGAGACAGACAGAGAGGGGTGGGGAGGGATATATATAGAGAGAGGGTATGGAGAGATAGAGAGAGAGACAGAGAGAGGTTGGGAGAGATATATAGAGAGACATACAGAGAGAGGGGGTGGGGAGAGATATAAAGCGAGAGAACAGAGAGGAAGAGGGGTGGGGAGAGATAAAGGGGGTGGGACGAGAAATGGAGAGAGACAGACAGAGAGAGGAGGTTGGGAGAGATAATGAGAGACAGACGGTGATTTGTTGGGAATAGATATAAAGAGAGAGAAGGAGGGGATGGGAATATATATAGAGGGAGAGAGTGAGAGAGATATAAAGAGAGACATAAAGGAAAGTGTGGAGAGAGAGAGAGAGAGAGAGAGAGAGTTATATGTTGTTTATGTCAATATTTATATCCTCAATAACAACAGAAAACCATCAACTTTTTATTGATGTAAATATATTCCATGTGCTACTACGAAACACGTGTTACACCGTTATTATCGATATTAAGACTTCATTAAAGTATAATATCCCTATTTCCACGAGTAACTACATTTTGAAACGCCCACTACATTCCACATCATTCTCTCTCTCTCCATATTATACTACCAGTCGCCCACGAACTGGATATATACTACTGATTTTCCTTTTTGGTTTGAAACATCGAGGTTATGTCAGGGCGAAACCATGTCGATGTTCAGTGTGCTGTGACCTTCCGTTCCGGAGTTACGCCCCCTATTGTTTTTAATGAATTTTTTTTTTTTTCAAATATAGCGTGGATCGTTTGAGTCCATAAGTGGCGCCCATTGTTTATCGAATCACAACTGTCAAGCGTTCTAACGCGTGCACAAGACAGTTGTCCTCTTGTCTACGATATCGCCATAGGTGGATGTGGACGTTACACTCCAGAAACGAACGAAGCTGCCCTTGTCAGTCCGTACCCGGCACCGCCTGTTTGGTGAACCGGCGCCATATTAACGAAGCGACAACAATACATTCCTTAGGCGTCTTCATTAGCCCAGTATGAGTAGAACAGTATAAAATTAAATTCCATTTTAATTTCCTTTAACGCCAAGCAACATGTAGCGCCTTGTGATCAACCCGGTAATCCAGACACCAGACGATATTTATATTTGGTTTTCAGAAGCAGAAACTACTTGGTGGAAGGTTTGTTTGGAGAAAGGACAGTGTTTCCAGTCAAAATATAGAAACTGAAAACTATGGACAACATTCATGAAAGCTGGCGTCGGTAACGGTCATTAGTAGAGTTACTAGTCCAAATATATAAAACTTAAAGTGTCAATCCCGATAATGTTTTTGAGAATAAAACTCTTTAATTTTGTGTTAAAATCCATTAAGATCCAATACCTTAGGACCGAGCAACTAACTAAATAGATGTGATACGTTTTCAAACAACTTAAACCCACCAGTCTTCATCTTAAAATAGAGTCCGGTGTCCCAAACTGTCTTATCCGGGATTTGATAAAACCAGAGTTTTATTTTATAAAAATAATGTGTCGGTGAAATTTACGTTTTGTTATCTAGTACAGCACATGGACCATTCACCGTGTAGACCTCTGAAGGAACGGGAATCGATTATCGGGTCACCCAACGAAAGAATTGACCCGAAATCTTAAAATGGTTACGTGCCCAGATAAGCTGTTTTAACGCTCACGTACAAACGACTCAATATTTTGAGCTGAAATTTTGAGTCAGAGTATATACACCAGTCTTTTATATTTTGGCGTTTAAATTTCATACGTACTCGGACTTTTATTTTTGAGGCTCTGTTCTATTCGGGACTGTCCCTTTAAGTGTGGGTTACATTAATGGAAGCTGGCCTTGAAGAAATGGCCACCAACAAGCAGTGTTACCAGCCAAATACAGAAACCGGGAACTATATGCTACATTCATGAAAGCTGGTCCAGACTTATCTGTGGTATCACTTAGGTGGAAGCGGACGTTAAATAAAGCTATTTCACACATGCTGGTGGCTACATTCATGAACGCTTGCCCCGGGAGGTACAAACCGTGCACTAAATCTCCTAGAAAATCGTCATGCCTACAATTCATGTAACTTTATTTTCAAAATTTTATCTAAGCAACGTATCTATTCAATATTTTGTCTTACTATGAAACTCCCTACACCAATATTAATAACAAATCAATCACTCTGCTGCCAAATCTTTGTAAAAAAAAAACAGCATGAGTTATAAAGGCTCAAACCTTTGGAATTCTTTACCATCTTGTTTTAAAATGTCCACTGAATTAGATTCTTTCAAGAAACAACTTTTTAAATATCTCACTGTCAAAGGATAATACTGGTTCACTCTATGTTTATATATTAATATATATATAGGTATTTTTTTCTTATTTCACACATTTTTTATGCCTTTTGACATTGTTAAGTATACTTTTACTATCTGTAATTATATGGGTGTTGTCATCTTTTGTATTATAATTTCATTCTGGTTATTGTATACTCCTATTCATCCATCTCCTTTATTTGTTTTGCTATCATCTTTTGTATTATAATTATTTGTTTTGCTATCATCTTTCGTATTATATTTGTTTTGCTATCATCTTTTGTATTATATTTGTTTTGCTATCATCTTTCGTATTATATTTGTTTTGTTATCATCTTTTGTATTATATTTGTTTTGCTATCATCTTTTGTATTATATTTGTTTTGCTATATATATCGTCTTTTGTATTATATTTTGTTTTCACGAAGGGCAGGATGGTAGAAAGGCTTCTACAGCTTAATCCTTTATACTTCTAAAATAATGTTATTATTATTTTTATTATTAATCTACATGTACATTCATTCATAAATAGTTACTCAACCGTGAAAGTCACTGGGACATATGAAACTGTTGTAACTATTAAATCAAGTTTCTACAAACAACATATTAACCTTAACAGACAAATGACCTGAAAAATTTCCGTGAATACTATTTGTATTCGAGGTCAAATTTACAAGAGCAAATTTATTATATGTTGACCTATTATCAGACAATAAAACTTTTTCCTTTGTCCCTTTCTTCTCTCCATAAAAACTCAACTCAATTGATAAACTGCTGACTAACCTGGACTCTCTGGAGCATGAAATAAAATACAATATCTTGGTTATTATACGGAAACTTTCTCGGTCAGTATTCGGATCACTGCCGAAGACCCCTATGCGCATATCCCGAAATGACCCAGTTTGTGCTGAGTGGACGTTGGACGTTAAATTATACCAGGCCCAAATGTATGATAATTCTACTAGGCCCAAATGTATGATAAATCTACCACGTCCAAGTGTATGATAAATCTCCATGCCCAGCTGTATGATAACATTACCAGGCCCAAATGTATGATAAATGTACCAGGCCCAAATGTATGATAAATCCACCAGGCCCAACTGTATGATAAATTTACCAGACCCAAGTCTATGATGACTCGACCAGGCCCAAATGTATGATAAGATAAATTTACCAGGCCCAAGTGTATGATACATCTACCAGGCCCAACTGTATGATAAATCTACCAGGCCTAAGTGTATGATAAATCTCCATGCCCAATGGTATGATAATTCTACCAGGTCCAACTGTATGATAAAGGTCAGATATAAACTGTTATTACTATCCTGTATATTTTATTCACGCCCTAGAAAGCAGAGACAGTTATTCCAGATTATTATCTATATCTGTATGTTTTGTTATTGTTCTGTTTAACCTACTAGAATTGAAACATGTAACCTATATTGTTGACCCTTAACTGTATCATGGTTCAGCAATACAGGCTTTTATCCCCGGCCGGCAGGAACAGAACGCTTTACCCCAAACAACCAAATACTAATACTAACTAAATACTACATAATACTAACTAAACTGACAGAATACTTGAATTACACCACCTACACCCCCAAAATAAGTAAATTCTCGGAATAGAATGATCTTATATCGTACGTTAAACTCGGGTGTATATTTATAGTACCTGAAAGTTGAGACATCGGTCAAATATCTACCAATTCTAACTCAATACTACAAACTACTATCCCCACACTACCCTATTATTATACAAAATTGACAGAATTCTTCAATTACTTCAATATCATTGAGTTAATTCCTAGAAATCTGAAATATCTATTTATATATCTGTAATAACTACAAAACTAAAATTAAAAACGGAATGAAAAAAGTAAAGTAAACAATCTAATTAGATCTCTTTTTTTCATTGCAACCATCTCAGTTTTCTTATTTCACCTTAATATCAAGGTTTCTTTCCCGTACGTGACAATGTTTACAAGGTTAAGATCTTAAAGTCAAGATTGATAGCAGATTTCGTCATCGGTTTTGGCTTTCTATAGCCTTTACCGTATACAATAATCCATGATGTGTTCTAACTCAGTCATCCAATCTACCAGATTTAAAAAACAACCCAAAACAATTAGTGTCCTGTTCTACACAAATTAATGGGCGTAAAAAATTAAAAATAAATCCGCCAAGTAAAATCCGGTTTAAAGAAATCGCTAGACAAGAAAATAGATTGTAATCTTTAAAGGTCTCCTATGTCCGGATCGGATCTGAGGTCATGTGGTTCAAAGCGAGAATTTCATATCTTCTTACTCTATATACTGTGTGAGAAACTAGAAAAACTGCCTATTTATTCACATTTAATTCTTCTAGTAATTCGGCGGACCTTAAAATGTGTGTGTGAGAGAGAGAGAGAGACAGAGACAGAGACAGAGAGAGAGAGAGAGAAATGGGGTTTAACGTCCACTCAACACAAGTAGGTCATTTCGGGACTAAGATATGGTTTTAATTATTATTTCAACAATTCGCTTGCGCGTAGGGGAGGAAACCGGAGTGCCCGAAGGAAACCCACAGGGTTGAGAAGGCGCCCCTATCTCCATGCCACAAACGCTAACACCAGGGCTCGAAACCACAGCCGCAAGCCAGAGGTGGTCGGCCAGCTTGAGGTCGAAGCGCGGCACTCTAGACCACTAGGTCATCCCACCCGCCCCCTTTAAATATGACGCCACTGGTAATCTGATAAATATTAGTAATATCCGGTTCGTAAATATGTGAAACTATTTGAATAGATGTCAATAAATTAAATAAATATTGACGTCTAAATTTACTGTAAACAAGTAAGTCTATACGGTATACCTGTAGGTATGATGTAAGTAGGGTGTATATATAATAACACAAGGTACAATTGTATGGATACACGATTACTTAGTTTGATACTAAGCGACGTTCCGACGAGGATACTCTCGTCTTTATCAAACAAATATAATATAATAGTATGCGTGTATATGTAATTCGGCCATCCATCCCCACCCCCTGTAAACAGGTAAGTATATATATTATACTAGTATACCTGTAGATATGATGTAAGTAAAGTAATGTGTATATACCTGTAATGTAGACGATGTAAGGTATGCGTGTATAGGTAAAGTATATATATATATATATATAGGTTGGTAGGTATAGAGGCGTCAAGGGCAAACTACATCAACAGGTTTATTAACCTCGTATACTGTTACGGGAATAGTACAAGCATAAATAAATATAATACACAACTTTAAAGATTTACTTCATAGTTTATATCACATAGGTATATTTTAACCTTGATCAAAAGTACTGTAAGAGTATTGAATGAAACGTTGTTTGATCAAGTTTATCGAGATAGCTGTAAGGGTATTGAAACGTTGTTTGATAACCCAACTTTATAGATTTACTACTCAGTTTAATACACAGGTATCTTTATCAAACAACGTTTCAATACTCTTAGAGGTATTTTGATCAGGGTTAAAGATACTTGTGTAATAAACTTAGAAGTAAATCTTTAAAGTTGTGTTTATCAAACAACGTTTTAATAATCTTACAGGTATCTTTGTCAAGGTTTTGTTAATTAACCAAGAAGGTGTTTGTCCATAAAGTTGTGTTATTTACCTATTCGTCTAAATGACATTCAATGAGAAAATGTATATAAGATATGTGAAGTTCCTAAATAAATAAGCTGTGGTACAAGTGTTACGTGGACAAGTCCTGATTATCTGTTATTATCCTACTAAGGGTCAGTTATTATTATTGTTTATATTCTTGTTTATTTATTGTCATTGTGGATTTCTTTTAATTATTGTAATGGTTTCTTCTGGTTATTTAATAATTTGGTGTATTGAACAACAAAAACAACGGATATTTATCATTAACTTGAAAACATGAACAGGGGCCAGTTGCTCAAAGCTCCGTTATCTTTTAACGATCCGTTAACTTTAAGATTGTTGCTGGAAATAAAGGCCCCGAACATTCTGTGGTGCAGATTTTTCCTACAGATTTATGCTAATATTCTAAAGGAAAAAATAAAGTATTCTATAGTGTTTTCTGTAGTAAATTTAACGCAAACAACACGTTACCAAGATATGTCCATTAGAGTTTAACGGATTGTTAAAATAACTTAGTTTTGAGCAACCGACCCCTGTACGATATGTATATGTTACGAAACATCGTTAATAAATAATAGAGAAGTAGTTATATTCTTATATACCCTGTGTTGTGTTTTGTTATGAAACGTTTATAACGCACAATGTCTTAAAACATGAAATTAAATGAAATGAAATGGGGGTGTGTAGGCCTACTTTTCTGAATCAACTGGGCTATACGCCATACTGTGGGCTATGAAGTAATATTGGCTGGCGCTACAATCTACTCTTTTTTCGAATTCCATCCCTGAAGGGTTCTTTACGTACATGTGTACCAGTAACCTAAGTTATCGAGTCAACGTCTTACTTATTGGGTCACCATGGCTGCAGGTCGTCTGCTGATATAACTGTTAATCATAAAATGTGACATTCATGTTTTACTTTTTTATCTAAATATAAATCAAAACTTGACACAAGGTCTAGGAATATCCCAATCTGATTAAAACACAGATCCAATTTCGTTTCGTTTTTTTTTAGTTCAAAATTTCGCTTTTACTCGTCTTTACATATGTAGGCCATCAAAAGTATACAAAAAACGAAACGAAATACTTGTATAGATCTATATTTTAATTAGATTGGGAGTGATAACTCATGTATTGAAGATCCATTAGTTTTAACTAATTGAGGGGCCAGGGTGGCTAAGAGAGTAAGACGCTGATTTGTTAATCCTGTAGGTCGCGGGTTCGATCCCTGCATTGGCCGAAAAAGTCCATCGGGATTTCCCCTTGTCAGTGGTGCAGGAGTCAGCAGGACGGATGACATAATAAAGACAACTGTATACACCTTGGCGTGCATGTAAAAGATCCTCTGTCAGATGGAATTCGATATAATACTAGGCCATAGTGTCCCTGCCCGGGCAAAATTTCACCCATAGCAAGCTGTATGGCGCATGCCCGTCTTCATATTAGCCGAAGCAAAACAGTAGTACGTTAAACCCAATTTCATTTTTTGTAACTTATTGATATGATGTAACTTATAATTTAAAATAAAAATATTATGAAATACATACCTTGAAAAAAGATATGTTAATAGTCCTATATTTTGACTCTGCAACACAAACACCAAAAATAAAAACAGGCGAGAAAGATTTGTCCGAAACAGATTAGATTATTGTATATTCACAATATTCTTTCACACAACACCTTTTTCTTACATTTTTACAAAAAAAACTCGATAAATTTGTTGCTATTGACGAAATTTCCTCTGCTCTCTGTCAGATTCGCTCGAATATTACCTATAACAATGTACTTTGACACAACACAAAAAAACCGATAAATTTGTTGCTGAGAGATTCGCTCCAATATTATCTGTAACAACGCACACTCGATCTAGATATAAGACTCGCACCAGAATAAAGACACAGGGAAATAATGAACGATTTGTTATGATTTATGATACATAATTATTATAGGCTATGACGATGTCTAGACGTAATGTTATAACATATGACGTGTACTAGTATAACAGAACAACTTTAACCTTTTTGCCTGTCAATTAATATTACAGTGTATTGAACTCGGGTCCGTAGCCAAGGGGGAAGGGGCTATAGGGGGTTAGCCCCCCCCCCCAAAAAAAAAAACGAATTAGTCCCCCCCCCCCCAAAGAAAAATAATACTACAGTGTATCAAACTCGGGTCCTTAGCCACGGGAGGGGGTTAGCCCCCCCCCCCCCGAAAAACGAATAAGTCCCCCCCCCAAAAAAAAATATTTCGCCAACAATAGTGATTTCTTAGGAGCGCTCTTAGCCGGACACATCCTCAGCCCCTCTAAAAAAAAATTCGTAGCCCCACCAAATTTTATGAGCTGGCCACGGGCCCGTGAACTATTGCGCCATGATTCTGCTCGAAGCGGTAATTTTATTATTCCTATATTATGTACTATTACCTGTCTCTTGCTTTCACATAGTTGGAATTCGATAAAAGAGTAGGCCGTAGTGCCGCTATCCGGGAATATATTCGCTCATAGCACACACACTGTATGGCGTATGTCCGTCATCATTAGCCCGGTTCGGAGCAGAACAGTAGGACGTTAAACCTCATTTCATTTCACATTGGCTCTGTGAGCAAGATGTTGTGGTCTCAGGAGGTTCATCGGGATATACAAGCGCAGTGTCCACTATAACAATATTCCACTAAGGAGTAAGGATTGGGGGGTTGGGGTGGCCTAGTGGTCTAGAGTGCCGCGCTTTGACCTATAGCTGTCCGACCACCTTTAACTTGCGGTTGTGGTATCGAGCCCTGGAGTGAGCGTATGTGGCATGGAGATAGGGGAGCCTTCTCAACCTCGTGGGTTTCCTCTGGGCACTCCGGTTTTCCCCCACTGCTAAAAACCCCTACGCGAAAGAGAATTATTGAAATAAAAATAAACCAGAATGTTAGTCCCGAAATGACCTAGTTGTGTTGCGTGGACCGTAAACCCCATCTCTCTCTCTCTCTCTCTCTCTCCCTCTCTATCCCCCTCTCTCTCTCTCTCTCTCCACCAAGGATTGAAGTAATACTAGTAAAATACTTGCCTATATCGTTAACTGTCCCTCGTATAATCTATATAACACAGATAAGATAAGTAGGTGCAGTGGGCTTTTATTTGGGTATTAAGTCAATACATAAAAAAATGTATAAAATCATTCAGTGTTTCCGTTTTATTTTGCTATGTAACTGTGACTGGTAGAAAAATATTTGTATTGTTTGAGCATGAACGTAACTGGCCGCTATGCTATTGGTGATCTATATTAAATTGTATACTCGCATTAAGGATTTAGGTTGGGACATACTTCATTGGGACATACTTCACCGCGCAACTACAGTGGTGGAATAGTTTGACGACCTGTCGTTTGTTCTTTTTATTGCTAGCCCCGGATCCATTCACTTGATTTGATATGTACGTTTGTTGTTTGCGTTGTTTGTATATTGTGTGTCTCTTGTCCGTAACTTTGTATGTGTAACAATTTGATTAAAATATAGATCTTTATTTCGTTTCGTTTTTTTTTTATTTACTTTCGATCGCCTACACTGCATGGAGATTTGACAAGTTATAGTGGGGAGTTCACGTCATGGGTCAAACGAACGCCTGTTGACCCTATGACGTCAGACATTGATTAATCAATCAGCGTTGACGTTTCTAGAGGTTTACCGAGCAGAGAACGCAAAGAAGTTGCCGTAACAGACCGTTTCATTGGGCCAATTCCTCACATCAATAAGAACGCCTATTATATAAAAACTCTTCCAGATCCTAGTGTAGTAGTAGTATTAAAGACAAGAAAAACGAATTTTTCAACTATAAAAAACAAAACGAAATAGGATCTGTGTTTTAATCAAATTGTCTGTTTGTTTGTTTCTGTGTGGTTGTGTACCTTCCGCACTTTATGCCATGTCACCATGACGAAGTAGAATTGTCTTACATCTGGACAGTCTCTATTTGATTAGTATTGGGACAAGCTATATGGTTAGCAATGGGACAGTCTCTATTTGATTAGTATTGGGACAAGCTCTATATGGTTAGCAATGGCCTTAACTTTATATGGAAATAATTGGACAAGCTCTATGTATTATTATTGAGTATCATTTGAACAGAGGAAGCAGAAGTCTTGGCCATATTTGGGCCTAAGTTTTTTTGGGCTTAGAAAATTAACAAACCAAATATTATCAACAAGTTCATATATTATAGACGGGTAATTTCATTATTGTCGTGCATGAGATAGAATAGTAAGTATCAATTCTGATGTTTTGAAGAGCCTATTCAGCTCTTCTATGTGGTTGACAAGTTTATGTGTTCAAACGGTCATATTAGTGCGCTGTTATAAAGCTATGTGGGCGATACGGAGAACGCTATATCGGGTTAGGCTTGGCCGAGGGTTATGGTTACGGCTATCTCTGTCTTGTTGTCGAGAATCTGACTAAATCTGAAGGTCCTAGCCCTAACCCTTATTCTAACCCACAATCCACATATTACATCATAAAATGCGCGGGACCTTCTCGGATCTAGCGTTCTCTGGGCGATACCGGAGAACTGTACGAAAATGGTCCGACTATTTAACCTCGTGGGTTTTCGCGGAGTTATCCGGCCGCAAGCTAATTATATTATGTATGCTGTTATGGTGAGTTCTATTTTTTATTTGTATAGCAGTCGGAAGTGATTTTGAAATGTTGCTATGGTAACTAATGTTAGTAAAGTAATTAATTTTCGATAATATAATGAACTCGACATCGTTGCTTATCGTACTTTATATTTACGATGATTAGTTTGCTTAAATAATACATGTATATTGCCATCAAAATCCCCTGTCGATTCTTTTTCTGTCCCCTTAGTCTTACTTAGATTGTTTTAGTTGTTAATGTGCCAATGCAATAGAAACATTCGCTATATAATTAATATATCGTTTCATAGACCAAAAACGTTTTATGAGGTAAACAGACACACATTCATATAAATAAAACTGTTTTTTAACAGTTAAAACAGTCAAGACTTCGGGTAATTAGGAAGGGAATGCTGGTTTAGTTTGACAAACTGACAAGTGGTTTAATTTTTTAACGTAATATGTTACCTGTATGAATTCATCAAATGAGAAATATTCTTCAAAATAAACTGGAATAAGACTTTGATATCAACCATATCCATTATATGGCCCTTTTGTTTTGAAATCTTTGTGTGTAGAAAAGTTCATTTCTAAATCATTGTGTATAAGGATGTTGAAGGTTAATGGTGCATTCATCAATCCAAACGGCAATGACCCCGATTGAATAATCTCTGAATGTCTGTTTACTGTACCCACAAAAGGCATGAATACCATATCTCCCGATTATGGGTGATCTTTGGTTAGGAGAAGAAGATGATTATGGTTCCATCCGAACAACTAAGCAGCTGTCCCTTTTTAGGCACTCCATCCTATACCACCGTAACCGCGCCGTAAAATCTTGATGAACTTTATCGGCCAACACCGTAAGCGACCCCCCCCCCCTCCAGACTAGCGTGCCAACATCCATCTCACTTATTAGCCACCGTGGCTCCCGGTAATTGTTTGCATCAAAGACTAAGTACGAAGACAGTTTGAATATGTACAGCAACGTTAACAGGATAATTTCACTCGTTTAAAAATCCTTAATTTCATTTCATTCTGAAATGAATGCCGGCACCTTCACCCCTCCGCCCCTCTCTCCGCACGCCATTGTCATAAATAGACATAAATCAATTCCAAATAATGAAACCTATATGTTAATTAATTGGAAATGTCATATTTGTAACATTTGTTGTACTTTTAAAAATTAAAACGTATTGCCTTCCTTTTAACCTTTGTGGGTTTTTTGTTATTTATTTATGCATGCATGAAGAGAGAGAGAGAGAGAGAGAGAGAGAGAGGGAGCGAGAGAGAGAGAGAGAAGAGAGAGAGAGAGGGAGAGATTGGGTTTAACGTCCACTCGACACAAACCATGCTTAGGGGTCTTTAGTAGTGGGAGAAAACCGGAGGACCCGGAGAAAACCCACGAGGTTTGACAGGCAACCCTACTGGTGATTCGAAACCACGACAGTTGACTTAATGACAGACTTTATGATACAGCGCGCAAGTGTTAACCATTCGGCTTCCCCGCCCTAAAAGTAGAAACCTTAATCGGTAATAAACAGTTAATGTATTGTGCCATCTGTACAAAGAGGAAACTAATATTGCGCTGTCAAAAACAGATAATTACAAACAAAAAAAAAGGTTATTATTGAGCTTCTTTGTAAATTGTTTCTATTTTTAGAATTGTTGCGTTGTTCTCTTGTATAGTCGAGACGATTGTATTTGACCTCGATCTGATTATTCAGCAAATAGATTAACCGAGTTCGCATTCGTAAAAGGGAAAAAACAGTGTTCAGTGCAATGTCAAATTTCTTGGTAGGTCGAATAGAACCGTCTAAAGTATTAAAGGGGTAGTTACCCACATAGAAATTGTGGCTTGACTTTACAGTAGCCGTAAAGGTGGGAGGGAGTTCTGGTCGCGGACATTTCGGCCATATCATCTGAATGAAGACCAAGGTTATGGTTATCTGCCCAAATGCCACGGGCGTTCGGGCCACGCATATTTCAGCGATATATTCTTGGGTCACTGTTATTGAATGGTCAGAATTTATGAACTATAATTTTCCGAACGAACTGTGAATATTTGCCCCTAATTGATTACACGTTTGTTGATGAATTTGACGAATTTGACGTCTAATACATTATTCAAAATGTTATGGACAGTATTGAACGTTTGGGCCTGTTTTCCTCTTTTTATTGCCTACGCCCATTGATTTAGCTTTCTTTCGTGTTCAATTTTAATAGTTGTTGATAGCGCTGCCAAATCGTCTTAATAGATTCACGCAACAATTTAACCGATTTCTTCTGGAAGCTGTAGGATTTCATCATTTTATTGATTGTGTGATTTACGGTAAAAACGGAACTAATTCGTCTCCCGCGTGAATCGTGGAATAATTGAAATCGGGAATCTAGAATTACCACAGTTTGTTTGAAACTAAAGTTAATGTAGCATTATTTCAATCAATTCCGGCAATTTAAAGATACACTCTCTCGTCCAAACACACAAGTCTTTATGAGCAAAGTCGGGGCTAAATTCTCAAACTATACAAAGTGTTTTCGACTACAATCGTTGATTTAGCGTAGGCCCGGGGAAACTTCCCTGAAAGCACACTATATGGCATGTGCCCGTCTTCATTAGCCCAGTCGGAGCAGAACAATTAGACGTTAAACCCTATTCAATGTCAACATGAATGTGTTAATTCCCCTGGAAAGTGAATGGTAATCTGGAATTTCTATTTATAGTATTGGTGAAAAATGGAACGGCAATACATTGAATAAACAATTTATTTTACGAAATATTTGCACTAGTTTGTGTCGAGTGGACGTTTCTAAAGTTCTGTACTTTTGTCTGATTGTTTTGGGGGAATATTTACCGATTTATGGACGGAAATGGATTGGTTGTTGATAGTATGGGTTAGTATTTGTATTGGTTGATTTGTTCCAGGGGCGGAAACAGGATTTTATGCAGGGAGGGGGGGCAGAATCCTGAGATTTACATGGTGCCCCCCCCCCCCCCGGAGGAACCGCCTCTGAGTTTGTGATTTATTTCATTGCTGAGAAATATACAACCACTTTCGCACGGCTTCACAAATTATTGCCATGCAAGGCATTCGACGTTGCTGTTTCGTATTTGTAATTAAACATTTTATTGATACCGGAAGTGAAGTTATCTTTAGAACGAGATATTTATTGATAACGGAAGTGACGCTATCTTTAGATAAATATATTTTATAGATACCAGAAATGACGTTATCTTTTATAGAGCTTTTCCCAATACTAATCAAATAGAGACTGTCCCATTGCTAACCATATAGAGCTTGTCCCAATACTAATCAAATAGAGACTGTCCCATTGCTAAGCATATAGCTTTTCCCAATACTAATCAAATAGAGACTGTCCAATTGCTAACCATATAGCTTTTCCCAATACTAATCAAATAGAGACTGTCCCATTGCTAACCATATAGAGCTTGTCCCATTGCTAATCAAATAGAGACTGTCCCATTGCTAACCATATAGAGCTTTTCCCAATACTAATCAAATAGAGACTGTCCCATTCCTAACCATATAGCTTTTCCCAATACTAATCAAATAGAGCATGTCCCATTACTAACCATATAGCTTGTCCCAATACTAATCAAATAGAGACTGTCCCATTACTAACCATATAGCTTTTCCCAATACTAATCAAATAGAGACTGTCCCATTGCTAACCATATAGCTTTTCCCATTGCTAACCATATAGAGCTTTTCCCAATACTAATCAAATAGAGACTGTCCCATTGCTAACCATATAGAGCTTGTCCCAATATGAACCATATAGATATTGTAGATTGTTTGATTACTAACCATAGATGACTCTACCTCTTTACTTAATTGAAATATCGATATCATTATTTGTAAATTTAATACTTTCCGTGTGTTTGTTGTATTGAATGGGGAGTTGAACTTAGTTGACCATCCATAAAAGTCGATAAAAAAAGGTTGTTGGCGTCTATTGATAATCAACATATGGTAGATAAACAGTAATATTTATATTGTCTCGGTGACAGATGGATTTATTGGTAAATATAACAACTTCTACAACTTGTTTATACACCTGACGGGATACCACACTATAACACAATCTGATCCAACTTGTCTTGATTCAACAATAACAATACAAACCATAATACTATAACACAATCTGGTCCGACTTGTCTTGATACAACAATTACAATACATCCCATCTGTCCGATTTGTTTTGATACAACAATAAGAATACATCCCATAATACTATGACATAATTACAATACATCCCATATTACTATGACATAATTACAATACATCCCATAATACTATGACATAATTACAATACATCCCATAATACTATAACAACACAATTACAATACATCCCAACAACATAACACAATAACAATACACCCAATAACCATTATACTATGAGAGATATAACCAAGTGGACGTTAAACTCCATTCCTCATATCTCTCTCTCTCTCTCTCTCCCTCATCCAAATAACCATTATACTATGAAAGTTGTAACCAAGGTCCATCCATGTAAAAATCGACTGACCCGAAAAATAACCCTTGACAGATGGAGCAGACAGACATATTGTTAATATAATAATAATAATAATCGCGTCATTTTACAAGGGTAGCAAATTAGGCCTGGGGCCTGTTTCTAATCTGGCCCTTGGCACAGTTCGTGCGAATGATTTCGATCATTACTGCATGAAGAAACCGAAGAACTCGGGGGAAACCTGCCTGATCGGACGGGAGACCGAATATCCCTCTCACTTACAACGATAAAGTTCATGCCCTGAGTTGGGATTGAACCCTCGCTGCATTGGTGAGAAGCCGCCTCTCTATCGCCACGGCTATCCGACCAGCTCAAAATATATATGTATATATAATTTATATTCAATATTGCATGTTTATGTTCAATACTGCGTGTATATATTCAGCACGTGTTTTATACAACTTGTTTATATTTAACACGTGTTTATACTCAACATGTGTTCATATTTATATTCAATATTATGTCTTTTATTTAATTTGTAATAAGTAGATAATAACCGCTAGCCGAAACCAATAATCTATAGTTTAGAAAACATCAGAAGATTGATAAAAAAATTGTTCGTAAACGGCTGGCATTTAAAATAAATCTTAGGCCAGTTTGAGGACTAATCTAACGATTTTATAATTCTTTTGTGTTCATCAAGATTTTACGGCGTGGTAACGGTGGTATAGGATGGAGTGCCTGAAAAGGGACAGCTGCTTAGTTGTTCGGATGGAACCATAATCATCTTCTTCTCCTAACCAAAGATCATCCATAATCGGGAGATATGGTATTCATTCCTTTTGTTGGTACAGTAATCAGACATTCAGAGATTATTCATTCGGGGGTCATTGCCGTTTGGATTGATGAATGCACCATTAACCTTCAACATCCTCATATTCAATGATTTAGAAATGAACTTTTCTACACACAAAGATTTGAAAACAAAATGGATATAGTGGATATCAAAGTCTTATTCCAGTTTATTTTGAAGAATATTTCTCATTTGATGAATTCATACAGGTAACATATTACGTTTAAAAATTAATCGATTTGTCAGTTTGTCAAACTAAACCAGCATTCCCTTCCTAATTACCCGAAGTCTGGACTGTTTTAACTGTTAAAAAACAGTTTTATTTATATGAATGTGTGTCTGTTTACCTCATAAAACGTTTTTGGTCTATGAAACGATATATTAATTATATAGCGAATGTTTCTATTGCATTGGCACATTAACAACTAAAACAATCTAAGTAAGACTAAGGGGGCAGAAAAAGAATCGACAGGGGATTTTGATGGCAATATACATGTATTATTTAAGCAAACTAATCATCGTAAATATAAAGTACGATAAGCAACGATGTCGAGTTCATTATATTATCGAAAATTAATTACTTTACTAACATTAGTTACCATAGCAACATAACAAAATCACTTCCGACTGCTATACAAAAAAAATAGAACTCACCATAACAGCATACATAATATAATTAGCTTGCGGCCGGATAACTCCGCGAAAACCCACGAGGTTAAATAGTCGGACCATTTTCGTACTCCGTGCATTTCCGGTATCGCCCGGACAACGCTAGATCCGAGAAGGTCCCGCGCATTTTATGATGTAATATGTGGATTGTGGGTTAGAATAAGGGTTAGGGCTAGGACCTTCAGATTTAGTCAGATTCTCGACAACAAGACAGAGATAGCCGTAACCATAACCCTCGGCCAAGCCTAACCCGATATAGCGTTCTCCGTATCGCCCACATGGCTTTATAACAGCGCACTAATATGACCGTTTGAACACATAAACTTGTCAACCACATAGAAGAGCTGAATAGGCTTTTCAAAACATCAGAATTGATACTTACTATTCTATCTAGTGCACGACAATAATGAAATTACCCGTCTATAATAAAAGTGAA
Source organism: Patella pellucida (assembly GCA_917208275.1). Lineage (NCBI taxonomy): Eukaryota > Metazoa > Mollusca > Gastropoda > Patellidae > Patella > Patella pellucida. The sequence goes on along the minus strand of OU795042.1, from coordinate 65,698,795 downwards.
ATATGAACTTGTTGATGATATTTGGTTTGTTAATTTTCTAAGCCAAAAACTGGGGCTCAAATATGGCCGAGACTTCTGCTTCCTCTGTTCAAATGATACTCATTTATAAACCTTTTATCCTTTCAATATTTGATTACGCTGACATTATTTGGGATAACTGCACATCAGAACAAGCTAGTAGACTTGAATATTTGCACCTTGACGCCTTGCGATCCATTACTGGTCTTCCAAGAGGAACGTCACATGCGATTCTGTATAGCGAAACAGGAATTTGTTCATTGCAATTACGCCGCACCCAGCATAAGCTTAACAACTTCTACAAAATTATTAGAAATGAAGCTCCCAGAGCTCTTACTGATTTAAAACCACTGCAAGTTTCAATTAATCAACCCTACCATCTTCGCAATTCAAGCGCATTTATTGGTGTTAGATGTAGAACAAACCTATATCAAAGATCCTTTCTACCCTCAACCATCGAACTTTGGAATAAACTAGAACCTGAAATACAAAATTCGCCAACGCTTTCTATCTTTAGGTCAAAACTAAAAACAAAATTCAGTACAAAATGTAATGACTTATATTATCTTGGTAATAGAAATCTCCAAATAATTCATTGCAAACTCCGCAACGGAAAAAGTGACCTTAATTATCACAAATTATTAATGCACATTAGTGATGACCCAACTTGCAGCTGTGGCAACTCTTTTGAAAACGTCGACCACTTCTTCTTTTATTGCCCCCACTATAAATCTCAAAGATCAAGTACAATTGATCTGTTAGATACAAGATACAAAACATCTTATATATTACTTTTCGGATTAAAAGATGATACTCCAATTTCTACTAAGATCTTCCAAACAGTGCAGTCATATATAATATTTACTAAACGTTTTAAATCTGATGTATAATAATAATCCAACGTACACTCCTTAAATACTAAAAGGATAGTAACAAACAAAAAAATGCATCAGCACCCTAATGGTGATCATTAGTTTAATTCTTACCTATCTTGGCATTTTATTATTTATCTATGTGCATCATATTTAAATTCAATTTAATCTTTGGAACTCACAGACTAAGCCATTACCTCTCAATATTTTGCAGTGATTCATATAAAACAAACCAGTTTTATTTATATCTAAAACCTGAATCCTAAATGCTAGCCTATTAAACCTCTTTAAACGCTATATTGCCATTGCTAATCGAAATCAACGTTTATTTTAACTAGTAACTCTAATTCTCAGTTATCTTCGTTTCCGGTATTGATGACTCACTTTGTATATACCCACCACATACTTTACATATTCTTACACTATCCCTTAAGGAAGCGGTGTTTATAAGCTTAGCTTGTTATCGTATCCTTGTATTCTTTGTATATTTACCTATTGTACTTTACAATTAATAAAATATTGTTTAAATCAAATGATACTCAATAATAATACATAGAGCTTGTCCAATTATTTCCATTTAAAGTTAAGGCCATTACTACCCATATAGCTTTCCCCAATACTAATCAAATAGAGACCGTCCCATTGCTAACCATATAGCTTTTCCCAATATGAACCATATAGATATTGTAGATTGTTTGATTACTTATCCAGTACCTCTTTACTTAATTGAAATATCGATATCATTATTCGTAAATTTAATACTTTCCGTGTGTTTGTTGTATTGAATGGGGAGTTGAAATTAGTTGACCATCCATAAAAGTCGATAAAAAAAAAGGTTGTTGGCGTCTATTGATGATCAACATATGGTAGATAAACAGTAATATTTATATTGTCTCGGTGACAGATGGATTTATTGGTAAATATAACAACTTCTACAACTTGTTTATACACCTGACGGGATACCACACTATAACACAATCTGACCCGACTTGTCTTGATACAACAATTACAATACAAACCATAATACTATAACACAATCTGATCCGACTTGTCTTGATACAACAATTACAATACATCCCATCTGTCCGATCTGTTTTGATACAACAATTACAATACATCCCATAATACTATGACATAATTACAATACATCCCATAATACTATAACAACTCAATTACAATACATCCAAACAACATAACACAATAACAATACATCCCATAATACTGAATGAATGAAATGGGGTTTAACGTCCTACGCTTAAGCACCGTACCTGGGCTAATTGAAGACGGGCATACGCCACAGTGTGCAATGATATCGAATTCCAACTGCCAAGGGATCTTTTACGTGCACTCCAATTTGTACACGGGACCTCGGTTTTTCGTCCCATCCGAACGACTAGGCAGCTGTCCTTGTCAGGCCCTCCTTCTGCATCACTGACAAGGGGAAATCACGCCGGAAAATCGAGATGAACTTTCTCGGCCAATGCAGGGATCGAACACTCAACCTCCAGGCTAGCGAACCAGCGCCTTGTCCACTTAGCCACCGTGATCCCCCCATAATACTATAACAACTCAATTACAATACATCCCATAATACTATGACATAATTACAATACATCCCATAATACTATAACAATTCAATTACAATACATCCCATAATACTATAACAACTCAATTACAATACATCCAAACAACATAACACAATAACAATACACCCAATAACCATTATACTATGAGAGTTATAACCAAGTGGACGTTAAGCCCCATTCCTCATCTCTCTCTCTCTCTCTCTCTCTCTCCCTCTCTCTCTCTCCCTTTCTCGTCCAAATAACCATCATACTATGAGAGTTTTAAGAGTGGACGTTAAACTCCATTCCTCATCTTTCCGGCATGATTTCCCCTTGTCAGTGATGCAGAAGGAGGGCCTGACAAGGACAGCTGCCTAGTCGTTCGGATGGGACGAAAAACCGAGGTCCCGTGTACAAATTGGAGTGCACGTAAAAGATCCCTTGGCAGTTGGAATTCGATATAAGAGTAGGCCGTAGCGCCGCTGCCCGGGCAAAATTTCCCTCATTGCACACTGTGGCGTATGCCCGTCTTCAATTAGCCCAGGTACGGTGCTTAAGCGTAGGACGTTAAACCCCATTTCATTCATTCATTCCATTCCTCATCTCTCTCTCTCCCCCCCCTCTCTCTCTCTCTCCTCTCTCTCTCTCTCTTCCTCATCCAAATAACCAATATACTATGAGAGTTTTAACCAAGGTCCATCCATGTACAAATCGACTAACCCGAAAAATAACCCTTGACAGATGGAGCAGACAGACATATTGTAAATATAATAATAATAATCGCGTCCTTTTACAAGGGTAGCAAATTAGGCCTGAGGCCTGTTTCTAATCTGGCCCTTGGCACAGTTCGTGCGAATGATTTTGATCATTACTGCAGGAAGAAACCGAAGAGCTCGGGGGAAACCTGCCTGATCGGACGGGAGACCGAATATCCCTCTCACTTAATTACGAACGATAAAAAACATGCCCTGAGCTGGGATTGAACCCTCGCTGCATTGGTGAGAAGCCGCCTCTCTATCGCCACGGCTATCCGACCAGCTCATCATATTGTGTATATATAATTTATGTTCAATATTGCATGTTTATGTTCAATACTGCGTGTATATATTCAGCACGTGTTTTATACAACTTGTTTATATTTAACACGTGTTTATACTTAACATGTGTTCATATTCAAAGTAGCATGTTTATATTCAATATTATGTCTTTTATTTAATTTGTATTAAGTAAATAATAACCGCTAGCCGAAACCAATAATCTATAGTTTAGAAAACATCAGACGATTGATAAAAAAATTGTTCGTAAACGGCGGGGATTTAAAATAAATCGTAGGCCAGTTTGAGGACTAAACTAACGATTTTATAATTCTTTTGTGTTTAATCAATATTAATGGTTACGTTCTTGTTCAGATTCATTTCGTATGGTAATTTGTGAGGTGAAAATAATGGATTTCGTTTTGAAACGTATTTATATTACCTCCAGGGATTGTTAAAACGGGTTTATATGGACATTTTAAATTGAAGGCGATAAATTTAAAGCATAAAAATTCTTGTGAACTTTAAATGTTTTCTATAAATACACCTTTAGTAGGTCGATAAACTATATTTTTTATAGTTCTTTACAGCAAGAGAGTGACAAATCAGAAACCAATTTCCTGCGTGAAGCAGATCCGCGTCAATAATTAAAACAAACGGAAAAGCTCGATACTGGAAGATAACAGATCGACTGTCTTTATAGAGAGAGAGAGAGAAATTGGGTTTAACGTCCACTCGACACAAACTAGGTTAGCCCCCCCCCTCCTCCTAAGTGAAGCAGGTCCGCGTCTAAACTTAAAACACACGGAAGAGATCGATACTGGAAGATACCAGATCGACTGTCCTAATAAAAACACAAACATGGTGGCAACAGTAACAGATGGCCGAGTGACCGATTTAATACAGAAAACAAAACGATTTTTCTTCTCCAAAATCTAATAAAAACAAACGAGTAGTGTTAATATGGCTATATAAAAGTATAAAAAAAATATTAACTTTAAAAGTCAAACAAAACTGAAGCCATATAATCCAGAAAACATAATGATTTTCTTTTTTTTTCTCCAAAATTATTAAAAACATTATAATATGGCTGTTAAAGGTATATGATACTAAAAGCCAAAAATATTTGAAGCAATATAAACAATTGTTATAAATTATTTTTCTGTTTCAACAAATCGGAAACCTAAAGTCGAGATATATCATAACAAAACAATATACAATGGGTGAAGAATACAATAAAGCAGTGTTTACAACCACAAAACGAAAACAACAATATACACAACCCAACCAGAACGATTAATCGATTTAAATGAAAAACCAAACCATAAGAAACAATCAAAGCTGACAGACGTGTATCCAAGGCAGCGCTAGAGGAATGTTGATTTGACAAACAAGAAGCAAACGAAATGCAGAATTAGCAACAGCAGGGCAACAACAGATGAGAAAAAAAACGCAGAAACCACAAACAACTTTCTGGATTGTTTTAAAGGGACAATAACACTCTGGCTGGCTTGACAGGACCAGAAAGAAAAAGCCTTATTCTAACTACGAGATGTTAAAGTGTCCTACCGGTTGTGTAAATTATCCATTCCATCCTATTTTACTTGTCCAGAGGGTTCGAAAATGTTTAAATCCGAGTTACATTTGAAAGTGTTTACGTAAGGCCTTTCATTATCATACAGTTGAATTTTCCAATTAGGTGTGTTAAGATGAAATTTGTATCATCAATTAATTGAAATATTGTAAAATAGTACAATTTGCTGATCAGAATAAAGTTTAGGATACATTATTCAGTTACAACAAGAGTGGTGTTGTGGCTTTAAAGATAAAAGACGCGAAAATAGATTTCTGAACAGGTTTGAGGTGACTGTTAAACGAATTTTTATTGCTTCTATGTCGAACTCTGAAGTGTGTTTGATGACTTCCGAAGACAAACATATTCCTAAATTGGAAACAAAATCGATAAAGTGGTCATCGGAGACGTTTACTAACAGTTTTTCAAGTAAGATGTGGTCGATTTTGACATTTTGATCTTAAAGGGACAACACGACATTTATAAAGGAAAATAAAATGAAAAAAAATAATCATATAATATAGCAAGTAAAGGTTATTCTGAGACTAACCTACAGTTAATAATTTGCGTTTCTGTAATCACGTGTTCATTACTAGCATGGTAGCATACACACTGCATTACTAGGTATGTAGCATACACATGTGCATTACTAGCATGGTAGCTTATATAATATTATGTGCATTACTAGCATCGTAGCATACACTTCATGTGGATTCCTAGCATTGTAGCATATTAATATTATGTGCATTACTTGCATTGTAGCATATTAATTTTATGTGCATTACTAGCCTGTAGCATACACAGTGCATTACTAGTATTGTAGCATACACAGTGCATTACCAAGTAAGTAGCATACACAGTGCATTACTAGGTATGGAGCATACACAGTGCATTACTAGCCTGTAACATGCATAGTGCATCAATAGGTATGGAGCATACACATGTGCATTCCTAGCAATGTAGCATACACATGTGCATTTCTAGCATGGTAGCATATTAATTTTATGTGCATTACTAGCCTGTAGCATACACAGTGCATTACTAGGTATGTAGCATACACAGTGCATTACTAGTATTGTAGCATACACAGTGCATTACTAGGTATGGAGCATACATGTGTGCATTACTAGGTATGTAGCATACATGTGTGCATTACTAGGCCTGTAGCATAAATAGTGGATTACTAGCATGGTTTAATGTGTCTGAACTCTTACGTTCTGCCCTTTCTTCATAGATTACCTTATGTCAAGGATTTTGTTCACGAATTAACCGAAGACTTCAGCCCAATGCGGACGACTGGGTACACGTGACAAAAAATCCAGTATATTATTTTACGTCTTAAAACAACTTTCTGATCAAAACAATCTGATTAAAATACAGCTCTATATTTCATTCATTTTGTTTTTTAATAATTTAGAAGGCCTGCACTACATGACGATCTGACAGGTTATAGTGGGAGTTCACGTCAAGGATATGGATTTTACATAGGCTAGGCCTGTTCCCCAATCTTACTCAGTGAACCTGAATAAAAATATTGTTTAAAACAAAAAAAAAACAGCAGCAGATCGGATTCTAATCCAGTTAATATCACAGGCTAGCGTTGACATCGAGAGTTCATTACAGTCTCGATAATTCATTTTTTTTTAATCAACAGCAGTTCGGGGTCTAATCCAGTAAATATCACAGGCTAGCGAGTGTTGATTATGGTCAGGATAAGTTAATGAATGTCTAATTAATAATTTAGATAACATCTTATGCCTAAAGAAAGATCTACAGTAGGCAGATTTAGCTCTTGCATAATATATCTTTAAATAAGAATCTTTTATATACTAAAATAAGAAAAGACGTAGGCGACGTGGGCATACGAGTGGGTTTGATTACAAACATCATCACCACGTGGCTTCCACCTGTCCACAGAAATAAACTGATCGAACATTTATCAACCTGACGTCGATTATCAATCCGCAGTATGTCGATATTTACAGCCCCCACATCTTCACATATATAAATATATATATAGGGTAAATCATTCGGCAAACCTCGGCATATTCCAGTACCCTATATCGGTACCGGAGCCTGGTGTTATGACGTCAGATGTGGATTGTCGGTTAGGATAAGGTTTAGGGTAAGGGTTGTGGCCTGCAGGTTTCGTCTCGAGATGTAGACAGGGCTAACCCTAACCCTTGGCCAAGCCCCACCCTTATCCTAACCCACCATTCACATATGACGTCATAACACCTGGCTCCAGTGGATGGAAACAAATGCTTACCGCATTGTGGAGGGTGATGATCGCTAAGAGTTTGTCGCTAGGTTACGAGTTTAGTAGCTCTGAGTTCTAAGAATGAGGTAACCTGACCCAAGGGGCCCAGTTTGTAAAATAAATAAAGTCATCTTTGTATACACTGGCAAATATTATGGTCTGAGAGAGAGAGGGGAGAGAGAGAGAGAGAGAGAGAGAGAGAGAGAGAAAGAGAGAGAGAGAGAGAAATGGGTTTTAACGTCAAACGTCCGCTCAGCAGAAACTGGGTCAGAGGTAGAGAGATGGGGTTTAACGTTCATTCGACACAAACTAGGTCATTTCGGGACTAACATATGGTTTAATTTTATTTCAATAATTCGCTTGCGCGTAGGGGTCTTTAACATTGGGGGGACCCGGGGAAAACCCACGAGTCTTGACAGGCCACCCTACTCTTTGTCACGTATAACCGTACATGGTCTGATAAAAATGGTCTATCGGCAGGGAGCTAGTTTCGTTTTTATCAGAGAGATTTGACGGGGGGGAAGAGGTAGTCTGATCCTGACACAGAAAGAGATATCCGGCATAATCTATTTTTACCTGTCCGCTACCTGAGTATAGCTGAGCTGAGATTGTTGACTACCCACGCCAATTAACTTGAAGGTTACGGTTTATTGTAGGATCTGCTAGAAACCCTGGTCGGTATGTCAGCATCTAGTCTCGGAATCACACACAAATAGGACAGACCCGATGTGTGTACTTTTATTCGGACCACTCGGCAAATGTAGGGTACTGGAATCTGCTGAGGTTTGCCGAATGTTTTTCGGACGTTCTATTCGCTACGTAATGCCAACAATGCCGTCATCTGACATCAAGCAGCCTATAACCTCATAGTCAATGTGATTACCCGGCCAGAAAACGATAAAATCTGCTTTGGGGGGCGGGTTGAAATGCTTCGGATTAGACTTATCCCAGGCCCTGTCATTGAGTCAGCTGGCGTGGCTTCGATTACCCGGTTGTACGTGACAGGGTGTAGAGTCGCCTATCAAACCTGGTGGGTTTTCTCCGGGTTCCCCCGGTTTCCTCCCACTGTTAAAGACCCATACGTGCAAGCAAATCATTGAAATTAAAATTGAACCATGAGTTAGTTCCTAAATGATCTAGTTTGTGTCGAGTGGACGTTAAACTCTCTCTGTTGTGTCAAGTGGACGTTAAACCCCATCTCCCCCCCCCCCCTCTTTCTCTTTCTCTCTCGCGCGCACCGCTGTAATGGCATCGTCTGGCTTCCATAGCATACATATTTGCTACTGTCTAATAGACCCAGTCAAGCGTATAATAATCAAATAATGTAACTGAAGTATTACCAGACCTACAAATATATAATCAACTCACCCAGACATTAATTATGGAATAATAAATAATGTAACCATTCAATCGCTTTCAAGCTTCAATGATTTGTAATTTAGTTCTACTCTTCATGAATGGTGGAATTAAAAGCGTACAACTAGACTCAATGATCCCCTAAAACGCTGTAATAGTTTTAATCATGGGTAGTCAAGGTTGAAACGTTACGTATTTATTCTGGAACAATTGATTTTAACTCACACTTATTTGAGCAGTTCCCACAACTGTCTATCAGACTATCGCCATCAAGAAATAAATGAATGAATGAAATGGGGTTTAACGTCCTACTGTTATGCACTAAACCTGAGCTAATTGAAGACGGGCATACGCCATACAGTGTGCTATGATGGAAATTTTGCCCTGGCAGCGGCGCTACGACCTACTCTTATATCGAATTCCAACTGCCAGGGGATCTTTTACGTGCACTCCAATGTGTACACGGGTCCTCGGTAGAAATATAATTTAGGATACGGCCACTGTCATTACATTTTTTGTATTTCTATTATTTCTTGTAGGTCAGTGTTTTGTTTTAGGGATAAACCTGTATCATAAGTACGTGTGTGTCTGTATCATAAAGCCTGTCATTGCGACAACTGGTGTGGTTTCGAATCCCCGGTTGTACGTGACAAGGAGTAGGGTCGCCTGTCCGACCTCCAGTTTCCTCCCACTACTAGAGATTAAAATTACACCATATGTTAGTCCCGAAATGATCTAGTTTGTGTCGAGTTGACAGTAAACCCCATTTCTATCTTTCTCTAATTGTATCTCTCTCTCTCTCTCTCTCTCTCTCTCTCTCTGCTTACAATGTCGGTGTAGTTTGTGTCTTGTCCGCGGGTTTGTCTTGTTGGTTTTGTTTGTGTGTAGTGCGGTCCTCCTGCTTTCTATGTTTTAAGTCAACAATAGGTAGGCTGCTATTTCAATGTAAGACGTGGTATTACATAATTCAGTACGAAAAGGCAGGGTTATTATTGTTTAAACATGCATCATGATATAGCTAAATATATTGCAGGTCTTTCTTTATGTCTGAAATGTTATATAAATTATTAATTAGACAATAATTAACAAAACAGGATCATAATCAACTCGTGGTGACATTGGATATTTCCGATATAAAGTAAATTAAAACGGTTTAGCCACATTTTCAAATTTTTTATTTTACATTATCTATTTTTGAGCTATTTTATCAAGAATGGCTAGCTCTTTATCTAAATCTTACATAATCTATCTTTAAATTAGGATAGATCAATTTAAATAATCGATCGACCAAATAATCTTTATTCTGGCCTATTGGAGCTTTAATAGCCCAACTTTCACAAAATTCATACAGTAATATTTATATACCGAATTAACAGGAAATGTAAATAATGGGGTTTATACATTTATAGTCAGGTCGATAACATTTTGAGACATTATAACATAGTCTGAGACCAGAGGCGGATCCAGGGGGGGGGGGCTAGGCACCCGCCCTCCCCCTAAATAACAGTATAAAAAATAGATACGCGCCACAAATCACCACTGACACCCCGATTTTTTCATAAAAATTTCTCGGGGGACCCCCAAGAGCCCCCCTCCACCTAACAGGATTTCCTAGGTCCGCCTCTGTCTGAGACATGGGCCTATTATAACATAATCTGATACATTACGTAAATGTCATGTCTGTATTGGCCTTTTATTACCGCTATATCAAATATTTTGTTTTATTATACTATTTATTTCCATGTGTATAATGTAAAGAGCAGTGTTTAAAATGGTATTATGGGATTTGCTCGTTTATTACATCAAATATTTTGTTTTATACTATAGGGTCACCTCTGACTTGCGGCTGTGGTTTCGATCACCATGGTGTGAGCGTATGTGGCATGGAGATAGGGGCGCCTTCTCAACCTCGTGGTTTTCCTCCGAGCACTCCAGTTTCCTACCACTGCTAAAGACCTCTACGCGAAAGCGAAATACAATTAAACCATATGTTAGTCCCGAAATGACCTTGTTGTGTTGAGTGGGCGTTAAACCCGATTTCTCTCTCTCTCTCTCTCTCTCTCTCTCTCTCTCTATACTATAGGCAGGTTTGTAATGTTGCTCTTAATGGGTACAATAAAATATAATATCTTTCGTAATACCGATTTCTAATGTTGAATAATAAGAGAGGGGTTTAACATTCTACTGTTCTGCTCCTAAACTGGGAAAATAGAGACGGACATACAGTGTGCTATGAGTGAAGGCACTGTCGCCTTCTCTTTTATCGTTAAGTATTTATTCTAACTGCCAAGGGATCTTTTACGTGCATGCCAATGTGTACACGGGTCTTTGGTTTTTGGTCCCAACCGAATCACTAGACAGAAGTCATTGTCACGCAATATAAAGAGAGAGAAATGAGGTTTACCGTCCACTCAACACAACTTTCTGTATTATGCACATGTGTTCCTGATTTATTATTTATTTTTATTATTATTGAAAAGCGCATAGCTTCCACTGTTAAGTGCCCATATGCACTGTACACAGTTCAAGCGATACATAAATAGAAAATTACATTTAAATAAAAGGTTACAGAAAAAGGGTTTAGACAAATAACAACAAGTATAAAATGATAAGATAAAAAATAAAGGCAGCAATGTAAACTAACAACAAGTATAAAATGATAAGATAAAAAAAAAAATAAAGAATATATTTAAGATTTTAAGTAAAACACAGGTTAAAAAGAATAAATGCATAATATTATATAAAAGTAACATAAAAAACGTTTATATAAAAGCTTCTTTAAAAAATGTGTTTTTAGATTTTTTTGGAAAGTAGCCAATGATGGACATGTTCTAATATCTAGTGGTAATTTGTTCCAAAGAAGGGGGGGGGGGCTTTTACATAAAATGAACGGTCACCAAATGAACTTAAATTTGCATCACGTGCAACAAGAAGGAAGAGTGGAGGTTGCGTTTCGGGGTGTACAATTCAAGAAGTTCTGATAAATATGCAGGACAAAGGTTGTTGAGACATTTGAATGTAAGAAGCAGAATTTTAAACTTAATTCGATATTGAATCGGTAACCAGTGAAGGCTGTCCAATATTAGGGTAATATGAGAGAACTGTTTTGTTTGTGTTATAAGCCTGGCTGCACAGTTTTGTACTTTTTGGAGTTTATAAATTACTGTAAAGGGAAGTCCAGCTAAAGGAATTGTAATTATCTAGTCTAGAGGTAACATATGAATTAATTAGAGTTTTTGTTGCATCATTATTAATGTATTTTCTTATTTGACCAATTTTCCTTAAATAATAGTAACATACCATAGTAACATATGGTTTAATTTTATTTCAATAATTCGCTTGCACGTATGGGTCTTTAGCAGTTGGAGGAAACCAGAAGACCCGGAGAAAACCTACGAGGTTGGACAGGTGACCCTACTCCTTGCCACGTATAAACCGGGGATTCGAAACCACGCCAGTTGACTCAATGAAAGGCTTTATGATTCAGCCATCCAACCCCCAAGAAGAAGAAGAAGAAGAAGAAGAAGATTATCCCGTATATCGAACATAAAGACCAAACCAACAGAATAAATATTATCGTTGTCATGATTTAATACATAATCGACCTTGGAAGATAAGACAAGCAGACGTGCGCGTTAATATCAATTTCATTATAATAAAAGCCTACAGATGAGGCGGCAACAGAGTCGGGGCGGCTACTGTCGTATTAACCCATTTATGTTTATAGACAATAACAATGCAAGGGTCTCCTTATCTTAAAAGTTTTCTTTAAGGGGTGGTTAATAAAAATTTATTTCCGAATCGCAGACAAAACGGTCAAGCGGAGGTGGATAACAAGCTATACGTGGTCAGAAAACTAAAGTCGCAATAACCTAATTACCTCCCGGTTAACTGACATGGCCAATATCTTGAAAGGTTTCTATAAAAGGAAGTTTAATGATTCAAATAACAACTGGAGTGATCACGGAGAACGCTAGGTCGAAGACGGTTCTTAGCATTTTATGACGTCATATGTGGGTTAGGGTATTCAAACGTCTAGGGTAACCCGGATGTGTATTGTACATCCGGTTAATCTGCGTGATAGATAGTCTCGGTCACCCAGAACCCCCTAGTCTTCAACGTGGGTCGGTTCTCAATTTTTGACAAAAAATTACTGGATAATCTACCCCATAAAAAAACAAACTCCCGGTTACGCATGGACAATGGAACCTATTGGCTAAAGTCTCGGTAAGTGGTAGATCTTATGAAGCCGGGCCGATTTTGCTAGATTCTATTGGCTAATGTCTCGGTAAGTGCTAGATGTTATGAAGCCTGGCCGAAATATAGGCCTATCCCACAATTCACTTTGCACATCTATTATTAGACGAGAAAATAGCATGAATCGCGATAAAGAATTAAGAAGGTTGTGAGAAGCCATACGTCTGATTCATGACGAGAGAAAATTACCATTTCGATTAAAACCTTTACAAACAAAATTTTAGAGAGTGTCATTGTTGACAAGCGAGATGTTTTGATAGATTCAGTACGTGGTAACTTAAAAGACTGGATAATCCAGACAATGACCGACTTTCCGTCAAATTTTGAGGACCCATCCAGGCTAATATTCGTAGAGTATTTGTTTGGATGATAGAGACTACGTGATAGACACATTCTAAAATTATGCTTACATGCACGTACAGAAAATCGGATTGAGAAGCGAGAATGTTTCCAAATTACTGACGCAAGATTGTATGATCAACTTTTGTGTAACGCTACAATTTCATATTTTTAAGTAATATTTTTAAAATTTATTTTAAAAAAGCCTTAAAATAGATGGTATCTATAACCAGTCCTACCTTGTTAAAGAAAAATCCTATTAATCATATAATTCACTATTGCCAGCTGAGAAATTGGCGAAATATCATTTTCAACTTCAAATTCAAACGTTTGAAGATAGATATTCCAGGAAAACAAGGGAGGTAATTGTGTTATTATTTACTGGGTCATTGATTTTTAAGGGTGTGAAATAGTGCCCATGATCGTATAATAGATAGTGAGTTGATAACCTATTGAGCAAAAGACATAGAAATAATTAAGTTTTGACTTTCTTAGCAAATATGATATTCTCGTTTTAAAATGTGTATGCTGTCCTTGGTGGATGCAATGATACAATATAATTTATCTATTTTATCTTATGTATCAAGAGGACTCATGTCCACTCAGTTTTACGAAAAATGTCTAGTACCACTGCTTGGAAACAGACTGGGTTTGGGTCACGTAGTCGCGTGGATAAGGCCTGATAATATTTTATATTTCACAAGGAACAAGGTCCGTTGAGGGGGGGGGGGCATAACATAATTATTATATCGCTTGGATGGGTGGGGGACAAATTCTGTGTGCAAGCTGATAGAGTCTAGTTGTCTTAAATGACAAGACATTATTTTAAAAAAACGTGATTGTTTCCGTTTGAGGGAGGTTTCAAAAACTAGCTGGGGCTTAAAAGCTCTGGGCCCATGATGCAACTCAACCCCAGGGATTTTAATAACTTATCTAACCATCTCTGTCACGGGAGGGGGGAGGGGGTCCGGTTTCATCCCACAGCTAAAGACCCCTACGCGCAAGCGAGCGAGAGAGAGGGGGGGGGAATGGGGTTTAACGTCCACTCGACGTAGGGGTCTTTAGCAGTGGGAGGAAACCGGAGGACCCGGATAAAAACCACGCCAGTTGAAATGACAGGGCGCAAGCGAATTATTGAAATAAAATTGAACCATATGGTAGTGCCAAATGCACTAGTTTGTGTCGAGTGAACGTTAAACCCATTTCTCCCTCTCTCTCTCTCTCTCTCTCTGTTACGGCGCCATTATTGTAATATGTTTTGGTTTTTTGCTCTACATTATGGACAAGAAATATAATCTATGGGCTTATTAACATCAAACAAAACTGATAGATCTAGATCATTATCATGGAGAGCATTCCAGATGTCGTATCTTTAATGGTGATTTATTTCTAAAATTAGAAACAAAACAGACGGAATAAATGAAGTTATCTGTAGTATCGACTTCCATGTTATTCTGATAATTCCGATTGAAAATATCTCTCGAGCCGGGCAAAATGCCAACTTTATCTCGCGTCTTTCTTCCTTTGACTTGTGAGTTAAGGGGATCTTGGCTTACGTGCAGGGAACAAAGCCGCCATGTTGGTGTGAAACGGGTTTTGTAAACAATTCAACTGTCTGATTTAAACATGTCACGATCGTCACGTATCAAGATTGAACTTAAAGATACATTATGTAAGATTTCGATAAAGCTCAAACATGGTTAATGCCCAACTGATCCGGCAGTGAATATTCGCTTGGCCGCTTGTTGAGTATCACTGATATAGATGACATCTATGCGTCTTAATACGGCAAAATATTAACTTTTTTCTTCCGACAAAATAAATTCTAAAACAATTTTTTTGAAGTATAAGAAAAATAGATAAAGACGTTTGAAGTATCTGTAGTTAAAAAAATATTTCCTATTTAGTGTAAATGGGAATTAAAATGAGTAAAAGGCGTCATTTTGCCCGAAGCAGTTAAGTGTTATGTAAAGAGAGAAATGGGGTTTAACGTCCACTCAACACAACTAGGTCTTTAGCAGTGGGAGGGAACCGGAGAGCCCAGAGGATACCCAAGAGGTTGAGAAGGCGTCCCTATCTCCATGCCACATACGTTCACACCAGGGCTCGAAACCACAGCCGCAAGACATAGGTGGCCGGCCAATTAGAGGTCGAAGCGCGGCACTCTAGGTCTAGACCACTAGGCCATCTCAACCCCAACCCCCCCCCCCTACCCCGGATAATTAAGCTTTAGCTCTTACACAATGCATCTTTAAAGGTATCATTAAAGGAAAAATTATCATATTTTATATAAACCTATTCGGCTTGTACTTTTATTTACCTGCACGTAGAGGGACGGATGTCCTATTAACTCGTTTAACAAACTTATTTCTTTGTTAACAACATGTTCTTTGTACGTTTCTATCCTTTCATTAACAACATGTTCTGTTTACGTTGGAAGTCATTCACCTGGCCAGCGACATGATCGGATCACAATATCATGATGAGTAAGCATATTATGCTATACAACTACGTTCAGGTCGAAGATTGAGTATATTATTATCCAATGCCACTTCGAACCAGCTACGGTTCTAAACCTAAGTGGTCCCCCATTAAATAATAAGCCCATTTATATTGCGCTAATTTAACAAATAGTCGTGCTCATAGCGCTATAAAACACAGAAATACTCTTGAAAATATTTCTCAAATAAGTATGTTTTCAATCGTGATTTAAAGGAGTCTAATGATGGACTGGATCGAAGATTTTCAGGTAGCGAGTTCCACAAATTGGCAGCAACAACACTCAATGCAGGCGCGGATCCAGGGGGCGGGGCCAGGGGGACCGTGCCCCCCCCCCCCCCTCAGCCCCGTCGAGACTGGAATTTTTGCTTTTTAATTGATGATATAAACATGATTTTCGCATTGTCTATGCCCTGACAATGCGTAAAGGCTCTGGGGATTACACCAAACCACTAATGTATGCGGCACTCTAATGATTACCATTAGTTACAATGTATGCCCCCCCCCCCCATCGAAAAAAATCCTGGATCCGGGCCTGAAATGAGCGACCTCCAAAGGAGCTTAGTTTATATTATTGTCCGCCATCTCCTATAAACAAAACAGACATCAGAATGAATCTGTAAAGAAGAGTGATAGTGGGAGAGAATGGCATATTTTGTAGGAAAAAATTCCCACTGAAATGATTCCTGATTTTTCTGAAACTATAGGATGGGTAGTCTTCCAGAAAAACTCCCCCCGTTAATCGGCCTTGGGGAAAAAAATTACAGCCATTTTTAGGTTTGGTATCCAAACTTTTGTAAAATTTCAGTTTTTTGGCCCCTGATTGGTCAATAGTAAGTTGTATGGTGTCAATATATAGGTTTTCGGAGTCGGAGAATGCGAAAATGATGTTTATTATGTCGTACGGTTACCGTGGTAACCATATTTTCAGGTTTGGTTTCCAATTTTTGTGATTTTTTTCATAATTATTTTGTAGTACATGTGAGTTTCAAAATATAGGTTTTCAGGGGCCCTGAGTCCGATTCCAAAGGTATTCTAAGGATAAGATGGCCCAATAGCCTATATTTCCCTTAATTTGGCCCAAAACTAGTAGACTGGAATCTAGTTATTGAATAGCTAAGACAATAATATGGACCTACTACCATTGGAAGATTACATAGACCAAATTACAAAATAAAAATACTCGAATCCAATTTATTCCTCCAAATCAATCTATACCTCGCACAGATTTACAGCAATTTAGAGGCGATGGCCGAATCCAGTTTTCGAACATATAAAGGAGAAATGACTCCAGAAGAAATTGAAAGACGACAGATCTGGTTAACAGAATTGTCTAGAGAACTAGAAGAGTTAACCTACAGCCTTGAAGACAACAGACCGCCACCAGTTTTAACAGCCGAAAGGCAAACATGGTCGAGGATACAAGGTTACACTTAGAGGGTCCCCCCTCTAAGACGTCGACTCCGTTACAGATAAAGTCTTAGAGACAAGTTTCTCTAATTATCTAAGTAGATATCAACAGTCCAGAGCTCCATTACAGCTACAACAGCAAAGACAGGCTTACAGAAAGCCAGCATTGCCGGCGGAAAATATGATGGACGCACACCATTAATGGATTATAAATTTTGAAACTTGTAATATCATTAATGGCAGGACTAGAGACGAAAGAGGGTTACATTTAGCTGAGTTTTGATGAGTCCAGCTCAGCAAGTACTGAGTTCTCTTTTGACAGTAGACAGATACAACTATATGGAAGCTTTGGAAAGAGGATTTCAACCTAGGAATCAGACAGAGATGTATAGATATGAACTAAAGAATAGGCATAGAAGGATTAATGAAAAGCTAACAGAGTTAGGCCAGTCAATAAAACGACTCGTTATCCTCGCATACCCTACTGCTGAACCAGATATACAGGATATTCTCGCAAGGGACGCATTTCTCAATTCTCTACAAGACTCTGGTATGGGTAGTTCAACAAACAAGGCCAGAGGGTTTAGAAGATGCTGTTCAAATAGCCATTGAATTCGAGTCATATCAATGCGCCATGGACATCAAGAGAAACAGCTAAAAGTATGCCAGATCAGTTTGGAAGATAACTAAATCTGATGATCTACAGGAACATGACAATTTATTGAAAACCTAAACTATCCAGTAACTATCAGAAAAAAAGCAAGATAATTGGTCACCTTTCTGTTAAGTGTCCACCTAAAAAGAAAGACAAACAGAAGGAACCACAGCTAGAACGAAAATCAAAAACGGATAGTGCTTTTGTCAGACACATTGAAAGACGTAAGCGTAATAAAGCAAAGAGGAAAGGTACAAATAAAGAAGCATACCATAGCTCATCAGAGACACCGGATAAGCTACATACATTCGAAGCAAATCGCAGGACAAAGTTTCGGGAAGGTTACAAATTTGCTAAACAGAAGAAACAAGCAACACACCAAGGACAAACCGATGATTTGAATTCTACTAAAATAAGTTTCAACAGGGGTGATTGGGTGTTCATGTTTACACCTGTAGCAAGAACCACTATTCCTAGAAAAATTACGTTTCGCCGGAAAGGTCCGTACCAAGTTCTAGAAAAGATGACAGATGTTACAGGGAAAGTTGATTTTAGCAAATCAACTCTGCACATCCATACTGATCGTTTGAAAGGTATGAGTGATACAGTTGAAGCAAATACTATTACTAATGAATCAAAGTTTTTCTCAGATATTCTATAATCGGCAGGATTTAAACGGGGGCGTGGGTAATGTGGCAAAGCTAGTTTTATTTTTTAAGTATTGTTTTATTTATAGTCTGTAGACATCTAAATAGTCCAGACTAATAACAACTATAGTTTTGGATATAGGTCACTGTAGTTATATATTGTGAGTGACTTGATATTTGATCACTGTATGAATAGCATGTTAACAGATTTCTTCGGAGTTTATAATAATATTGCTATCTGCCATATATTATATTTAAATTTATAACTCAATAGACACACATGTGTTGTTATTTAGCATATTATTAGTGAGTTTATATCCCTATTGTATAATTTATTTTGTTGGAAATGTACGGTACCATAATACATTGTCCAAATATTATAGAGTATTATTACCTCCCTTTACTTAAATAGCTGAATTTTAATAAAGAAAGCATGCAATTATAAGTAATATCCATATCATATGGCTTACTTAACGGAACTAGAATATACTTCTAGGTGTCAACTTTAATATAAATCACATTGCGTCCATCTGTTAAATAATGTCGCATTTATATTGTTGACAATGTATACATTGTTTATGAAGGCAAGTATACATACCAAAACTAAAAATGTCTGTAAATTTTTTTCCCCAAGGCCGATTAACGGGGGGAATTTTTCTGGAAGACTACCCATCATATAGTTTCAGAAAAATCAGGAATCATTTTAGTGGGAATTTTTTCCCGCTAACCAGGCCATATGGAGTCAGCCTCCTCGACTATGAATAGCATTTCGTCGGGAACCCGGGGACAACTGTGTACCTGGGTGCTGTTCAGAAATGATAGCACCTTTTTCTGTTGCCGTTCCATGAATCTCACTTAGACGACGCTAATCACTCTGTATTTGACCGGTAATTGGAACTTCGACCGTTTCAGGAGGGTTTGGATGGCCAAGTGTTCTAGAGTGCCGCGCTTCGACCTCTGACGTTTCAGGAGGGTTTGGATGGCCAAGTGGTCTAATGTGCCGCGCTTCCACCTCTAGCTGGCCGGTCACCTCTGGCTTGCGGCTGTGGTTTCGAGCCCTAGTGTGAGCGTGTGTGACATGGAGATAGGGTCGCTTCTCAACCTCGTGGGTTTCCTCCGGGCATTCCGGTTTCGTCCCACTGCTAAAGACCCCTACGCGCAAGCGAATTATTGAAATAAAAATTGAGAACCCTACGTTAGTCCCAAAATGACCAAGTTTGTGTCGAGTGGACGTTAAACCCATTTCCCTCTCTCTCTCTCTCTCTCTCTCTCTCTCTCTCTCTCTCCTGTTTCACCAGCCAACTGATACATTATGTAAGATTTAGATTAAGAATTTGTCGTTCTTGCTTTAACAATTATGATAGCTTGAAATTGCTAAGGGTTAAACAGTAAGGGTTAAACAGTCATGTGCTAACCCATGACATTCTGATCGACAAGCCTACTCCATCGCCATTGCATAAAATAATACATTGAAGATTTATGGAGTTTTTTCATTTAATATTCAGACATGATATGGTTATACCAATTTGCAGACAGGTTCTAAATTCTGATTTGATTCGGAGTTTGTTTTTTCAACGTATTTTAACGGAAATGTCACGCGAGTTTATGGCGTGAAAATGAAACATTTGGTGACAATGTTATGAACAGTAACGGTAAATAGTATAGGGCATGCTAATATTTCTGGATATATATAGAGAGAGAAATGGGGTTTAACGTTCGCTTGACGCAAACTAGGTCATTTTGGGACTAACGCATGGTTCAATTTTATTTCAATAATTCGCTTGAACGTAGGGGTCTTTAGCAGTGGGGGTAAACCTAAGGCCTGGAGAAAACCCACGAGGTTGGACAATATAAGTATAGTTATGTCCAAATAATTGGGGTTTAATGTCCTACTGTTCTGTCCCTTATCGGCCATACAGTGTTCTTTAAGGGAAATTTTGCCCGGACAGCGGCGCTACGGTCTACTCTGAAATCGAATCAAAACTGCCAAAGGTTCCCTTATGTCTATGCCAAAGTGTCACAGGGTCTCTGGCATTCGTTTCACCTGCCTGCACCACTGACAAGAAGGCAACACGTCGGAAATTCCGGTTTAACTTTCCCGGGTCACCGTGACTCCCACCGATATACAGATAAGTAAGTCACAATGTGAAGGTATTTGTACACCTGTAATATTGTACGCATGTTTTACCTTTGGTAATCGGATTAATTTTATCTGAAGTATTCTATTTCATGTGCTTGATCGAATCTATGTGGCCTTGGGCAGAGTGGGCGAAGGTACCGGCATACATCTCAAGCCGGGGGGGGGGGGGCTTAAACATTGAAACATTTTTTTAATAATACAAGTTGTCCTACTTAAAGATACATTATGCAAGAGCTGATTCTGCCAACTGTATGTCTTTCTTTAGGCCTGAAATGTTATCAAAATTAGTATTTGAACAAGCGAATTATTGAAACAATATGCCCGATTTAACTTATCTTTATGTTGACTTTTTCTTAGACGCGTTATAATATTTATTACTATTCCCAGTTGGGTAGTCAACTTACTATTTACTCGCCTTTATCATTCGTCGGTTTGGGACTCGTGTTTTCTATTACCATCTAGAGTCTAGGGTTTCTGAACTACATTATTTGTGTCTTGACAGCAGAGAGAGAGAGAGAGAGAGGGGGGTGGGGGGTGAGGGGGGCTAACACTCGACACAAACTATGTCATTTCGAGACTAACATATTATGTTTTGTAAATTTGTTTCAATAATTCGCTTGTGCGTTGGAGTCTTTAACAGTGGCGGTGGGGTGCGGAGGACCTGAAGGACCCGGAGAAAACACCCGAGGTGTCTGACAGCAGGCTATCAAATAGCAACGGTAAAAACAAACTAACTGAATCAATCAAAATAATGTGTTTGGATAGAAGGGCTGATTTTTAAAACAAAATATAAATCTGTTTCAGACCAACCCTACCCAATGCCGTATTTAATACCAAGTAGGACGTTAAACTCTATTTCATTCATTCATTCAGTATTTAATACCAATGTACTCCTTACCCCCCCCCCCCTTCTTCAGAAATCATAAATATGCCTAAGCGTATTGTGTAGCCCCGAACAGCCGAATGTTTGCTGCTGGTAATTTACAATGGAGAGTCTATTTTTTTGGCCGGTTTGGGAGGTTCAAAATAATCACAAGCCGTGTTAGATACCACCACTATTAGGGATTTGGGCAGATCAGCTCTGAACGTGCGCCCACAAGGATTGACACCCCATCGTTTGGCGGTGAAAAGTTACCCAGTAAATTTGACTGGGGATCCAATTATTTTTGACATTGATTGAATGGGACAGGGTGAGTTTAATGAGACCGACGTTCAGAGCTAAACTAGGGTAGGGGTAACCCTAACCATGCATTCCCGGTTGTTGAGGTTCGAAACAAGCACAGGCCGTTTGACAACAAACTCTAAACCATGAATTCTCGGTTGGGGAGGCCTGAAATGAGCACACATCGTGTATACCACAACGATTAGGGATTTGGGTTGGGGTAGGGCCTACGCAACCCTAACCCCTAATACACAGTTTTCTACATGGAAATGAACTCCGTTGTCGACCTGACCAAAAGGAAAGTACATCAGGTCGGTAGTACTGGCATACCTTCACGATAACACACAGCTGGTGTATGTGTTCATCTTGAGTTAATAAAAGACATTTCATTTACCATAGCATTTATTCACCCTGATACTATCATACCCCTCTATCTCCTTCACCCTTATATATTATATCGGGTAAGATAAGATAATATGTTTATTGCATCAAAACCTCTATTAAAGGGACAATAACACTCTTGCTGGCTTGACAGGTTCCGAAAAAAATAGCCTTAATCTAACTATTAGAGTGTTCGAAAATATGTTTAAATCCCAGTTGCATTTGAAAGTGCTTTCGTAGGGCTTTTCAAACCATGTTACGGCATGTAGTTGAATTTTTTCAATTTTTAAAATCAGGTGTGTTAAGATGAAATTTGTATCATTTATTAATTGGAATATTGTAAAATAGTACAATTTTATGACCAGAATAAAGATTGGGACATATTATTCAGTTACAACAAGAGTGGTATTGGTGCTTTAAGAACAGCATGCATATAGTCATATACGTTTAATAAAATACATTACATAGACAACTCAATACATTCATACAAACAGTATACTACATGTATATCAAACAAAGGGGTTTCAGTTATATGTAGTTGCCACCAAATTTGTGACCTTCCAGTACAAAACAGTACACTTGGGTCAAATTGAAGAAATGTAGATAATGGTGTCAAATGAAAGCGTATAAAAACACATATAAAATTCTACGGTAGCTCGGACCTAGCAGTGGCAAGCGTTGCTACACAATTCTATGGTAGCCCGGCACTGACATGTGTATAATTTGTCTGGAAAAGAACCTTAAATAACCTTTCTTTCATAACCATAATTGGCGCGCTTCAAAATACATGTCATCTTAAATGAACGTGCTATTTACTCATCTCAATCGGTTTGGATTAATGTCCTCTTTCGGGGTTCCTGGATGTTTCGTTTTACTCCTGGACATCGGAAGGTGAATGTAGAATGAAGAAGAGGTTATTTTTCATTAAGTTTTAGAACCTGACAAACTCAAGGTTAATGAGGCCTATTTGCAATCTGATTAAAACGCAGATCCTTTTTCGTTTCGTTTTTTAAAGTTCAAAGTTTCATTTTACTTTTTTTACTACACTTGGACCTGGAAGAGATGTTATATACCCCGCGTCGTTTTGGATGATGCGAGAGAATAGCCAATGAAACGGTCTGTTGTGGCGAGTTTTTGGCGTAAGGTGCACGGAACTTTGGGTAAATCCATAGATAGTCAACGCTGATTAATCAATATCTGACGTCATTAGGTCGATTTTCCGCTTGTTCGTGACAAGGAGTAGGGTTGTCTGTCCAGCCTCGAGGGCTTTCTCGATATCCCCCGATTTCCTCCCTCTCTACGCACAAGTAAATTATTGAAATAAAATTGAACCATGTGTTCAGTAAGGCAGTTTGTACACTAAAGGGTTAACATGCAGCGATGATTTAAAATTTAAAAGAAAACATAATTTTGATTTTACTCTTTCATTTGATGCCCCAGCTTCCCGACACCAACTCAATTCATTTTATAGATGTCATCACTCTCTCTCACATAGCTTGTGTCGAGTGGACTTTTAACCCCTCATCCTTCGCACCGTCTCTCTCTCTCTCCCTCCCCTCTCTCTATCTCTCTCTATCTCTATCTCTCTCTCTCTCTATCTATCTCTCTCTCTATCTCTCTCCTCTCTCTCTCTCTCTCTCTCTCTCTCTTGAAAAGTTAGCATAGCGGGGAAAATAAACTGGTGTACAACATATGTGTAACAATTTCAGGACAGTATGGGTCTCTATTTTACCACCCGACCTTCACCTCCTCCTCGAGCTGAAGTTGACATATTACAGACACAATAAATCAATTTTGCAGTGTGGGAAATATTACTAACACATTGCATACATAACTTATGTAAATTAGACTCCCATTATAGAACTGACGTGTTTTTAATCTAGAAAATGGACACCTCGACAGTTTCAGTACACTAGGTCACCAAGACGTCTCGTATGTGCGATGTTATCAGACGAACGTCCTAATGGCCTAGACTACATTTTTAGCCGAAATTTTTTGTATTTCCTGTCGAAGTTGATATTTTTGAGTCGATTTTTCTACTGGGATATTACATACCATTAACTTTTAACCTTCATTTATCCGGTCGGACATTCCACATTATGACATTTTAAAATGTTTTCGAAAACTGGGGCGTTTTTGGGCATTCATTTTTGATGTCAGTGACTCCAATTTTTGCGTCTCAATATTCCATTGTTGTTGAAGATGTTGTCATACTCATTGGTTTTAATGTTAAACCCCTAACCCTGAAAGGGGGGTCACGGTGGCTAAGTGGATAAGGCGCTGGTTCGCTAGCCTGGAGGTCGGGCGTTCGATCCTTGCATTGACCGAGAAAGTTCATCTCGATTTTCCGGCGTGATTTCCCCTTGTCAATGATGCAGAAGTAGGGCCTGAAAAGGACAGCTGCCTAGTCATTCGGATGGGACGAAAACCCGAGGTCCCTTGTACACATTTGAGTGCACGTAAAAGACCCCTTGGCAGTTGGAATTCGATATAAGAGTAGACCGTAGCGCCGCTGCTCGGGCAAAAATTCCCTCATAGCACACTGTATAGTGCCCGTCTTCCATTATCCCAGGTTAGGTGCATACTTGTAGAACGTTAAACCCCATTTTATTAATTCCTAACCCTGAAAAGATTATAATCTTAAATACCTGACCCTAACCTTAATCCTAAAATGCAAAAGTGCATGGTGTATTCCCGCCTTTATTAACCTATTTCATGCAGAAAGGTAGGGATTAAAACACAATTCATGTCATTCACCCACCCTCTTATATACACTGTAAAACATGTCAATAGTTCTCAGTTACAACATAAATATTATGTTACGGTGTGTAATGTGGTGTATTATATATAAATGTAATGTTATGGTGTATAATGTGGGGTATTAGGTATAAATGTAATGTTACGGTGTATAATGTGGGGTATAAGATATAAATGTAATGTTATGGTGTGTAATGTGGGGTATTATATATAAATGTAATGTTACGGTGTGTAATGTGATGTATTAGATATAAATGTAATGTTACGGTGTGTAATATGGGGTATTAGATATAAATGTAATGTTACGGTGTATAATGTGGGGTATTATATATAAATGTAATGTTACGGTGTGTAATGTGGGGTATTAGATATAAATGTAATGTTTCGGTGTATAATGTCGGGTAGTAGATATAAATGTAATGTTACGGTGTGTAATGTGGGGTATTAGATATAAATGTAATGTTACGGTGTGTAATGTCGTGTATTAGGTATAAATATAATGTTACGGTGTATAATGTGGGGTATTAGATATAAATGTAATGTTACGGTGTGTAATGTGGGGTATTATATATAAATGTAATGTTACGGTGTGTAATGTGATGTATTAGATATAAATGTAATGTTACGGTGTGTAATGTGGGGTATTAGATATAAATGTAATGTTATGGTGTGTTATGTCGGGGTATTAGATATAAATGTAATGTTACGGTGTGTAATGTGGGGTATTATATATAAATGTAATGTTACGGTGTGTAATGTGGGGTATTATATATAAATGTAATGTTACGGTGTATAATGTGGGGTATTAGATATAAATGTAATGTCACGGTATATAATGTCGGGTATTATAAATAAATGTAATGTTACGGTGTATAATGTCGGGTATTAGATATAAATGTAATGTTACGGTGTGTCATGTAGGGTATTAGATATAAATGTAATGTTATGGTGTGTAATGTCGGGTATTAGATATAAATGTAATGTTACAGTGTATTATGTCGGGTATTAGATATAAATGTAATGTTACGGTGTATAATGTCGGGTATTAGATATAAATGTAATGTCACGGTGTATAATGTCGGGTATTAGATATAAATTTAATGTTACGGTGTATAATATGGTGTATTAGATATAAATGTAATGTTACGGTGTATAATATGGTGTATTAGGTATAAATGTAATGTTACGGTGTATAATGTGGGGTATTAGATATAAATGTAATGTAACAGTGTATAATGTGGGGTATTAGATATAAATGTAATGTTACGGTGTAGATGTGGGGTATTAGATATAAATGTAATGTAACAGTGTATAATGTGGGGTATTATATGTATAAATGAAATATTACGGTGTGTAATGTGGGGTAGTATATATAAATGTAATGTTACGGTGTATAATGTTGGGTATTAGATATAAATGTAATGTAACAGTGTATAATGTGGGGTATTATATGTATAAATGAAATATTACGGTGTGTAACGTGGGGTATTATATATAAATGTAATGTTACGGTGTAGATGTGGGGTATTAGATATAAATGTAATGTTACGGTGTATAATGTCGGGTATTAGATATAAATGTAATGTTACAGTGTATAATGTGGGGTATTATATATAAATGTAATGTTACGGTGTATAATGTGGGGTATTAGATATAAATGTAATGTTACGGTGTAGATGTGGGGTATTAGATATAAATGTAATGTTACGGTGTATAATGTGGGGTATTAGATATAAATGTAATGTAACAGTGTATAATGTCGGGTATTATATATAAATGTAATGTTACGGTGTATAATGTGGGGTATTAGATATAAATGTAATGTTACGGTGTATAATGTCGGGTATTAGGTATAAATGTAATGTTACGGTGTATAATGTCGGGTATTAGATATAAATGTAATGTTACAGTGTATAATGTGGGGTATTATATATAAATGTAATGTTATGGTGTGTAATGTGGGGTATTATATATAAATGTAATGTTACGGTGTATAATGTGGGGTATTATATATAAATGTAATGTTACGGTGTATAGTGTGGGGTATTATATATAAATGTAATGTTACGGTGTATAATGTGGGGTATTAGATATAAATGTAATGTCACGGTATATAATGTCGGGTATTATAAATAAATGTAATGTTACGGTGTATAATGTCGGGTATTAGATATAAATGTAATGTTACGGTGTGTCATGTAGGGTATTAGATATAAATGTAATGTTATGGTGTGTAATGTCGGGTATTAGATATAAATGTAATGTTACAGTGTATTATGTCGGGTATTAGATATAAATGTAATGTTACGGTGTATAATGTCGGGTATTAGATATAAATGTAATGTCACGGTGTATAATGTCGGGTATTAGATATAAATTTAATGTTACGGTGTATAATATGGTGTATTAGATATAAATGTAATGTTACGGTGTATAATATGGTGTATTAGGTATAAATGTAATGTTACGGTGTATAATGTGGGGTATTAGATATAAATGTAATGTAACAGTGTATAATGTGGGGTATTAGATATAAATGTAATGTTACGGTGTAGATGTGGGGTATTAGATATAAATGTAATGTAACAGTGTATAATGTGGGGTATTATATGTATAAATGAAATATTACGGTGTGTAATGTGGGGTAGTATATATAAATGTAATGTTACGGTGTATAATGTTGGGTATTAGATATAAATGTAATGTAACAGTGTATAATGTGGGGTATTATATGTATAAATGAAATATTACGGTGTGTAATGTGGGGTATTATATATAAATGTAATGTTACGGTGTAGATGTGGGGTATTAGATATAAATGTAATGTTACGGTGTATAATGTCGGGTATTAGATATAAATGTAATGTTACAGTGTATAATGTGGGGTATTATATATAAATGTAATGTTACGGTGTATAATGTGGGGTATTAGATATAAATGTAATGTTACGGTGTAGATGTGGGGTATTAGATATAAATGTAATGTTACGGTGTATAATGTGGGGTATTAGATATAAATGTAATGTAACAGTGTATAATGTGGGGTATTAGATATAAATGTAATGTTACGGTGTATAATGTGGGGTATTATATATAAATGTAATGTTACGGTGTATAGTGTGGGGTATTATATATAAATGTAATGTTACGGTGTATAATGTGGGGTATTAGATATAAATGTAATGTCACGGTATATAATGTCGGGTATTATAAATAAATGTAATGTTACGGTGTATAATGTCGGGTATTAGATATAAATGTAATGTTACGGTGTGTCATGTAGGGTATTAGATATAAATGTAATGTTATGGTGTGTAATGTCGGGTATTAGATATAAATGTAATGTTACAGTGTATTATGTCGGGTATTAGATATAAATGTAATGTTACGGTGTATAATGTCGGGTATTAGATATAAATGTAATGTTACGGTGTATAATGTCGGGTATTAGATATAAATTTAATGTTACGGTGTATAATATGGTGTATTAGATATAAATGTAATGTTACGGTGTATAATATGGTGTATTAGGTATAAATGTAATGTTACGGTGTATAATGTGGGGTATTAGATATAAATGTAATGTAACAGTGTATAATGTGGGGTATTAGATATAAATGTAATGTTACGGTGTAGATGTGGGGTATTAGATATAAATGTAATGTAACAGTGTATAATGTGGGGTATTATATGTATAAATGAAATATTACGGTGTGTAATGTGGGGTAGTATATATAAATGTAATGTTACGGTGTATAATGTTGGGTATTAGATATAAATGTAATGTAACAGTGTATAATGTGGGGTATTATATGTATAAATGAAATATTACGGTGTGTAATGTGGGGTATTATATATAAATGTAATGTTACGGTGTAGATGTGGGGTATTAGATATAAATGTAATGTTACGGTGTATAATGTCGGGTATTAGATATAAATGTAATGTTACGGTGTATAATGTGGGGTATTATATATAAATGTAATGTTACGGTGTATAATGTGGGGTATTAGATATAAATGTAATGTTACGGTGTAGATGTGGGGTATTAGATATAAATGTAATGTTACGGTGTATAATGTGGGGTATTAGATATAAATGTAATGTAACAGTGTATAATGTCGGGTATTATATATAAATGTAATGTTACGGTGTATAATGTGGGGTATTAGATATAAATGTAATGTTACGGTGTATAATGTCGGGTATTAGGTATAAATGTAATGTTACGGTGTATAATGTCGGGTATTAGATATAAATGTAATGTTACAGTGTATAATGTGGGGTATTATATATAAATGTAATGTTATGGTGTATAATGTGGGGTATTAGATATAAATGTAATGTTACGGTGTATAATATTGGGTATTAGATATAAATGTAATGTCACGGTGTATATTGTCGGGTATTGTATTTAAATGTAATGTTACGGTGTATAATGCTGGGTATTAGATATAAATGTAATGTCACGGTGTATAATATTGGGTATTATATATAAATGTGATGTCACGGTGTATAATGTCGGGTATTAGATATAAATGTAATGTACGGTGTATAATATGGTGTATTAGATATAAATGTAATGTAACGGTGTGTAATGTCGGTTATTATAATATAAATGTGGTGTTACGGTGTGTAATGTCGGGTATTAGATATAAATGTAATGTTATGGTGTATAATGTCGGATATTAGATATAAATGTAATGTTACGGTGTGTAATGTCGTGTATTAGATATAAATGTAATGTTACGGTGTATAATGTCGGGTATTAGATATAAATGTAATGTTACGGTGTATAATGTGGGGAATAAGATATAAATGTAATGTTACGGTGTGTAATGTGGGGTATTATATATAAATGTAATGTTACGGTGTATAATGTGGGGTATTAGATATAAATGTAATGTTACGGTGTATAATGTGGGGTATTAGATATAAATGTAATGTTACGGTGTATAATGTGGGGTATTAGATATAAATGTAATGTTACGGTGTATAATGTGGGGTATTAGATATAAATGTAATGTTACGGTGTATAATGTCGGGTATTAGATATAAATGTTATGTTACGGTGTATAGTGTCGGGTATTAGATATAAATGTAATGTTACGGTGTATAATGTCGTATATTAGGTATAAATGTAATGTTACGGTGTATAATGTGGGGTATTAGATATAAATGTAATGTTACGGTATATAATGTGGGGTATTAGATATAAATGTAATGTTACGGTGTATAATGTCGGGTATTAGATATAAATGTAATGTTATGGTGTATAATGTGGGGTATTAGATATAAATGTAATGTTACGGTGTATAATGTCGAGTATTAAATATATAAATGTAATGTTACGGTGTATAATGTCGGGTATTAGATATAAATGTAATGTTACGGTGTATAATGTCGTGTATTAGATATGTAAAGTTACAGTGTATAATATGGTGTAATGTGTAAATGTAATGTTACAATGTATAATATGATGTATTGCATATAAATATTTTAGAGAGTGCAATATGGTGTATTATAATTTACAGTGTATATAATATATAAATAAGTGATATATTGAATTGATATTAAAAACATGTAACACATGCAGTCCCGGTATTTTATATTCAATAGTTAATAGTTATAGAATTTACCGAGTCAACGCTCTACATGCTACCGTGGTTTAACGGCCAACGGCAAGATTACAATAAAAGCATGTCTAACGTTATATTGAAAGCAGGCCCGTAGCCAGCTTGCTTGCTGTGGAAGGGCAGTGATTTTTAGGGGGGGGGGGGAGCACAGTCGGCACAGTCTACAGTAGGTATTTTAGAGTTATGGTTGGCACATTTTCTTTCGACTATGGGCCTGATTAAAAGTTGTACTCTACTTTCGATCCATCTTATTTTTGTATAAAAAATTTAAATGAAGTTAAATGGGGTTTAACGTCCTACTGCCCTGCTACCAAACTGGGCTATGAGGGAGGTGTACACGGGACAAGGTTTTTCGTCACATCCGAACGACTATACGTTGTCCCTAATCACTATCCTATTATTTATACAAATATACCATATAATTTATTTGACTGTTTTATGGTTACCCCTTGTCAGTGATGCAGGATAGAGAGCCTGACAAGGACTGTTGTCTGGTAGTTCGGATGGGACGAAAAACCGAAGTCCCGTGTAGGCCTACACATTTGCGTGTACCTAAAGGATCCCTTGGCAGTTGGAATTCGGTATGGGCCGTAGCGCCGCTGTCCGGGCAAAATTTCCCTCATAGCACACTGTATGGCATATCCCCGCCTTCCATTAGCCCAGGTTAGGTGAATAACAGTAGGACGTTGAACCCCATTTTATTTCATTTATAAACCACCATGACTGGCTTGGCGTTCGTCATTCACATTAGTGAGCCCAACTCTGCGGCTCCAGATTCAAAATGGGTGACGGTTTATAGTTCTAAGAAAATACGTAGAATTGAAATGGCAAATCCAGTAATATGGGTTTTTGCGCCGTATATTTTTCTGCAGTTTTCTCCGCGATGGTAAATCGCATGTTTACACCGGGGAACAATAGGACGTTAAACCCCATTTCATTTCGTTTACACCGCGGCGAAAAGGTTTACACCGTGTAGAAAAGGTTTACACCGCGGAGAAAAGGTTTACACCGTTGAGAAAAGGTTTACACCGTTGAGAAAAGGTTTACACCGTGTAGAAAAGGTTTACACCGCGGAGAAAAGGTTTACACCGTTGAGAAAAGGTTAACACCGTGGAGAAAAGGTTTACACCGTTGAGAAAAGGTTAACACCGTGGAGAAAAGGATTCCACCGCGTAGAAAAGGATTGTACCGCAAAGGCCAGGTTTTCACTGGGATGAAAAGGTTTACACCGCGTAGAAAAGGATTGTACCGCGGAGAAAAGGTTTTCACTGCGGCGAAATGGTTTCCATAGCGGAGAAAGGGTTTCTCATGTTTTCTTTCAGCCGTTCATTGTACTGCAGAGTGAATCGTTCTCATATGAATTAACGAATTGCACCAATAGGCCACCGTATAAATCTGGCTATTACCGGTTTTTATTTTGGCTACAAATATTATAGAAATTAATATTGAGTCAGAGACATGTATTCACATGACAAACATATAATCACGGGCACTTTAAGGGATCAAAATAAAACTTCTTACTTCTCTTTGACTATAAGCCTACAGTATATAGTCAATGAGTAGTTATAAGAATAATATATAGTCAAAGATTAGTAAGAAATTTTATTTTTATCCCTTCAAGTTCCTGTGATTATAATCTACTCTAGATCATCGGATGGCGCCGATATAAACGGTTTAAAATATAGCTCAGGATAGAGTTATTTGAATGAACTTTTCAATATATTCATTACGTATCTTTAATGCCTCGTCTACGAGAACATCATCTCGTGTGTCATTGGGTCAAGTGTCCAACCTCGTGGGTTTTCTACGGGCCCTCTTGTTCCCTCCCACTGCTAAAGAGCCGTACGCGCAAGCGAATTATTGAAATAAAATTGAACCATACGTCGGTCATGAAATGATCTAGTTTGTGTCGAGTGGACGTTAAATCCCACTTTCTCTCTACCGTAAAACCAAAAAACAAACATGGGGCCCCGTTTCTAGAATACGTAACTACAGATAAAATCCAAATTTAAGTAGATACTCCAATTTTGATTGGCTAAGCACCTAAATCAATATAATATTATCCAATCAATTTACTCGAGTTTGGAATTTATCTTAGTTTAAATTTCGTGAAAAGGGCTCCTGTGGTGAAAACAATGACAAGTTATAAATGATTGTAAATAAAGGGAGATAACCACTATATCTAGTGTGAATGTGGATTTAAACCACTGTTTGCGTTTCTCCGCTGTCGTCAATGTTAATTTCATGATACATTTTTGTTCCGTTGGGTCCGATCTTTATATCAGAAAAGGGGGTTTGATGGCCGAATGAGTAGCAAGAGCGCGCTGTATCATAAAATCTGTCATTGAGTAAACTGGCGCGGTTTCGAACACCTGGTTGTACGTGACAAGGAGTAGGGTCGCCTGTCAAACTTCGTGGGTTTTATCCGGGTCCTCCGGTTTCCTCCCCCTGCAATAGACCCCTACGCGCAAGCGAATTATTGAAATAAAATTAAACCATATGTTAGTCCGGAAGTGATCTAGTTTGTGTCGAGTGGACGTTAAACCCCATATCTCTCTCTCTCTCTCTCGCCATACAGTTGGCTTTGAGTGGAATTTTGTCCGGACAGTGGCCTCATGGCCCACTTATATTTCAAATTCCAACGAGAAAAATAGAAATAGTCCGTACATTCCCTTGTTTATATTCACTGTTTACCTTAAAAACATGTTAATGTACGGACTTTTCTGTTTTTCTTTCGTGTTCTCTTATCTAATGACATTCAATTACTTTATTGAATTGTCAGATATCCTCTTACAATCCTATATAACAACTGTTGGTCTTCGAAGGAATTATTAGTGAGCAGAAATTTAGCAGTGTGTCTGTTATCACTCGTGGCTTCAGTCAGTTAAATAGAGCAGTCGCCCGTGTTTTCCGTTTCGTTACGTCACAGCGGATTCGGGTAGCGTGTAATACTCAGCTATCGTAGCAATGACCTCTGCGTTAAAAGTATATTTGGAATATGTTTAACCAGCTCTACCTATGTGATAATACTTTAAACCACTTATCCATTCATCTAAATTTACTATGTAGGTCTCAAATTAAGGCCATTCTCCTTTAAACTACTCGTCCTTCCATCAAAAGTTACTATGTAAAGGTTACCCTCCTTGTAAAGGTTACCCCCTTTATAAAAGTGCTGTGTTTTTGAGGTTTTTTTCTGGGGAGGTAGTTGTAATATTAAGGGAAATGTTGACATAACATAAACTAGATTATTTAAGTAGAAATTCTAGATTTAAATTAATACCTGTATTAGGTAATGCACGGTACTTGAAAAGTAGGGCAATAAATTCGAACTATAATATCATCTAAAAATCTATAAATACCTGTATTAGGTAAAGCATGGTACATGAAAAGTAGGACAATAAATTCGAACTATAATATCATCTAAAAATCTATGGAAGTACTCACAACCCTACCGTACGTAATCTACCCAACATATTTATTGAAGTGGACAATGGTGACCCATCTAGCTTAGCGCGTTGTATAAAATGATTTTTCCGAATGATGAAATGAGGTTTAACGTCCTACTGTTATGCATCTAGCCCGGGCTAATGGAAGACGGGCATACGTCGTACAGTGTGCTATGAGGGACATTTTGCCCGGGTAGCGGCGCTACGGCCTACTCTTATATCGAATTCCAACTGCCAAGGGATCTTTTACATGCACTACAGTGTGTACATGGGACCTCGGTTTTTCGTCCCATCCGAACGGCTAGGCAGCTTTCCTTGTCAGGCCTTCCTTCTGTATCACTGACAAGGGGAAATCACGCCGGAAAATCGAGATGAACTTTCTCGGCCAAATGAAAAGATCCTTTTCTCACTACGGGGTCGTATGTAAAATAGTCTATGTAAATAAAAGTCAGCTTAGTATAGGTCAGATCATTGTCCAGCTAACCCGTTTTAATGAATTAAGTGTACAGTGAGCTCTAATGATTGATACTAAAACTCGCTGTCAGTTCTTGACTTTTGATCTGAACAATAACTTTTTTTTATGACAACACGATGTCCCTGTGGGCATCACGATGTTGAATACTGATCTGAGGACAGCGATAATTTGAAGACGGGTCTGGCGGTACTGAGCTACATACCTAGGTATTCACGTGTAGCAGACATCCAGACTAAATACTAGAGCTGGCGGATAAGACGTAAAAGATTGCTATTACGTTGCTGGACTTTGTTACTTTGAAAACAGACCTGACAGTACCGAGCTACGTACCTACCTAGGTATTTACGTGTAGCAGACAACCAGACTAAATTGGCTGGGAGAGCTGACGGATAAGACGTAAAGGATTGTTATTACGGTGGTGGACTTTGTTACTTTGAAGACAGGCCTGACATTACAGAGCTATCCAGACTAAGCGCTGTCGGATAAGACGTAAAGAATTGTTATTACGGTGGTGGACTTTGTTACTTTGAAGATAGGCCTGACAGTACCGAGCTGCATATCTAGGTATTCACGTGTAGTAGAGACAACCAGACAAAATACGAAAGGTGGCGGATAAGAGGATTAACTGATATACCATTCACAACGTAAAGATTTTTATTACGGTGGTGGACTTTGGAACTTGAGAAGAAGACTTATTAAAAGATATATCCTAAAACAACCTTGCTTACCACCCCTTACCCTCTACAGTACTACATAGAGACGTATTCGGTGCCGTTGGATCAGAATAGTATATATCAAACTCCAGAAGGCGTACGACCGAACTTAAAAAGACGGACGACGGAACTTAAAAAGACGGACGACGAAACTCAAGAACACGGACGACGGAACTCAAGAACACGAACGACGGAACTCAAGAACACGGACGACGGAACTCAAGAAAACGGACGACGAAACTCAAGAACACGGACGACGAAACTCAAGAACACGGACGACGGAACTCAATAACACGGACGACGGAACTCAAGAACACGGACGACGGAACTCAAGAACACGGACGACGGAACTCAAGAAAACGGACGACGAAACTCAAGAAAACGGACGACGAAACTCAAGAACACGGACGACGGAACTCAAGAACACGGACGACGGAACTCAAGAACACGGACGACGGAACTCAATAACACGGACGGCGAAACTCAAGAATACGGACGACGGAACTCAAGAATACGGACGACGGGACATAAGTACGGTAAAATAGTTTGAATTACTAAACAATTAAAATGGCAGAGGCAATTTTAAAGGATTTAAATGGAAACGTTAGGCATCTAAACAATGAATTGGGGTTTCTATCAAGTTCATTAGGCGCCTTGGCGACGCAGGTCGCAACGCAAATGGCCGCACAAACAGAGGCCTCCAAAAGAGTCTACGATAACTACAATTATGACGATATTGCAACACTCGTAGATCGGTACGACGGTAGCTCGGGAAAATTCAGATCATGGGTTAATTCACTAGAAGAATATGCCACAAATAAAGGACTTTCGAGGGGACCCATACAAATGTGCGCTTATCACACGGCGAGGGGTGGGGTAAGCGATTTAATTGGGCGATTTTTGTCCGATAATCCGGCAATCAGTTGGGAGGAGATGAAAGCGGAGCTAGCTTCTCGTTACGAAGAAACGTCGGATACATTGGATATGATATCCTCCATGAGGAAGCTGAAACAAAAAAGGGATGAAAACGCTCAACAGTTTGCGGACAGGGTACTGGCGATTGCGAATTTAGCCTATTCGGATGTGGAGAATCCAGACGTACAGGCCAACGTGGTGCTGGCGTTTATGGACGGTGTAGCGAACAAGCAGTTAAATTGCGAATTGTTACGCAAATGGCCACGAACGTTACAGGACGCGATGCTAATCGCGACCCAAGAACAGGAGCTCGAAGAAACGTCGGATAGAATAGACATGATTTCCTCCATGAGATATCTGAAACAAAAAAGGGATGAAAACGCTCAACAGTTTGCTGACAGGGTACTGGCGACTGCGCATTTAGCTTATTCGGATGTGGGGAATCCAGACGTACAGGCCCACATGGTGCTGGCGTTTATGGACGGTGTAGCGAACGAGCAGTTAAATTACGAATTGTTACGTAAATGGCCACGAACGTTACAGGACGCGAAGCTAATCGCGACTCAAGAGCAGGAGCTCGAAGAATCGTCGGATAGAATGGACATGATATTCTCAATGGCGAATCTGAAACAAAAAAGGGATGAAAACGCTCAACAATTTGCGGACAGGATACTGGCGACTGCGAATTTAGCCTATTCGGATTTGGGGAATCCAGACGTACAGGCCCTCGTGGTGCTAGCGTTTATGGACGGTATAGCGGACAAGCAGTTATATTACGAATTGCGGCGCAAATGTCCACTAACGCTACAGGAAGCGAAACTAATCACAATACAAGAACAGGAGCTCGTGAAAAGATACCTTTTGCGAACGGGTCAACAGGCACCCCCAGCCGCAACAGCGGAAAGAATGGAAGTTGACCACTTCCGGCCACGAAGATGCCGAATTTGTAATAAAGCGGGTCACCGGACGTACGAATGTCGCACTCAACGGATGAACGCGATTGAAACTACGGGAGTCCGGTATGCATGTTTGCACTGTGGCGAGACCGGCCATTTTAGAAGGGATTGTCCTCGCTCAGACAGGAAATTACCTGGACTTAAAACTCTGCCTATGTCTCATTTACTTAAATCCATTAAACCGTAGGAAACAAAAACGGCTTAATTGGCGACATTATACAATCGAGGCGGTTATCATCTTTGTAGTTATCGTAGTCCTGGCCTTCTGTTTTCATTATTCCAAAATCGGTAGAAAAACTAGAAATGCCTTTTTGCCTATCTGTCAAGTTTAGTAAGACAAAGGATTTACCCTAAAATATTCCACGTCACCCTCCAACGAACAATATCATGCTCGTAGAACGAGAACGCCACCCGACGTCACCAACAGCTCCAATCTCCCAAACAGAGTTGTCCTCCCTTGCAGTCCACACTAGTCGAACGCTGGATAGCGAGACTTGCGTGGAGAATGCAACAGATCCTCGGTTGGATCAGCCACATAGACTCTATACGAATATCTTCCGGGAGTCTACGGAACAAAGCAGCAGCGCCGGACTAACCATGAAGCATTCTCCCAAACAGAGTTTGCTGCCTTGCAGTTCACCCAATAGCGAGACTCGTGTGGAGAATGACCATGAAGCTGTAAGATTATCACATCAGAGTCACTACTGAGACAAAATCTAAAGTGTAGACGAAGGGTTTGAAAGAAGATATCAACGCCTCGACATCTATATGGTGGACTGGTGTCACACACCATGACGGATGTGCGTTTAACGTCGGTGGTAGAGGACTATTGACCACCCACCACACCCCACCCCCGCCCCAACGAACAAAGTTATAAAGACTGGACTATAATCATCCTTTAAGATGATCAATCTTACATAAAGTGTGGACAATAAAACCAATGGACGTCGTTGCTGAAGGAATTCCCACCAGGTGTGGCTAATAAAAACTCGGTTCTACGTGGCCATCTAAACGGTAATAGAACCGTATCGGTATTAAATTCCATATTTAAAAAACAAAAACTAACGTTTGTCAACACACGAGTTCGTAATGCATGTACAGGAAAACTGTGCTATAAGGCTTTAATGTAAACACTGAGGTCACGTGGGACCGCCTCGCGTATAGATTATGTCCCTTTATCTCAAGTAAGGACACCATTGACTGTCGTATTACAATGAACAATGAGGTCACGTGGGACCGCCTCGCCTATAAATTATGTCCCTTTATCTCTAGCGATCGAGGACGCCCATTGACTGTCGTATTATATGTGATGCGCGTATATAGGCCTATTACTATAAATAGTTATGATCTATGTATTATTGTATTTAGTGATGATTTATATATTATACGGGTCACAATTCTATTTATATATTACTGTAGGTAGTAATGACCTCAAAGTTAACCATATCTACCCTCGGGGGTAGGCAGCAGTCTGGGGCCCGAGAAAAATAGGACACATCGAATTTTTGACGACTTCTTTAAATTTGATGTTTTACATTATTTAATTCCCGGGACTACGCTACCGACTAACCTCTCTCGGCTGTGTCGGCCTTTCACTATGCGGGGAGCAGGCCACACACGGTCAGTGACACCATGACGCTCGAGATAAGACCGACCTGACAGTACCGAGCTGCATACCTTGGTACTCACGTGTAGCCTAGACAACCAGACTAAATACGAGAGCTGGCAGATAAGAGGACTAACTGATATCTTATACACAACGTGAAGGATTGTTATTACCGTGGTGACCGTCTTCATTAGCCCAGGGCCAGAACAGTAGGACGTTAAACCCCATTTCATTTCATGTAAAACGGTGGTGGATTTTGTAACTTAAGAAGGAGACTTAATAAAAGATATATTCTATTCTAAAAGAACCGGGTTTATCTTTCTACAGAGAGAGAGAGATATGGAGGGGAGAGGGAGAGAGAGAGAGAAAGAGCGAGAGAGATGGTGTGGTTTTCGATTCCCCGCTTGTACGTGGCAAGGAGTAGAGTCGCCTGTCCAACTTCATGAGTTCCCCCCCCCACTTCCTCCCACTGCTCAAGACCCCTACGAGCAAGCGAATTATTGAAATAAAATGGAACCACAGGTGTTTAATCCCTACATGACCCCTAGTTAACTCCCTCTGTCTCTCTCTCCTTCTCTCTCTCAATCGTTATAATTCATAAATAAGTTGACAGACGCTAACCTTTATACTCGATCAATGGTCGTTATCTCCTTTATAACGGTTTGCGATAGTCTGGTTGACAGTAGGTAAAGTATTGCCACCTTGGGCTACCGAGTACTTAAAGGAGCTAAATCGCTAACATTTGGGACCTAGAAATTGTCAAAAGTGGGTCGCAACGCATAAAATACGGTAATATGAATGTAAATAAACTGATTAACATTCAATAATTTCCGTTTTTCCCCAACTTCAAATCATTTTCGTTCGGCGAAATAAGC
Organism: Patella pellucida; assembly: GCA_917208275.1. NCBI lineage: Eukaryota > Metazoa > Mollusca > Gastropoda > Patellidae > Patella > Patella pellucida. The sequence continues at coordinate 65,659,248 of OU795042.1, read as the reverse complement.
CATACAGTCTTAATCTACTGCAAATTTCTATAGCGTCTGGTTATTCCAGTCAACATACGCCGTATAGTATGTCTAGTCTCGCTCCTCAAGTCTCTTATTAAAACTAGGGCTGAAGCGCATTATGATATACGATTCGTGTACCAATGTTAAAAAATTATTTTATCTAAAATATCGGATATCGAAGCTCATCTTTTCCCGGTAAGTTTACATCATCAATGTTGATTTAAAATGGCCAATAATTCGTGTTTTCGATGTTAAATATTTTGGAGGGTTTTGAGTTACGGACTTCGGTCCTTTAATATCAAGTACGTCATCATTATCAGATAAATTCAAATATATAATAAATATGGCAGACTTATTAATATTTAATAATTCAGTTGCTAGAGTATTCGACTATTTTATAAGCACTTCATACTATTTATTTATTATCCTTTGACCACTTTAACACGTGACCGATTTATTATACAATCCGGAAGTTACGTTGCTTTAACAGTCCTCAAAGATTTAAAGTGTGCTGTCGTCATCATTCTGCAAACAGTGAAATATCTACTTCGAGAGTAGACCTCTGTCAGAGTATGTCCCAAATGACCGCCACACCCAACAATCAGTAGCTATACTGTCTTATAATACGGTGCTACTCCGGTTCTCATCTGTGTTACCCAAAAAGACTAAATTAAACCTTTTCAATTTTTTTAAACGAAAGCAAAATATATAATTCTTTACTATACTATGATCTGGAAGAGTTGTTATATAACCCGCGTTCTGAATGATGTGAGGGATTAGCCAATGAAACGGTCTGTTACGTCGAGTGTTTGAGGTGCACTGAACTGTGGGTAACCACTAGAAACGTCATATTGTCAAAAGTCACTCGTATGGCCTCTGCCGCGACCTTCCACTACAACCGGTCAGATCGTCATGTAGTAGAGGCCATCGAAAGTATAAAAAACGAAACGAAATATAGATCTATATTTTAATTAGATTAGTGGACCCCTATACGTAAGGGTGGGCCCACTCGCCAAATCAATCGGCGCCGAATTGCAGCCAAATGAGTTTACACACCAGGCGAATCTATTCACGCCAAATGATTGAACATGGCCGCAACCACTTCTTGATATCATTAGTGATTGGCTAATGCATTCTACAATAATTGGGCGAATGTTTGATTCGGCCGAATGACACTGGGACAATACAGTAGGCGAATTTCGGCGCAGATTGATTCGACTGAACGATTCGACCGAATCATTTGCCAGTGTGTCCATCGCTTTAAGCAAATCCTTATTACTGACCTCCAAATGAATAAGGCAGCCATAATAATTTATTCTAGGTCATGTTTTATATTAACCTGTGATTATTGAACACCCTGAACCTTGAAATTAAATACCGTCACTGACCCAAATACACATTACGCAAGGGGCTTAACTTTATTTCAGGGAATTAGATGTGGGTTAACTGCAATAGGGTTTAACGTCCTAATTGTCTGCACCAATCGGGCTAAAGGGGTATACGCATGGTTAACTCGTGCACTTTTGATCATTAGGACTGTCCTTGAGTCAAGGGGCGTTGTTTCGATTACCCGCTTGTACATGACATGGAGTAGGGAGCCTGTATATCATTGGGGTTTTTCTTCGGGTCCTCCGGTTTCCTCCCACTACTTAAGACCCCTACACGCTAGTGAAATATTGAAAAAAAACTGAACCATATGTAAGTTTTGAAATGCCCTAGTTTTTGTCGAGTGGACGTTAAACCCCAAGCAAATTTTGGAAATAGAATTGAACAATAACACTCCCGAAATGGCCTATATATAGTTTATGTCGAGTGGACGTTAAACTCTCTCTCTCTCTCTCTCTCTCTCTCTCTGTTGGCATGTTGGCATGTTGGCCAAGTGGTGTATCGGATCATAAGACCTGTTTCGTATTGAAGTCGAGGATCACATGCCAGGGAGTGGGGTCGTCACCTTGTGTTCCGGCAAGTACTGGTAATGCAATCTCCTCTAATTCTAAAAATCCATTAAATGACATTTTAATTAAAATGTTCTATCATGACAGAATACCTCTCTCTCTCTCTCTCTTTCCCCCCTCTCTCTCTCTCTCTATTTCGCCGCCACTGCTTTCTTTATGTGCACACCAACGTTTACACCAAACGACTAGACGCCGTTCCTTGCCGGAAAATCCAGAGGAACTTTATCCACCATCCACCAACACCCGAATGGAATCCGTGGTCCTAAGGTAAGCGAGCAAGCACCTTTAGCACTGAGTCACAATTTAACTGGGTCACAATTTACAACACAAACAGGGTTCAATACAGTAGTCCTATAAAATTGATATATATATATATATATAGGGTGCTATTTGAATGATACTCAAGGTTACTGTTTATAGATAACACATACATGTAGATAATATATATAGCTTACTGTATATACATCTATTACTGATTATAAATACCGGTCACACACATCATATATTAACCCAATTTTATACACACCGGTAATTTTACTTGTAATATACATGTAAGCTTTGGGGTAGTTGATATTCGCTCGTGGGTCCCGGGATTGTTATAAATGTTTAAATGAAATGGGGTTTAACGTCCTATACTGTTCTGCTCCAACTGGGCTAATGAAGACGGGGGATTGCTATAAAGGCGCCTAAACGTAGCACGAAGGTAATTTTTTTATCGTTTTATATACTCAGTAGTTGTAGATGGGTTAGTTCGTATAGTAACACCCGCTCCCCCACCTCCTCGTCCCCCTCCTCCTCCAGATATGAATATGAATATGTACATGTAATAATCACAATATATGCCACCACTCTCACGGGGGGCGTTTATAGGATGCTCTACTTTCGATAAGTCCATGTCGACATGGGCGTGGTGACCCATAATTTGCATGAGGAGGAAGATTCCGTCCCCCCCCCCACACACAAAATAAAAAGTATATGTGAGTTAGTGAGTGAAGGGGGTCGGGTGGAAATCCCTCCCAATGCCACCGGGTAATATTGGGCTGTGTAGAACATGCTAAAATCGATTTGTCACATGTAGACTAAATTTAAAATAGGATGCATATGTTAAAATACATAAAACGGTCTTACCTTTTACACGATCAAAAAGTTCTTCGTCACATTTTAAAAGCTAATATCCCACTCCACGTGTAGCAGAAACACCGCGTGTACGTACAAGACCCACTGAGCTGAGAGTTAGAAGATACTAACTTGACTATAGTAATAATCGGTTACGTGTAGCAGAACACACCGCGTGTACGTCCAAGACCCACTGAGTCGAGAGTATAAGACGAGACTGACTGGACTATAGTATTAATCCGTTACGTTAACCTTGTCTGTCTATCCAGTCAGCTGTCTTACAGCTGATCACAGTCATGGTCGACACTCATTTTACACGATGTAACGGTACACCCGCTTATCTCATTTACAGTTAAAGTGACATACATACCACTTAAAGCCCCAGTACCTCTCTTGTTGTAACTGAATAATATGTTCCAATCTTTATTCTGGTCAACAATTTGTACTAATTTACAATATTCCAATTAATTTTAAAAATTGGAAAAATTCAAATACATGTCGTTAACATAGTTTGAAAAGCTTTACGTTAACACTTTCAAATGCAACTTGGATTTAAACATATTTTCGAGCCCTCTGTAAGATAGGTTGTAATGGATAATTTACACAACAGGTAGGACACTTAAACATCTTGTAGTTAGAATAAGGCTAATTTTTTTTTCTGGACCTGTCAAGCCAGCAAGAGTGTTATTGTCCCTTTAAAGATTCGTTTGGACATGCCGGAGAAAGAGAAGAAGATAGAGAGAGAGAGATGGGGTTTAACGTCAACTCGACACAAACTAGGCCACTTCGTACACAACCGGGGATTCGAAACCACGCCAGTTGACTCAATGACAGGCTCTATGATACAGCGCGCAAGTGCTAACCATTCGGCTATCCAACCCCCTTACTTCGCTTGGACATACGGGTATTTAGTAAGGCGGGGAAACTAAGAGGACCGGGCGAAAACCCACGAGGTTGGATAGACGACCCTACTAATTGTCATCGTAATCGAAGACCAACCATTTGACTCAATGACTGAGAGAGAGAGAGCGAGCGAAAGAGAAATGGTGTTTAACGTCCACCCGACACGAACTAGGTCATTGCGGGACTAACACATGTTTTAAATATTTTTTCAATAATTTGCTTGCGCGTAGGTGTCTTTAGCAGTGGGAGGAAACCGGAGGACCCGGAGAAAACCCACAAGGTAGGACAGGCGACCCTACTCCTTGTCACGTACAACCGGGGATTCGAAACCACGCCTGTTGACTCAATGACAGGCTCTATGATACAGCGCGCATGTGCTAACCATTCGGCTATCCAACCCCCTTAATTTGCTTGGACATACGGGTATTTAGTAGTGCGGGGAACTGGAGGACCGGGGAAAAACCCACGAGGTTGGATTGGTGACCTTTCTCCTTGTTATCGTAATCGAAACCCACCATTTTACCCAATGATAGACCTTGTCATCTAAAGCTCATGCGTTGGGTTTTACGACTTCCGTTTATAACAAAGAAAAAACAATACATCCGCCATTTAGGGACTAACAAACTGTTATTCAAGCCAGCCCAGCAATGTCCAGGTGCTATACAGAACACTTTAGTCCAGTATTCGGCTACACAGCTACATCAAATTGTGTACATAATCTGAGACAAGTATGTCGATCCATCCATAATTGACATTTTACGAGAGAGAGAGAGAGAGAGGGAGAGAGAGAGAGAGAGGGAGAGAACGGGTTTAACGTCCACCTAATACAACTAGGTCATTTCGGGACTAACATATGGTTTTAATTTTATTTCAATAATTCGCTTTGATTCGGTTTTATTAAACATGTATGACGCCATCGCAGCCATTTTGGAAATGTTCCGTGATTTAAATGCACAATTGTCCAAAGAACAAGCATGTCAAGAGAGAGGGGGGGGGGATACGTCCACTCGACACAAAATATGTCAATTTTATTTAAATAATTCACTTGGGCAGCTTAGAGCCTGAAGATCAGCACGCGGTTGGATGGGCGACCCTGATCCTTGTGTCACATACAATTTAAAGCGCACGCCCTAAACCTGTTCATTATCGGGCCATCTGCCCCCCCCCCTTTATACCTCTTTAACACCGCCTCCCATTTATTCTAGCAGAAGTTTTATAATTTTATAAAAACTGGCGAGCATAATCTGCATAATGCACGACAAATTTATAACACCCTTTTAGGGACACACCAATTTGAATTTCTGTTCTTAGAGATCATCGGGTTGGGCTTTGGCCGAATGGTTAGCACGTGCGCGCTGTATCATAAGGTCTGTCATTGAGTCACTGGCGTCGTTTTGATTGCTCGGTTGTACGTGACAAGGACAAGGGTCGCCTGACCAACCTCGTGGGTTTTCTCTGGGTCCTACGGTTTCCTCCCACTGCTAAAGACACCTACGCTCAAGCTTAGGTTGCGAGCTGTATCCTAAGTTCTGTCATTGAGTCAACTGGCGTGGTTTAGATTCCCGGTTGTACGTGACAAGGAGTAGGGTCGCCGGGTTTTCTCCGGGTCTCCCGGTTTCCTCCCACTGCTAAGGACCCCTACGCGCAAACGAATAATTAAAATAAAATTCAACCATGCATGTGTAAGTTGCGAAATGACCTGGTTTGTGTTGAGTGGCCGTTAACCCCCATTTCTCTCTATAGAGAGAGTGGGCATCAATAAAAATTATGTCTCTAATTTCTTCATGAAATTTAATTTAAAAACAAAAAATGCCTAGTTGCAATTCGAAATAAAAAGCCTTTATTTTCAAATAGTTACGTTTTGATATTTTAACAAGATTTGAATGGGTTATTTGTTGATCAAGGGACAGCGTATATAATCGTTCGGATGGGACGAAAAACCGAGGTCCCGTGTACAGATTGATGAACAGACAGGTAAAAGATCCCTTGACAGTTGGAATTGGAAATAAATGAGTGAAATAGGATTTAATGTCCACTATTATGCACCTAACCTGGGCTAATGGAAGACAGGCATACGCCATACAGTGTGCTATGAGGGGAATTTTGCCCGGGCAGCGGCGCTACGGCCTACTAATATATCGAATTCCAGCTGCCCAGGGATCTTTTACGTACACTCCAATGTGTACACGGGACTTCGGTTTTTTTCGTCCCATCCGAAATAAGAGTAGGACATAGCGTCACTGTCCAGGCAACTTTTCCTTTACAGCACTTGACCGGCTTCATTAGCCCAGTAGAAGCAGAACAGTAGCCGTAGGACGATAAAACCCATTTAATTTCATTTCATTTCTAAAGTAAAGATACCTTATACTCACGGCCACTTGTACTGTGTTTGAAGAAAAGCTTAGACTTATTACTAGCGTGGTTTTGTCATCGAAACACGTGCTGTTTAAACTGAACGGACGTTCACGTGCTGTAACAGACAAACCTATATAATATCAGGTTTACTAGTTCAAGGCTGAAACCTTGGAACCATTGGCGGTCATTTAGAAACTGCACCATATGTCCCCGTTAATAGCTACACTTATAAAAACAATTGTCATAGAAATGTCAACGATGTTATTGTCCTGCCTTCACAACAATTCGAACGGGACGCGTGCTGCGTGTGTGTGACAGCTATTCCATATTTTATTTACCGTTTTGCAAGGTCAGGCTGGAATGACCTTCATGGAATATCATTGCATAAGTCAATATTAACAGGAACAATATAATAGTCGTCTGCGCTTTCGGTCATTTCCATTTCCAGAGAGAGAGGGAGAGAGAGAGAGAGAGAGAGAGAGAGAGAGAGATGGGGGGTAACGTCCACTCGACACAAACTAGACTATTTCGGGACTAACATATGGATGGTTTTTAATTTTATTTCAATAATTCGCTTCCGCGTAGGGGTCTTTAGCATTGAGAGGAAACCGGAATTCCTGGAGGAAACCCACGAGGTTGCATAGGCGACCCTACTCCTTGTCACGTACAACCGGGGATTCGAGACACTCCAGTTGACTCGATGACAGGCTTTATGATACAGCACGCACGTGCTTACCATTCGGCCATCCAGCCCCCCCCCCCCTCATTTCGGCGTTCACTTAAAAAATCCCTTGGCAGTTGGAATTCAGTTGCTGCCCGGGCAAAAATTTCACTCACAGCACACTGTATTGCGTATACCCGTCTTCAATTAGTCCAGGTTAAGTGCAGAAGCGTAGGATGTTAAACCCCATTTCATTCATTCCCCCCCCCCCCCATTTCCATTAAGCATATTGGACTATACATATAAATAAGCCACAAAACAGCTGTTTTATATTGTTGGGTAATTGAACAATGAAAACACAGAACACAACGTTTTAGACTGAGAGAGAGAGAGAGAGAGAGAGAGAGAGAGAGAGAGAGAGAGAGAGAGAGAGAGAGAGAGAGAGTTTAACGTCCACTCAACACAACTAGGTCATTTCGGGACTAACATATGGTTTAATTTTATTTCAATAATTCGCTTGCGTGTAGAGCTCTTTGGCAGTGGGAGGAAACCGGGGTGCCCAGAGGAAACCCACGAGGTTGAGAAGGCGCCCCTATCCCCATGCCACATAAGCTCACACCAGGGCTCGAAACCACAGTCGCAAGTCAGAGGTGGCCGGCAAGCTAGAGGTCGAAGCGCGGCACTCTAGACCACTAGGCCATCCCACCCACCCCCCATCTCTATTAGAAACAGACAGCCAGACAGGCAGGCAGACAGAGAGACAGGGCGTACATGACAGACAGATAGACAGATAGTAGAAACCCTGGCGGGGAACAAAAACTGAAAGAAATTTCTTGGTTAAATAATGATGACAAAGCACTCACAGGCCTAGCGACCAGGAATTCGAATCCCGCGGACATTGTCCGATAAGGTCAATCGAGATCATTCTTGACTCCCACTCCAGGGGTGACCATTCCTTCTGAAAGGCTCAGGCCCATACAGTGGCTTGCCCTTGACAGTTGGAATATGATGAGCGGATATCGCCCCCCCCCCCCCAACAAAAAAGCGAATTACTCCCTCCCCCCCCCCTCATTTTTCGTGAACAATAATGATTGTCAGGAGCGTTCTTAACCGACCACATCCTCAGCCCCTCCATAAAAAACCGTAGCCCCACCGAATTTATAAGCTGGCTAAGGGCCCAGTTGAAACCGAGGTGGCTCAGCGAGTAAGGCGTTGGCCCGCTAAACGGGTCTTCCGGTGTTAGCTGAGAAGGGTTAAAGTGAGAGAGAGAGAGAGAGAGAAAGAGAGAGAGAGAGAGAGGAAGATGGGGTTTAACGTCCACTCGACACAAACTAGGCCATTTCGGGACTAACATATGGTTTAATTTAATTTCAATAATTCGCTTGCGCGTAGGGGTCTTTAGCAGTGGGAGGAAACCGGAGGACTCGGCGAAAACCCACGAGGTTGGATAGGCAACCCTATTCCTTGTCACTTAGATTTCGAGAAACAGGGCCCTGAACAGTAGAACGTTAAACTCCATTTATCTCTCTCTCTATCTCTCTCTCTCTCTCTCTCTCCCATTTAATTTTATTATATGGCTAACTTTCCGATTGTAACCCCGTGTATATAAGTTGAACAGAAGTCATATTATAGGATAGCAATAGAGAATTTTATCAAACTTGTAGCTACTTTTATCTTGTACTTTTAAGTCTAGTATGTATAGTAAGATAGTGAGAGATAGAGAGAGGGGAGAGAGAGAGGATAGACTTGTATTTCAATAATTCGCTTACGCATAAGGGCCGTCAATAGTTGAAGAAACCCAGAGGACCCCGAAAAAAACCCACAAGATTAGGTAGGCAACCTTACTCCTTGTCTCAATTCAATGACAGACCTCATGATCTAATGCGCATGCGTTAAACACCCCCCCCCCCTGCTCCGCGACGACACATATTCAGTAAAAAAAAGAACGCTTTAAAATGTTATGAACTAGGCTACTAAACTAAAAGTATATCTATGGGCGAACTTTGACCCTAAACGTTATGTATGAATTCGGATCTTTAAAGGGATAGTCCTACCAATTAATGCAGAAGCGCAGGACGTTAAACCCCATTTCTTTCATTCATTCCTACCAATTAAGACCATGCATGTAGCGTTATGTATGAAAGAGACCATATATATGTAACGGTGGGTATGAACTAAGATCAAACATTCAATGCTCTATGTGAACTATACATGTAAGATCATAAATGTAACGTTATGTACGAACTAAGATCATACATGTAACGTCAGGTACGAGCTAAGTTCCTACATGTAACGTTATTTACGAACTAAGATCATACATGTAACGTTATGTAAGATCATGAATGTAACGTTATGTACGAACTAAGATCATACATGTAACATTATGTACGAACTAAGATACATGTAACGTTATGTACGAACTAAGATCATACATGTAACATTATGTACGAACTAAGATACATGTAACGTTATGTACGAACTAAGATCATACATGTAACGTTATGTACGAACTAAGATCATACATGTAACGTTATGTACGAACTAAGATACATGTAACGTTATGTATGAACTAAGATCATACATGTATCTCTATGTACGAACTAAGATACATGTAACGTTATGTACGAACTAAGATCATAAATGAATGTAACGTTATGCATGAACTGAGATCATACATGTAACGTTATGTACGAACTAAGATCATACATGTAACGTTATGTACGAACTGAGATCATACATGTAACGTTATGTACGAACTAAGATCATACATGTAACGTTATGTATGAACTAAGATCATGAATGTAACGTTATGTACGAACTAAGATCACCTGCATGCGTTGCGGGCATTGAAATTGACATTGCGGCAGATTTGCAAAAGGTTGCTGCAAAATCGAGACGCGAATGAAATAAGGACCGAGTTAGTAAGGATAAGAGAGAGAGAGAGAGAAATGGGGTTTAACGTCCACTCAACAAAACTAGGTCATTTCGGGACTATAGTAAGGATAAAGCTGATTCCTGAATTTTTCATAAACCACGGTGGGATTTACCGCCAAGATCTGGTCAAAATTAGTAAATTAGGAATTAAATAAAACTAATGTAAATGTATATTCAAATTTGAAAAAAAAACATGGACATATAAATTGAGCAACTTGTCCCTTTATAAGATGTTTATATAATCTATCTGGAAATAGATCGCAACTAAAAGGCCAATCTGTCTAAAAGGCTACATGTATAAACAAGTTGTTAACACAAGATTACAGAGATCAATACAAAAGATCCACATCAAATAATTAGATAGGTTATCATTCAAAACAGTTACAGACAGTGGCGGACGCCAAGTAGGGGCTCTAGGACCACACCCACACCCCCTAGGCAGATTTATCATTCAATCAAGGCAATAACCGACGGTGCCACGGTGGCGGATCAGGGTATAGGCCCCAGAACCACGCTCTACCCCTCCCACTAAATGGCTGCATACAAATTTTACAGTTACAGCGACTGGCGGACGCAAAGTGGAACTCTAGGGCCACGCGCACACCATTCCTATACAGTATACAGGGGATGTAATTGATCATGGGGTTGAATGTTATATTCGGGTCCAGATATGCCACACAAATCGCCACTGAGACCCCCGATTTTTCACAATTTTCTCGGAGGCCCCACCCCACCGCTAACCAAATATCCTGTGTCCACCATTGGTTACAGAATATGTTATCATATGAATGATTCAGCATTCCAGTAATAAAATGGATTGATACGTCATTATCTATTATTTTAGTCGGTGTTACACCAAGGTTAGATCAGTCTAGAAGAACAAGTTGCGAAACTGGATAAGAAAAAAGCCTTGTCATCTACCAAATTTTGAAAGAGAGAGGGGGGGGGGAAGAGGAGGAGAAACAAGGTTTAACGTCCATTCGACACCAACTAGGTCATTTCGGACTACTATATGATTTTAATAAAATTCTCTATTGCTATCCCATAGTGAGAGAGGGGAATGGGGTTCAACGCCCATTCGACACAAACAAGGTCATTTCGGGACTAACATATGGTTTAACTTTATATCAACCATCATGTTTCTATATACTTGTTCTTTTCAAATTTCAATTATACAACGTAGCACAGTTCTAAGTCTTGCAATGCGACACTACATTAATTATAAAACATTAATTTATTGTCATGTTGTAACCTTTACTTAAAGAATAAATAAATAATTTGCTTGCGCGTAGGGGTCTTTAGCATTGGGAGGAAATCGGAGGACAACCACGAGATTGTGCAGGCGACCCTACTCCTTGTCACGTACAACCGGGGATTCGAAACCCTATTCTTTGTCACGTACAACCGAGGATTCGAAATCACACCAGTTGACTCAATGACAGGCTTTATGATACATCGCGCACGTGCTAACCATTCAGCCCCCCCCCCCCTAAATTTTGATAGAGACACGATCTACTTCCAAACTTAATTGCTGATCATTACGAATTTAATCAAGGGGCTCTCCAGGTTGGAGACAACGTCAACATGTTCGTCCTGGAGAGCATGCGCAATCAATACTACACTGGAATAACCAACCAGACGCTAGAGATAGTCATTCGATGAGACTTCGGTGTCTGGCGTCTGGTGTATTTTACAGAATAAACCGATTTGAAGTGAGAGTAAAATCGGAAACGATTGATTGTAAATCAGTTTATATACATCCATATTACAGTATTGAAATGGGGTGCGACCCATTTATGTCACTTTCTCGCTACAAAATATTAGCTATTTAGCTCCTTTAAGCCTGCTAAACCCTGTCGAAATGTCTCAAAAATGCACATTAATTGAAGGCAGTACGATCGCTCAATCAAGTACGGCGACGGAGCTACAAACTGATCCCCAAAAGAAACCAACAAATAGTAATACAACAGACCAAACAGCATTAAGGATCCTTGTAATTTATATTTACATAAACTACTTTTATATACATACAATTATATTTCCATGATAGTTTATTTTTGTCAGGATGTTGGTAGAAATGATTTAATGGTAGATAATATTATAGTTTGACTCGAAATATAATGTCTCGTGTTCCGAGGTGGGTAAAGTGATCACTCGAAAGCCTGATTTCAATGTGTGTGTGCGTTTCGGTGATTACGTTACATGGAACAATCCAATTACATTTGCATTAGACCATATACCTTTCGTTCGTGTCTGGAGTTTATCATCAATCCACTTCTACCGGGGATGATATCATAGGCAAACCATGGACCTTATAGTACATGTATTATATAAAATATAAGGTCAATGATTAGACCGACTTTTTCGCCGATCGGTATAGGATCCACAATGGGGTCGCCCCACATAAATGTTGATGGATCATAACCAAACAGTCTTTCAGTTAAACTGGGCTTATTAAGACAGGCATACAGCGGTGCTATGAAGGAAAATTTTCCCGTACAGCAGCACGATGGCCTACTATTATATCAAATTCCAACTGCCAAGGGATATTTTACGTGTGTTGCCAATGTGTACACAGCAGGGCCGGATTAACCATGGGGCACCATGGGGCACAGGCCCCAGGGCCCCCCACAAAAGTTTTTACTACGATTTTTGTCTTCAGCACCCCTAAAAATCCATGGAAAGATATATTCAAAGACAAAACAGCAAATAAATGGCCTGGTTGTCTGGTTGTGGGGCCCCCCACACATTTTTTTAGTTGCGTCTAGTCACCTCCTCTAGAAATGCCATCATTTCATAGCACTCACATTTATCACCACGTCCGGATTAACCATGGGGCATAGGCCCCAGGACCCCAAACATTAGGGGCCCCCCCACAAAAAATCTAAGTTGCGTCCAGCCCCCTCCTCTAGAAATGCCATCATTCCATAGCACTCGCATGGATTGATCCACTGAAATAACACTAAATGCGCTAATTTTATTTTTTTCTAAATGGCTCCACACAAGTGCCTGAAATGTCAGGAAATCATGTTTCCGGCCTCCAATTTATGAAAATTTCCAGAAAAATAAGGCGTCCCCTCCAAAAAAATTGACAACCTTTCAATTATAAAATAATACACTTGATTATGATCACATAGTGATGCTCCTGGGCACTGATGAGTCGGTCGATTTTAATGGCGCCTACACCTGATCCAAACTTTATTATATCTCTTATGTGCAGGCTATCGGGCGCCACCACAGGCGCGGGCCCAAGGTGCGGACACCAGAAGCGGATGCCTCTCACAAAAAATCTGCCGCCATATAAAATACAAAATTGCCGCTCAGATATCACCCAAATGGCAGAAAAACGTGTTTCCTGCATCGTTATTTTTAAAATTTTCTACTGGAGGACCCCAGACAAGGATGCCATCTCCAAAGGCAAAGGGTCCGTTTGGGTCGCCCTTATTCACATTTGACAGGCGCGCCACCAATTTTTGTTCTGGTCGCCCTATCCACGTCGCCTTATGGTGTTTCGGACTAGTTTTGTGTGCTTAACATCAATGAATGAATGAAATGGGGTTTAAAGTCCTACTGTTATGCACTTAACCTGAGGTAATTGAAGACGGGCATACGCCATACAGTGCTATGAGGAAAATTTTCCCCGGGCAGCGGCGCTACTGCCTACTCTTATATCGAATTCCAATTGCCAAGGGATCTTTTACGTGCACCCCAATGTGTACACGGGACCTCGGTTTTTCGTCCAATCCGAACGACAAGGCAGGTATCCTTGTCAGGCCCTCCTTCTGCATCACTGACAATCGAACACCCGACCTCCAGGCTAGCGAACCAGCGCCTTATCCACTTAGCCACCGTGATCAAATAAGAAATAGCGCTGCCTAAATGGACATACGGGAGCGACGTTGATTGCAGCTCCAAGCCCCCCACCCCCACGTACACACACGCACCGTTCCGCACTCAGGGCATTATATTGGCGTCCCCAACACTCTGCTGCACCCCCATTTCTACAATCTTACATACGGCCCTGCCTTCGGCGCTCGCGGTCGGTGATCAGGGGCCCCCCACATGTTCCAGGCCCCAGGGCCCCCACCATGGTTAATCCGGCGTTGGTACACAGGACATCGGTTTTACGTCTCGCTCCATCGGAATATCGTTATGGGCTTTCTTGGCAAATGCAAGATCAAACACGAGACAGCTAGTTTTGCGAGCAGTCTTCCATACTGAGCCATGGTGACTCCCATACAGTTAAAGCCTTCATGCTGATGTCCTTCCACACAGAACATTTCTTACCTAAATGATAAAGGAGGGGTTGATCCGTAAATCTGGGATATGAGGCCCCACAGCAGCCACAAGGTTAATTTGATTCAGATATATTTTGTTTAGGTCAATTCTCTGATCATTATAGAGAGATGGCCGAATGGTTAGAATGTCTATGCTGTATTATAAGCAGTAGGGTTGCCTGTCCAGCCTCATGGGGTTTCTCCGGGTCCTCCCAAAGAACCCTACGAACAAGCAAGTAATTGAGATAAATCTGGCAGTAATTATCAGAAATCACAGAAAATCCATAGCCTTCTTCGTCTCATGACCTTAAAGGGACAATAACACTCTTGTTTGCTTGACAGCTCCAAATTATTCTAAGTACTAGATGTTTAAGTGTCCAACCTTTTGTGTAAATTATCTATTACATCCTATTTTACTTGTCCAGAGGGTTCAAAAATATTTCAAAATCCAAGTCACAATTGAAAAGGTTTACGTTAGGATTTTCAAATCATTTAGTTGAATTTTACCAATTTTTTAAATTAGATGTGTTAGGATGAAATTCGTATCATCAATTAATTGGAATATTGTAAAATAGTACAGTTCGTTGACCTGAATAAAGATTGGGACATATTATTCAGTTACAACAAGAGTGGTATTAAGCCTTTAAACACTTATAAATTTAAAATCAAGTGGATATTTCTTGAGCGTCCACATACAATTGTGGAAGCCAGACCGAGGGACGGACGGAAAGACGACAATATACAACCATTTATTAACGAGGGTGTATAAAACCAATGGGAAAACACCCCAACCCAGTCAGATTTTGAAGCTTAAAGTGGCACGATTTCATGATTTCAGTTGGTGATGAAATACATGTTCACCTTCTGGGAGTAAAAATTGAACTATTGAAAGCAAAATTAACCATTTTTAAATCATATTTTAGGATAAAAATACTATTCACATGCCAAACTACATTGTACATAATACTAATATACAAAAAACGAAAAAATTACATAATTTGCCAAAAATTGAATAAAACACTAGTCTGAAATGAGGAAATAGGAGAATAAATAAATATACATTAGTTTCTATGGTAACTGTACAGTTATTAAAATATACAAAGGTTAATAATAAATATGTACACATCAATATATATATGTATAAACTATATACAACAAAATAATATTACATATCTCATATTTACAGTATATCACATTTCAAAAATATATATACATTGTATTATTATTATTACCAACAAGGAGCCTTATTCACAAACAACAAGGAGTAAGGTTTAATGTCCAGCCTTGTGGCTTTTCTCCGCGTCCCTCCCCCTGCTAAATAAAGACCCCTACGCGCAAGGGAATTATTGAAATAAAATCAAAATCATGTTAGTCCCAAAATATATATACATCATATTATTAATTCTTCCAACAAGGTGCCTTATTCACAAACAACAAGGAGTAAGGTTGACTGTCCAGCCTATTGGGTTTTCTCCGCGTCCCTCCCCCTGCTAAACAAAGACCCCTACGCACAAGGGAATTATTGAAATAAAATTCAAATAATATGTTAGTCCCAAAATATATATACATTGTATTATTATTATTTCCAACAAGGAGCCTTATTCACAAACAACAAGGAGTAAGGTTGAATGTCCAGCCTTGTGTGTTTTCTCCGGGTCCTCCAGTTTCCTCCCACTGCTAAAGAAAGACCCCTACACATCAGAAAATTATTGAAATAAAATTAAAATCATGTTAGTCGCGATAATATCCAACTGGGAGGGGATAAGGATCTAGTAATTTGATTGGATAATATTAGATTGATTTTAGTGCTTAGCCAATCAAAATTGAATTATCTACTAAAATTTGGATTTTATTTTTAGTTAAGATTTCGTGAAATAGGCCCCTGGGTGGTGAATAACAATACACATATTCAATCAAACAATGCCAGCATATATATACATATTACATATTATTTATATACATGATGGAATGGATGGACATAATATAGAAACAGTTTATAATAGCTAGATATAAACCACGGTTCATCGATTAGTAACTACAATATTTACAAAATTATTAACTGGCTGCCAGGGCCAGAAAAATAAGGTGCCCCGAGAAATGGCGGGAATTGTGAAGTAAACCAGCAATATGTTGTAAAAGTTGCAGTCATTGCTTCAGGAACAAGTTGTAGACCTTGCTTTTGGCCTCATATTTTATATAAATTATTAATAAGTCATTTATTCACACAACAAGCCCATAGTGGTTGTGACTTAAAAAGCAATTGTCATTTGATAATCAAGACTCAACTACTCTCATAACTTTGATCAGAATGAAGTAATTTGACTGAAATTTTCAATGTATTTCATTTTCATTATCTATTTTTAAACCATTATAGTGAGAACGGCCAGCCTTTTGTTTAAATCTTCCATAATGCATCTTTAATGAACTGCTTACCCAGGGGCATGCAGAGAGGGGCGATGGCCCACAGGTATCCACATAAGGGAGTGGGGGTCATCCTTACCCAGGGGCATGCAGAGAGAGAGACGATGGCCCACCACACGTATCCAAATAAGGGGGATCATCATATCAAAGCATGAATTCAAAATTAAATTGTTTATAACATTTGAAACTATTGTTTGTTGTAGAAGCTGCCCTCGTTTAATTTGATTAAAAGTTTATTTTATCTACTTTAACATACATATCTCTCCATTTCTGGGGCCCTATATTTGAGTTTTGGGGCAGTGATAAAAAGTTGGCCCCTAGCATCATCAAACTCTGCACACCATCGATTACACTGGTAGGGCTCTCTGCTGCTTCCTTTTGGGAGATTTGTGAAACCAAAAGTAGTATCATCCTGAAACCGAAAGTAGTGGTACAACGGCAATAGGTTCATGTCACTCACTGGCTTGTGGTGGTGATCTTGGGTCCCTTATTTCCTAAATTTCAGCCTTGGTACAGCCGTCATCCCTGAACACACACATAAATATATATACATGTATAGAGATTCTGTCAAGTAAATCTAAAATTGTTAAATCCAGATGACTTTGATTCGTATATTTTATTACGTGGCAGTTTTCTCCTCGGTGTCGACTAGAAGTGCATTCAGTAACGGAGGAGTATAGTTCTGTACAGGTAGGTATATCGGTTGACTCAGTTCACATTAAATTATAACAAGTTTTCCTTATCCAATTTACTGATGTGTGAAATTCAATCCCTATGAAAGCAGGTGCTCTAAAACAAGCGTTGTTAAAACTGCCGTACTGATTATAAGTTTCAAGTTCCTGATCGTTATTTGAGAGATTGTTAATTCCTCCATACAGAAGCAAACGTAGTTGTGGGCAGGTTCAGCTATTCAAGTAGGAGTTTCGTGTTTTTAAGTAAGAGTTAGCAGTTTCGTGCGCATGTTCAGTTTTTCAAGTAGGAGCTAGCACAGTTTTGTGCGCAGGTTCAGCTATTCAAGTAGTAGTTAGCACAGATTTTGTGTTTTCAGGTTCAGTTTTTCAAGTAGGAGTTAACATAGTTTTTTGTGCACAGGTTCAGTTTTTTAAGCAGCAGTTGCGTGCATGTTCATTTTTTCAACTCTTCAGTTACCACAATTTTGTGTTCAAGTAGGAGTTCTATTTGTACCGCCATTTTGTGTGCATGTTCATTCATCTTTTCAAGCAAGAGTTAGCACTGTTTTCTGTTTTCAGCTTTTCAAAGAGGAGTTACATGCAGCACAGTATTTTTGTGTATTTTCAGTTTTTCAAGTAGGAGTTTGCACAGTTTCACGACATAAGCAACTTCAGATTAGCCGACTATTGGCTGATTAGCTTTAAAGTTTGCATACAAAAGTCATCCTGGTGCCACCAAAGAAAATGTAGTTTTAACAAAATCGTATCCACGTCCGAATTTTTTGAAAACATCAGAACATTTACGAAAAAATGGCTATTTTTTTGGTGATTGGTTTACGGCAAATTGGACAGAGTTTCAACGATGAAGCACAGTGAGAGCAGACGGTGTGACCGCAGATGAACGCCAGATCTCTTCTCCGCTCCATACAAACAGGACATGTCTGTTGGTCCTCCATATCTTGTAGTTTCTTTTTCAGAAGTGCCGCTTCGGACATGAGATTCTCCGGAAGTGAATGATAGTTAGTACTTATTGTTGCTCCATCTGTAATGAATATATTATCAGACAATTAAATTCATTTAAAGGTGCATTCTCACAAAAGTATCGATAGGATAGTTATTTCCAATAAAAGAATGGCAAATTTGGTATACAGGATTGATACAATATGCTGGATTACACAGCATTTCGGAATACTTAATTGCCTCAATACCGGAAGTATTATTTTACCTTCGAATACCCTAAGTATTATTATATAATGCACCCTCAAATACCAGAGCTTGTCCCTTAACACCCACTGATTTTTGGTTAGAGTAATAAGGAAGTAAATCGGGACATGAAAATGATGAGCCTGTATGATTCTAGTACCACGCAGTGATTATACTCTGATGTATGATTCTAGCACCACAGCGATTAGGTCTTGAATGATCTTAATACAATGCAACAGCAATTAAACCCTGTATGGCCATAGCACCACATGGCAATGAGCCCTGTATGGTCCACGAACCACATAGCAAGTAGGCCTGTTTGGTTGTAGCACTACACAGCAATTAGGCCCTGTATGGTACTTGTACCACATGGCGATTTGACCCTGTATGGGCATTGCACCACATGGCAATTAGACCCTGTATGGGCATTGCACCACATGGCAATTAGACCCTGTATGGTCCAAGCACCACACAGCAATTATACCCTGTATGGTCCAAGCACCACACAGCAATAAGGCCCTGTATGGTACTTGCAGGGACTGTACAATATTAACACAAAGGAGTAAAAACAAAATAAATTTAATAAGAATTTGAAATCTTACCGGGTCCTTTCTTCATAGTGATGGTTTCTTTACATGTCAGACATCTCTTAACCTTTATACAACATTCAACACATAATATCATATGACCACAGGGTTCAAAGGTCACATTAGCTTGTTGTTCACAACAAATCTCACATTCTATATAATCACCAGTGGGGGGCTCTGGTGATGTTTCGAATTTATTACCAGCAGCACTGAAACAATCAACAAAATATTTAAATAATTATTTACAGCCAATAGGAGTTTAAAATCAAGAGATAGAGAGAGAGACAGGCAGAGATATGGATGTAACATCCACTTAACACAAACCAGGAAATTTCAGGAATAACATGTGGTATATCTTATTTTATTTATACAGCGATTAGTTGTAGTTTGAGCAGCCATCTTAAAAGCATTTTTATCTCTTACAGGGCTATCACCAAACATTTTCAATATAGTGAACATATCTTGAGTATATAACCACAGGAATTTGACCTTCTATCCGTATATATAAGCATACACCATGTCATACATGTCATACAGTATAAATAAAGAACAGGAATGCAATGCCTTTTCAAGACTTGACTTTACCTGCTCTCGCTTCAACTCGTTTTCCCCCCACAATTCGTAATGTCAGGCCATCAAACCTCTGCCGATCCACTCAGATAGGTTTTTTGTTCAATCCAGCTGCTTTGATTTGCATAAATACTCCCACAAAACGATATCATAGCCAATTGTTTCCAATATTTACATTACATCCGCTCATAACTACTTCCGTCCTAGAATCCATGACTTGATTTGAGTGACGTCACACATTCGATACGCGGTGAATAGACGCATTTGGCGTACCTCGGTTTTTTTCTTAAGGGGTTGTCGGATTCTACCGATATTCGCCTAATTTTTGTGATTTAAACAATGTTTTTTTTTTAAAAATCCACTTCATAGGACTTTGGCCGGTAATGCAAGCTGTGACAGGTCTTGTTATTGAATTTTTTTTATAAATACAATATTATGTGACACCAAAATAATTTTAGTTTATCTGATTTAACATTTTGTATTTTAGAAAAAATTAAAACTAATAAAAACAATAAACAGTTATAATAAATAAATCGTCCATTCAATCTTTAAGGGCTTCAACAAAACAATTTGTGGTTTGTTTGATTTATCCAACAACATTTTTAAAAAAGAAAAAACTTTATAAATTATTATAGGCCAAAATACAAAAAAACAATGCACATATTCGAGTATTGAGCTTTTATAAATTAAAATTTTAAAAAAATCCCCCTTCCCCTTAAAAAAAAGGAGTTTGTTGGATTTAACAGCATTTTTAAAAAAGAAAAAAAAATTATATATAGGCCTATATTAACTATTTAAAAAAAAAATCCTTCACATATTCGAGTATTGACGCTTCATAAATTAAAATTAAAAAAAACAATGGAGTTTGTTGGATTTAAAACAGCATTTTTAAAAAAGGAAAAAAAATTATATATAGGCCTATATCAACTTAGGCCCTATTTTAAAAAAAAATCCTTCACATATTCGAGTATTGACGCTTCATAAATTAAAATTAAAAAAAAAAATCATCTTATTTTCCACACAATGTTTTAGAAAATATAAAAAATTTAATAGCCGGTTTGGGCTCGTCAAAATTCCGAAGAGCAGTTATGAATTACAGAAATATTAATTTTAAGGTATTTACCAAACAACGGTATCAAATATCTTTTCCATAATTGGTGGTTGACGGACAAATTATGTATTCTATAAATAACCTGAAGCGAAGACAGGCGATGACAGCGAGTTATCCGCCCCTGATAGTGCTTGTTCACAATTTTTGCTTTTTATAAATTGATATTTTACCGCTGTGAGTAGTTTTGTATTATGCATTAAAAAATGCAAAACACACACTTTAATATATTTTGGATTTTATTTGTGACTAATTTTATTTTTTGATTTTTAAAATTCACCGCGTATCGTTCGAAATATGTGACGTCACTCAAATCAAGTCATGGATTCTAGGACGGAAGTAGTTATGAGCGAATGTAATGTAAATATTGGAAACAATTGGCTATGATATCGTTTTGTGGGAGTATTTATGCAAATCAAAGCAACTGGATTGAAGAAAAAACATATCTGAGTGGATCGGCAGAGGTTTGATGGCCTGACATTACGAATTGTGGGCGGAAAACGAGTTGAAGCGAGAGCAGGTAAAGTCGAGTCTTGAAAAGGCATTGCATTCCTGTTCTTTTTTTATACTGTATGACATGTATGACATGGTGTATGCTTATATATACGGATAGAAGGTCAAATTCCTGTGATATAACTTAAGTCACATCCCTCTAGACATTTTAAACAAGTCACACCCTCAAGAAATGTAGCCACACCCTTCTAGACATTTTAAACAAGTCACACCCTCAAGAAATGTAGCCACACCCTTCTAGACATTTTAAACAAGTCACACCCTCAAGAAATGTAGCCACACCCTTCTAGACATTTTAAACAAGTCACAACCCTCTAGACAGCAGATTCCAGTACCCTACATCTAGCCTCGGCTAGTTCCCGGATTACCAACGATGTTGCCCATGACGACACATTTGAAGAAATTTTACCATACAAAGATTTTAAAGTCTGAAGCTGTTTTAATTTCAAGATTACTCATTTTTTTAGACAAGGACAAGTTTGCACCAAAAATTCTACACTCTCTTCGAACTACTTTCTAAAAGCGGCAAGTTTTCCAAATAAGTAAACCGCCGCCGCTTCACAATTGTATAGGCTAACATATCACTTACTGTCATACAGCCGAGGCTAGATATAGGGTACCGAAATCTGCCAGGGTTTGCCGAGTGCCCTAAAGAAATATAGCCACACCCCTTTAGAAATATAAAACAAGCCACACCCCTCTAGAAATATCCAACTAGCCACACCCCTCTAGAATTATAGCCACACCCCTCTAGACTTAAAAATAAAACTTACAATTTCTCTGCAAATTGTTTGACATGTTTCTCGACTTGAGTGTCATTTATAATATCTAAGGGTGTTTTCTCCGCGTGGTTTTTATGGTACAGATCAGCACCCTGTTGAGCCAAATAACACGCAATTGTAGCCCCCCTTTGATCTTCTTCTTCCGACATACCAAGTTGGATTCTGATCTATAAAATAACACAAGACAATTATTGACAGATGTATAAAAAATATTATATTTCCAATATTTGGATATTGTGTAGACTCAATTGAACGGGCAATATCTCGGACACCATTCGTTTGGTTCTGAATATAAGCTTTCTCAGCAAAAAAAAGCATATGAGCCAAAAGATTTCTACAGTAATTTTTATGTTTCCTGAACAAGTGCAATTTTGTCAAAAAAGTTGCAAGTTTTGGTCACAACTACTATGAGAGTATGGAAATTTTGTCGAAAAATGAAATATATGTGATGGAAACGTCTTATTTGAACAGAGAGAGAGATGGGGTTTAATGTCCACTCGACACAAACTAGGTCATTTTGGGAATAAAATGGTTTAATTTTATTTCAATAATTCACTTGCGCGTAGGGGTCTTTAGCAGTGGTAGGAAACTGGAGGACCCAGAGAAAACACATGAGGTTGAACAGACGACCCTTCTCCTTGTCACATACAACCCGGGGATTTGAAACCCCGCCAGTTGACACATTTCAATAGATCAAAGAACTTACTTCATCTAATAACGGTGATCGTTCTTTTTCTGTAGCGACTGTTTGTCTCATTAGCGCTAAATGAAGACAGGTGTCGCCATCTTCATCTTCCACATTGACGTTACCACCACAACTCACTAATAACATGATGAGAGCTGTGTGTCCCTGGGATACTGCCAGCAGTAATGGTGTCTGTTGTCGGTTGTTGCGAATTTCAATATCAGCTTGACCCTGAAGAAAACACGTAGAATTAATAATAAACATAAACTAGGTCATTTAGGGACTAACAAATGGTTTTTAATTTTATTTCAATAATTTGCAACCCTACTCCGTATCACCTACAACCGAGGAATTGAAACAACACCAGTTGACTTAATGACAGACCTCAAGATACATTACGCACATGCTAACCATTCAGCCATCCAACACCCCATAATAATGAACAGGTTTTTCGATGATAAGATTTGAGATAGGAATTGGTTTCCATTAAAAGTAATAAATGTTTGTGTCCTATTTAATTTTCGAATGATATAGTTTTTGAGTAAGTGCCAATTTAAATCTTCAACCTTTATTGCAGCTAAATGATATTTCGGATGGTAAAACTGTTTAATGAGGCCAAGTGTAACAAAGAAGGGAGAGGGGAAAGATGGGGTTTAACGTCCACTCCACACAAACTAGGTCATTATGGGACAAACACATGGTTCAATTTTATTCTAATAATTCAATTGTGCGTAGGGGTCTTTAGCAGTGGGAGGAAACCGGGGGACCTGGAGAAAACCCACAATGTTGGACAGGCGATCCTTCTCCTTGTCATATACAACCCAGGAATCAAACTATGCCAGTTGACTGAATGACAAACCTTATGATACAGAGCGCATGTGCTTACCATACAACCATCCACGCCCCCTATAACGAAGAAGTTTGAGATATGAGTTACTTACGACTCTATATAACGTTTCTGCTACATCTTTATGACCGTTTAACGCAGCCAAATGTAACGAAGAAAAACCATCATCTTTCTTTATATCAACAATTTGAGGACATTTCTGTAAAATTCTCTTCGTAGCACTGAAAAATAAAATTAACATAAATCTAACATTTCTGTAAATTCTCTCTGTAGACCTAGGGCCTATTTCACAAAATTTTAACTAAGATAAAATCCAAATTTTAGTAATTTGATTGGATATTATTAGATTGATATTAGTGCTTCGCCAATCAAAATTGAAATATCAACTGAAATTTGGATTTTATCTTTTAGTTAAGATTTCATGAAACAGGGTCAAGAGATACAAAAAAAACACAAATTTCTGTAATATTCTCTCTGTAGATCTGAGATACGAAATTAACAGGAATTGTTATAAGCTAACTTTCTGGAAAATTCTCTCTGTAGCAGCCAGACAAATAAATTATCACAAATTGTTGAAAACTAAGAGAATCTTAAGTGTGTAACTGTGTGTGAAATAATAGTATGGGGTCTAGAGACCTGGTCAAATGTGGATAAACACAGGAAACAATTTTGAAATACAATTAGTTTATTACTGAGTGAAGTTTTGACTAGGATTCTTAATAGTCATTATCAAGTAATGATAAAGACTAGAAACTGTCAACCAGGTATCATTTAACTTATGTACTTCGCATTAATTTTTTTTAACATTTATTAAATTTAAAACTTTGTTTAAAAATTAATAAATATCATTTAAAATTAATAAAAATCATCTAATGAAAACATTTCTTCACACAAATCTAGAAAAAATATTTGATAAATTTAAGATGAAGGAAGTAAATAAAGTATACTTACACGTTGTTTCCTTTTAAGGCCGCATGATGTAAGACGTTAAAACCACGATTATTTTTAAGCGTAAAGTCAATACCAGGATAATTGACTAACATATCAATGATTTCTTGACTATCTTTACCAATAGCATCATGTAGTGCTGTATCACCATAGGCATCCTGTAAACACAGAGAAGAGAAATGGGGTGGTTTAACGTTCATTTGTGATAAACTAGGTCATTTCAGGACTAAGATATGGTTCAATTTTATTTCAATAATTTGTTTGCGCATACAGGTTGTTAGCAGTGGCAGTTAACTGGAGGACAAGGAGAAAACCTACCAGGTTGGAAAGGCGACCCTACTGCTTGTCACATACAACTGGGGAATTGAAACCATGCAAGTTGACTCAATGACAGACCTTTCGATACAGCGTGCATGTGCTAACCATTTCGCTATCCAACACCCCTTCATTGTGTTTAAAACATATTTTATTTTCATCTTCCTGTAGTCTTGCGGTGGGGGATTGGGAGGGGCCATATAAATAGAGAGAGATATAGAGAAATGGGGTTTAATGTACATTTGACACAAACTAAATCATTTCGGGACTAACATATAGTGCCCACAGGAAACCCACGAGGTTGAGAAAGCACCCCTATCTCCATACGGTCACACTAGGGCTCGAAACCGAAAGCTGCAAGCCAGAGGTGACCAGCCAACTGTCAAAGAGCGGTACTCTAGACCACTAGGCCATGCCAACCCCCAGGGAAATTGGGGAACAGATCCCTATATTTGACACCTGTCTACGCTAGTCTCTAACCATTCTCCACGCAAGTCTCACTATCCAGTATTTGACTCTTGGTTGTGAAGTCAAGTGACCCTTTGGAGAGGTTAGTGTGGACTGCAAGAGAAGACAACTCTGTTTGAGAAATTGGTCACTAACCTGTATATTGACGTTACAGCCATGTTTAATTAAAGCTTTAACACAGTCCATATGTTGTTTATTAACGGCCACATGTAACGTACTACAACCTCCTTTATTTAACGCATCTATCTCAGCCCCACGATTTAATAATATCTCCATTACTTCAGACTGATTCCTACATAAATTAATAAAATAACAAAATTCATTTCAAGTTCATTAAAATTCAATTTGATTAAAATACATGGGAGTGTTTCACAAAATTTTAACGAAGATAAAATCCAAATTTTAGTTATTTGATTGGATAAAATTAAATTGATTTTAGTGCTTAGCCAATCAAATTGAAGTATCTGCTAAAATTTGGATTTTAAGGTTAAGATTTCGAGAAACAGGGCCCAGATCTATATTTTGTTTCGTTTTTATACTTTCGATAGCCTACACTACATGAAGATCTGACGAGTTGTACTGGAAGGTCGTGTCATGGGTCGTATGAGCGACTTTGACTCTGTGACGTCAGACAATGCTTAATCAATCTGCATTGACATTTCTAGTGGTTTACCCACAGTTCTGTGCATAAAAAGGCCAAGAACTCGCCGTAACAGGCTATTTCACTGGCTAATCTCTCACATCATCCAGAACAAGTCAATGATGACATTAAACCCCATATTTTATTTCATAATATTTCTTCTTATGAATATTGTAACAGCATACCAGAGCAGCTAATCTAGCTGGATGTTGGCGCTCTATAAATATCCATTATTATTATTATTATTATTATTCTTACCCAAAAGCTGAATAATGTTTTAAACCCCATTTTATTTCATAATATTTTTTCTTACCCGAAAGCTGAATAATGTAACGCCGTATCTCCATCTTCATCTTGTAGTTCAAGATTAGCGCCGTTAGCGAGTAATAACGCCACGATATCACGATGACCCTGATGACTAGCGACTTGTAAAGCTGTTTTACCAGAACTTAGTTCATTAACCTACAAAAACAATAAAACCAGTCAAATATCTAGGACAGGGGCTATGGATTCCTTTTTAGGTCTCCCAATTCCTACCTGAACCAGCCTTGCAATGGACAGGCACGTCGGGCAAGTATATTAGGAACCATTTATTTGCGATATCATACTCAATGGAAGTGGATATTAACCCTAACAATAATAATTATCTTATATATCGCTACATTATGTCAAATGGTCATTACTAGACGCTGTTCAGCCACAATGTATATCATGCGGAAAGTATATTTATGATCACACCACTAGTACACCTTATTGAATAGATAAGTTTTTAAAACAGATTTAAATTCTGGAAATGTAGGTAGTTCCTGCATTATATTTGGATGTTCATTCCAGAGAATTGCTCCATTAACAAGGAAAGAATATTTTCCGCATAGCTTATTATATTTCGATACATATAAGCAGTGTGTACACTGGTCACCTTTTTGGTAACATGCTCGATAAAACTTTGTTTGTGTTCATTTAAAAATAAAATGCCTGAATAAAATAAAGATTTAATATTAATAAGATTTATAAAACTCTGATTATTTCTACTCACCTTTTCTTGATGTTTTGTAATTATTTCCCGGACAATATCTACATGACCTTGAGCTGCTTCACGAACCAATCGATCTGGTCCTGTCTCTTTTCCCGTATTTATATGTAAATCAGAAAGCTGATCCATCAATGTTGTCATGGAAGCTATAGAAAAGAAAGGAAAATTAGTCTTAATATCTTTAACACTATGCAAACTACAATACGGTGTAAGTTGAATTTTTAAAAGGAAAATGAGAAAATATTAAAAAAATTTGACATTTATTTTAATTACTTGTTTCTACTACATTATACAGCTTATGACATTCAAATATAGATAATTATGTAACTTGGTGTTTTAGCTTTACTAGGATATATAACAATCTATATTTTATCAAGCAGGTTTTTTTTACGCTTTTCCTCAACGGCATGGGGTGGCCATCCTGGATTATGGGGAATGGGCGTGGTCCAGGTTCCGAAATGCAAATTTTTAAAAAACTTGTGTGATATCGATAAAGTCATAGTGCAATTTAAAAAACAAATATTTTCTCATTGAATTGGAGCCACCCCCCTTAACATCCTACTTTTCTGTCGGACTGGGCTTACAAAGACAGAATATGCCATGCAGTGTGCTATGAAGGACATTTTTCGTAGGGCCACTACCAAGGGATCTTTTATGTGCACGCTAATGTGTAGACAGGACCGCTGACTGATTAATTTTGATGAGTGTCCAATTTACAAGTGTTTAATTTATTTATGTTTGTTGTAATAATGTAATTCATGTGAGTGTATGCTTGTTGTCCTAAAGTGATTTATGTTATTGTATATTTACTAAAATAATGTGATTATGTATTTGCATATTTGCTGTAATAATGTGATTTATGTAATTGTAAGCTGCTTCCGGTGAATGTTTTTATACAATAAAATTTATCTGATCTTACCATTTCTCTCTAATTCATCTCTCTCTAGACCCTGATTACCCATCGTGTTGTTCATCTCCTGTTCGCCATGTGGTATTATCGTACAACACGCAGGATTAAACGTCCACGTTATATTACCAACTTGTACACGGAGATCACCATCTTGATATATCTTCACAACTTGACCCTTTTTACCCAACGTCTAAAAAAAACAAACAGTAATTATTTTTAAGGTGTGTGGGACAAAACAGAAGCTTAATCATCCTAGCAGTAGGTCAGGGTTCAATTTTGTCTAAAAACAATGAATGGGTAGCAAATTTTTGTGACAGATTCACATTTTGGCTAATCAATTCAAAATTCGAATAGCATTTCCTCAGATTTGAGGAGCTGTAAACCGTATATCAAAAAAATGTACAATTCTGATAAATAAACAATATTAGTCTTGTTTTATTATTCATTTACATGTATCGCTCTATGTTTGAAGACTTGTGTCCTGTTTGAATTATCAGGCATGACAGTGGTGAGAAGTGAAATTGGCTGAAAAACATTATTGCAGCAAGAATTTTTCCGTCAAAGCATAGATTACACAATGGTGTTACAATTGAAGCGAATGTTATTTGTTCGAGTTATGTTTGTTTTCATTAGTTTACATATGGAGATAATTTTTGTTTGAATAATATTTATGTGTCTTTTTTATTGGTTTGTAGTCGAATTTATAAAAATTGCTTTAGGTCGATTGGAGGAAATCAGCCAATTGGCTGAAAACTCTCATGTCGTCATTATACAGAAGTACCTAGATAACACGCGACTATATGTGCTGCACGTGCGCAGTGGCAAAACCATGTTACTTTCAGTTTGTTTCAAATTCTTCTCATTCAATTCTGTTTCTCCTTCAATTTGAGACCATATATGGTATTACATACCTGTTTCATATTTTCTGTCCAATCACCATGATCTTTCTGTAATTCTTTAACCATTTTCATATCATCGTTTATCTTCACAAAATCACCTGCTCCAAATCTCATCACCTGAATAAAATAATAATAATCACATATAACAAATACTTATGGAGAGAGAGAGAGAAAGAGAGAGAAAGAAAGAGGTGGTTTAACATCCACTTGACACAAACTAGGTCATTTTGGGACTAACATATGGTTTAATTTTATTTCAATAATTCGCATGCGGGAGAGAGAGATAGAGAGAGGGGGTTTAACCTCCACTCGACACAAACTAGGTTATCTTTGGGACTAACATAATATGCACACAAGAGAGAGAGAGAGAAAGAGAAAGAGAGATAAATTGGGTTTGACTCTTAAACAAACTAGATCATTTTTGGACTAACACATAGTTCAATTTTATTTCAATAATTTTCATGCACATAGGGGTTTTTAGCAGTGGAAGGGACCCTACTCCTTGTCACTTACAACCGGGAATTGAAACCACACCAGTTGACTCAATGACAAGACTTTTTGATACAGTGCGCACATGGTAACCATTTGGCCATCCAACCCCCACACGATATAGTATATATTATTAATTACCTTTTTTAACGCCCCGGGATGAAATGTCCACCTATTTGTACAGTTATCATATTGTACTCGAACATCCCCACGTTCTGTTATTCTATGTACTGTACCAACTTTAGCAACATACTGTTAAATAAATAACACATCATTAATAATCAACTTTACCCATGGTCAATAAATAATCAACGCAACCTATTCTCAATTATTATTTAACATACATTATGCAAGAGCTAAATCTGCATATTGCAGGTCTTTCTTTAGGCCATGAAATGTTATATAAATTATTAATTAGACATCACTTATCCAGACCATAATCAACACTCGATGTCATCGACATTTACAGGATGAGGATCTGATTTTCTGCTCAACTTTCATTCATGAAATTGATAATCAAGACTATATGTTTATTATCGTATCGACTGTAGTAATGATAACAGAGACAAGGTCGAAAATTCAATCGCTAAATTCTCGGTTCAGAGTAGATCAATTTGACTGAAATTTTTAACTATTATTACCTAAACAGAGAGAGAAATGGAGTTTAACATCCACTCGACACAAACTACATGTAGGTCATTTTGGGACTAACATAGGGGTTTGATTTTATTTAAATAATTCTCTTGCGCGTAGGGGTCTTTAGCAGTGGGAGGAAACCATAGTGCCCGGAGGAAACCCACAAGGTTGAGAAGGCGCCACATACACTCACACCACGGCTCGAAACCACAGAGGTCGAAGCGTGGTACTCTAGACCACTAGGCAATCCCCCCCCCCCCCTATTACCTAACCAATCAAAGACATATTAAAAGACTTACTTCTGCCATTCTTGGGTTCCAGCCCCCATGACCTTCTTGCATGGCCTTGAGTAACTCAGGGTCAAGGTCACATATGACTTTATCGTTGACCTTGAACTGACATGGTACTCCAGGTAAAATTGTTTCTGTAAATTCTCCTAAACAAAGAAAAAAAAACAACAATGAGACAAAGTAAAGACTTTGGACACCCGTAATTGTAGAACTACACATACATGAAACAAATCAAAAATTAAAATTGTAATTGAGTACTGTAACCGTCTGTTGCTTTTGCAGTTTTCATTTGACCAAACTGATCGGGATGCTTGATCGTCAGTGCAGAATGTTCCGAATTGACAGAATAGCAATCAATTGATGCGGAATTCAGTCCTGTCAGACCCGTCACAGAGGTGGTGTGATTTGAATCGTGACGTAATTTACCACAACGAATATGTTTCAGCTGTCATGGTTGTTTGAGATATTTTCTCATACAGTCGGCCGTGCGTTCTAGCCCCAAATCTCCATTGTAAAAATTGTTGGGTTTGACAGATTTCAATTCTGGAACAATCAAAGGGACTTAACTCTGGTTCAGGATTTATCTAAAATCAATGTGGATCTTCCTTTCATCCAACCGAACAAATTTCAATATGATAAAAAGAAAATTCTTATCAAGGTTCAATATTAAGGGGCATAACTCTCAGATTTATGTCAGATATATGAAACTAATTTTGTCAAAGGCAACTTTGACATAAAATGAAAATTGTTATCAAGGTTCAATATCAAGGGGCATAACTCTCAAATATTTGTCAGATATAAAAACAAATGTGCCTATCGCAACTTTAACTTACCTAAAACAGGTAAATGATTGTGATATAAATTGTTATCAAGGTTCAATATCAAGGGGCATAACTCTCACAGATATATTTCAGACATCATTTAATTTGGGGGGGGGGGGGGGCTATTGCAACTTTGACTTACCTAATACAGGTAAATGATCGGGATAAAAATCTCCGCCATCAGCAGCTTGTATATATTTAATGTCCACCTTCCCTTTATGTCCGACCCTATAAACGTTAGTAGAACCAGACCCCCACGTCACATGCGCCACACTTCGTCCAGATTCAGAATCCCAACCACGGATATCTGTTACCCTTCCCACCTTTCCTTCACCTCCTGTAAAATAAACACACAAGACAAAAATGAAATAAGTGAAATGGAACCTTCTTGGGGTTTTTTTTGTGCCCTTCAATTAACAAGACATTGTTCCTTCCCACACCACTGAAATTTTGCCCAAACAGAAGCATTTTCACCTACTCTCAGTCGGATTCCAATGGGTGCCATTACATGCAACCATTGTGCATATGGAACCATATTTTTTTTAGCCCCATCCGAATTGCATTGTTTATATAAGATGTTACTGGTTCAGACAGAATGGTGCCTTTTGCCCATTTTACACTAAATAGGAAATATTTTTATCAAGATATAGTTCAATCACATTTATTTTTCTTATACTAAAAAAAATGTTTTAATTTGTAGCTGGAAAAATGTGAATATCACAAACTCATTAAGCTGCACCGGTGTCATCAATGATTGTAGCGGCCGAGAGAATATTTACTGCCGATCAGTGTGTGTAACTCGGTACGTACCATCTTGATTTCCCCAGTCCCAATCTGGACCCCTCACAACTCTCGCTAGGTTAAATATTCCAAATAATTTCAATTTACAACTTAATCCTCTCTTTGCCACTTTTATGCTGAAAAATTTGAAAATAAAAATAAGGCACCTGTCATAGACAATGTCAGACACAGATTCAGGATTTGTCAGGAACAACCTCTAGTGTCAGGTACTATTCCATAAGTGAATTACATTTTGTCAGGTTCATCTAAAACCCTTATTTCGAGGCCTAGTTGCATAGAATAGGAGTCCAGAGTCTTTCAAACTAAAGTGACCATTTTTGCTAACTTATATATATCTGGTGAGTTTCTTTAACGAAACATGGAACCAACAGAAATAAGAGAGATATGGGGTTTGATGTCCAAACACTCTGCCATTTTAGTTTAAATTTTTTTTCAATAATTTGCTGGTGTTTACGGGTCTTACTCTGTAGCAGTGTAAAGGCTGAGTCACACTTGTGGATTTTTCCTTTAAGACAAATCCTAGCGAACGTCTTAAAGGATAAATCCTCTGGGTTTTTATGATCATACATTAAGTATAATCCTATAGGTTTTGGTCATGTGATCAGTAATACCAGAAATGTAAATATGAAGAAAACTGCAAAGATTATCTTTTCTATCGTTTATGGTAATCTTCGGACTGAATAGACCACAGCACGCTTTGGCGATTGAAAAAAAAAATTTCTCTGTCTCGGCCCGGTTGAGTTAGACGTCTGCCATTTTGATTGGTCAATTCACAGTACAAATCCTACGAAAATAGGACTTGTTCTAAACCTAAGGATTTGTCCGTAGGTCAGAAAAGCTATAGCCTATTGGACAATTTTTCCCGTTCACATGAAAGGATTTAGCTTATGGATATAAAACCTCAGGATAAATCCACTAGTGTGACTAAGCCTTAAGGAAACTTTAGGACCAAGAGAAAACCCAGCGGGTTGGACAGAAGACCCTACTCCTTGTCTCAAAAAAGCGTGGAAACGTAACCACGCCAGTCGACTCAATGACAAAGTAGAACAAGAAAGGGGTCTTTAACGCAAACAACATTTTTTACGTCCCATTAGAATAACTAGACACTGTCCTTGCCAGGCACTCCATCCTGCACCACGAAAAATCTAGAGGGATTTCCCAGTCCATACTGGGAACCTTAGACCTCCTGGTTACACACACAGCAATCAGTACACTGGAACAGTTTTTTGTCCCATCAGAACGACTAGACACTGTCCTTGCCTGGCACTCCATCCTGCACCACGAAAAATCCATAAGATTCCCAGTCCATACAGGGAGCAACCGGAGACTTCCTCGTAAGTGAGCCAGCATCTTACTCATTGAGCCACAACGTGAAGGAGACAGATGATGTAGTAACTTACCCTTTAGAAGATGCGGAATCTAAACGTAGAAAGGAATGAGCCAGGTCGTGTTTTTCAGCCATATAACATAACGTACACAGATCAAAATCACGACATTTACTACACTTCCATCTCATACCCTGTATTCCTTGTTTACGACACGAATCACAGATTATATTCGTATGTTTTACACCTGAAAATACAAAGTATTTACATAAATAAACACCTAAAAATACAAAGTATATACATAAATAAACACCTAAAAATACAAAGTATATACATACATGTAAATAAACACCTAAAAAAATGTATAAACACATGTACATGTATCATAAATAAACAATAATATATTGAAATGAAATGAAATGGGGTTTAACGTCCTACTGTTCTGCTCTTAAACGGGCTAATGGAAGACGGACAATATTAACAGGAAAAATACGATAGTCGCATGCTTTTTCAGCTTTTTTCATTAAGAAATGAAATGACATGAGGTTTAATGTCCTACTGGGCCAATGACAATGAGCAAACACCCTATAGTGTGCTATGAGGGAAATTTTTCTAGGACACTGCGGCACTACAGACTACTCTTATATTGAATTCCAACTGTCAGGGGATCTTTTACATACATGCCAATAATAAATAATAATAATAATAACATTTATATAGCGCTATTCCACACTGTGTAGTATGCTCATAGCGCTCAAGTCAATTCTGCAAAGTCTGAACAATATTCTGTGTCATCTCATTACATATAGCGACGGAACAGATGTGTCTTCAGTGATGATTTAAAACTTGCTAGGGACGGACAGTGTTTTAAGGAAGTTGGGAGTTTATTCCAATGGAAGGCAGCTTGATATGAAAATGTTCTTGCTCCAAAAGTTTTTAAATTGTATGTTGGTAATTGTAGTTTACAAGTGTTACTAGATCGAAGGTTTTTGACTGGTAAATGTTCGTTAACAAGTTCTTGAAGATAAACAGGTGCAGTCTTATAAACAGCTTGATAAGTTAGGCACAACAATTTGAATTCTATACGTTCATTAATACGAAGCCAATGAAGAGAGGATAAAACTGGAGATATGTGGTCACGGACTTTGGTTCTTGAGACTAATCTGGCTGCTGAGTTTTGTATACGTTGGAGGCGTTTTGTTTGCTCATTGGTAATCCCAGATAACACACTGTTGCAATAGTCGAGGCGAGAGAGGATAAGACATCTGACAAGGGTTGCTGCAGCATCTGATGTTATAAAGTGACGTATTGAGCCAATATTCCGAAGGTGGTAGTGACATGTTTTACACAGAAAACTGATGTGGTTTTCCATAGACAAATTCGTATCCATAATAACACCGAGGTTTTTGACGTATTTTGATGGGTTGATGTAAGATTGTTCAATTTTTAAATGGGTTATGTCGCTTTTATGTAGTCTGCGTGTAGGGGCGATCAATAACAGTTCAGTTTTGTCCGAATTTAGTTTAAGCATATTGTTTGTCATCCAGCTTTTTACATCTGTCACACATGTTTCAATTTTTTCACAACAAGATAGTTGACTATTTTGTTCAGGGAGGAAAAAGTCCATGATCTGAGAGTCATCAGCATAAAAGTGGTGGTTTAGATCCTTTTTAATGAGAAGATTGCTGAGTGACTTTGTGTACATACAGAAAATAATTGGTCCCAATACTGATCCCTGTGGTACACCACATGCAAGATCGAATGTGTTAGAAAAGGAGCTGTTAACCATAACTGCCTGTGTTCTACCTATTAAATATGATGAAAACCAGTTTAACACGAGGCCATTGATACCATACTCGGATTCCAGTCTGTTGAGTATTCTGCTATGATCCAGCGTATCAAAGGCAGCAGATAGATCAAGCAAAACGAGCATAGCGATGGAACCTTGGTCAACTCCACTTCGGATCGTATTGAAAACGTGGTTTAGAGCAGTTTCGGTACTGTGGTTGTTTCTGTAAGCTGACTTGTACTCGTACATTAAACTGTGATTTTGCATATGTTCCAACAGTTGTATTTTGACAACTTTTTCTAAGACTTTGGAGATAAATGGAAGGTTCGAAACAGGGCGATAATTTTTTAATACTTCCGACTCGAGAGATGGTTTCTTAAGTAAGGGCTTGATCAAAGCATGCTTGAATGGCTGTGGCACAAAACCAATGTGTACACAGGACCTAAGTTTTTCGTCCCATCCTTGCAACAAGACAGCTGTTCTTGTCAGGCCCTCCATCCTGCATCACTGACAAGGGGAACCACACCGGAAGAATAGTCCTGTGAGTCGAACCGTGTGATTGATACAGTGTATCCCATCCGAACAACTAGACAGTTGTCCTTGTCAGGCCCTCTGTCCTGCATCACACCGGAAAGAAAAGTATTGAGTCGAGCCACAGGGATATGAATAGAATGAAATGAAATGTTGTTTAATGACACGTCAGCTCCAACCGGGCCATAGATATGAATAGAAGTACTTGTACATGTACATTGATTTCAAGTTGCATTGAAGTATAAATTATTCACAAACTTCATATAAACATCAAACAAGGAAGAGTGTCAAGCGATACAGTTGGTAATCATTGTGTTAACATTAATAGAAAGATCTATTGAAGCGTGAAACATTTCTTCAGCTATTCTTACGCATTATTAATTTTCTTTAAATCAATTCACTCAAGTGAGCATGTTTTATTAAGTTTGGGTGTTTTGTTTGACAAGAACTTATTTAAACAGAATTAACAATAAATTAAAGATGCATTATGTAAGGTTTAAATCTTGATTATCAAGTACATGTACCATTGCTGCAATAATAATCAATCTTCATGTAAGTCTTTAAACAGTTATGACTTCGCTCAGATAAAGTAATTGAAATGAAATTTTCAATATATTCAGTTTTCTGTATCTTTTTTTGAACTATAATAGTGAAAACGACCAGCTCTTTATTCAAGCCTGGAAAGTACCTTTTTTAGCTGAAATAGTACCTGACATTATCAAATTAGTGCAGGACATGTATTAATAATATCATTAAAAAAGAAAAATCAGTGCCGGACAAAATGACGAGCTTTTAAATAATATCATTAAAAAAGACAAATCAGTGCTGGATAAAATGAAAGGCACCAGAGAGGTTTTGTGCCTGACAAAGCCTGAATCTATGTCTGACATTGTCTGTTACAGGTGCCTTACATGTATTTCCAGGCTTGTATTTATCTAAATCTTACACACATCTTTAAAAAAAATCACCACTTTCAATTTTCATCCAATTCAAAGAGGTCAAGTCCTTTAAAAAAAAAAATCAACACTTTTAATTTACACCCAAATTAAAGAGGTCAAATCCATTCAACTTGAACGGCACATTATGGGTAGGGTTTTAAATTACATAACAGATCTAAAGCTCGCGTCCATTGACCCATGTATAAACGATATTCAAACAGTGGAATATCATCTATGTATGTCATATATCAGTCAGATCAACTCAACCATGGGATTTTTATTATACAATAAGAGTATAGCCCCTTTACGTTGTCGTTTTAATGGGAATCGGTGAACTGTCAAAATGGCTGAACCATGTCATATGTCAATACTATAAACTTTAACACACAATTATGGAAAAATAACTACTAATTCATTAGTATTCTCTCAACTAGCCCCTTTAGGATGTTGTTTTAATAAGAATTGGTGAACTGTCAAAATGGCTAAATCGTGTCAATACTATAAACTTTGACACACATTTATGGAAAAAAGCTACTAATTTATTTAATTAAAAATATTAGTATTCTTTCAACTAGCCCCTTTACTTTTTCGTTTTAATCAGAATCGGTGAACTGTCAAAATGGCTGAACCATGTCATATGTCAATACTATAAACTTTAACACACAATTATGGAAAAATAGCTACTAATTCATTAGTAGTATTAGTATTCTCTAAACTAGCCCCTTTACTTTGTGGTTTTAATAAGAATCTGGTCAACTGTCAAAATGGCTGAAGCGTGTCAATACTATAAACTTTGACACACAATTATGGAATAATAGCTTATAATTCATTAGTAATATTAGCATTTTCTCAACTAGCCCCTATTTGTTGTCGGATTAATAAGAACCGGTGAATTGTCAAACGGCTAAACCGTGTCAATACTATAAACTTTGAAACACATTTATGGAAAAACTGCTAATTCATTAGTATTATTAGTATTCTCTCAACCTTATCAATACTGTCACCATAATGTCATTATCTGCTACTGAATCATTTAGTAGGAGATTGAAGGAAGGGTTTCCGTTCATTCTCCAGCTTTGCTGCTCCTCAAAGCTGTATTGGGATTGCACATGAAGGTGGGTGGGTGGAAAATACGGGGGAGGTGAAAGAAAGAGTTCAAAGACGTTCCTTTCACTCCCTTTTACTACCACTCTGACTAAGGTTTACTGGAGTGGCTAAGTCAGGGTATAAAGGAAATTTGTAAAGTCAACCCAACACTAGGTCATTATGGGACTAACATATGATCCACATGTATCTGAGGGGATCACGGTGGCTAAGTGAATAGGGCGCTGGTTTTCTAAACTTGAGGTCGGGTGTTGGATCCCTGCATTGGCCAAGAAAGTTCATCTCGATTTTCCAGCGTGATTTCCCCTTGTCAGTGATGCAGAAGGAAGGTCTGACAAGGACAGCTGCCTAGTCATTCGGATGGGTCAAAAAACAAGGTCCCTTGTACACATTGAAGTGCACGAGTGCATTTTAAGCTCCTGTTTGTGTAATGAAATGAAATGGGGTTTAACGTCCTACTGTTCTGCTCCTAAACTGGCCTAATGAAAATGGGCGTACACCATACAGTGTGCTATAAGAGAAATTTTGCCCGGACAGCGGCGCTACGGCCTACTCTTGCATCAACTGCCAAGTGATCTTTTACATGCACGCCAATGTGTATACGGGACCTCAGTTTTTCGTCCCATCTGAATGAGTAGTGTGTAATATTCTTTCATAATACATGCTGGCTATTTCCCTAAAAGTTAGTTACCATACTCTCTACTACATGTAACTTTTAACCAAAACTTGAAATAAATGTAATGAAACGAAACTTCAGTGTTTAACACCCACTTTTTTTGCAACAAATCAATCTGATTAAAATACAGATCTATATTTCATTTAGTTTCTTATACTTTCGATGACCTCCACTACATAAAGATCTGCAGTGACAAAATGGAACCAAGTCTGAAAGTCATGATGAACATTCTCACTCAGAGATCCAAAACCCTGAGCTGCAGGTTAGCGAGCCAACATCTTACTCACTGACCCACCACCGCTCCAAACTTAAAGCAATTCCTTATATTCCTATGTTAACCGTAGGACTTTAAACCCCATTTCATTTATATTTCTATGCAACACTGTATGCACAAACAACAAAACCCAACTTGTACTGTAAGAACCAGGAATGAGTGGAATGTCTGTCAATCGATGTGCAATTGTCCAAGGAATAAGCTTGTCAAAATTTGTGTTAGTTATAAAAGAAATATCCTTTTTTTTCCTCTGCGATTACACAAGCAGAAAACAATGAGGCTGTTTACATGCATTTTTTTACAATGCAGCCATCAAAACCTCTGGGATATTAATAATATTGTTGCCGAAATGCATAATGTAAATCAATTTTGTAAATGAAAGAGAGATAGAGAAATGGAGCTTAACATCCACTCAATACAAACTAGGTCATTTCGGGACTAACATATGGTTTAATTTGATTTCAATAATTCGATGGCGTGAAAGGGTCTTTAACAGTGGGAGGAAACTGGAGGCTTTATGATACAGACGCGCGTGATAACCATTAGCCCCCCCCCCCCCTCTGATATTATTACTATTGTTGCTGACATGTATAATGTAAAACAATGGTGTAATAATAAACAATAGTTTTACTCTTGTAGTTCCAGTCTGATAATAAAACTATTTATATTCACAATAAGCTTGACTGTCTTCGTCAATTATTAATACGTTAATTTACCCAACTGTGACAATCTCAATGTCATATAACAATTAACTTCCTTTTATATAAAATGGTGGCTTGATTGTAAATGATTTTAAACGATTTTAAAAAGGTCCTATATCAACATTGAAATACTGGATCCTTTTACTTGATTTAATATTTGTTTTTTATTCCTTTATGTTCTCGAGTGTTGTGCGGACTTCCTGCATTTACTAATATGATATGACTAAAAGTAGTTCCTTTAGGAACTGTCTATGATTGGACTATGTGTTTACTGACAGTTCGTACTGCTTGCAATATAGCTTCAATATGAAAATACCGCCCATCCCCACCTCTGGTCTAAGGCTATTTTTGAACCCTTACTAACTATTTTTCACCCTGATTCTTCTTTGCTTGCCACAGCTGACACACATATTTTCAAGCAGAACTTTGCGATAAAAACCATACACAAAATATGTTTGAAATGAAATGGGGTTTAAAGTCCTACTGTTCTGCACCTACCATGTAACCTGGGATAATTGAAGACGGGCATTTTGCCCAGTCAGCTGCGTTACGGCCTACTCTTATATCAAATTCCAACTGCCGAGGGATCTTTTACATGCATGCCAATGTGTACACAGGACCTCAGTTTTTCTTCCCATCCGAACAAATAGACAGCTATCCTTGTCTGGCCCTCCGTTCTGCATCACTGGCAAGGGGACACCACGCCGGAGAATGGAGATAAACTTTCTCGCCCAATGCAGGGATCAAACCCTCGACCTCCAGACTAGGGAGCCATTGCCTTACCCACTAAGCCACGTGATCCCCCAAAATATGT
Source organism: Patella pellucida (assembly GCA_917208275.1). NCBI lineage: Eukaryota > Metazoa > Mollusca > Gastropoda > Patellidae > Patella > Patella pellucida. Next base: position 65,619,255 of record OU795042.1, on the reverse strand, counting down.
TTGAACTGATCAGCCATTACGAGACTCGAACATGGGCAGGCTGCAGGTTTATTAAATCGCTAAATTATACTTGAACATTGTGTTTGGGTAGTTACGTAGCAATCAACATGCATATAATGTACGGCAGGGTTTCAGCCAGTGGGGGGGGGGTTGCAGGGGCCACACGTACTCCCCTTTGCTTGAAGAAGGGGGGTGCATACCGCCCTTCAGTCAGCTGAGTAATGTTTTCAAAAAGTGTTTTGTGTAAGAGAAAGAGTGTTAAAATGATCTGTAACTAAAGAAATATCATATAACATCTCAAGATGTGATAGAGTGCATCTTTTCTGCCATTCAGGTCAATACATGTACACCCTGCCTTCTTTTGACTTTTTATTAGTGGTATTAGGCGGACGCTTTATTGGTCGACCGTTAAAATTGTACCCCCCTTCAAGATTTTTCTGACAGAAACCCTGTACTGGTATGGTACTTACCAATGGGTGCATTATCGATAACTCTCAGGTCATAGGCACCCTGATATCCGACCCGATAATTAGTTCTTGCTCCGGAATCCCACTGTACAACCACTGTTTTATCAGGCGATGTTTGACTGCCAGGCTTTCCGATCTCGACAACTGTGCCCACATGACCTTCACCGTTATCTTGGTTACCCCATTTCCAGTCTGGACCTCGTACGACACGAAGACCTACCTCCATACTGTGAGAACCATTCAGATTTTTCTGGAAAAAAAAGAAAAGGAGAGGGAGATGAAATTAAATGTAAACAATATAAAACCATGGTTAAAATAAACAAAGGCCTACCGTTACATGTAAGTTTAAAGATGCATTATGTCATGTAAGAGCTTTAAACATTATGTAAAGAGAGAGAGAAATAGGGTTTAAAGTCTACTCGACACAAACTAGGTCATTTCCGGACTAGCATATCATATGGTTTAATTTTATTTTAATGATTCGCTTGCACGTCACTAGCAGTGGGAGGAAACCAGAGGATGGACAGACGACCCTACTCCTTGTCACATACAACTGGGGATTCGAAACCATGGCAGTTGACTCAATAACAGCCTTCATGATACAGCGCACGTGCTAACCATTCAGCAACCCCCCCCCCCCAATAGTGTTGGTGCACTCTAAACCATCCAATATCTAATCCATCCACTATCTAAGCCATCTAATGGTCTAGAGTCTCTAGAGGGTTGATGATGGTCTGATGTGAATCAATGTCTAAATGATAGCATTTGGACATCCAGTGGTTCCACTGGGAAATGTTTTGATGGTAGCTTTCCATGTCAGACACTAGAATCGCAATACAAAGATTTTGCTTGAATTGTACACATTAATTATTTCATTCACACATGTATAAGCTTATACTAAAAACAATTATAACAATTAGGTTGTTTATTTCTTACGTACACACATGCACTATGTACCATACACAATTCCTTGAAAGAAGAAAATAATACTCTAATACAAGTATGAACAAACATACATGTTTACATACATGTACATGTAGATCCAACACAACAATAAAGCAAGATTTTTATTGGTTAATTTTTCATAGAAGAAGGAACCTGAAAGGTTTATATATTTTTGTTATTTAATCTATTTCCTGGTGCGGTATATAAAACGGTTAATTGCAATTCATCAGGAAGAAAAGACATAATATAACTTGACAAGGAACAATAGAGAGAGAGATGGGGTTTAACCTCCACTCGACACAAACTAGGTCATTTCGGGATTAACATATGGTTCATGGTTCAACTTTATTTTAATAATCCCCTTGCGCTTAGGGGTCATTTCTGGATTAGCATATGGTTCAACTTTATTTTAATAATAAGCTTGCGCATAAGGGTCTTTAGCAGTGGGAGGAAACCTGAAATCTTGGAGAAAATCCACAAGGTTAGACAGACGACCCTACTCCTTATGACATACAACCGGGGATTTGAAACCACACCAGTTGACTCAATGACATGCTTTATGATACAGCGCACCCTAACCATTCATCCATCCAACCCCCTAAAAGCTTGACAAGGAACGATATTATGATAACCAATAACCATCATATGAACATGTAAGAAAATGGCCAAAATAAATACATTGCACTACAGACCAGTAACTGACCATATTGTTGGATCAAATTCAAAAATCTAATTCACCAAATCAATGCAGAATTGTTCAAAGAACAAAGCATGCCAATTTTCATGTCAATTGGACATAAATTGTTAGAGCCTTAGGCTTTGCAAAGAGCCTCACCCGAAGAACAAGAAGAACCAGATGAGTAGCGGCTAGCGACCAGTTCCAGGTCCAAAAATGACTGGGCTGGCTATTTCTTGTAAATAAAAGATTCAAAAATCTGTCAACTGTAACTTATATATTTATTATGTTTAATTAGAATTTCCTCTTCACAGTATGACATTGTAATGCATTAATATAATAGAACCAAGTGCGAACAATCCAACCATTAATATTGTTTGGGAGACTTTTCTTGAAAACTAACATATTTTTTATCTAATAGCCTTTACAGTTATGAAATTGTAATGAATTAATCTTTTGGAGGAGGGGGGGGGGGACTTCTCTTACAAACTAGAGAGTGAGAGAAATGCTAATGAGAGAGAAATGGAATTTGTCCTCTTGACACAAACTAGGTCATTTCGGGACTAAATCTTAAAAACTAATTCATTATACATGTATCTAATAGCCTTTGATTATGAAATTGTAATGGATTAATCTTTTTGTGAGACTTTTTTGGGGTTGAAAACTATCTTATATATTCAATATTTCTATTACAGTATTAGACTTTAGAGTTATGAAATTGTAGTGAATTATAGCCTTTACAGAGTTATGAAATTGTAATGAATTTGTAGTGAATTATAGCCTTTACAGAGTTATGAAATTGTAATGAATTAAGACTTTTCTTGAAAACTAACTTATATATTCATTATTTCTATTAGCCTTAACAGTTATGAAATTGTAATGAATTAGAATTAATTTCTTGAAAACTAACTTATATATTTATTATTTCTATTAGCCTTCACAGTTATAAAATTGTAATGAATTAGAATTAATTTCTTGAAAACTAACTTTTATATTCATTATTTCTATTAACCTTTACAGTTATGAAATTGTTATAAATTAAGACTTTTCTTGAAAACTAACTTATATATTTATTATTTATATATTTATTATTTCTATTAGCCTTTAGAGTTATGAAATCGTAATGAATTAACTGTGACAAGGATGAGAAGTTATTAGATCAGATCAAGAAAGGATTAACTCTGTCTTCTTATTACCTTTCTATTCTAGATCAATGACAGTTTGACAGGTCACATGACAGGTCACCTGATCACAGACTTGATAACCGATTAATCCCTTCCTAATAATATTATAACAAAACAATGCAAAATCAATCAATAATGGATACACAATAAAGCAGAGTATATCATAAATAGAAATGAAGAATAGATTTAGTTCCTTTTCCTTATTTTTTTAATGCACAGACAAATGAAATTGATCCGTCTGTCAATCGATCTGGTTCATAATAATAATCTATCAATTCTAAAAAACAAAGAAGTTTATGTAAATGTACATTTGATTATGTCCCTTTCCTTAAGTTTAAATCGGGGAGGGGGTTGGATGGCGGCCGAATGGTTAGCATGTGCGTGCTGTATCATAAAGCCTGTCATTGAGTCAACTGGCATGGTTTCGAATCCCTGATTGTGTGTGACAAGGAGCAGGGTCGCCTGTCCAACCTTGTGGGTTTTCTCCGGTTTCCTCCCACTGCTAAAGACCCCTGCGGGCAAGCGAATTATTGAAAATTTTTAAAACCATGTTAGTCCCGAAAAGACCTAGTTTGTGTCGAGTGGACGTTAAACCCCATCTCTCTCACTTTAGTGATAACATTTTTAGGCATTATTATTTTTATTATTATTACATGTACTTATTATTTTTACCCAATGAAATTTATTTAAACAATATTTTATTCATTTAAATTTATATAATAAATATAGGATACGATAACAAGCTTCATCAGCTTATATAAAATCGCTTCCTTAATGAAATGGAACCATTTGCCACATACATGTAATCTGGATTGTAATAATACTTTCAGATTTAAATCAATAAAGTTTAAAACCAAAGGCATGTACTGGTATGTACATGTACATTGCAATAATTAATCATTTAGTCCTTTTCCTTATGATTTAATGCACAAGCTAATGAAATTGATCAGTTTGTCGATAAATCTGTTTCATAATGATTTTAGATTTAAAACAAATTTAATTCATCAGACACAGAGGAATCTGTGTAATTTTTAATAACAGTGTCTCTTCTGGATCTATTAGACTGATTAGCCTGCAGTGGAAATTCTGGTGGTTACATGTATAATTATATCTCAATAAGTGGCGTGGTTTCAATTCCCCGCACGTATGAGACAAGTAGGGTTGCCTGTCAAAACTTGTGGGTTCTCTCCAGGTCCTCCAGTTTCTTCCCATTGCTAAAGATCCCTATGCACTAGCGAATTATTGAAATATAATAGAACCATGTTATTTAGTCCAGAAATGACCTAGTTTGTGTCGAGTGGACACAAACATTGTATAAATGTTTTTATACAAATTGACAATAAAGCTCAATTATTCTCTCTATGTAACTTAAAGACTCAATACCACTCTTGTGACTTGTTGTAACTGAATAATATGTCCCAATCTTTATTCTGATCAACAAATTGTACTATTTTACAATATTTCAATTAACTATAAATTCAACTTAATGGTTTGAAACATCTAACTTCGATTTAAATATATTTTTCAAGCCCTCTGCTGACAAGTAAAATAGGATGTAATGGATAATATTTACACGACAGGTAGGACACGGTGACATAAACATCCTAGTACCGGGTATGGGCCTGCTTAGATAAGGATATTATTTATTTTCTGGAGCTGTCAAGCCAGCAAGAGTGTTATTGTCACTTTAAACAGTCAAGATATTATAACTGTCAATCTAAAATTGTTGCCCAAAAAAATAATAAAAACTGGATATTATTAATTAACAGATCTAGGCAACATGATTCATGACATTCCTACATGTATTTCTAAAAAAACAAACACCATTGATTAAGAAACACATTACAAAATGTAACTGTTGTTTTATGTCGAATCATCAATTTACTAACTGGCGTCTACCGGAGTCAGGACAGATGACACAAATGATTGAAAGTCAATCCCCCCAGTCACATAAATAGAAATGGCAGGCATAAAAAAAGGGGATGGGAAACAAACACTGTCACTCACAAGTCAAACCCCCAGCTCAAAATAATTCCAGCGTCAACGATATATTATCAGACTCAAAGATCGGATGTAAAATATTATAGTAGCTAATCTTCTAGAACAGAATTTACAACAGTAAACTTACATGAAAATTAAAACTCCAATGTCGCCCCAAATTTTTACTATTTATTTTTCTTCAGGATCTAGATCATCTAACATTCAGTTACTCCGCAGGCGAAACAATCTTGAAATTTGATTGGTCAAAAAGAAAATACTGAAAATAATTTTTAAAAATTTTTTTTTTATCAACTACATTTATTTCCAATAAACGAAGGCACGAGACACTTAATTATAAAATAAAAAGATAATTATGATTAAAATAATTTGACACCAGACAAAAGCGCCAGCAACTCCGGGCTTTGTTGACGGCTGTTCCGCCAGAATAATGACCCCCCTCGGTAATTCAAATTGCCCCGTGTAGGTTTTCTTTGTGTAAAAAATGTCATTTTTCGATTTCTAAACTTCTGTAGGGTTATTAACATCATAAATATAGCGTGTGAAAATAAAATAATAACTAAAAATATGCGTTATTGGCCTTATTGTCTCAAATCTTAGCTGAACATAAGGGCGATGCTGAATTACTAATTTTTAGTGGCTCAGGCGGGTAACTTGTACTTAGGACAATAATTGTTAAAAATACACATTTGGAGATAATGACTGTCAATACTCACGAAATTATTCTAAAAACCTGCAAAATAACTTTGATGGCCGATGTTTAGAACGGCATAGTTGATTAAGATGTTTTTATAACAGTGAAAAAATCTTGTAGTTGAGATATCAGTGTTCCACACGAGCCTCGATTTGACAGTGGTCGGTCGACAGCGGGGAAATTATACGGTAGCCATTTTGATATTCGTTCAACTCTCAAGGCAGATATTGAGGGAGTTTAAGTTCTTTTATCGGCTTCCTAAGCCATGGGGGAGACGAAAATTATTTATCATATTGACGATGAGGATACGCCATATCTAATTAAACTCCCTATTCATGCAGACCTCGTTACATTAGGGGATTTTAAAAATGCTCTCAACCGCCCTAACTACAAATTCTTCTTCAAGTCGATGGATGATGATTTTGGGTAAGTTTCAATAATCTACTAATCTATGGGATATCATCTTGAATTATACACAATGTTGCCAAGTGCATGCCCTATAAACGATGTTTATTGTCAATACAATGTATAAAACGTAAACAATGTGTAATAGTGCCCGGGCAATACTTGATATATTGCACGATTACCAAAGTGATTCAGAAACTGGAATAATTGAGACTGAAGCCATGCATGATGCCATTGCTATGGATGGAGTTCTAATAGTAATCTAGACCTTTGCCTGGAGATAGTTCCAGTAGGAGTTAATATTGCAACTTTTCAAATTACTTTTGTTGTTTCACTAACAAGTAAGATTACATGACAGATGTAATGACATTGGGTCATTCATGTTAAGAAAGAGGGAGAGGGGTTTTTCATAGGCTAAGCCTGTTCCCCAATCCCATTCAGACATCCTGAATAAAATATTGTTTAAAAAAAAAATGTTAAGAAATCAAACATTGTTTCAATGTTTAAGATGACATACATGTGTACTGGTATCCACAATCTAATGAAAATCTGGTGGTCAAAATGATCTTGATAGAGAAAAGACTTTTGTAGTTGACATCTTTCACATTATATGAAACATCAAAAATATATTCAAGTCCAGCTACATGTACATGTACCGGGAACAGATAGAGAGAGAAATTGGGATTAACGTCTACTCAACACAAACTAGGTCATTTTGGGACTAACATATAGATGGATTTTATTTCAATTCTCTTGCGTGTACAAGTCTTTAGCAGTGGGAGGACCTGGAGAAAACCCATGAGGTTAGACAGGCGACCCTACTCCTAGCCACATACAACTGGGGATTCGAAACCATGCCAGTTAACTCAATGGCAGGCTGTATGATACAGCGCGCCCACACTAACCATAATAGTTTTTGTGACTCAGGATTATGCCGTCTTGCTAGCCTGAAGGTCTCAGGTTTAATCACAGTGATGGTGGGAAAAGTGCAGGGTTTCCCCCATGTCAGTGATGCAGGATGGAAAGCCTGGCAATGAAAAGTGTCTAGATGTAGGGATGGAACAAAAACTGAGGTCGTGTATACACGTTAGCACTTTGAATGTCAGAATTTTATGAAGAGTATTTGGAAACCTAACCAACCTAATCCTTGAACCCTTCCTGCCCATCCTTGGACCCTTTCTGTTCGTCCTAATGAATACAGCTCAACCCCCCCCACCACTGTTCTACAGCTCTTTTGGGGTACTTGCCTTCTGTTTGGGGTACTTGCCGGCAAAAGGAATCATTTCTTGCCACATTTATGATATTCCTACACTATTTTCAAGTGGAATTTTGTCATTCAAAAACATAAACAAATGACTGCAAGCTTTGGACTGGTCATGGCAGACCAAGTCAAAGCCGTTGACATGTAAGGATGTAACGGGTCAAAAGAAATTGAACCGGTTAACTGATGGGCAAAAAAACGACCGTGACAGGTCAAGCTTGATAAAGACGAGAGAACCCTCGTCGAAACGTCGCTGAAATAAATAAGTAACTTGTATTCCATATAATTGTGTCATGTGTTAAGTCATATAAAGTTACTGTGCACGTAAAAATGGCCTTGGCAGTTGTCAATCGATATAAGGAATAAGCAAAAATTCTGCTGACAGGATCAAATTCACTTTTCTAACATTGGATATTCAGATGAAATGAAACAGGGTTTAATGTCCTATTGTTCTGCTCCTACAGGACTAATTAAGAATGCAGTGTGCTTATAGGGAAATTTTGTGCAGACAGCAACGCCATGAGTATGATCAAGGGTTCTTTTACGTACAAGTATACGGCACAGTGTACACAGGACTTAAGTTTTTTCATCCCATCTGAACGACTATACCCTGTCCCATGCCAGGTCCTCTGTCCTACACCACTGACAAGGGGTATTGAACAGGGCCTATTTTAATGATTATTTGACGAAGCACAATCTCCGTGTCGATGCTTATTTGAGGGGGGTTTCAAAGCACAGATTTTTCATCCCGAGGCAAGTCTGTGGCTGTAGACACGTTAAAATAGGCCCTGGTATTGAATGACCCTGTCTTAAATTAGCCCAGGTTAGGTGCAGAAGTGTAGGGCCTTAAACCCCATTTCATTGAATATGTGTGATCACGGATATAAATTACTTTAACCCCCCCCCCCCCCCAGGGTTGTGGATGGTTTGAGGAATTAGCCAATGAAACCATCTGTTACGCCAACATTGGGTAAAAACCACTAGGAATTTCAATGAGCTGATTGATTAAAAGCAATGTCTGAGATGAACTTCCAGTACAAACGGTCAGATCTTCATGTAATGTACAGTATGTAGGCCATTGGAAGTATAAAATTACGAAACGAAATATAGATCTGTACATGTACCTTAATCAGATTGGTCAAAGAAGATACATGTACATGTACATATAGATTAATTCTATTTCTACAAACTGTATTTCTAAATACTGTATTGTAATTATTTCAGGGTTGTCAAAGAAGAAATAATAGACGATGATGCCAGATTACCGTGTTTTAACGGTCGAGTTGTATCTTGGGTAAGTCAAGAGTTACCTTTCCTTTATCTTATCGTATTATATATCATCATAGGCTTTAACAGAAGAACTGCGCAACACAGAGCCTGCAACAGACACTAGTATATGAATACAGCACAGTTACAGTAGGAGATACATTTGTACATGTGCTTGATTTAATATTCCAGAATTGAAATCTCGCGAATGGTACACAAACTACACATGTAATAGTCTTTACATTTCAATGTGATTTTCTGCAGGTTCCCTCACTTATAAGAATTTCTGAACACATCAAATAAATTTAAAATATACAAAGGATTTAACTCAGTTCTGTAATGCATAACCTAAATCTTTCGATCAGCTCAATATTTTGATTTTGGATTTTCTGACAAATTGAAAGCCACTGTAGAAATCTGGAACTATCATTTTAACATTATAAGTAACTGACATATCTCTTGCTTGTAATTTGTATTGATTTTAGTTTTTGTTTTACAACTTCCTTTTAACACACATGCCTTTAACACATGCCTATCCTTTACACGTGCCTGCCTTTTATATGCAGTTAATTATGGAATGGATGAATGAATGAATGAAATTGGGTTTAACATCCTACGCCTCTGCACCTAACCTGGGCTTGTTGACGACGGGCATACGCCATACAGTGTGCTATCAGGAAAATTTTGCCCAAGCACGCTAATGTGTACACAGGATCTCAGTTTTCCATCCCATCCAAATGACTAAGCACCTGTCATTGTCAGGCCCTCTGTCTGCATCACTGACGAGGGGAAATCACGTCGGAAAATCGAGATGAAGTTTCTCGGCCAATGCAGGGATCGAACAACCGACCTCCAGGCTAGTGAGCTAGCACCTTATCCACTTAGCCACGTGATCCCCCAGTTGAATATGGAAGGCTAGTTTTGCCAATATTATTTCAATGTTCACAGTGCAAAATGCATGTCAGCAGTTCAAAATATGTATTTTAGTTTTACATTTTGCAATTTCTATTGCTTCACAATACCAAGGTCACGGTGTTAAAATACAGAATAAAATTTCAATAATTCAAAATACTGAATAATAGTTATTTTGCACATTACACTTCTACATTCTGCATTTTGCATAATAGACAAATGCATAATAGAACTTAGCATAGGTCTAGAATGAATCTCATTTTGCATACAGAAAAAAGACCTATTTCGTACAGCATCACGATATGATTTTTCAACTTTCATTGCAATATTTTTCACTTGAACAAAATACGCTATTTTTTTTTACCATACATGTAGGATGAATAAAATGCATTCATTTGCCCTCAAAGTGAAAATTTGAATCATAATCTAGCCTCTGATTTTTTTAATCACCAATCTATACTGATGCCGAATCAACTTACATGTACCATGAAGCATGAAGTTAAAGATTTTCACACACGTGTAGATTTAATTGAATAAAAATAAAACCCTACCATAGCTACCTACCAACCGACCTTATCCTATAATGCGTTCGTTACAGGAAACAGTACCCGTTTCTCTTTTTTTGGCCTTACATGTATACGTGTGCACATTTATCCAAATACATTACATGTGCACATTCATACACACACATTTGGGCATTTATACACATACATGTGCGCTTTTATACACATACAGTACATGTGCGCATTTTTACACGTACAGTACATATGCACATTCATACGCACATTCATGTGCACATTCATACGCACATTTATATGCATACAAACATGTGCACATTTATACACATACATGTATGTGTGCCCTTTGTACCTCATGTATCCATATGTGTCTTTTGGTGTTAAAATATTTGTAATTTATCTTCAAATATAGTGTAAATTGTATGTAAAAATACTAGAAAACTTTAGTTGGATAAAAGAATATAACAAGTTTGATATAAAATCAGGGCGATGTACTCTCGTAGATTACCATAATAAAAGAGTATAGGGCTGTCACTTGTCACTAGAATAACATGATATTAACATGTTGACAGTTGAAGTGGTGTCACTCATTTCCTGGCTTAGTCAACAGTTTATTTGTGGATATATTGATAAAGATACTTGTGAAATGAACCCAAAAAAAGTTGACATTTTGTGTGAGGGAGACAGAGAAATGGAATTGAATGTCCACTCTACACAAAGTAGATCATTTTGTGACTAACACCATGTTTTAATTGTATTTCAATTGTAATTCGCTGTGAATAATAGATTAAGTGTAGATGGTTATTTAGAGGAGGGAGCCACAGAGGCTAAGTGGGTAAGATGCTGGCTCGCTAGCCTGAAGGTCCCTGCATGGTTCCCCCTTGTCAGTGGTGCAGGATAGAGGGTCTGGCAAGGGATAATTTATAGTCATTTGGATAGGATGATAAGCCCAATTTCATTTTCGATTCATGGGGATATCCAAGGTCAGCCGCTAGTATATTATAAGTATATACGTTGTGCAATAGTATGGTAAACTGGGCAGTGGCAGGGATCCCAGATTCAATTTGGAAATGCCAAATTAAGGCTCGTACATGTAGGCTATATCTATTATTAAATGGCAGTGCATGGTAATAATATGAAATCGTGACGTCCTTGTGTGCAAAATAACTTTTGAATCTGGACATCTGTTAAGATACATGTACATGTAGTAATTGTTAGTATAGATTCATTATGCGTGTAGGACAACCAACACCTTGTCTTGACTAACTTCAATGATGAGTATTTTTCTACTTATGTATATGTTAGTAGCAATAAGTAATTTGATTGGTCAAGACATTGAAAGATAACTCTGCTTTGAATTGCGGTAGATGTTCATGAGGTGAAGGTCTTGACCGAGTTCAATGATTAACATTATCTGCTGAAGCTAAGCAAAGTTGAACAATTTCGCTGTCGATGCTTGTGGACACGTTAACTTTGATTCTAACCGATGAAGAGTGATGAAATTTGGTCTATAGTTTCACTACCAGGTATTTCGAAACCTTCAATCGTTAACATTATCTGCTTAGAAAATTTGATTGCTTGTTACATTTTAAAATAGATAAATGTGCAATTTATTAGTATCATCTATTAATTTTGGGATTTCGGGAAGAAATCAGTCTCACTGTTGGCTTCTTGAACACACTTAAAATCTTTGAAATCAGTTGTACTTGTAACTGATGTTAAATAAATGGTTTGAAATTTTTTTGGACCAAAATGTTTTATAAAAGTACTGGTGTGTGTTCTTAAAGATGCGTTCTGTTAGATTTTAAAAAGGTGCTTGTGTATGGTCTTAAACTCTGTAATTAAAGATGCGTTCTGTAAGATTTTAAAAACAGAGCTGACCTTTTATAATTACATTATTTTAATTAATTAAGTTAGGTTTCCTTCAAGGTAATTAGAAGGGTGTCTCTGGTTGGTTAGCATTAACCAAGTACAACATGTGTATATTGCCTTGTTATATTTTATATTTTATCATTGCACGATAATGACTAGAAAAGGCTAGTTGAAACGTCGATCACTAGTAATTATTGTATTCCATAAAATTGTGACCTGGTATCTTTCAAACATACATTGTAAATAATAAAAAAAATATATATGTATGAAAACTTCAGCAAAATTATAAGTGTTCAAAGTTTTGACAAAATTATAAGTGTTCAAAGTTTTAACAAATTTGTAAGTGTTCAAAGTTTTAACAAAATTATAAGTGTTCAAAATTTTGACAAAATTTAGAGTGTTCAAAGTTTTTACAAAATTTAGAGTGTTCAAAGTTTTTACAAAATTTAGTCTTCTAATCTACTTAAAATGTCTAAAATAAACATTCATATCACATTGATTGTGTAGGCTTTCTTTATTGATGTTGTATAAATACTTTTATTAAAAGGAGTGAACACATACACAGCTGTCCCTTTTTCCTTCCACCCCTCCCCCACATCCTCTAGATTAGCACTTTATCTGCACTCAAATTTACAGCAATCCATTCCAAATTCTTTCTAGTTAGTAGAAAAAAAAACTTCTAAATTCTTCAGTGGATGAATGATTAAGAGGTTAAAGGGACAATAACACTCTTGCTGGCTTGACAGGTCCAGAAAAAAATAGCCTTATTCTAACTACATGTACTTAATGTATAAGTGTCCTACCTGTTGTGTAAATTATCCATTAAATCCTACTCTACTTGTCCAGGGGGTTCGAAAATATTTTTAAATCTAAGTTACATTTGAAAGTGTTTACGTAAAGCCTTCCAAACCATGTAGTTAAATTTTTCCAATTTTTTAAATTCGGTGTGTTAAGATGAAATTTGTATCATCAATTAATTGGAATATTGTAAAATAGTACAATTTGTTGACCAGAATAATGATTTGGACATGTTATTCAGTTACAACAAGAGTGTACATGTAATTGGGCCTTTAAAAGGTCTTTAAGTAAAATGAAGTCAGGAGATTGAATGAGTGAAGGATGCTGGAATATTGGAAGTGAAAATCTAGCTAGGGATCAGATTTCTTTTACGATAAACTGTTGTCTGTTTTTAAAGGGTGAAATGACTTTGATCTGGTTGGTGGAGTAATCAACACAAGTACTTGGCTTTCACGGCCATCTTTGTACACCAGTGTAATAATTGTTGACTCATGGCTGTTGGTTGGCATACCGACAGACCAAGCCACGGTAATATAAACAGATACATGTACATGTTGGAATCTCATGAAAACAAATGGAAATGGACAATAAAAACATAGACTTAGGACAAGCATGGACATAAGGCAACCGTCACAGAATTTTTTTAAGCACAAATTAATACACCCTGGGCCTGTGGAAATGGACAATAAAAACATAGACTTAGGACAAGCCTGGACATAAGGCAACTGTCACAAATTTTTTTATAAAGTACAAATAAATACACCATGTGTATATACAAGTCTGGACATAAAGCACCTGTCACAGACATTATCAGATACTATACATATTATTGCACAACATATATTATAATAAACTAGTGGTTGACCTGGCATAAATCGGAATATCCATGAACCGGTAGGAAATGGGGTTTGACATCCTACTGTTCTGCTCCGAACTGGGCTAATGACTGGCATACGCTGTGCAGTGTGCTACATGTATGTTGGAAATTTTGTAGTGGACGGAATTGTGGGCAAGCCACTAGTATGACCCCTGATGCGACCTATTGCTATGGATGGTCAGATTTTCATGTACTGTCATAAAGCCTGTTATTGAATCAACTGGCATGGTTTTGAATCCTGGTTGCACATGACAAGAAGTAGGGTCGCCTGTCCAACCTTGTGGGTTTTCTCCAGGTCTAACGGTTTCCTCCCACTGCTAAAGAGTCTACATGCAAGCGAATTATTGAAATAAAATTAAACCATATGTTAGTCCCGAAAATACCTAGTTTGTGTCGATTGGACATTAAACCCCATTTCTCTCTCTCTCTCTCTCACTAGCATAGGATTTACAAAATTTCTATTGTATACACTCACATGGATACAGTTAATGTTTTTCTTATCTTATTTCTCTAACTTACAATATTTCTGCTTCACAAACTTTAATGTTTTGGCTTCAAGTCAAGATTTGTCTCTCTTTCAGCCTTTGATTTCTGAAGCTTGCAGGCTTCAGATAAAAAGAAAAATGTTTTTCCCTCAAAACAATTTAATTCTGATGGAAGATGGGTTTTTTTTCGTCTTTGTAATAAAATTTAATCTGACTTCAATACAAATACAACACTAACACAGATCTATGAAATAGTAATTCGCCGTTGGGTTAAACTTTTTTTTTGCGTTCTCTGAAACTAGACAATAACGTGATAATTCTGGAGTTGAGTTTTGTGGATAAACATTTACATGCTGAACAGTTTTAGGTGTTTTTCCCGGTTGTACGTGACAAGGAGTAGGGTCTACTGTCCATTGTCCAACCTTGTGTGTTTTCTCCGGTTTCCTCCCACTACTAAAGACCCCTACCCGCAAGCGAATTATTGGAATAAAGTTAAACCACATGTTAGTCCCGAAATGACCTAGTTTGTGTCGAGTGGATGTTAAATCCCATTTCTCTCTCTCTCTAGGTATTTTTCAGTGACTAGCTTTTCCAAATATTGACTATTTTTTTATTAAGCTCATATTAAAAACAACAAAAAATGAGAAAACCTATATTTAATGAATAAAAACATCTTTTAAAATTATTAAACACAGAATTTGAGTAACTACATGCACATGTAATATCAAAAAATCATGTTGTCACCTGGCACCAACCACAATCATATTGTCTGAAATAAATATTATTGGGTAAGAAAAATTTTTAAAAATCATGTGGTGGGGCTCATCAAACCGGTGTAACAGGCCTGGAAATAACAGTTTTAGATGTATCTGACAAAAGGTCAATCACTAATGAAATAGTACCTGACATTTTCAACTTACAGGTAGTGTCGAACATGTATTAATTATATCAACAAAAAGACAAATCAGTGCTGGACAAAATGACAGGCACCAGAGGTTTTGTGCTAAATGACATTGTGCTTGATAACGATAAGAGGATACTTATCAAAGCGTCGTGGTGCTTGTTTTAATAAACCAGTGATTGTTTTCCCATATAATTGTGTTAGTTCTATAGCTCTGTATCTAATCGCCCATAATGTATCTTTAATTTCATTTCATTTACATGTATTTATCAAAATGTACAGAAGCAAATAAAAAATAAGCAAATAAGAAATAAATCAGGCAAATAAAAGTCATCATTAATATACCAATATACACATATAATGTACATGTAGCCTAATTCTTTAAGAAATAAGTGACCTAGAAATGGGAGGTTAATATCATTTAATTTTATGACTTTTAATAATAAGCCCGAAAGCTATTAAAATCATGTGGGAGCTTTGTAACTAAATTGTACTCCCTGAGTCACGGTTGATGAACTAAGAGTTGGTGGATCGAGCAGATAATAAACTTGATGTTAAATGGAAAAATATTGATTCATCTCCTAGAGGTTTTTGTAGGATACGAGCGCAACACGTAAGTCATTTACGTGAGATCAAAGCGTTCGGATCTTGTTGCGCCTGCAGGTCAAAATAAATGAGCGTAGATATCAATAAGATGAGCTCACAATTAGTTAAAAAGCGGGACAAGTGGACGATAATGTCCCTTGGGTTTAACTCCATTATTTTGTCAAAGCTTTGCTAGTTTTTCTAAACTTTATTTCATTTGTCTTTAATCCTCTTTTTTTTTATGAACTCAATTTATTTAATGAAAGTGGAATGGTTATAAATATATTTTTTTATCTTGTTATATAATGAAGTACGTGTATGGTGAAAGAATTCATGCGGCGTTTGTATTTATCGGAATCTACATGTACATGTATCAAATTTTCCATGACTTAATTGGCGCTAAAAATGTACTCAAATTGAATAATTAACATTTAATCTGATTAAAATTAAATCGAAATGTGGTAGATAGTGGCAGGTTGCCCAAGTGGTGTATAGGATCATTAAGCCTGTTTCATATTGGAAGTCAAGGATCACATGCCAACCAGTGGGGTCGTCACCTTGTGTTCCGGCAAGTACTGGTAATGCAGCCTCCTTCCAATTCTAAAAATCCCTTAAATGACATTGTTATTGAATGTTCTATCAGCACAGAATACCTCTCTCTCTCTCTCCCCCTCTCTCTTTCTCTCTCCCTCTCTCTCTCTCTTTCTTATAAATTACATGAGGGCACATTGACTTAATTTCAATAAGGATTATTTTTAATTCCTTTACACCATTGTGTTCGATCCCTGCATTGGCCGAGAAAGTTGATCTCCATTTTCCGTCGTGATTTCCCCCTTGTCAGTGATGCTGAAGGAGGGCCTGACAAGGACAGCTGCCTAGTTGTTCGGATGGGACAAAAAACTGAGGTCCCGTGTACACATTGGCGTGCACATATATGAACCCTTGGCAGTTGAAATTCAGTTGCTGCCCGGGCAAAAATTCCCTCATAGCACACTGTATGGCGAATGCCCGTCTTCAATCAGCCCAGGTTAGGTGCGTAAGCGTAGGACGTTAAACCCTATTTCATTCATTTCATTCTTCACACCATTGCCCTGTGTCTGTTCAGCTTCTTCTACCAGCATATTTATATACAGTATATAAGTAAAGTGAAGTGTGTAGACTATGAGAAAAGAGTAGGGCTATGTGTATGTAGTATATATTAGTGTTAAGTTAAAGAAGAGTTTGATGCCTACAGACAGGTGCTTGTTATATATATGTATATATACCAGTGCTAAGAGTAGGATATACAGATAATATATTCACTGGTAATGGAGCTTATCTACTTCATATACTCTACTTATATATTATAATATACTTTAGTACTGGTACATGTAGTCTTAATCATGGATGGAACTGACAGGATCAGTGCACTCTATCCCAGATTTCTCCAATTTGTTCTTGGGATGGGTGCTTGAGCGGTTTTGTAGACTGTGCTGCAACGCTGGTTAACATATTATAGAATGAACAGAGCTCTGCTCCTTTTAACAAGGTTTTAAGGGACGGTCTATTTTGGGGGAGATTAAAAAGTTCCCACATGCCTATTAAGACCCCACAAGGGAAGAGATACATGTGGGATGGTGGCAAATATGAATTGGTACCATTTTGAGTTTGATTCCTGCTACATGTACATGTAGGTGCAAGAAAAATGTTAAGACCCACAACCCTAAATGTAGTATGACCATGAACCCTCCCTATAACCCAATATAAGTAACTAATAGATAAATTGTCCATATACATGTGGAAACGGCCTCCCTAAACAAAGACAACACTAAGATTTAAACGCAACAAGGTATCTTTACTAAGTACTGTATATAATCTTCTGGGTTTCCTATTGTGCCCTGTTGTCCTCCAATGTTGTCCAGGGATCACGGTGGCTAAGTGGATAAGGCGCTGGTTCGCTAGCCTGGAGGTCGAGTGTTCGATCCCTGCATTGGCCGAGAAAGTTCATCTCGATTTTCCGGCGTGATTTCCCCTTGTCAGTGATGCAGAAGGAGGGCCTGACAAGGACAGCTGCCTAGTCGTTCGGATGGGACGAAAAACCGAGGTCCCGTGTACAAATTGGAGTGCACGTAAAAGATCCCTTGGCAGTTGGAATTCGATATAAGAGTAGGCCGTAGCGCCGCTGCCCGGGCAAAATTTCCCTCATAGCACACTGTTGGCGTATGCCCGTCTTCAATTGGCCCAGGTTAGGTGCTTAAGCGTAGGACGTTAAACCCCATTTCATTCATTCATTCCAATGTTGTCCAATTGCTGAAGAGTCGTTTAATGCATGCAAGCAAATTAATGAAATAGTACAAACATGTGAAAGTTAAACTCAATTTATTCCTCTTTTACACTTTTTTTTTCCATTTCCTACACGATTTATAATTAAACTGACAAATAAGATTATTGACTTATCATTAACTCTGATTTATTTTATGTATAAATTTCTTGACTCAAGTCAACATGCCCAATAGTTTACTTGATGCAGCACAAACTAAATGTTTCAATGGAACCTCCAGAAAAAGCAATTTTCATCAGAATTTAAGAATTTATCTTCAGAAAAAAGATATGTCTCATGTTTGTTTTAACAGCACATAAATTGGATAGAAAATGTCTTCGATTTCTCACAAAATGTATCTTGTGTTTAGTTCAAAAACAGCAGTCAGACTTGATGAGCAGTCTGACTCAATATTGAAGTTATCTGAATTTCTGCTTTGTTAAAACCTACATGTACATGCTGTTACCATTATATGAATGAATTAGTCTAATAAGCTGTTAAAGATGCATTCCCGGGTACAAACTTTGTGATTGGACGATATATTTGGACTGAACACATATTTAAAGTAACCAATCTATCAAAAATTTGCTTCAATTCCCTTTCAAAACTCTGTTTTCGTCGGGGATACCTATAGCTGTAAGTAAGCTGTTGTTAAACGCAATGTCTGCCAGCTTAACTTTTTGGGAGGGTCCATATTTCAAAATGAATCTATCATTACTTACTTTACATTTACCATATTATTGAGGCCTAAATGAATTCTTCATTATTTCTGTCAACTTCTTTTTACACCTTTTAATTGCAGAGTATTTTGTACCCTGACAACCCGCAATGTTCCCAAAACCGCCTAACCACTTGAGCAAGATATAACAACTGCTCCCTGACCTAAGCTAGCAGACAATAAGACAGCAAATCCTGTCGGGTTGACAGTTAGTGATTCCCTGACAATATTGCCCAGTCCTTGCCCCATGAGCGATTTTCGCGTAATCTAGTATTTTTCTAGTAAGATTGGGTGCCTATACTTTTCATAAATACCAAATTTGCCATACTTTTATTGGAAATATCCAGCCGATAAATACTTTGCTGGGAACCCATCTTTAATATGTTGCAAGTGGGCGACGGGCTATTGGAGTGATGCAAGGGGGTCATGAGATGTTAAAAGACAGTAGAGGGGACAGGTTTTCCAATCATGACAAGGCTGTCTAACGCAGTGAGTTTTCTTCAGATCCTCTGCTTTCCTCCTACCACTAATGACTATTTGTACATCTTATCAGATATTGAAACAATTTGTACCATGTTTTTCCAAATATAAATTTAATATGCTGACAAATTATTTTGGCTCAATTGAATAGCAAGATCTGTCCATGCTTTATCTAAATCTTGTGTAATGCATCTTTGACGATAAGTCAGGCAACAGAAATATAAGTTTTAACAAGATTTTATTTGGCAAATAAAATCACTGGAGATATATTTGTTAAAACAAACATTTTTGGCCGCCAAAACAAAAAACATTAAAAATGTGTTGAACTCTAATCAACAGAAACCAGTAACACAAACAAATCAAGGCCTGGATGAGACATGGTTTGATTTCCAGACAGATTGAGGCACAATAATAAAACTGATACCTAAAAATGTCTCCTGCAATTCCTCTATAAAATTTAGGGGAATCAATCAAGTTGGCTAAGTGGGGAAGACGCTGGCTCACTGACACTAGCCTGGAGGTCGGTGTTCGATCCCTACATTGGCCGAGAAAGTTCATCCACCTTTTCTGGAGGACTGTCCGTACTTCTTGAGACTTAGGAAAATTCTGCGAGACTTGTCATATCTGTGGTTTTGAATCCCCAGTTGTATGTGACAAGGAGTAGGGTCGCCTGCCCAACCTTGTGGGTTTCCTCTGGATCCTCAGGTTTCCTCCCACTGCTAAGTAAAGACACCTAGGACTCTCCATACTTCTTGAGACTTTGGGAAATTCCGCGAGACTTGTCGAATCTGCCATCTATTGTTCAATATCTAATAGATGTATTTAAAATTAAACCATATGTTAGTCCCAAAATGACCTAGTTTGTGTCGAGTGGTCGTTTTACCCTGTTTTTCTCTCTCTCTCTCTCTCTTGTCAAATCTGCTATCTATTGTTCAATATCTAATAGATGTATTTAAAATTAAACCATATGTTAGTCCCAAAATGACCTTTTTGTCAAGTGGACGTTAAACCCTGTTTCTCTCTCATGTCATATCTGCCATCTATTGTTCAATATCAAATAGATGTATTTAAAATTAAACCATATGTTAGTCCCAAAATGACCTAGTTTGTGTCAGTCAAGTGGAAGTTAAACCCTGTTTCTCTCTCATGTCATATCTGCCATCTATTGTTCAATATCAAATAGATGTATTTATTGTGTACTTACACTCGATGACACGTGTCAAATTAGGTAATACGAGATCTGCTCCTTTATTTAATACAAGAAACATATTTTATTTATAATACATACATGTGTTATCTGTGATATATGATTGATAGATGTACATACCAGACTGGAGCGGAGAGGTGGAGTCGTATTTAACGCATAATTAAAGAAGCACTTAGGGGCATATGCAATCATCTTAGTTCAGCTAAAGTTGCAAATTTAATGTTTTCAATTTTAATGCTTCATGATTGCCTATTACTATATTTGACATTTCAACAATTATCTTTTAAGTAGTTATTTTTTGTTTGAATCGAAACTTAAATAAGACTTTGAGCATTTCAATAAAGTACGACTTTTAACCTATCAGTGAAACACAAATTAACCTTTCAATAAAACATGACTTGAATATTTCAATTAAACATAACTTTCAACATTCCAATTACATGTAAACATAACTTCAATTAAACATGACTTTCAACATTCCAATTAAACATAACTTTCAACATTCCAATAAAACACGACTTTTAACATTCAAATTAAACATAACTTTCAACATTCCAATTAAACATAACTTTCAACATTCCAATTAAACATAACTTTCAACATTCCAATTAAACATGACATATAATGAGATAAAAAGTTCAGAAAAGAAATATATGCTATTTCTTCAGATTTTGGTGTTTGTTTTTCCTACAAGTGTATTTTTAAATGCATGTACATTACCATTTATCAATGAATTTAAAGTTTATGAATAATGGATCTGCAGTCGTACTGAATAATTTTTCTTAATTTGCAAATTAAAATAGAAAATCGAGTAGATATATGTTGAGAGATTTTGGAATAGGGGGTGTGACTAGTACATGTATGACTAGAACTTTAAAAATATAATCCCTTTATTAGAACTTTAAAAATATAATCCCTTTATTAGAACTTTTAAAATATAATCCCTTTATTATTTGTATTTTCAGCTTGTACCAGCCGAGAACAGTGCATCCGATACCCAGTCACAATGTACAGATTCACAAGCCGGCGATGTGGTACAATTACCGGCAGAAAGATTAGGGGGAATAGGGGATAGTAGACCACCATCATTTCAGTAAGTACCTACATTTATAATTAGTACCAAATAGTTCATTTGTAGGAAAGTCAAGGTTTGGACTATAATGCATTGGGAGTCAAATTAGTCTGAAGAGTTCAATACGATCGAAACTAGTCACTGTCATTCGGGATAAACAGGACTTTATAGTCACCTTATCCCTTAGATTTATAATTATACAAATATAATACTACACAAGGCACAATCAGTGGCCTCTCCTGTTCCTCGATAGATAATATTGAGAATACCAAGTCTCATGCTTTCCCGCTAAAATGTCTACCTGTAATAATCGAGTTGATAAGTTAAAGGTTCGTTCAATGTCAAGGTTTACTTGGGAGTCGCTATGTTTGATTTGGATGTGTTTGTGTAATGTCCTCTTGTTCACTAGTCTGTGGTAAATGGAGATAATGTACCTATGAGTTCAGGAATTTCTGACTAATGTAGCAACGTCTAGATATTGTAAAACTTGCCGTCTGCCAAGTTAAATTAAATAAAACCAAGTACGAACAATCCAAACCATTAGACAAAATTTGAAGTCCTAAAAAAACGGTATAGGCAAAATAGTGTAATCAGCATATAGACTGTTTACCATGTACAAAATACACGACAAACGTTGGTATCAGGTGTCTGGAAGAGTAAGCTTACCCTGTCTGACACTGGGTACTACATGCATGTTCATGGTTTTATCATCTGCTTGATAACAACGAGAGTATTCTCATTGAAACACTGCATAGTTATTTAAAACAAGCCTGGAAATAAGGCACCTGTCACTGATAATGTCAGGCACTGATTCAGGGTTTGTCGTGCACAACACCTCTGGTGCCTGTAAATTTGTTCGCCACTGATTTGTCTTTTTTGCTGATATTATTAATACATGTCCGGCACTAATTTGAAAATGTCCAGTACTATTTCATTAGTGCCTGACATTTTGTCAGGTTCATCTCAAACTGTTATTTCCAGGCCTGATAGTTAATAAAATAACTCAGTAAAATTGTCCTTGTGGTAATATGTTCAATTAGTGGATTAAAAGAAGAAATAGATATTGTTGAAGAATAATTTGGGTTAATTATACACAGCTATTATTTCAGTAAAAACAAATATCTATAATGAGTCGAAATGATGAATGACAATTATATCTAGACTACATCGTATGCAACACTATACTCACTCGGGACAAAGAGGCATGTTTTTCTCCTGATATAAACTTTCTCCCTAAAGTATTCAACTTGATGAAACAACATTGTTGTACCGCCCACATGGAAATGTCGAGGTATATTGTCATCGTCCATGTCTGTTGGTCTGTAATTTCTTGTGAACGCTCTACAGGCTACATTTATCATCCTAGTGCAACTAAAAAGCACATTGCATTGCAGCAATTTCCGTTAATTTCTTTTAAAGTTATGGCTCTTGTTTTACTTTGTTAATAATAAAGCATTTTCGACCCAGTAGTACAAGACAGACGGAGGGCCTGACTGACGAGCATGTAAAAGAACACATGACAATATGGCGCTAAATGACATTTCATTTTTTTTTATTTTCAATAGATGTTTAGTGAGAAAGTAACTTTACCAGAATGTCATTTGTGCAGGAGAGAGGGCTTGGCAAAGAACAATGTCCTGTCATTCTAATTGGCAGGAAAAAGTGATTTTAATTGGCAATTGTCACTAATTGTATTTATTTTGTGTATTTGTTTCAGTGCGAATGCATCAGTAGCTAGTCGAGATGAAACATGTGATACATGTACAGAAACAGAATCAGTTATCAGTGCACGAAGAGGTAGGTGTAACATTGAAACAAATATATTATTTTTTCTTCTTTTATTAAGGAGAGGTTTATCATATCATTGAAACATACATCATTCGTTCTTCTCTTCATTAAGAGGAGGGGGGGGGGTATCATAACATTGATACATACAAATGTCATGTCATTTATTCTTCTCTTCATTTAGGGGAGGGTGTGGGTTTATTATGATATTGTAACATATATCATTTATTCTTCTCTTCATTTAGTGGAGGGGGTGGGGGTTAAAAAGGTCGGGGTTTTATTATAACATTAAAAAATATATCATTCATTCCTCTTTTCAGTGAGGGAAGGGAGTTGGGCTTTTATAACATTGAAACATCATTCATTTTCCTATTCATGGTTTTAACCCACGGTTAAACGAGGCAAGGAGTAGGGTCGCCTGTCCAACCTTATGCGTTTTCTCCGGGTTCTCCAGTTGAAATAAAATTTTAAAACCATGTTAGTCCCAAAATGACTTAGTTTGTGTCAGGTGGATGTTAAACCCCATTTCCCTCTCTTCTCTTCATTAAGGGAAGGGGGTGGGTTTAGACCATAAGGTCTGGGTTTATTATAACAATAAAAAGTATATCATTCATATCATTCATTCCTATTTTCATTGAGGGGTTTGGGGGATAACGGTGGCTAAGTGGATAAGGCGCTGTTTCGCTAGCTTGGAGGTCGGGTGTTTGATCCCTGCATTGGCCGAGAAAGTTCATCTCGATTTTCCGACATGATTTCCCCTTGTCAGTGATGCAGAAGGAGGGCCTTACAAGGACAGCTGCCTAGTCGTTCGGATGGGACGAAAAACCGAGGTCCTGTGTACACATTAGAGTGCACGTAAAAGATCCCTTGGCAGTTGGAATTTGATATAAGAGTAGGCCGTAGCACCGCTGCCCCGGTAAAATTCCCTCATACCACACTGTATGTCAAATGCCTGATTTAATTAGGCCAGTTTAGAAGCAGAACAGTAGGACGTTAAACCCCATTTGATTTCATTATCAAGTACACTCCCAGGTGTATTCCCATCTTCATTAGCCTTTTTGGTTCTAAAAAAGATTTCAAACCACATTTCATTTCTTTTCACTTTGATCATGTAAGACAACAAATGAAGACAAATACAAAAAAACATTTTCACAGACAAAAATACATTCTCAAATGTTTTAATGATATTTAATTTGTTTGACATATGAGTTTTAAGTTAGTCATTGTGTTGAAGGTTTGAGTCATGATTAACGGCTACCTGTATTGTATTTACTTACATGTACGACGTCATTCTATCATTTCATTTTGTTAATCTTGGCTTGCAAACTTTTATTTAATTTATTGCATTGAAGTTAAATTATGACTTGACTTGCAAACTTTTATTTAATTTATTGCATTGAAGTTAGTCTACATGTTGATTGAATTGGCTAGTAGCAGTTAGTAATAGTTGTTGAAGTGTAGATAAAGGTGCAAATAGATAACCCTGACGTGTGTACAAATACATGTGTATGGCTCCAAAGTCGACAAAGATCTTAAGTAGACAGAGACAAAAAAATAAGAATGATTTAGTAATGTGTATAGAAAATTGCACAGAATGAATAAACAGTAAATAGATCGTCCCTTAATCTACAAACAAATTTTATCAATCAGTTTTATTTGCCAAACATAGAAGTTAAGGGAGGGCCTTCGTCAAATATAAATTTGAAATTCAAAGGTAGTGATTCCCAAACAATGTAATTATGAGAAGTGCTTATGTCGACCTCACAACGGAGAGCAACTGGCTTTACAGCAACTGAAAAGGTTGACCTGAGCTTCTCTTATAGCTCAAAACAGTTGCTCAACTTTTCACAAGTGGCTGCAACTAGTTGCCATCATCATGGTTGCTCTTACAACTGGCGTGAACGTATTCCCATTGAAATAACATCACTTGATAAGAGCATGCCATATAACTTTATATATATATGCAGAATTTGTTGGTCACGTCAGTCACGTGATCAGTAAATTCATAGTCACAGTTCCGAGTCGATGCGAGTGCTCTGAATTCAGTTGTTTCCATTTGTTGATTTGATGGACATAAGAACACTTGCAACTAGTTTTGCAAAGTCGACATAAGCCTTGCTTTAGAGTTTATTTACATCTAGGGCCTACAGTTTATAAGTTATAAGTAACCAAATAACTGAATGACCTCTTTAAAAACAAAGAGTAACTTCGTAAACATTGTGTTAGTTGTTTGATCAATACAGCCTGATCAAAAATGAAGACTTCATTCATTGCATTCTACAGTTACTAAAAGTTACATGTAACCAAATAGCTGAATGGCCCTTTTTTAAAAAAATGTAATTTTGTAAACATTGTATTTGATTTGTAGCGATTAAACCGCCATTTTAACCCAAGAGTTTGTCAGTCAACACAGAGCCTGGTCTATCTGTTTGTATTCTGTAATAGTACAAGCCATTGGGCCTCATTAGCATGTTAACCTGGACTACACAGAGGCTGGTCTATTTGTTTGTATTTGGTAACAGTACCAGGGTATTGTACCTCATTAACATGTTAATCTCGTCTACAAATAGTTTAGTTACAAGGGAAGATTTAAAACTTTCTCTTAATGTCAATAGTTAGAATAGTGTTTGTTTTTAAAGGGACATTTCATTGAAATAAATGTCGAATCACATACAGTTGTAAGAGTGAATGAATGAATGAAATGGGGTTTAACGTCCTACTGCTATGCACTTAACCTGGGCTAATTGAAGACAGGCATATGCCATGCAGTGTGCTATGAGGGGGAATTTTGCCCGGGCAGCGGCGCTACGGCCTACTCTTATATCGAATTCTAACTGCCAAGGGGTCTTTTACGTGCCCTCCAATGTGTACACGGGACCTCGGTTTTTCGTCCCATCCGAACGACTAGGCGGCTGTCCTTGTCAGGCCCTCCTTCTGCATCACTGACAAGGGGAAATAACGTCGGAAAATCGAGATGAACTTCCTCGGCCAATGCAGAGATCGAAACACTCGACCTCCAGGCTAGCGAACCAGCGCCGTATCCACTTAGCCACAGTGATCTCTCCAGTTGTAAGAGATCACTCAAGCCGATTTACATGTACACTTACCAGTTGTCTAGTTATTTGCATAGAGTGGGGTTGGATGGCCGAATGATTAGGTCGGTCATTGAGTCAACTGGTAGGGTTTCGATTCCCCGGTTGTATGTGACAAGGAGTAGGGTCGCATGTCCAACCTCATGGGTTTTTCTCTAGGTCCTCTGGTTTCCTCCCACTGCTTAAACTTAAGACCCCTACACACAAGTGAATTATTTAAATGAGATTGAATCGTGTTAGTCCTGAAATGGCCTAGTTTGTGTCAAGTGGACATGAAACCCCATTTCTCTCTGTGTGTCTCTCTCTCTGTGTCTCTCTGGTCATTTGAAGAGAGGCAATTATTTTTCCTCCGCAGAATGTCTCTTGGAACGGGTGATAATTTGTAGTCCAACTGTTGAAGGAGACAGACTGACGGATATGAATTTATAACTAGTTGGACGACTTTGTGTAGATTCGGATAGCGTTTTAAAAAAAGTTCTATAAATGCAAAGCGTGGATAAATGATTTAGAAGTCTACATGTACATGTAGTTCGATGACGTCATGTAGATACGGATTTCATTAAAAAATTCAAAACGTGGATGAATAATTTAGAAGTGTATGTCATAGTTTAATCAGGACAATGAATAGTTACATGTATAACGCATGACACAATTATATGGAATACAAGTTACTTGAAGAGTTTATTTCAGTGATGTTTCATCAAGGGATCTCCCGTCTTTATCAAGCATAGAATGATTTTAGTATTTTAGTTTCATACAGCAGGGATAAGTGAAGTAGTTATTCTAAAGGATTGAATTTTAACAAAAGTTGTGATTTGATTTTGAATCACAAGTCTTAGTGGAAATAATTAATATATGGCGTTCTCCATGAAATGGATCATTAAATTTATATGGAAAAGAGGATTGTAGTACAAATTTAAACAAATGTATGTTACAAATGCAGTTACGGTGACTTCGTGGGAAACAATATATTGTACAGTATGTCAAACTTGAAGTTGCTGCTTGAATAAGTTTAACTAAGTGATAAACAAAACATTCTTAGCAAGGATAATTGTCAACTGAAGAAAGAATCCAAGTGTTAAATGAACTGTAGGATTGTATTCAGTGGTTTTCACATACTGAAATAAACATTATTTAAAATATTCAGTGGTTTGAAATAAACATTATTTAAAGATCAATTCAAACAATATGTACGATGTTACTAGTCCATATTAAATACATTTATAATTATCAGCGTTGTAGGCGTGAAGTATATCGACAATAATTTCATATATTTCTACTGAAATAAACATTATTTAAAAATCAATCCAAACAATATGACTGAATATACAGTATGATGTTAAAGAGTCCACATTAAATATAATTATCAACTTTGTAGGTGTGATGTAGATCGACAATGGATTCATACATTGAAAATCAGTATGAACATTAAAATTATCAACAATAAAAGCATTAAGTAGATAGACAATCCTTTCATATACTGAAATAAATTACAACTGAATATTGATAATTATCGACTAGTGAAGTTCATTGACTAATTGTTGAATAGACATTAAACTCAGCTCCGTCTGCTAGAACATAAAGCACTTCCAAGTTCAAATGTAGCTCCAGGAAATACAGCAGACTATTGATTGATTGATTGGATAATTATCGGTTGATTAAACTATGAAATACAGGGAGTTAAAACTATGAAATACAGGAAGTTAAAACTATGAAATACAGGAAGTTAAAACTATGAAATACAGGAAGTTAAAACTATGAAATACAGGAAGTTAAAACTATGAAATACAGGGAGTTAAAACTATGAAATACAGGCAGTTAAAACTATGAAATACAGGCAGTTAAAACTATGAAATACAGGGATATAAAATTGGGTATATGTGGTGGTTATACATGTTACTGTTTGTGTAAGTACATGTATTTATAATCCAAATATTTATTCAACGATCTTTTACAACTTAGTAGGCCATAGTGCCGCTGTTCGGCCAACATTTCCGTCACAGCACACTGTATGGCATATATGCATATGCCTGTCTTCATTATCCCAGTTCGGAGCAGAACAGTAGGACGTTAAACACCATTTCATTTCCTATTAAGTGAAGTTGATTTCAAATCAATGAATTATAGGGGGAAAGAGATTTAACAACCAGTGTTTCAGAATACATGTCTTTTCCTGATAAGGGGAAGTAGATTTAACATCCAGTGTTTCAGAATACTGGTACATGCCTTTGCCTGATAAGGGGGAATAAGTAGATTTAACATCCAGTGTTTAGGAATACACGCCTTTTCTTTCATGTGCATGTGCTTCTCAGTCACAGTCTGTAGCATGTTCGAAAGCTTATAAAATATGTATTCTGTGCTTAATGATTAACTATTAATGTTGCTTACATGTACCTCTTACCGATGATTGTAATGGTCATCTGTATTCTTTAAAATTAACAGTTAATTATTGCGTTGGGTTCCGTCTCCTTTACAATATCCTCCTGCTCATCATCATCATCTTTATCATCATCATCATCATCACTGTATATCATCATCACCATCAAATATATTAATGCGTTGGGTTCCATCTCCTGTGCATTATCTTCTTCCTTCTGCTCATCATTATCATCACCATCATCATCATCACCATATCATCATCCAGGGGGAAGCAATTCCATCCTTAGTCGTTATAGGTGAGGGGCCAGGGGCCGCAATAACCTGGAAAAAAGAGTAGGCCTACTTAGGGCCAAATTATCATTGCCATCATCATCATCATTATCAAATATATTAATGTACATGTATGCATGAAGCAATATCTTGTCAGCTATTTATATATTAATAAAAGCTTATCTCATATAAATGTAATACTTTTCCATTAAAGATGCATTATGTTCTTGCTGTAAAGTTCAAAAAAAGATAATGAATTATGATAATATTGAAAATTTTATTCAAACTATATATTCTGGGTGACGTTATAGATCGTTTATTATTGTAGCAAACTTGTCAGGCAAGATTTAAGCCGCAATTATCCATTAAATTTTATTTTTATTTTTAAAACAAACAGGTGTTAAAATCCATTTAAATAACGGCCATAGTGAATGATTAGCATGTACGCGTTGTATTGTAAAGCCTGTCATTGAGTCAACTGGCGTGGTTTCGAATTCCTGGTTGTGCGTGACAAGGAGTAGGGTTGCCTGTCCAATCTCAAGGGTTTTCTCTGGGTCTTCCGGTTTCCTCCCACTGCTATGTGCAAGCGAATTATTGAAATAAAATTAAACCATATGTTAGTCCCGAACTCTCTCTCTGTCTAAGTAATAATTTATATATCATTTGAATCTCAATAAAGACTTGCAATCCGCCGATTTACATCTCTTACATAATGCATCTTTAATTATTATAAATAATACTATGTATGTAAATATTGTATAACTTGCATATTTGACTCTTTTACTTTTCTTTCTGTCCTGCTAGATCGGCTGCATAGTCGTAACTCTCGACATTCAAACGATAGTCAACGCTACATGGCTAACGATCATGGTAAGATGCCTGGGTAGTCAAAATATCTTTGTTCTCAATTAATTATAATGTGGGTCCCTTCTCAGATTGCAATCGTAAAATCCAGCACATGGGAGAGGGTTTTGCATAGGCTAAGCCTGTTCAGCAATCCCATTCAGACATCGTGAATAAAAATATTGTTAAATTTAAAAATTAAAAAAAAAAATCAAGCATAGGCTTCCTCCCACTGCTAAAGACCCCTACACCTTATTTAGTCGGTATTGACCTAGTAATGACCTAGTTCGTGTGAGTGGATGTTAATCCCTATTTCCCCATTTCTCTCTCTCTCCCCCAATTTCTCTCTCATTAGCCTGAGTGTTGGAGAAAAACAGAACATTGATTATGCTGGAAGATGCCCTCCAATACGTGGTTGTTTTGTAAACATCCATCCACCTATATCATAGATCTGCAATTACCAAGTGTTTATGGGTAAATGTTTCTTTTTCTGACTAAATGATGAACTGTTAATTATTTTAAATGAGACAGGGTCTAGAAATTATTTTTAGTTGAGAACAAAGGTTATGAGATATTGGCACTTTCGGTTATTTACTAACCCACACTGTTATATATAGCTAGTTCTTTATTTCACACACCTCTTAACACTGTAACCGGGGTATCATTTAACCTTGTGTACACTGTATCTAGCACTAATTCCTTTCACTTATGTTGAATATCAAATTTAATTGTAAATTGGACACTCATTATCAAAATTGAATGGTCAGCTTTAAACTGGACACAAGTTGGCCTACAAATAAGATTATTAATGGTGGTTTTGAACGTTTTTTTAAGACTTTTTAAACAAAGATTTGATATTAAATATACATGTACATGTATGTAAAAGAAATAAGTGCTGCATGTAGAAACACAAGATTAAATAATACCCGGGGTTTCAGTGTAACTATCTTTAACATACTCACTACTAGGGCCAGGTTTAGATGAAGAAAGGTCCTAGCCTATTCTACTTAAGAGGCTGAGGCCCCTCCCATGAATACCCACACTCTCACAAAATAAAACCAAGCCGACCGATCAAGGAGTGTGTAAGAAAGGCTGATAACAGGGTCAAATATTGTACACCTTGACCGAATGGTCCCCTCAAAATCTTAAAGACCCCCACAGAATCCAGAGCAAATCAGTTCTTGTAAAGTTTTGGTTTAATAATAAAGGTCTTATTTTAAGAACCTCTCTATTGATATTTTAAGTTACACAAGTCTAGGATCAATGGGCTGATACAGGAATTTTTAAAGAGTGGGGAGGGGTAGAGTATAGTCTATATAAATTGTTCTTTGTAACATTAAAACAGTTGTGACATGTCTCTGCATATCTGCTTGTCCTTTCTATCCATGCCCTGCATCCATTATACATACTTAAAAATTGTAAAATCATTGAGTTACTAATGAATGTGGTAAATACAACGTCATGTCTGCCAGTCAGTTTGTATCATCTCTTTAGAACTTTATTAACCACATTGGGTGATAAAGTTATACTACAAGCACTTCTAGTTGTCTTGATAAGGCATGCAACACAATATTATGTAATACTGTTTCAGTTTGGGGTCTCTTGTCTTATTGTGGGTGATAAAGTTTCACACAGCATTTCTTCTTGTCTTTAAATACACAGTTGTGTGAAATACAATTACTGTTTATTTTAGTTAAGTGGATAAGACGCTGGTTCGCTAGCCTGGAGGTCGGGTGTTCGATCCCTGCATTGGCCGAGAAAGTTCATCTCGATTTTCCGGCGTGATTTCCCCTTGTCAGTGATGCAGAAGGAGAGTCTGACAAGGACAGCTGCCTAGTCGTTCCGATGGGACGAAAAACTGAGGTCCCCGTGTACACATTGGAGTGCACGTAAAAGATCCCTTGGCAGTTGGAATTCGATATAACAGTAGGCCGTAGCGCCGCTGCCTGGGCAAAATTTGCCCAGGTTAGGTGCTTAAGCGTAGGACGTTAAACCCCATTTCATTCATTCTCTTGATATACATGTAATTGGGAGCCACTGTGGCTCACTGCATAAGAAAGGAAATGAAATGGGGGTTCCCTTGTCTTCATTAGCCCAGTCGGTGCATAACAGTAGGACATTAAACCCTACTACATTCTTGTACAGTAATCCTGTGTATTGTTTCGATTCCCTGCCTGTCCAAGTGTAGGGTCACCTGTCCAACCTCAAAGGCTTTCTCTGGGTCCTCCAGTTTCCTACCACTGCTAATTAAAGATCCCTACATGCACGCGAATTATTTAAAAAAACAAAAACAAATGTTACTCTTGAAATGACCTACTTTGACAAGTCAAACTTAAACACCCCTCTCTCTCTCTCTCTCTCTCTCTCTCTCTCTCTCTCTCTCTCTCTCTCTCTCTCTCTCTCTCTCTGGCTCTCTGGTTTAATTACCTAATGCTTCTGAAATAATTTAAGTCAGCTTTAGTCTACATGTATGAAATGGATGGGAACACGCTAAGCATGATAAAGCACATAATTCTATTTACAGTAATACATGTATAAGTTTAAGACAGGATACACTCTGTTTCGTTCAGCTGGGTGCACTTTTTTTACCATAAAGCATTTAGTTTTATCCTTAGTTTTAGAAGAGCACCATTTATTAATATATATTTATAGTTAATCGTATTTTGACATTTTAAATTAAATTCCATCTCTTTGAACCAACAGGCTATCCATTCAGTGTAGCTCTTTATTTGCCAATCCTAATAGTGTAAGAAAAATTACATTTATTTTCGACTTTTTCTTCAGCACGGAAACAAAATTTTAACCAAATATTTATAGGCAGGTGCTGATTAATTCACAGGAAGCTTTTCAGCTCTAATTTAAAAATAAAATTTTTATTCTAGAAAATTTTATTAGGTATTTGATTTGGAAAAAATTCTTGAATTAAAGATGTTTTTTTAACCTTGCCAAGAAAAGATATCACACATTTTAAACTCTGGATGAGAATTGGTTATATTTTTACCCAAAAATTGTATAAAAATATGCGATAGTATTGGAAATTGTTTTTTTAAGACAACTCAGTGTCTTTCAAGTTTCAACGCACAAATTAAATAGTTTGGCTTAAAGCCATTTTTT
This sequence comes from Patella pellucida, assembly GCA_917208275.1. Lineage (NCBI taxonomy): Eukaryota > Metazoa > Mollusca > Gastropoda > Patellidae > Patella > Patella pellucida. The sequence goes on along the minus strand of OU795042.1, from coordinate 65,586,152 downwards.
TTACATAGAGCATGTGATGGTACCGTTTGGGCGTTGTAAGAAACGCAACCATGTTTTTTTAGATAATAAGGAAGAGTTCTTTGAACCGATCTCAGATAAAAGAAAATATTTACAAGATGCTGTGTGGGGAATTATTAGGTGGAATAGAATACCAAACAAAGCAACCAACCAGAATATATCCACTCAAACAAAAATTTGGGTCCGTTATAAGTATTCTAAATATGTTATAAAACCTTTTCATATTAGGAACTCGACGGAAAGGCTAATAAACATATAATTAATTATTATTTTAACACCTTTGAAGAACTTGTATTTTGAAATTTAGGAGAATGAGTAGGTAGAAAACCAAATCCATCCCAAATTCATGTACATGTATATCATGCCAAACAGATATTTGGATCAGTTATATTTTGGAATTTGGAACTAAAAGGAAACTTTGATAAACATAATGTAGGGCCTACTGAATTATTTGAAGTTATGAGATTAAAAGATCTAGAATCTAAAGTTAGTTGGTGGGGGATACATGTAGATTCACTATGATTGGTTTTGCAGGTTATTTACATGTATTTAAACTTTCAACGAACTTCGTGCACCTATAAATCTCTTGAATTAAACATGCTTAAAAACATTAAAATAACAAGTGAATAAGAAAACATACAAAGAGATATCCAATTTTTTCAAAATTAAAATCTAATATTAAGGATTATTAGTTTGCAGTTTATAGAATGAAACTCACAACCAACTGAAGGTTTTACCTCAAGAAACCTCTAAAATTTAATATTATGGGCTTAAGAAATTCCACAAAATGAAACACAGAACATTCAATACTTCAAAACATTCCATAACAAATGAAATTTGAAAAAACGATAAAGACTCGGTTAAATGTATAAACAATCTAAAGTAAGAGCTGTCCACCATTTTCAATGTTTAAAATTATTAAGGATTAACACTCATTTTGGATTGTCTGTTTATTGAATTTCAAGTCACAGCCAACTAAAAGTGTTTACCTTTATAGACCTCTGAAACTAATCATGCTTAAAACATTGCTTAACAAATGACATTTTTATTAAAAACGATAGCGTCTGTGGAATGTTATTAATAGATATCCAATATTTAAATAGTAAGTGAGGAGGACTGCACTACAGTACTACACACAAAACAAAAATATACAAGATAAACCTGCGGACAAGACAGGAAACAGACATTGCAAAAATAAACAATATTATCGAATCAAGTGAAGAAGGAATAACAACTGTTAGGTTGATACTTAGATTATCCTTGAATAGATTAATGGTTTATTGAATTTCTAACTAATGTTTTTACCGTCATAAATGCTCCGGGTGGTTGGATGGCCAATTGGTTAGCATGTGCGCTGTATCGTAAGATGTAGTTTTTGTCGAGTAGACGTTAAACCTCAAATCTCTCTGTCTCTTCATAAACCCCCAAAACATTCAACACTTTTAAGAAAATTCCATAACAAAAGAAATACAGTAAATTAAGAAATCTGTTAAGTATATTTTAAGTATGGTTTATTGAATTTCAAACTTAATGTTGTTTTTACCATCATAAACCCCCAAAATATTCAACACTTTTAAGAAAATTCCATAACATTACCCCAAAAAAATCTATTTAAAAAAAAACAAACAACATAAGTATATTTCACTAGGAAGAGATTTCCAAGATTTAAAATTATTATTGTGGATTAACCCCCATGTGGTTCGTAACATATATAAATATAGATGTATTAATTATAACGTAATGATTGATGGCGGGCAGACGAAACAGATGTAAATCCTCTCGGTAGATTCTACACATGTTGGTTTAAACTATGAGTATTAATAGCTTTAACAGACGCATGTATCGGCACGGCGATGGCAGACGGCAGACCTACAAATATACTCAATTAAACTAGACTAGTCTACATAACACACTCTTACTTTACTCAGGTTTATAAAAATATTCTACTGTTTGATGTTCATTCTGTGACTGGATCATGATGGTTGGGGGGGGGGGGCACATTTGCGTAAGTGGATAAGGCGCTGGTTTGCTAGGCTGTAGTCTGGAGGTTGGATATTCTACTGTTTGAATACATTCTGTGACCAGACCATGATGGCTTTGGGGGGGGGGGGGGCACAGTGTGTAAGTGGAAAAGGCCCTGGTTTGCTAGGCTGCAGCCTGGAGGTTGGATATTCTATCTCTGCATTGGCCGAGATAATTCATCCAGAATTTCTGGCATGGTTCCCCCTTGTCAGTGAGGCTTGACAATGACATCTGTCTAGTTGTTCGGACGGGATGAAAAACCGAGGTCCTGTGTACACACTGGCGTACACGTAAAAGATCCCGTGGGAGTTGGAATTCAATATAAGAGTAGGCCGTTGCGCTGCTGCCAGGGCAAAATTTCCCTCATAGCACACTGTGTGGGGTATGTCCGTCTTCATTAGCCCAGTTTAGGAGCAGAACATCATAGGGTCAAAAGCCGCTCGTTTGACCCTGATGTGAACTCCCACCATAACTTGTCAGATCTTCATGACGTGTAGGCCATCAAAAGTATAAAAAAATCGAAACAAAATAATGATCTGTATTTTAATCAGATTACATGTAAATCAATGTAAACAAAACATCAAAGATATTCGGGGCCTTTAAAGTTTCGAAAAAGAAGAAACATGCCTTCAAATTATTAGGGGAAGTTTGTTTTCACTTCTTTATCTAAAGCCGAATGTTATTTTTAATGGTTTATGCTGATGCATTGATCAGGTTTTGGGGCGTAAATGTAGATTATCGCAGTCGTATTAAATATCCTACCAAACAGAGACCACCTGGAAATTTGCCATTTTTTATAAAAGTATTTTCAATTAGATTTGACTTTTTAACAACAAGATTTTTTTATCATTTTAAAAGACTATTTTTTTTAAATAATTCCTTTTAAAATTGTGGAATTCTTAAAGCATGAAATTTCAATTAGATTTGACTTTTTACGACCAAGATTTTTATCATGAAATGACTACTTTTCTTTAAATAATTCCTTTTAAAATTGTGGAATTCTTAAAGTTACAGAAGTAGTTGTTGGATATGGATAAGAATATGTTTTGCCACTTTCTGTGTAGTTAGAAATATGTGAATAAACCTGATACTGCGTTTAAGTGGCAGATGAGTGAGAATCGTGGAATGTGTCATTATTCAAGCCTATCCAAATAAAAAAAGAATTTATTTCAGATTTAACATAGCATTTTTTTCTTCATAAAACCATGGAACTTTGATGTGAGTTTACGCTATGCCACCTCAATATGAATGTTATATGGGAAACCTCTATTTGGACACCTCAATATAATTGTTCTGAGAAACCTCAATATTAGTGTTCTCTGAGACATCTCAATTTGAGCCCAAGAGACTCAATATGCATGTTCTCAAAAGCAACCCAATATGTGTGTTCTCAAAAGCAACTCAATATGCGCATTCTCAAAAACAAATCAATATGATTGTTCTCTAATGGCAATGCACCTCAATCTGAGCATAAGCCACCTCAATTTGATCATAAAATACCTCAATATTATCAGTGCTCAATTATTGCTCATAAATGCTCATAATTTTAAAATTAAAAATTGTATTCATCGGTATTTCATCCTGTTAAAATAAATTGTAATAGTTGACTGGGCTTAATTATCTTATTTTTCTTTTCATCAGGTCCACGAATAAATGGTCACGCAGAACATAAACGTCATCGAGAATTACGCCACGCCTATCACGATACCTCGACAGTTTTAAGTAGCGATCTAGAGTCTACGAGTTTCTTTGATTCAGAAGATGATACTGGTAGCAGGTAAAAATTTAAATCCATTTCATCCATTCTCTTGTTACAGTTTTATAATAATAATGATAATAAAAAGTCATTTATATAGCGCCTATTCCATGCCGAGACGTTCTCTCAGCGCTTCTAATGTAACTCTGGGTACCCTTGTCGAAAAAGGTGGGTTTTTAACTTTTTCTAAAGTCAAGTAATGTTTTGGCACTTTTGATGGAAGTGTTCAAGTGTTTGTCATTCCACAAAATTTGAGCAGCAATGCAAAACAGTCGATCACCATAGGTGACGAGGTTTGATGTTGAGGTACATGTATTGCAGACAATTTATAGGTCAAGTCAACAATTTCTGATAATTTATCCAGAGTTATTGCCCCTTAAAACTTTGATAAATGGTTAGTCAATTAGTGTCATATATTGCATTTCTATTTTGACTACCATTTCAGATCGATTCTGCTTTGAGTATTTAAATCTTTATTTTGATTCTATTTCAGATTTTCCACAGTCACAGATAACACAAATCCTTCATCCAAATATGGTCGTCATAAACGACGGAGGAGGCGGCATCGACCGCCACCGATTAGTAGGGTAAGTAATTCAGTAATTCGGTTTATTATAAAAAAAAAATAGCAATAGTTTAATACCGGTAACCATAGGTTGAAGATCCTAATATCAAAAGGAGAAGTTGTCCTTTATTAAACATGTGGAGCGCTTTGTTCTGTTAGGTGTATGCACTGGCTCAGTGAGTGAGGTGCTGCCCGACTATACCATCTTCTATCATGGTCTTGGCCAACAAAGGTCTCAAGGAATTTCCATTGTAGTTTAGAGACCAGTCTAAGAACATTGTCTTTTCAATCAGATGGCAAATAAAAAAAACATGGACATTTATAATTTGAATTATTTTCAAGACATTTTAGAATCCCTCAAATTAAGAGATTCAAATTATTGACTCAAAGGCTTAATCATTATCTGAGAATTGGGTTAATAAATTTACTGATGTGAAATTTTTATTGGTATGTTTTGTTTTGTATTTTCAGGCTTCATCTTTTAGCAGTATAACAGATTCAACTATGTCTCTAAATATAATAACAGTTGTTTTAAATATGGGTAAGATCATACACTAGTTATATATTATACTTTATATGGGGGCCGTCCCTCCCAGCCTGCATCGAGGTCTTGGTAACCACAGCTGCCTTCTTCAAAAGCCTACACTCGACCAATAATTAGGAATTAAAATTAAATTATTTAATTCCAAGTCATTATACGTGTACCTGGAACATTTACAGGACACCCAACTTTAATACAGTAGATATTCGCCTTTACACTCCCATATACTTCCACCACTACAGCAATGTGGACTGAAAGTTGCTTCATTAGTGTCATAGTCGACCAGCCCCTGTTTCGTTAAAAAAAAAACGATTGCTTTGTCGATATCATATATTACTTTAAATTGTACATATTATATTATACACCCTGTGACCCTACCCACAAGAAAGCAAATAAACATAAATTTTCTTGATTTGTTTTTGTATCCTATTCTTTATGTTTTGATATTGTACAGTATTATCCAAATATAAACTATTAAAAACAAAGGGAGAGGGGTTTTACATAATCTAAGCAGGGCTAGAAATTCACGCGAATCTCCGAATCTAATTCGCGAAAGGATTCTCGCAAGAGCTTACCGTGCGAATCTATAAGGATTCGCGTAAAACTTTTGTAAAAAAAATTTAAAAAATCTCGGGTCCGACTATTGAATGTCAGTTATGGTGTTTTGAATCAAAGTTGTATGACTTACTTTATAGCATACTACATGTATAATAAAATAAAATAATTGTTGTGCTTTTGTTTTACTTTTAACTTATAATTTGGACGAGTTACAGACTGGCCGTTAATTGTCTTTGTTATGTAATAAATTGTGTTGAAACTTCCACGATCACGACACGGCGACGACTTTTAGAAGTAGAGCATTTATGCATATTTCAGTTACGCTACAAAGTTATCGGTTTCCTTATTATTTATTTAAATCCTTCTTTAAAAAATAAAAGAAACTACTTTAGCATGTCAACCTTAAAACGAAATAGCTTTGGGTTCCATGATTTTATCCTTTCGAACGGCGATTTGATTCCGTTAGTTGTTAAATTGGGTCATTCCAATTCTATTTTGTCACTGTCAAGGTCGGCCACGGACTCGATGTCGCATGGAATTCTCCGCCTTCCATATTAGGCATGGCTTACTACGAAATGTGTAAAAAGATTGCTTTTGGCGCGAAATAGCTGTCAACAGCCACGTACACCAATAACAGACATGTCACGGACCTTATAATAAATGGACTAAGTGTATGCCGCACGAGACAGGGAAGTTGGCGATGCCTTTTTACGAGGGATAGAATTCCTCATGTATAAATTGATTTTAAATCCAGTTGTAATATTGTTATTTAATTTACAATCAGAATGTGACGTTACTGTGTCCGAGATGACGAATAAACCGTTCCCCAATTGGACATTACCAGCTTGGAGGCTCTTCTTTTCGCCTCCCTAGACATACGTTGCCACTTTTTAAAGACACGTGGTTTTTATTTTTATATGTACCGTCTTGTGCGGGCTCTCTTGTTGTTTTTCGTTAATACGATTATCGCTATATATGTTAAAATATTATGTACGGGAATTGTTGTACTTGTGAATTGTAATTTATTGCCAGTATTGGATTTTTAATTAGCAGTTAAAACGGTAGCCGTCAGCTATTCAGTTCTCACACATATCAACGCAGTAACGACAATGACATTACCGGTATCAGCCATGACATTATAGAATTTATATACGGTATCCGATTAATCGGCACTGATACGATTTTTGGCTGGCCGATTTACCGATTCAAGATTTTATTTATAATCGTGACTGTAACACTAGTGGATATTTTCCCGACGGAATCTCGCAGTGTTCGAATTCCAATAACACGTGACATCTTGGTAGGAATTAGGTCAATTAACCAGTTCTACATTTGCGTGTACCGTTTTGATTATTTTATTTTATACACATGCTGACAGATGCTTAATTTTTGTAATGACGGATATATCCTAGTCGTAGGACTACTGAGTTTTACTTTATAGCAATTGCAGTTATGGTTGTCACGTGATCATTGTACCGTTTGTCTATCAATAGTATCATCGACGAATGAATAAAAAATTGTGCAAGTTACGTGATAGAAAAAAGACTAACCATTGTGTTATACAGAAATAGCATGGTGCCGTATTAGTTTATTTTGGCTACGGCATTATCTCGGTATTACTTTTTACACTATTTAAGTGTTTACCGAAAATTCTATCTGATTGTTTTATTTTTATCATTGTTGTTGTATTTTGGTGTTTTAGATTAATACAAAAAACACAATTTTGTTTTTTAGACATTATTATAAATTAAGATTCGGAGGATTCGCGCAGATTGCATATATGAGAATCCTCTTAGATTCTTGCAAAAAATGACGAATTTCTAGCCCTGCTAAGCCTGTTCCCCAACCTGAATAAAAATATTCTTTATAAAAGAAGAAAAGAATGGTTATATCTAGGCGAATGTTATAATTTCTGTTTATTTGTATATTTCAGACACTGTAAATTTTCTTGGTATCAGTATTGTAGGTCAGAGTAATAAAGGAGGTGATGGAGGTATTTATGTCGGTTCTATAATGAAGGGGTAAGTTGAAATTTAACGTCAAAATAAAATTCTGAATTGAAAGAGTCTGAACGTTACTTCTTGTATTTCAGCTATTTAGTTGTGACAAGGAGTAGGGTCGCCTGTCCAACCTTGTAGGTTTTCTCCGGTTTTGCTTGGAAACAGCAATTGAATTCCAACTTTCAATGGTGTTTTTACCGGCCTCCATTTTAACTTTAATGTTTAGTCAATTCAACGGTTGTACATGACAAGGAGTAGGGTCGCCTGTCCAACCTTGTGGGATTTCTCCTGTTTCCTCCCACTGCTAAAGACCCCTACCCGCAAGCGAATTGTTGAAATAAAATTAAACCTGAGTCCTGAAATAACCTGTATTAGTCCTGAAATAACCTGGTTTGTGTTGAGTGGACATTAAGCCCCCATTTCTTTCTCATTTTTATTGTATATTAAAGTCTCCTGTGTTATATGAATTTGCGGAAAATAATAAATTACCCACAGTTGAATGTCTTCACTGGCTGTTGCATGACCATGTCCCGTCTGTATTGTGAGCTAAGGATGTTGAATGTAGCAAATAAAACCATTTCTGGACTAATATTCCTTTCAGAGATTCAACATTCACAATAATGTAGTTTACAAGTGATTGAAAATTGTTCAAATGACATAAGAGACTTGGGGGTTGGGATGGCGTAGTGCTCTAGAGTGCCTCGCTTCGACCTCTAGCTGGCCGGCCACCTCTGGCTTGCGGCTGTGGTTTCAATCCCTAGTGTGAGCGTATGTGACATGGAGATAGGGCCGCCTTCTCAACTTTGTGGGTTTCCTCCGGGCACTCCAGTTTCCTCCCACTGCTAAAGTACCCTACGCTCAAGCGAATTGTTGAAATGAAATTTATTGATGTGTTCTGTTTTGTAGGGGTGCTGTAGCTCAAGATGGTCGAATAGAACCAGGAGACATGATACTAGAAGTAAACGGTGTTAGTTTTGAAAATATGAGTAATGACGATGCCGTTAGAACATTACGAGAAGCTGTACAAAAACCAGGGTAAGTATTTTTGGTTGCTATAGCGAAATTGTTACTTTGTTGATCCGAGTATTCATTATCACATAATTTGTGGTTGCTTGTACTCTCTGTGTTATTTACTTGATACTAGGTAACAGTAACATATAATTTTTAGGGACACGAAAGTGAACATAACAATATACACTAGACCTCAAAAAATTGTGGATAATTCATTTTATGATGCAATAAACATTTTTGTTGACATACCTTCGTGAATCGCCGAACATTTTTTGCACGACTTGATGTCACAAGTACATACGAATCGATGACCATTATGTACCAGTGCGAAAGGTCCTTATTTTCTTTAAATGGCATTTAATAAGTAGGACATATTCAAATAACACTTTTGATGGAAAAACAATTACTATGGTTTATTACACTGTGACGCTTCAAGCATATACACAAATAGATGTCTATACAGTTTTATGTATTAAAATGTAATAATTGTATTTTCAGGCCAATAACTCTAGTTGTAGCAAAGTGCTGGGACCCAAACCCTAAAGGATATTTTACCGTGCCAAGACAAGAACCAGTTCGACCTATTGACCCCTCGGCCTGGGTTGCTCACACGACGGCGTTACGAGAACAGTATATGGGAGGAGGGACGTGTAATTATATGGGACGAGGTGTTGCTAGTACGTCAATTAGTAATATGACTTCCACCAGTTCGTCGTTAACGAGTTCTATACCAGAATCAGAAAGTAAGTTGCACTTTTTATAATTCTTTTTATTTTTATGACAATAATTATTAAGTGACATTTAGTAACTGGGTGAGAATAACACATGACACAATTATATGGAATACAAGTTACTTGAAAGATTTATTTCTGGCAACGTTTCGATGAGGATTCTCCTGTCTTTATCAAGCAATGAATCCTTGTCAAAACCTAGCCAGAAATAAAACTATTAAGTAACTTGTATTCTATATAATTGTGTCATGTGTTAATATTTTGCTACATATGAAATTGGATTGAGGAACAATTTAGGCCAATCTTGACCTCTCTCAAGTGTTATTTTGATTGGGGGTGGGAGTGGTCAACATTTTCACTTGAGTTCAAGATGCAAAGCATATTAAAGCCACTATTGACATTTTCACAGCTTTATCAATGTACTCACACAGTGATTTTCCAGCATGGTTTCTTGTCAGTTTTGCTCCATACAGGGCCTGGCAACAAATAGTTGGAAGGGAATATCGAAGTGCTGTGTACACATTGAAATTCAAAGAAAAGTAGCAGTCGTCCCACAAAATCTCTGTCATAGTACACTGTAAGGTGTATGCCTGTTGTTATTAGCTTGATCAAAGCAGAATGTAGGACATTATACCTCATTTCTTTTCATTATTCAATTCGAAACGTAAATAAATTTGTTCAAAATAATTTAACTATTTATTTGTTTATTTCAGGGTTTGATGACCTTAACCTGACAATAAATACCGATATGGAAACGGTTGTCAAGGCAATGGCACAGCCCGACTCTGGGTTAGAAATTAGAGACCGTATGTGGCTCAAAATAACTATACCAAATGCTTTTATAGGTAAGAGAAACAATATCTGGATAAATATATGGTACCTTGGGAGAAGTGTTTTGGGGGAGGGGGCTGGGCACTTGTCTGTTAATTGGTTGAATGCATGAATGAATCCAGTGTAGTGGAAGGATACAGGGCACTTGTTCGCTAATAGAAAGCATGGAGGAATCTAGTATTGGAAGGGTATGGGACACTTGTCTTACTAATTGTTAAAAGAATGTACTATATATGGTTCTTAAGGGGGGGGGGGCGAAATCCAGTGGTTGAAAGGTACATAAGTTGAACTAGTGGTGGAAGGCTGCTGGGCATGTGTTATATATGGTATCCACTTCTCTGAGAGCTCTGGATTCTTGTTACTTGAAAATGCCCAAATTTGTAACCCAATTTTAATCAATCTATTAATGTAATTGTGCTCAAACACCATATTATGTTAGTCTCAAAATGACCAACATATACTGAGTGGGCGTTAAATCCCATTTCACTCCATTCAGATCTAATAATATAATAAATGTTTATTTCAGGTGCTGATTTAGTAGATTGGTTATTTACGCATGTCGATGGTTTTGCCGATCGTCGAGATGCCAGGAAATATGCCTGTAATCTTCTTAAAGCTAATTATATTCGTCATACCGTTAATAAACTTACCTTCTCAGAACAATGTTATTATGTCTTCGGTGATTTAAGAGGTAAGAAAACATACATTTAACAAATTATAAACAAAATTTTTTTTTTTTCATTATTCTAATTTTTGAATTTAAACTAATTTTATTGATCATAAACCATGAAAGGGTTAAGAAACAAGGGGATTCATTTACAAAGCTGTCCATTATTATTCTAATATACATTGATAAGGACAAGATTAGTCCTTCAAATGGTACATGTTGGCATGTATGTAAAAGCGAACCTTGACAGTTGGAATTCTAGAAAGAGGAAACACCGATGTGTAGGCATATTTGTCTTTCCTGACTTAGCACAAGCGACCATAGTTAAAAAATATTAACCATATGTTAGTCTCATTGGTGGGACTGTATGGCCACTTGTATAACTAAGGTTTTTATATTTCAAAGAAATCCATTTTTATTCCATCATTAATTGACTCGTCTTCTGCCCCCCTCACAGCACGTCACTATCCCAATAGCTTTATGTAATTTATCAAGCTGTTTATTTAACGTGATTTTAATTCTTCTTTTACAGGTGGTCCTCCAGTTTATCCAGGTAAGATCTTCTATATAGTTTAATAATAAAAATTCACACACCATTAAAGCTATAATGTTGATAAAATATAAAATCCTACTTCACACATCATTAAGTATAGAAGTGAAAGATTTCCCTGAAATCGAGGAAAACAGATTCTGTCCAATCAACTTGCACTATGTATGATAAATGCCTTTTGCCATTAGCCAAAAAAATAGTGTGTTAAACCTGATTCCGTTGATTTATTATTCAGTGGCGTTAGATGGCCGAATGATTAGTATGCACCCTCTGTATCATAAGGTCTGTTATTGAGTCAACTGGCAAGGTTTCGATTACCCAATTGTACATAACGAGGAGTATGGTCCAACCTTGTGGGTTTTCTCCGGAACCTCTGGATTCCTCTCACTGCTAAAGATCCCTATGTGCAAGCGAATTATTGCAATAAAATTGATCCATATGTTAGTCCCAAATGACTCCTTCATGCAAGCGCATTATTGAAATAAAATTGAACCATATGTTTGTCCCAAAATGACCTAGTTTGTGTCGAGTGAACGTTAAACCCCTGTTTCTCTCTCTTTCATTCATTCATTCATTCATTATTTTTAATCCCCTACATGTTATATTTTTTCAGATCTGACATCATTAAGTTTAGAGGATGTAGATTCTGTATCAGAAGCAGATCGTGATACGTTAGCGCCACTTCCCCCTCCATCGTGGAACAACCAATATCCTTACAGTAGTTCAAGTTATTTACCACAGAACCTTAGTTATATACCCCCTTACAGTTACACGAGTACCGATACCACTAGTTATATAGGCAGCTTTATAGATGGAATGGCTCCCCCTCCTCCAACAGGGGGTGGGGGAAACGGTAGTGCCGGTAGTGTTCATAGTGCTTCAGGTAAGTTGACGATTTTCATATTTTTGTTTTACAATTTTTATTGTTACTTAGATACAGTATACCACAGTTTTGTTGTCCTGTTTCCATTAGCACAGATAAAGCAGAAAAGTAGGACATTTCATTTCGTTTGAATTGTAATGTCAGTGTTCCTGACTTGTAATGTGGGTGCTGTGGTTGCAACAGCTGCTTTGTATAGCAAGAACCTATAATTTCCTCGCTTTATTAAGAAATCCCAGTGCATGAGGATTCAGCAGAAGGCTGAATTTGATACAAATCTGAGTTCAAAACTTGATTTGTTGAAATAATAGCTAAAATTACTTACAAGCAAACCTCTAATACTATAATTTGATATTGTATATTTATTTGCAAGGTAAGTACTTGGTTATATATCATGTATTCTATTTGTCTTCAGACAAAGAAGAAAATGTATTTTATGTCTATTTTGGCCATTTGAACTTTTCCGATGTTTTGATGTGATTTTGATATCAAAATTGTCAGCAATGTGAACAAAGTATAAGATTTCCTTAGAAGGAATAAGTATATAGTGCCTTTCCATGATCTCATTATTTAATTCAAATCAGACAGGCACCAAAGGGTTCTTGTAAAAACAAAGCCTAAATCTGTGCCTGACATTCTTTGATGTCAGTCTTGTCTCCAGCTGATAAAACGTAAGTTTCGAAGTAAGTTAAAGTGGCCAAAATAACAAGATTTTGGGGATGTTTTTGTATATTAGTTGGGAGTTTTTTTATATATACACCATACTTTGATATAATACAAATTATTAGAAACTATAAAACCTCCTTTAACAGACAAAATAACCACAAACCTGCAGGGCAATTTCATGGTAAAGGGGACATAACAATCAAAAAAAAGATTTTTATCCTACAAGATTTGAGAAATAGCGTGAAAAAATGGCACGTCCATTATCGTGAAATTGTTCTGTTATGTTTTGGGTAAATGTATGTTTTAATGGGGTTATATTGTATATATTTTAAGGTTATATCTTATATATATATATATATATTGTATTATTTAATGCTGTCTCTGTCTACTGCTGAATGATAACCATGCGTTTTATTAATAACGATATATACTCCTCCTGCGCTATCAAACTAAAGGGATGTTTACACACAAGTCTTACTGAAACTAAAGTTGTATTTCATTGTAATATTGCAACTCAAATAAGAAAAACATTCCCTAATGGATAATTGCTGAATATTACAATTTACAAGCAATTATAAAGGATGAAATTGATATTCAGAGTTGCTCAAATACGACTTCAATTGAAATTGAAATTTCACTTCTTCGTGGTCTTGACAAATAAATAACTACATGTATCACATGTAAGATGTTTTGCTTAAAATATCAAAGCTTAAAATTTGGGTACTTTGGGTTTTCAAATTTGGCTTTTTCACGAAGAAATAAGAAGTTTGAAGTGGCCTTATACGAGGTGTAAATGTCCCTTAATATGATATATCATTTAACACCGTACTGTTTTGTAGATCGGCTTATTTAACCAATATATAATCATATCATATATTATTCATATTTATCTCCCTTTATGAGCTAACTGTAATGATGGGACTTGACAGATCTGACGCAGACATCTTGGCATCAAATTCGTCAGAATCGTCTAAAAACAATCTGGGCTAATCGTCTTAATTTGGCAGTTTTATGGGGGAAGTTTATGAATTTATTAGTTTAATTTGGGGAGTAGAAATACAGAATAAAATATACTTATAAGTAATGCAGGAATATTCAACCATTCTGAGATTGAGATCTACACAAATGTCCAAACATGCAATTTTCGTCAAGGTCGCTGGGATGTAAATAAGGTTGGTGAGATTGTAGGTTAAGGTTAGGGTAAACTTTAAGGCTAGGCCCAGGTTTAGGTTAGGGTTTGGACTAGCGCTAGCCCCGTTTACGTCTTTAGACCTTTGACCAAACCTTAAGTTGGCCTTATCAAATAGATCAGGGAGAGGGGTTTAATATAGGCTATGCCTGTTCCCCGATCCGTATTTAGATACAAATCTGAATAAAATATTGCTTATAAATAAAAAATCAAATAGATCTAACTATTTCTAAATTATGCTAGTAGACTTAATCATTACAGTAGTTCATGGCATATTATATTATAAAATATAATCATCATATTCCATATCTCTCCTAACTCATCAGTACTCATATCATCATTCTCACAATGGTTATTTTTGATGCAAATTGCCAGAATCAAATTTTACACTCTGTCGTTCAATGTCATGGTTTCTCATAATCTGTTTTGAAAATTATGTTCGTAGCACGATTTAACAGTTGGTTAAAAAATATTTCTTACTAATGTATCAAAAGCATTTTTTTTTATAAACACCAAATTAGTTCATATTTAATTCTCCTCCAACATTTTAGTTTTGGACAGTTTTCGACAACGGTATTAAACATGTACATACATAGTAGTTTATGAAATTTTGGGATCCCTGTTTTAATGTTTCATTCCTCCCAAGTGCTGTCATCCTCAGTATCCTCAGTGGTCTCATCCCGTTCTACTCCACTAACCCTTGGTCCATTCATGGGGTATTCAAAAATTCAAATTATCTGCCCTTGATAATTTCATCGGCCACGTAGGTTGATACTACAAACCAATCAAAAAACAGTTTACATACCAGCCTCAGTGTCATTGTTTACGTTCGCCACAATACAGCAGCTTTTGAGAAAGTTTGTACACAAAAAAAAATAACCTAAAATATTTCAACAACCTAAAAGTTTACAACAACAATTTAGATATCTCAGTTGAAACAAATTGAAAGTTACTTCCCAATGCGCACTCGCTTTCTTTTTGTCAAATATTTTGATTGGTCGATAAAAATAGCACAATTATCAATAGCGGATAATGAAGTAGAAGAGAATGAATGAATGAAATGGGGTTTAACGTCCTACGCTTAAGCACCTAACCTGGGCCAATTGAAGACGGGAAGTAGAAGAGAATGATACAACTAGGGATAAAGATGTAGTTCTGTAGATATTAGTAGTTTTAGAGTAGATGTTTCCAATTGCTTCCATTATAATCGGTATGTTGATTATTTGAAAGCCACAGACCAACCATCACTTAAGGATTTTTTAATTCGTGGACTAATTCCCTAATTAAATTTGTTAGTAAAGTTTTAACTTATTCACTATAAATTTTGCATAAATAGTTTTAAAACTGAGTTGCCTTGTAAAAGAACTCCTAATCTGGGCACAAATCCGCTAAAGGCAAACTGCATGGTGTAAAGCCATCTTCATTAGCCCAGTTGGTGCAAAAATGTAGGACATTAAACCCCATTTCATTTCATTACTTGCTCATAGTCATACTCTGTTTAATACTACAAGGTTGCTGTGCCCTGTCGTATTATCATCCAATCAGTAAAATCTGGCGAGTAGCCACTCCTTTCCATTCCTTTTTGCTCTCTCAGTATAGCTAGTTGTCCCATTTCTTAACATTAGGTTGATAAAAATGCTAGAACAAAAGGTATTAATAGTTTGCTCCAGGTGTTTGCTTGGAAATTCCTCCGGTTTTTCGGGCTCTGGTTATCCTTGTCGACAAGCTATCAAATCATTTGGATGATATGACAAATCGATGTCTTGTGTACACATTGGCCTGCGTGTAAATGAACCTTTGACAGTAGGAATTTGATATAAGAGTAGGAGGTTGCACGCACCGCTGGCCAGGCATAGGCCCGTCTTCATACACAGTCTGTGCAAAATAGTAGGATGTTAAACCCCATTTCAATTCTAACCGGCCTGATTTCCCCCTCGATTCAGCCTGATCTCGACCAGGACTGATCTCCCTCCAGCAGTAGACAACACAGTAAAACCTACAAAATAAACCCCCTGAAAAAGCATCCTTATTTCTACATTCTCTGCAATGTTTTTAGTTTCTGTATTGGGTTGCTTGTTTTGTTTTTATTATTTTTATTTTTTTGCACAATCGGCAAGTCTTGCACGCTTCTTTTGATTTGATTTGCTTTCGTGTTCTTCTTGTGTGTGATTATTTTAATTTTAATTTTTAGTTCTGCATGGTTGATTTCACCGCATGAATTTTCAGTTCAGTAGGTTTTTCATTCAGTTTATTTTTAGCCATTAACAGATTTTCAAGATTATTTGAATATTTTTTTTTTCTTTGTAGCACTTTAGGCTTTAGTTAAGTTAGAATCATGATGATTAGTAGAAAGAATTTTCATCAATTTTCAAATGATGCTGTGTTTTAGTATTTTTAGATTGCTAAATTAATATCAGGTGGGTGGGTGGAGGGAGGGAGGGGACAGATTTTAAGATATTTAGATTATTTTCAAGATTCTGTTAGGGCTGTTCCATTTTTAGAACACCTGGGTGTGGGGAGTTGCCAATTTGTTGTTGACAACATTTTGGGGTAGTCAAACTTTCAGGGCTTTGGAATGTTCTAGTCCGCCCTTAACGAATTAAACGAGGTACATTAATTGCCATAAACGTAAAGAAGCCTGACCATTTAAAATTGCATTGTACTCGTAACTATAGAAATGACCCGCTCTCCTTCAACAAATTGAAACCTCCACCAACCAAGAATGGACCCTTCTGTCATCCAATAAAATAAAACCTCCACATAGAAAGAATGTCCCCTCTCCCCCCCCCCCCCCAACAAAATGAAACCTCCCTTTATTCTTGTATTCTTTAAATGGAACATAAATGTGCACAAATTTAATTGTTTTTTTTACAAAACAATGAAATATGATTTGCTCAAAACATTATCCTACCATGTGGTAAAAAGTCTGTAAAAAGCCAAAAAAAATTTGCAAGAGGAAATTAAGTCTGTAAAAGACTATTTTTTATAACTTGTGGAAAATTAAGTCTTGAAAAAGACTAATTTTATAGCATGGGAAAAATTAAGTCTTTAAAAGGACCATTAATGATTTTTTAGCAGATAAATATAAAACACAGTGTTTTTGAGAATTGAGAAATTTTGAATGGTTTGTTGTTTATAATTTGTTGTAGTGTTTTTTTGGTGTTTTGATTATATTTACAGTAGTGGGACAAGATTGTGTTTGTCTGCTAAGCACATACAATCAGTTACGCAAGCTTTGGGAAAATAAGGATAAACAAAACAAAAGTCGTCTAACCCGGACATTTCTAAATATGGGCAGCATGTGGACCAGCAGCATGTTTATAATAGCACGCAGATCTCAACAGGTAGATGGAGTAGCCAACACAAGCATAGATACTGAAACATTGTAGAAATGTTAAGGGCCTGCGCTGGATCCCACAGAACATTAAACATAAGTCTCTATCTTACTAGATACACTTGAAGAAAGCACAAAAAACAAATCAAATCTTTTAGAAATGTTATAATTAATTTCAATTTTAGATAAGTTTTTTTTTTAATTTGACAATGCGATGAACAAGATGCAGCGCAGGTCCTGGTGATTTTCCGGGATATATGACCTACTTACTAATTGATGGGGGTTTTGGAACAATGAACTAAACAATTATTAACAATGAAAGTATAACTTGGAGTGGAAAAAACATTTTTACACTATGTTGCTCTAGAACCATGCATGATCTTATCGCCATTTGTTTTCTCTTTTCGTTTGGGAGTGGAAACGGACGTTCATGACCAAAACTTGCTGGAAACCACAGATTTGAGCTCAACGGAATCCAACATGTTCTTTATTTAACATAAAATGTGACCTTTTTTTTCTACCTTTCCTATTTCTCAATGAACTTGAATGTGACTTTTAATGAGCACACATTAAGGTTGCAGGGATATTTAAAAATTTAACACCAAAATGACTTTCGAATTTATTGCGATAAATTACAGAGACTTTTGATCACAAGATGCTGTTTTAGTTTCACCTTTCCATCTGAACAAAGCAACAGAGCTTTCATACTGAAGACAGAATAACGTTTCATTGTCATCTTTATAGAATTACCGCATTCGCCAAATCAAAGGGTTCATCCCAATCATAATTTAATATAAAGAGTTATCACAATAGAATTACGCAAATCAATTATTACAGGAATGTCCTACATCTCGTACACATGTATTTCAAGATGATTGCCATGTTGAAAGTTTGTAAATGAGCTTTGATTAAAACTTAAGATATCTAATAAGATACACTTTTGGCAACCAATGTAATTTCCCGTCCGTGGTTATATATTAAAGATGGATCTGTCGCTGAATTATGCCTTTAAAAGCACCATCAGGGGATAAGTTGTAAAATGTTTCTATGTGGACCTACTCACTAGAAAGCCTGTTCAACCTTGTGTGTTTTCTCTGGGTTATAAAAACCCTACATACATGAGAATTATTGAAATAGAATTGAACCATATCCATCCCCTGTACACATTGGCGTTTATGTAACATATCCCTCGGCAGTAGGAATTCCATATAAAATTAGGCCATAGCTCTGCTGCCCGGGCAAAATTTACTTTATAGCACACTGTATGGCATATGCCCGTCTTTATTAGCCCAGGTTGGGAGCAAAGCAGTAGGACATTAAACCCCATTTCATTTCATTTCTCTCTCTTTGTTTGAGCCATATTAATTGTTTAGATAGTATGAACTTTCAGCAGGGTCACTGGAGTTCCCATTGTGGAAAATACAGTTACTATTAGTTAGGTTATTTGTATTGACTTTCCTATGAATTCTTTCACCAATCTGGCACTATTGTTAATAGAAGTCTTAACCCATTTAACCCTAGAGCCAATTAAAAGATTAGCTGTCTACACCTTAGCTCATTAAATTAGTAGGGCCCTTATTCCTAAGCCAATTAGTGGATTATTGTTAATCCTAATACCCTCTACAAGATTACAAATAACTTAAAAAATATTTTCTATACATAGAAATACTCTGTTACAAAAATGTACAGATTGTCGTGTTCTTTCTAATGATATAAAATTTAATTGTATAAAAAAGAATTTATATTACTATAAATAACATTGAAAAGTCAGTTCCATTAAAATAATGACTTTTCTTTGTCATAATGGTAAAATAATGTATACAATTATCACCTAATAATTTATTTTTAAAATAGAACACAAATATAGTCCCTTTTGGCATCAGTGTTTAACGTAAATATAAATCTAACTTTTAAAAAAGAAATATCACCCCAATTGACGGTCACTATCGGCATTTTAACATTTCTGCCTTTGTTTGGATAACGGGAATGGTCGTCTTCTTTGCTTTATTGCGTCAAAAATAAAAATATATTGTTGAAATCTTCGACAATGTAATATTCCTTTATGTATCTTGTATTAAATCCCATAAGTTTTGATTCAATTTAGTTTTCCAAAGTCTAGAATTATTAGCCGTAAGATTTGTGTTCTTCTGTTTGAAAGCGTGACGTATTCAAAATGGCGGCAACACACTTGACTTCGTTTAGAATACCAATTTTCTTCGCTTCATAACGTCAAAAAAATACCAAATAGTTGATTTCTTCGACATAATAATATTCCACGATATGTCTGGCAGTAAATCATAAAAAATCTGATTCCATTTCACTGTCCATATCCTAAAATTATTAGCCGTAGCCCAAGTGACAATTTGGGGGAAATATTGGACTAATGCCAAACCAACCGACACGGTGTGAATTTTCACCTTCTTTGCATTATTGCGCCGAAAATAAAAATATATTGACGAAATCTTCGACAATATAATACTCCTCTTATAGCTTGTATTAAATCCCAAAACTTTTGATTCAATTTAGTTTTCCAAAGTCTAGAATTACTAGCCATAAGATTTGTGTTCTCCTGTTTGAAAACGTGCGTATTCAAAATGGCGGCATCACGCTTGACTTCGGCTAGAATATCAATTTTGTTCGCTTCATAACGTCAAAAAAAATAGCAAATAGTTGATTTTTTCGACATTATAATATTCCACGATATGTCTGGCAGTAAATCATAAAAAATCTGATTCTATTTCACTGTCCATACCGTAAAATTATTAGCCGTAAGTGACGATGGGAAAAAAAATGGAATAATGCCAAAACCATTGACATGCAGTGAATTTTCACCTCTGACCTATTACGTAAATACTGGAAGATCCTTTGTTGAAACATATGTTTTTTATTGGATGATTAGCGAATTAAATATTCCTTTTCATGACCGGATTTACTTTTATTACCCAATCATAATTAATTAATTAGATAGAAACAATAGAAATACGTTGATTGATTTCGCGCTTGGGTTCGCAAATGCTGTTGCTAAGTATGATCGGTCTGCGAGTTGATTCGCTAACGCAAGGCACTTGACGCGAGCCAGTACGCTACCGACAAAAATGGGTTAATAAGGTGCTGTGTTCATTTCCATATTACAAATTATGCAATTTATTAAACTGTAACATGTTCATCTCCCTTAAGTTATTACAAGCTATGCAGTTTGTTAAATGGAGACACTGTCACAGTTCAATATTTACAAAGTTATGACGAATTGAAAATTTCATCCATCTATGCTTTTCCCTCTATATAACAAGATGCTGCCATTATTTGTGTGAACAAAATGGATGAGCCTGTTTTCAATCAGATTTAATTTCAAGACAGGAGATTATCAAGTTTGGATTTATATTTTATTTTCTTACTTAAATCTTAAATAATCAATCCGAGTACATCTTTATTTTCTGTTTTTAAATGGTGAAAGTTTTATTTAAGGTCTAATCGATTCCTCCTAGTTTATCGCAGGAGATTTCTTTGAGGTGGTTTACTGTTAGTCAGGGTGTTGTTCTTTCATAACTTAAAAACAGTATTATTTTTTCGAAATTGTGTTCCCTCATTTCTTTTTAGCGCTTTACCATTATTTATCTTTTTCACAGTTTTTCCCATGTCTTTCACACGTTTTTTAGGACTTCGAATTTTGTCTAATGGATTTGATTGTTCGTACTTTGTTTTATTTTATTTCACTTCTGACAGGTCCTCATTAGCCCATTTTGTTCAGAAAAGCAGAATGTTCATTGATTAAGGAACACAGCTTCTATTATGCCACCCATTTTCTGCTGCTTTTATATTGCTATATTTATATATCTGTGTACATGCTTTACTGTTTTGATGGTTGTACATTGGTTTATTCTGGTTGTCAGGCCTGGAAATAAGGGCTTTAGATGCACCTGACAAAATGTCAGGCACTAATGAAAAGTACATGACATTTTCAACTTAGTGTCTGACATGTATTGACAATACCATAATAAAGACAAGGCAAGAGAGGTTTTGTGCCTTATAAAGCTTGAATCTGTGCCTGACATTGTCAGTGACAGGTGCCTTATTTCCAGGCTTTCTGTTTGTAGATTGATGTATTCATTGGTGGAATTCAGATAACATCACATAGACTGATGAGGACACAATTTGATACTCACACTAATATTCAAATATTTGAGTTTGAATATTTTTTCAGGGCTATATAAACAAATTTAATAAGAATTTGTTTTTAAAAGAATAGAATTTGTTTTGTTGTTTAGTTCCCAATGAAATATTTTCTTGTATTTTAAGATATACAAACAACAAATCGAAGATACACATTGATTTGAAAGATATGTACTTTTCTAGAAAACTGAAAATTTTCAATTGTATCGGTAGCACTCCAATGATGGCTTAGACTATTATAATACATGTACTATAATCAGCATTAAGTGAGATGACTTCGGGGCATTGAAGAGGCCAAAAGGCATTACTGATAATACATTTGATACCTTGAATGCCTAATCTGAATACAACTTTTAAACATTATGTCTACCATTCACAACGCTTCTTTGAAATGAATGCATCTGGGCGACTGAGACTATCTAGTGGTTTAAAATGATCATAAAGTCAAGTGGCATGGTTTTATATCCCCGCATGTACTTGACAAGGAATAGGGTCACCTATCCAACCTCAAGGGTTTTCTGTGTGCCCTTCGGTTTCCTTCCAATGCTAAAGACCCCTATGTGCATGCAAATTATTGAAAGAAAAATAACCATATGTAAGTCCCTAAATGACTCTCTATCATTAGGGCTCTGATTTTGGTCATATTTTTCTGACTTCACTGCTGTGTCATCGGAATTGACTGGCTGGAGAATTGTCCTCTCTGTTACTCTATATGCCATAATATCAATTATTTCAAAGAATTTGGCCATACTAATTTAACAAAATCTAATTTAAAGGCAACAAGGTATAAAATGTATTTGTTCAATCGTAATCCATCTAATTTGATCAAATAAATTTTTGTACCATTTGGCAGTTCAAAATGCCTGTCGGTGTCTTCCCATGAAATGGTCTACGACAGCCGACAACATACTGAGTAAAACCTTATGTCATGATAAAATCATGGAGTTGAACAACTTTAATAAACAAGGTCCTGTTGTTAATAATACTACAACAATTCCAATCAAATCTTCAGGTTAGTCTAGTCTTTAGGGAACCTTTGAGGAGTAACCAAAGTTCTTAATAATCTTTGAAAGTACCCAAAAAATGGTCCATCTATTTATAGATAAAGGGTGGTCTGTGTGCACTTTAGATCATAAGGTATGTCATTGAGTCCAATGAAATGTTATCAATTCGCTGCTTCTATTTGACAAAGTGTACGGTAGCCTGTCCAACCTTGTGGGTTATCTCCGGGTCAAACAGTTTTCTAGCAATGTAAATTATTGAAATAAAATTGAACAATATATTTGTCCCAACATGACAGGGGGGTTGGGATGGCCAAGTGGTCTAGAGTGCCGTGCTTCGACCTCTAGCTGGCTGGTCACCTCTGGCTTGCGGCTGTGGTTTCGAGCCCAAGTGTGAGCGTATGTGACCTCGTTAGTTTCCTCCAAGCATTCCGGTTTCCTACCACCACTAAAGACCCCCACGTGCAAGCGAATTATTGAAATAAAATTAAACCATATGTTAGTCCCGAAATGACCTAGTTGTGTTGAGTGGACATTAAACCCCATTTCTCTCTTTCTCTACCTGCAGAATATGGGAACATGTACAATATGGTCATATTGCCCTTACGATGTTCTACCTATGATCTTTGTTACGGTTTTGTGCCACGAAATCTGTACATTTAAATCTTGTCCTTGACGATCACTGTTTCTGCAAGAATCCACCAAGATTTTCATGACGGCAAATTCTAAACCCAATATATAGAAATGTGTTTGTTGACAAGATGATTATGTAGTTGATGTTTCTTTGTTATGTTTTGTCTTGGCTATTAGCTAGCTTAATATCATCATCATCTACATCATCAATCTACATCTTCATCCTCATCACCAATCTTCATCATCATCCTCATCCTCATCACCCGTCTTCAATGCATAACAGTAGGACGTTAAACCCCATTTCATTCATTCATCATCCTCATAATTTTCACAAATCTACGCTTTGACTTATAGAGGGACGGGGTTAGAGATTCATCTTTAACGATTTTGTAGTTTTCAAAGATTTATATTGCTTCAAATGATGCAACAAGACATTAAACAGGTTTATTAGCAATTTATTCGTTCGTCGTCTGAAGTTGGTTTCCTCTGGGTCCTCTGGAGTCTTCCCACTGTTAAAGACCCCTATGTGCAAAGTAAAAACTGAACCATATGTTACTCCTGACATGGGGTACGGGACAATTCGTCCCCGGACAACTTGTTCCCGGACAACCCGTCCCCGGACAATTCGTCCCTTAGGATTATTCGTCCCGAGACAATTCATTCCCGGACTATTCGTCCCTTAGGACTATTCGTCCCTGGATAATTCGTCCCAGAGGACTATTCGTCCCCGGATAATTCGTCCCTTAGGACAATTCGTCCCCTAGGACTATTCGTCCCCTAGGACTAATCGTTCTACATGTTTTTAAAGGCAATTCTGTAACCCCTCGATGGAGGTGTGAGTGGGGCATTCCAATCCTTTCAATTTTCCCTGTGGGTGTTCTCCAGGTCCTCCGTGTTCCTCCCACTGAATTCCCCCCCTCTCTCTCTCTCTCTCTCTCTCTCTCTCCATTCCAGTAGAATAGAACAATAATATGCAGATGCTATTTCTAAAAGGATTTTTTCATAAAACATAAAAAAACACATCTTTCCTTATAACAATGCAATTTATTTTT
Organism: Patella pellucida; assembly: GCA_917208275.1. Lineage (NCBI taxonomy): Eukaryota > Metazoa > Mollusca > Gastropoda > Patellidae > Patella > Patella pellucida. The sequence continues at coordinate 65,561,977 of OU795042.1, read as the reverse complement.
ATTTTAAATATAATATATTATTATTGGAAGTCTAAGATTGTCATCCTATATTGTGAGCAATAGCACTAAGATAAGGGATAATGTCTCTGTTCTCATAGTCCTGCATATTATTATTAGATTGTCCAGTTTTATTAAACACACATTAAATAATGTATTTACAATCCTAGATTGTGAGTAATAGCACGAAGATAAGGGATGATGTCTCTGTTCTCATAGTTCTGCACAATATTTGAAATCCTTCTTTGACAGTCACGGTATACTGCACGTTGCTGTTGAGGAGGATGTCCACCTGTTATCTGGGCAATCCTTACCTCATTATGTCCCTGTTGTTTGCGGAGAACATCGAAAAATCGCCATATATTAGGATGAAACGCCCCTACACTTGACTGGAATCCATGGTGCCAACCTTCAATAGCATTGTTGGTACGTGGCAAACCCTCCATTGCCCTGTCAAACAAGATTCACTGAGGAATACCCATAGTGAAGGGATATATGGATTCTCTAATTCACAAAAGGTGTCACTGAGACTGACCATAGCTGATTACTACATGTATATCAATTAGCACCAATAAACTTCAGGAACCATTCAGTTAAGGCCTCAATTTAATACTTAATTCTAAATCAACTTACATGTAAGGCCTAAATTTAATTCTAAATGTAAAAACAATTTAAAGCCAGCATCAAAACTGAGCTTTGGGATAAAAAATAAAAAATAATTCAGTTTTTGATAATGAAACTACCATTATTGTTGTCCAGGGACGAATTATCCTAGGGGACGAATTATCCTAGGAGACGAATTGTCCGGGGATGAATAGTCTGGGGACGAATTGTCCACATGGACGAATTGTCCGAGGACGGATAGTCCTAAGGGACGAATTGTCCTTGGGGACGAATTGTCCGGGTACGAATTGTCCGGGGACGAATTATCCGGGGACGGATTGTCCTAGAGCCCCTGACATGACCTGGTTTGTGGACTTAAAGTGGACTTTAAACCCATTTCTCTCCCTCTTTCTCTTTAGATATTTCACCGTACATGTATTATCCATGGTAAAATCTGATCAAATTCATTATTTAAACATGCATAATGCTAACTTAAATCTGCCTATTGCAGGTCTTTCTTTAGGACTTAAATGTTATCTAAATTATTATTTAAGACATTAATTAATTCAACCAGACCATAATCAACTCTTGATGCCATCGAATGTCCGAGGTTTTATGTAGATTGGAAATGTTCGGCCATTTAATGTCAGTTTTAAGTGTGGGTTGCCCTCATTTCTAAGGGTTATATTTAAAATTGTGCAGATATTTTTATTTTAACTTTTTGCTAAGTGATTGTATTCATTCCAAGTCAAAATTTGAAGAATTGGTTGTGCAGATATTTTTTAACTTTTTACTAAGTGATTATATTTATTCCAAGTCAAAGTTTTAAGAATTGGTTGGGGTTTTTTTGTCACATGAGTATTTTAGCATAGTTTTGAAGATGGAAGTTTGCTTTGTTTTTTTGGTTATGGTTGATTTGTTTCATTCAAAAATATGTGTATTAGTATTTTTATTATCAAAGTTTGTATAATAGAATCTATCATAGCCCCCTCTGTTCAATTGATCGTGTATCTTAAAAAGGTTATGTACTGAAGGAAACCATATTGTGGGTTGGGAGTGGGAAGGCATAGTGATCTTACACATGCGCTTCGGATCTTAATATGTGTCATTGATTCAATTGGCATGGTTATAAATCCACACTTGTCTGTGACAAGAAGTAGTTTTCCTCTAGTTTCTTCCCACTGATATAGATACATGCAAGACGCAAGCGAAATATTGAAAGAAAATTTTCCCTGTTTGTTCCAAAATAGCCTTATTTGTTTTGAGTGGGCATTAATTAATCTCTCTCTCTCTCTCTCTCTCTCTGCACTGTATCTTTGACTGCAATTCTGTGGTTCATGGTGACAGTTGGAAATAGAAGAGTGGCCGAAACACAACTGGCCATGGAAATCTGTGTGTGACAAAACGACCGGCACAAGGCGTTGTATTATTAGGTCTGTCATTGAGTCAAGTGACGTGGTTTCAATTCCTCCTGTTTATTCCCACTGCTAAAGACCCATACTGCACACAGCGTTCCACCTACGTCATTACCAGATTGAAACACTGTGCTAATTGGAGTCAATTTTAAAACGCTCGCGTCATCATTTTGGGGCAGGGCCATGGAGGTGTGGGCGGGACTTATCGAACTTACGTCACCTGTGTTTACAAAACAGAGTGAAAATAGACCGTCGCACATGGTTTTTGTAAACACAAAGTCAAATTTCAAGTTCTGCCACTCGGCTAAAAACGATATATAATATGTGCTATGGGTAATATTTCAATACATTCTTTACCATTGTAAACTGTCTTTAAAGTTTCAATATGTTTATCTTTCAAAACAAGGCCTAGATACGCCTAAATTTTTCTTCGCAAATAAAACCGCATCTGTGAACTTGTCGTCTATGGGGGCCGCCATGTTGAATAATTAAGGGACTTTTTTGTGGTTCGGCTCTTGATCAGTTTGACATCTTTCATACACACAACGGCCAAATAAACATATTTAATTTCATTTAATATGACAATAGAAGAGAAATAAATACTTCTCAAAACTTCTAAAAGCATACTCTGTGTTATCGACTAAAATCGTCGATGTAGGAATTAAAAATGGAGGGTAATTAGGTTAGGGCCTATTCTCAGCCGAAGCTAGCAGTAGATAGGCAGCCTAAGTTTGGGATGCCAAAGACCCCTACACCCAATTGAATTAATGAAATAAAATTGAAAAACATATTATTACCGAAATGACCCAAAACTACTAGTATCAACCCGTAGACTCGTTAGCGTGCACATAAAAAAAAACCATGATAGTTTGAAGTCGATAAAGAGTTGACGACAACGACCGCTTTCTCTGCAATATTTCCCTCGCTACACACTGCATGTCTGTCTTCATGAGCTTGTTCTGTTCAGAAATGTAGGACATTGAACCCCATTTCATTTCATTTCCATCCTCGCTCAAAAATGATGTATGGCTATGCATGCTTTAAGATCCTGACCCTAAGACCATCAAAAATAATTTGCAGCTACCAAAATGCTTTCATGATATAAATCCTAAAAACAATCTGGAACCCATACCAAACCCATACTTTGGCACTTGCTTGCATTTCCCAATTATAATAATGATGTATGGCTATGCATTCTCTAAGATCATGATCCTAAGATAATTTGCAGCTACCAAATTGCTTCATGATATAAATCCTGAAACAATCTGGAACCCAATCCAAAAGCCTTTGGCGCTTGCTTGCATTTTCAAATCTTTTGTATATTGTACTCTTTCATTGTCATGTTCTGTGTACTTCATTCGTTCATTTATTGTCGTAATGTATGCGTAGGTTTTGCATGAAGCATTGTTGTAATCAGACTAATTACCGGGACACTGACATTCAGACTCAGTTTTACAATGTTATTTTAATATTGATTTTGTTGAATGAAAAAATGTTTACACAGTGTTGACATATGTATCAAATGTTTATAAATAAATGTTGACATGGTGTTGATGTATTTTCTTCAATGTAAATCAATGTTTTTAATTTTTTAAAAAATGGTGTCAAAGTGTTTATATATAAGTTTTGCTCATAATACTTAAAAATTAAAACTGTTTATAATCTGTGTAATTATAGGTAGCAGTGCCTCTGGTGGTAGTAAAAAAGAGAAAAAGGGAGGCGATCGTAAATCAGCAAGTCCAATGGGAAGCGGTGGAAGTGATACAGAAACGGCCAGTCTAGCAAGTGCACGGAGGGGAGCGCCGAGTGAACAAAGTTTACCTCCTCCCCCAGGAACCCTCAGTAATCTCCCACCAGAACTCTCTGCAAGTCGCCAGTCTTTCAAAATGGCCATGGGAAATCCATGTGAGTTCTTCGTTGATGTTATGTGAAAACAAATATTTAAAATTCAAAATCACTTTAAATATTTAAGTTTGCTAAAAAAAAAAAAAATTTAAGAAAAATTGAGAAAAAAGAATCGAAACTTTTTTTTCTTTATTGAAGGCTTTAGTTATCTGTATGCATGTGAGATAACGGGGCCGTCTGCAGGTGTTTTTCAAAGTCATAAATGTGTTTAGTTATTATTATTATTATTATTATGGTCGTTATTGACAACGCAATATAATCTATTAGTACCGTAATATACATGTATATATATGTAGATTATGTTGTGACATGGATTTTTTTCTTAGAGAGAAAAATTCATTTTATTATCGGACCCCCTTTTTAATAATAACATTTTGTTTTTTGTTCTTCATTTTGATCAGTCAGATACATCTATGCATTTTTATTTATTTTTTACAAATTGTGAGGACAATTTTTTGAAAGACATAATGACTAGAGAAGTAACTTCACTGTATTCTGGTTAATTAAAAACCACATTTAAAATGTCTGGAGAGATAAAATCAAAATTATTTTTTTTTATTTGGTTGTCTAGATTTCAGGGACTAAAATTTATAGACGGCATTTTTTTTTTGACTGTTTAGGCCTATATTTTTTCTTCGTTTCTTTGCTTTTCTTTAAATAATTACTAACAACATATACATTTAGTAGCTAAAGTATCCCACCCATGGTTATCCAGTCTTTTTTTTTTAGAATATGTGTTGTCTTGTTCAACCAGGCTGAAAACAAACACCCAATGTCGACCGACAGTTTAATTGTTTCATGCCTTTGAATTTGATAGACATATTTATTATAATCATTACTTCATCTTGATAAAGTTTTAATTTTGTTAACTTCAACCATTATTTCATCTACGATCCTTTGATCAAAAGGATTCAAATAACCTTGTCATCTTGATCTGATTTACTACGGGCACAAAAGCATAAACTGTATGCCTTCTTGTTGCTGTGAATGAGCCTAACTCAATTCCAGATGATACGACAAATTGAGAAAGAATTACATGTTTGGAAAGCATAGCTCTATTTTTATGTGGGAGCAACTCACAATTATTCTATCGTATCTCATTTCAATATCGAATGACGGTTAATCTATGAAAATTATCACCCCACCGCCCTAAAAACTCTCTGGAGTCGTGGATACGAATGAAAACATTTTATCAAGATTAAGATTCAAATATCGACTATTTTTAACCCATTAAACTTTATTGTAGATCTCATTACTAATATTTAACCATTAACCACCCTCTGTAGAAACCATGGTAACCAGTGATTTCAGTATATTTTGCTTTTTGAAAACGCTTTCATGACAATAGTGTATCCAATATGTTGAGCTTTCCACCTTCATTAGTGTCCACTACCGTACTCATCGTGTTATTGTTGTTTTTTGGTGATGTCTTTCGTAAAAAGGTACAATTGACATGAAACTTGGCGGGCTTGTTCCTTGGACAATTGTGCATCGATTGACAGACTTTGATTTTGGATATGACGCCGCAATTCCAAGATGGATGCGATGATGTCATCGTCAGTTCCTTGTCCTAAGTTCGATGATAATTTTTCTTTAAAAAAAAGTTTCAAATAAAAATATTAAGCAAGCTCCACTGACCTTGACATGATTCTTTAAATCAAGCCGTTGTTAGAAATATGGATTCACCAATTTCCAAGGTTTTTATAGAGTGTGGGAGAAAACATATCTCAACGAAGTCAGCCGTTGCGAAAAAAATATTGTCAGAGAACACAAATTGATTCAAATGAGTACATTTCTATTCTTCCGAAAGAAACAAGATTTTGTTTCAAAAGAGGATGTTCTTAAAATTTAGGAAAAAAAACCCCAAGTACTTTGTTTTGGAGCTAATTTGACTTCGGTGATTTACGTTCAAACATGTGCTTATACGTTCTGTCTGTCGTGAAACTTCGAATTAATGCATGCTACAATATTATCTCTTGTAGCGCTCCTAGAGGCTGATGATATACTAGAATGATTCGACTGGATCTGAATGGACCAAAAATTAAACATCTTCGTGCCAGATGCCATCCATTGTTCGTTCTTCTCTCCCTGCATCATCATTCATCAAAACAATACCACGCTAACCACACCCACCTTTACTACTGTAGCTGTTCTAATCTCCTGTTCTACGCCTAACTTCAAACTATAATTAATAAACGAAAACAACGTGCTGCCCGCCCACAACCAACCGTGTAAATGCACGTATGTACCTACCTACCTGCCTGCTACCTAGTCAAACACACGTCCACTCACCACGGTTTCATTTATTTGTATTTTTAACAAAACAAAAACTTGCCAAATTATCCAAGAAAAATCGACAAACTTTCATCACGCAGACACAAAGATTGGATGCCAAATCAAATGTGGAACGAATTTTATTGACATGAGTGATAACTCACGTTTTAAAGAAGACTTATTTTAGGTATTTTTTACAATATTTATTGAGTCAAGTCTTGATATAATTATGTGTAAATGTTTATATAAATGTATGTACGAGATTTTAAAAAAAAAATGTTTAAAAACTGCACTTGGAAGAGAGTTTCTCGCATTTCTTTTATCCATTTAAATGATATTAACTTTCAGTTTTTCGTCAATTATGTGATTTCGTTTAACATTTATTTTTAATTTTTAAAATTTTCTCGTTGATTTGAGTCTCATTCTTAAAAAGTTTTGTTGGTTTTTCTCTGCATGCTTCTTTATTTAATACACTAGTTTCCTCTTAAAATTTCTCCTCTAACATTTTTTGTGTGCTTTTACGTTTTTAATTCTCTCACTTCTGCATGTTTGCTCTTTCGTTTCAAAACTGATAAGTTTTAACTTACATATCACGTTTGTGATCACAATTTCATTCTTTTAGCTGAATTATTTGTTTTGTACGTTCTCTTTTTTTACGTCGATCTTCATTTATTTAATACATTGTATACAAACAATCAAGATATAATTACTTGTAGATATTCAAATTTTTTATTTCATCTGCATCCTTCATTTTTTTTTGCATCATAATTATTACATACATGTATACACATACTCTGAAACACATTATCTATTGACAGGTTGTCTTTGGTAGGTGGCAGTAATAGTCATTTTCATGAATAACGAATCAAAGGATTTATGATAATTTGATTGGATCCCACTGATTCCGCTAAAACACAGCAGCCAATCACATTACTGATAAGAGGCCTTTTACATTTTAGGGTGGGCCTGACGAGGACAGCTGTCTAGTTGTTTGGATGGGACAAAAAAAACACATGTAAAAGAATCCTTGGCAGTTGGAGTTTGATATAAGAGTAAACCGTAGCACCGCTGCCAGGGCAAAATTTCCCTCATAGCACACTGTATGGCATATGCCAGTCTTCATTAGCCCGTCTTCATTAGCCCAGTTTAAAAGCAGAACATTAGGACATTAAACTCCATTTCATTTCACACAATTTAGGGTTATTGCAACAAAAAAAGGGACGTTATACCCCATTTCGATTCATTAAATAATTCAGTGGCGATCAATCAAAATGTCCCCCTTTGTTCGCACATGCTCGAAATGAGAAAAATTGCCACCTACCAAGAGTCGACACAAAAGAGAATCAAGATGTGTTTCAGTGACTATTAATAATACAAATTATTATCAAGTCATTTTCTCCACAAAACTCATATTTTTATATTATAATTGTACAAACTGTATAGTGTGTTTTGGTTGTTATTTTTAGTTGTAAGTAGGACCTCCATTTTGTTAATAGATAGATAATTATTTTCATGTGTTGTTTTTTTTTTTTATAACGTTTTATTATGATTGATATATAAATGAATAATAAACGAAATTTTGATAAATCCTTTCAGTTGTTTAAAGTTTCAAAATCCTCACTGCTGCTAAGATTTTTGTCTACGCGAGTCTGAATAATCGCTTCAAAATGTGTGTATGGATAGCCACATCTGTCAATAAACCCTTCAAAATGTGTGTATGGATAGCCACATCTGTCAATAAACCCTTCAAAATATGTGTATGGATAACCACATGTGTCAATAATCCCTTCAAATTGAGTGTATGGATAGCTACATCTGTCAATAAACCCTTGAAATTGAATGTATGGATAGCCACTTGTCAAAATCTTAAATGATAAAAACCTTAGATTTTTTTCGATTGTTTTCTGTTCGTTCAAATCAGTTTTAATTGAATTTTCAATCATTATTATGGAGAAAACAGACTTGATGTTAGAGAATACTAAGACTATTGTCAGATATGTGGTGGTCTAGAGACAGCATTCATGAGTCCACCACTTCAAGGATTGGGGTGGGGGGTGGATGGCCGAATTGTTAACATGCCCTCGATGTATCACAAGGCCTGTCTGGCATGGTTTCGAATATCCGGTTGAACGTGACAAGGAGTAGGGTCCAACCTCGTGGGTTTTCTCCAGGTCCTCCAATTTCCTCCCACTGCTAAAGACCCCTTTATTGAAATAAAATTTAACGATATGTTAGTCCAGAAATGACCTAGTTTGTGCTGGAGGTTAAACCATATTTCTCTCTCTCTCTCTCGCTGTCTCAATGAATTGGACAATACAGGTGAGGTGGCAATAACCTTTGATGGACTTGCATGCTAAACAATAATTGTTTGAACCATGATGTAGACACTAAAGCCTATTAAATCATTTAATTTTTTGGCTTTGTCTTATAACCGTTGCACAAAAAGACAGCAAGGAAAGGACACCAGGCAAGTAGTCGGGTAGATTGTAGCAGTAATCAACAATCTAGCAGATCCAGGCTTTAAAACACCTAGAATTTCTTAGCAATTCAATGTTTGACATCCCGAGGTTGGGACCACAGTGGCTCAGGAGAAAGTCACTAGCTCACCAACCAAGGGGGGGGGGGGGTGCATGTAAAAGAACCCTTGACAGTTGGAGTGCAATGAAAAGTAGGGGGAAATGTTGCTGTTTGGTTAAAATGTTCCTCGGTACACTGTATGGCATATTCCTGTCTTCAATAACCAAGCCGATGCACAAAATTAGGACGTGAAACTCTATTTCATTTGATTTCTTTTTAAATCATCAATTGGATTTTATTACTTCATCCCGAAAACTAAGATGCGGAAGTGACAGACAAATTACATATTATTGGATGATTTGACAAAGAATGACCCCACTACAACATGACCTCATCTGGAACAATCTAAGATGCTAACAACGATACAAAATTTAGAAATATATAGTTTACTTCAATTATTTATAATGCCCCCCCCCCCCCCCCATGACCTCACACACAATCCAGAGACAACAAAAGTATAAAATTCTAAACGGAATTTAGATTGGTATTTTAACCAGATTGTGTCATATAAGGCCGTAGGTTTTCAAAACCAAAATATCAAATCCTCCCACAGCTCAGGTGCGGATCCAGGGGCTGGGGGGGGGGGGGGCCTCAGCCCCAGTGGGACAGGTCATCTAAACCACTAATGCATGCGGCACTCTGATGATTACCCTTTGCTCCAATATATCCCCCCCCCCCTAGACAAAATCCTGGATCCAGGCCTGCAGCTATAGACAACTATAATGTGTCAAGTGAACATTAAACCCCATTTCCTCTTGTTTTAGATTCTGTAAAAATCAAGCTGTTTTCTCAATAATATGACTTTATGGGTTTATAAATATTGGATGTAGAAAAAAAAACACAGTATATGTTCAATTTTATATAAAGCATCAACCTCTTATTTCAATTTCTGAAATGATTTTGGGTAATAAACAATTTCTGTTGTGTGTTTAAGCTTCTATAGAGATTGTGTGTCAGTGCGTGATGTGAAAGGGTACTATATAACTTAGTTAAACAAGGGTACCGGAAATCGTAGAAATTATTTTAAACATTGTGCAAATATTATAAGTTTAACTTTTTCAAGTTTGGTTGATAAAGTTTTCCCAAATTTGAAAATTACTTGTTATTTTGCAGGGAATTGGCCCTTAATGCTAAACAATATTTTTAACACTGTAAAAACATTGTAAGTTTCACATTTTCAAGTTTGGTTGATAATGTTTTTACCCTTGAATTTTCTCAAATATGAAAATTACTAGTTATTTTGTAGGGGATTGGCATTTGATCGTAGGAATATTTTTAACACTATAAAAATATTGTAAGTTTTACTTTTCAAGTTTGGTTGATAAAGCGTTTACCTCTTAATTTTCCCAAATGAAAATTTAATTTTTTTGTATGGGGTATTTCCCTAACTGTAATCAAGGTAGGTATAAACTGTCTCGTGCATAAAAACTGCCAGAACTTAGTAGTTCATAAGCTTTTTTTTTTTTTTTTTTTTTTAAAGTAATATCCAAAGTGTTCTGTGCCTATTACTTTGTAAAAAATTATATAAGTTTTCATTTTAACGCCATGCAAATATTTGAAGGCCTAGTATTTTTGTAGGCCTACTTCTCTATTAAATTATAGAGAAAAAGTGTCAAAGTAGGCATAATCTGCCCCCTGCATAACATAAGCATATATTTAAAAAAAATAAAAAAAATAATATATCTCTGAACTTTTTAGTCCTTTTACAATGTTGTAGTTGGATTTCTATAGTAAAAAGCTTTTAAATGCATGCCTATAAAAAAAATAAGTTTCTGTTGTTCCGTTGACACAACTGTGATGTAGTAAACTACTATTATTGTTATCTACAACATTAAGATTTGTTATCCTCCACAAATATGGTCTAAAAAAAAAGATAAGTATATTTATTTCACAATGTTGTAGTTAAAAGAGATTTCTATAGTACAAAGCTTTTAAATGCATGCCTATAAAAAAAATAAGTTTCTGTTGTTCAGTTGACACAACTGTGATGTAGTAAACTACTATTATTGTTATCTACAACATTAAGATTTGTTATCCTCCACAAATATGGTCTAAAAAAAACATAAGTATATTTATTTCACAATGTTGTAGTTAGAAGAGATTTCTATAGTACAAAGCCTATAAAAAAAATAAGTTTCTGTTGTTCCGTTGACACAAATGTGATGCAGTAAACTACTATTATTGTTATCTACAACATTAAGATTTGTTATCCTCCATAAATATGGTCTAAAAAAAAACATAAGTATATTTATTTCTTAAAACTTCTTTTTGCGATTTTGCTTTTATCCCTATATTGCATATAAAAAGAAAACAAAAAAAATAGTAAACGTACAAGTTCAAATAATGCATGCCTTTATCCCCATATTGCATGTAAAAATTAAAAAAATAAATGTACAAGTTCAAATGATGTAGGCACAGATCCCCAGGGGGTCGAAGCCCGGAATGGAAATCGTATCTACACTCCCCCTGTTGTGGGCTTTGTGACTTTGGCGCTTGCAAATTGTCACTACAACACTTCAATATGTAGATCTGTTATTGTTGGGACTCACCACCCCACCCCCTGAAAACCCTGGATCTCCCTCAGTCCCCTGTTTCTGTTAAATTTTATTAACCAAACTTGCTAAAGTGTTGCTTAGTTTATTTCTTAAGTTGAGAAAACAAATTCAGAAAAATAAATCTATTATGTTATTGATTGCTTTTATTTAAATTAGAAGTAGATTTGACACATGTTATGTTATCCATTTTGTAGAAAACACATAGATTTTTATTTTGTATTTTTTGAAGAAAATATTGTAAAAAAAAAATTACAATTTTAACAAGATTAAATGCTGGTCATAATTCTGAATTTTTTATGTTCATTTCTTATGTTTGTATGTATGTTCATCACTAACCACATAAAATGTAAAACAATTTCTGGAACTTTTTGTAAAATTCCTGAATATTTATTTTATTTTGTGCCATAGCGTTATGAGAGTTTCGGAGAGCTATAGGCTACCTATAAACAGTTCTTCCTCATTAATTTATAGATAATGAATACAGGATTACTTTATGGAGCAGGTGCCTGTTTCATGAAATTTTAACTAAGATAAAATCCAAATGTTAGTGATTTGATTGGATAATATTAGACTGATTTTAGTGCTTAGCCAACCAAAATTGAAGTATCTACTAAAATTTAAATTTGATCTTTAGTTAAGATTCCGAGAAACAGGCCCCAGAATTCTAACTCATTGAAGAAAGCATTTTAGAAAAGGCATTATTATAATGTTAAGAGTTAGATTTATGTCGTGCATTCTGCTCCATATCTTTTTTTTATTATCATGAGATCATATATGTTATGTCATAATTATATTTTAAAGGACCTAAATCAACATTCAACACAGTACCGTTGAGTAAGAAATTAGTTGTATTCATTTTATTTTCATATTTGGTTGGGTCGAAAATAACTGGTTCAATGATTAAAGATAATGTGGGCAGTTGTAATCTGGTGAAGAGTAGGTGAACACAGCACTGCTCAGGTTAAATTCTACCTCTCACAGTTGAAACCATTGTGTTTAAAAGACGGTAAACCCCAAGGGCATTATTATCAAAGAAAATCCATTAAATGACATTATTTTGATGTCAACGATCTTCATGCTGGGTTCATTTCTTAAAACATAAATGACTTGTTTTGCAGTATTACTTCATATCAAAAGAGAGTCGATCAAATATGTTTAAGATCTACAATTTAAATTTCTACCTTTTTTTAATACTTTAGTATGTATTTTGAGTAAAACAATCTGTTAGTAACTCAATATATTACTATATCATCACTCAGCTTCTAGTAAATCACAATATATTATCTCACCCTATTAAACATACATTATGAAAGATTTAGATAAAGAGCTAGCAGTTCTCACTATCAATGTTAAAAACTAGATACAGTAATATGAATTTGCTGAAAACTTCAGTCAAATTGATCCACCCTGAATCAAGTATTTAGCAATTGAATTTTGGGCTTAGACTCGATAATTACTAAAGTCGGTACAATAAGAAAACAGTCTCGATTATCCATCAAATAGAAGCCGACCGGATTCTAATCCATTAAATATCGCAGCTAGCGATGATATCGAGAGTTGACTATGGTCTGGATAAGTTAATTAATGTCTAATTAATAATTTGGATAACATTTCAGGCGTAAAGAAAGACCAGCAATTGGCAGATTTAGCTCTTGCATAATGGATGTTTAAATGCTGTAAAAACAAATTCCAGTGATCTGGAAAAGATCAAAATATTATCTTTCGAATTAGAGGTACCTATAACATTTATAATAACACCCGAATTTATGGATTTACTAAGTCTTGGTTAATAATATGTAAGGTTTCAGTACTTTCACAGGTATCTTTAGCAAACAACAACATTTCATCCCTTGTACAGGTATCTTTATGGAGCCAGTATCCGGGGCGGATCCAGGAATATTTTTAGCGTTTCATCATCGCTCAATTAAAATACCTGTAAGAGTATTGAAAGTTGCATGTAATATACTAAAAGTTAATCAATCCGTAAAGTTGTAATATTATGAATACTATAATTCATTTGAAAACAAACACGAATTCAAACCATACGTCACCATTGGACAGTACGCATTGATTTACTGAAACTTCACGTTTGAAGCAGTATAATAAATCATTTTATACACACATCACATTACACATACTGTCTGTTTTATCACTGAAACATCCTTTTTCAAATTAACGCAATCACCATTTTTTATTTAATAACTTTTTGAATCCCCATCGATCTAAATAATATTAGACCCATTACGATTTTAATATTTATATGTAGGTGGTGTATATCATAGCTACGCTTCCACAATCAGAGCTACCAGGTTTTGGAAGCGTACCGACGGTATAACCATAATGTTACAAACTTTAAATCGAAAAACGAATGTATTGTTTAATTTAAGGTAGCCTGCTTTGTGTATGTACATGTTTGGAGAAACCTTTTTCTGTAACTATAGCCATGTTTTTTTTCTACTATTTTATGAATGGAAATGTTAGATTATTTTAAGTGAAATGTGTAATAATAATAATAATAATAATCTGTACAGAATTGTACATAGATATACAGAATTAAAAATAAGCTTGCAAAGTTTTAAGTCTTTTTTTTAAATTTTTATACGCCCACATGGAAATGTGGTCATTGACGTCGTCCACAATTTCTACAGACTAGATGTATCAGCTGATTGTTTTGAAATTGATATATGTTGTTTGCATTGGTGGGATGCTGAATCCTTTTTAATTTCAATAATTTCAGTTAATTTCTTCTGGAGTTATGGCCCTTGTTTCCCTTTGAAAGTTACGATAACGCTCTAATGACAAGTTCCAGCATGGTTCCTCCTTGATGCAGGACCAAGGGGCTGGCAAGGGACACTGTATAGTCATTCGATGGGATGATAACCAAGGCCCCGTGTACACATTGCATGTGAAAGATCCCTTGGAAGTTTAAATTCAATATAAGAGTAGGCCATAGCGTTGTTAGTAGGAGAGAGGGGGGTGGTCTAGAGTGCTGCGCGTCAACTTCTAGCTGGCCGGTCACCTCTGGCTTGCAGCTGTCGTTTCGAGTCCTAGTGTGAGCGTATGTGACATGGAGATAGGGGCGCCTTCTCAACCTCGTGGGTTTCCTCCGGTTTCCTCCTACTGCTAAAGACTGCAAGCGAATTATTATAATAAAAATTGAAAACCATATATTAGTCCCAAAATGACCTTGTTTGTGTCAAGTGGGTGTTAAACCCCATTTCTCTCTCTATATTGTTCTTCGGGCAAAAATTCTCTCATATCACACTGTATGGCGTATGACTTTCCTCATTAGCCCAGTCAGAGCTAAACCCCATTTACATTTAATGACTTTAATTAGGTAGAGCAATAAACACATGGAAGAACAAATTGTAATTGATTTTGTTTAAATTTGGGCTTAAACATGTTAATATAATGAACTGGTTTATCTCCATTTGCCTGACAATGACAGCTCAGCTGGCTCGTCGTTTGGATGTGACGAAAAACCAAGGTCCTGTGTACACATTGGCGTGCACATAAAAGATCCCTTGACAGTTGTAATTGGAAAGTTTCCCTCATAGTACACCGTTCGGCATATGTTCGTCTTCATTAACCAACTTTGGAGCAGGACAGTAGGACGTAAAACTCCATTTCATTTCATATCTCCTTTAAAGTCTACATTCATCATTTAAGGCCACACATGTAAGATGCATTATGAAGGAGCTAAATTTGCCTCCTATGCAGGTCTTTATTTTAGGGGGGGTTGGGATGGCCTAGTGGACCAGTGGTCTAGAGTGCCGCGCTTCGACCTCTAGCTGGTCGGTCACCTCTGGCTTTGGTTTCGAGCCCTAGTGTGAGCGTATGTGACATGGAGATAGGGGCGCCTTCTCAACCTCGTGGGTTTCCTCAGGGCACTCCGGTTTCCTCCCACTTCTAAAGACCCCTACGTGCAAACGAATTATTGAAATAAAAATTGAAAACCATACGTTAGTCCCAAAATGACCTAGTTTGAGTCGAGTGAACATTAAACCCCATTTCTCTCTCTCTCTTTAATTTGGCTTCAAAATTTAAATGGATTTAAACATCTGTCAGATGTAAAAATTCAACAATAAAATGGTGAATCTTGGTCGTCAAGTACTGTTGCTACCATAATGAAAGATCTACACTACATCTTTGAATAGTCATAACTTAAAGGTATCAAAATATCAATAGTAGATGATCTCCCAGCTTATAATAATAATATTAATAATCTCGTCATTTTACAAGCCTGAGGCTTATTTTCAATTTGGCCCTTGGCACAGATCGTGCGAATAATTTCGATCATTTCTGCAGAAGGAAACCGAAGAACTCAGGGGGGGGGGGGACCTGCCTGATCAGACGAGAGACCGAATATCTCTCTGAATTACAACGATAAAGTTCTTGCCCTGAGCTGGAATTGAACCCTCGAAGCTACATCAAAGCATTGGTGGGAAGCCACCTCTCTATCCGACCAGCTTGGATTTTCAAGAGACCCATCAGCAGATTGCAGCATAGATACAGGTTGCACTGGTTTTTGAACGTATCCTGTCAGTGAGTGGATGGCAAATGTTAAAAAAACAATTCAGAGACATTAAACAAGTCCATCTTTTCTTTTTAACCCAGGGGCCTCCTTAATATTTACAAAAATCTTTAGAGGATACGATCACTTCCTTGGCTTCAAAAAAAGCAACCAACAACATTGTGTTTTTAAATTTTTATTTTCCCTCAAATAAGGCTCAGAGACTTTAAAGCTCACCGGAAAAGCTTTATAAAGGAGATGTCATTTTAGTCCTTCTCATATTCCAGTCTATATTTCTATTAGGCAGAAGGACTAAAAAATGTGACGTCATTTTAGTCCTTCTGCTCATATTCTAGTCTATATCTCTTTCAGCAGAAGGACTAAAATGATGTCACAACTTTTTTATTGGCAGAAATTTATGACTACTCACATAGAAAAACGAAAATCGCCAACGATGAAATTTATCTGTGGTCATGTTCCTGAAGCAACGACTGCGAGTTTAACAACATCTGGCCAATATATAGCTGCGCTATCTGCAGACACATGAACAGTAGCATTCAATCCGAGACTGTGACATAGCGAACCCCACAGAAACCTTGACATTGGACGAACCTGGAACTATGCAACTCGATTATCACAGGTAGACATCTTACCTTGAAAGCACTCGACATGGCAATTGCGACAACCAAGCAATCTGATAGACTCACAAGCGGGGCCTGAACTTACTGGGGTAATCTGAAGTAGTGCCGTAATATACGGGGTATTACCTGAAGGGCATGACAAGATGTACGTAGTTACAGTGAAATGACCTATGGCAGGTAACATTGACATTCAGGATCGTGTTATACCTATGGCATTCGGCAGATTTCCGTACCCTCCGTAACCCTACATCTAGACTAGGATGTATGTCAGTAAGTGATATGTACCTACGACCATACATTTGCATTGTGGCTAGTCGACTACCGATTTACTTTAACAGGAAAACGTGCTGCTTTTACAGAAAAGTCCAAAAATGGCAGCCATTTTTTAGTTTGTTGATATAATCTCCATGGGGGCAGCCATTTTTTATCCTGGTCCTTTAAAACTATTCCAAAATGGCGGAATTCGTCATACATACGACTCTAGACGTAAGGTACCGGAATCTGTCGAGATTTGCCGAGTGATACCTATGGAAAGGATATATTGACATACATTGTAATTACTTGCATTATTTAAAAAATTTATGAAGCTTTTTTCCAGTGAAATTTAACCCTCCAAATACACTACAATCATAATCAGATGTTCTAGAGGAAGTAAGTGTAACCTGCATCATGTATTTCTGAATTTTAATAAAATTATGATTAAATTCATTTTGCAAAAACTAAAATTTCTGTAACATATACAATTATTAGTCAGAATAATTAATCTTTGCTATTTGATGCCTTTGAGGATGGATCTGGTGTGATATAAATATACAAAATTATTTTTGTTGTGGTTTCCTTTTGTAAGTGGTGCAGAACTGAGGGCCTTGCAAGGCCAAGGGCTAGTTGTGAGACATAGCTCCAATGTCCTTCATAGCAAGGCATATGTCTGTCTTTATTAGCCCTATTTCTTGAGTAAATAAATTAAAGTCAAAAAACAACAAGAGTGCTCCCACAAAATCAGGCTCTTGGTCATTTTTCGAAAAACACTGGCAATTTTTTTCTTCTTTAAATTTATGGTAACAACCTATTGTAAAATTACAAAAAAAAACAATTCTACACACAACCAATCTGATTAAAATACAGATCTTTATTCCGTTCGTTTTTTTTATACTTTCAATGGCTGGTTGTAGCTATAGGTTGCATTAGAGGTCATACGAGCGGCTTTTGACCCTATGATGTCAGACATTTGATTAACCAATCAGCAATGATGTTTCTAGTGGATTACTCACAGTTCCGTGCTAAACATCCTAAAGCTCACCATAACAGAACGTTTCATTGGTTAATCACTCAAATCTTCCAGAACATGTCAATGATAACAACTCTTCCAGATCGTAGTGTAGTAAAGACAAGTAAAACAAAATTTTGAACTATAAAAAACAAAACGAAATAGGATCTTTGTTTTAATCAGATTGAAAGACAACTATTTAGAACCTAAATCTGTGTTTTGTCAAGAAGACGAGTTTGTTGAATTCTGTGATTGAGTTGTAGAGTTGTCTTCTCCTGTTATATTACTAATTTCTGATTGGCTGGATGAACTTTCTTCTGTTGATGCGCCTGGATGATCAGTCTTTTGTTTTTTCTTTGCGCGAGTGTCGGCTAAAACTTGCTCTATGGTTCTGGTATCACGTTTATTTTGACTGGATACTGTAAAGAAGGAGAATATTAAGAAAACTTCATTGGCTAACTAGTAGAATTCTGTAGCAATGGGTAACAAGCGGTTGCCATGCAAGATATTCCCATAGTTTGCAAGATTGGACAGAGAACTAAGGTAAAAAAAACAATTTTCGAACACTAAGGGGCCATAATCCAAGACACAACTAAACCATCAAAAACTGCTAGCTCACAACACCTGCTTTTAAGCAAGCTTGGTCTGGAGACACTTTAGAATATTGAAATCCTAATATTGTCTACAGTAGGGAGTTTTAGAAATAGTCTGAAACTTAAGACACTCAATTGAATATTCCTGAATGGTATTCTCTCCATCTCACAAATAATGACAATCAAATGAAACGGAGGATTTGTGGCTACATTCTGCATTAAGAAAAACAAATGACAATAAATGGGGTTTAACGTCCTACTGTTCTGCTCCGAACAGTGGCACTACAATCTACTCTTATTTCAAATTCCATCTGTCAAGTGATCTTTTATGTGCACACCAATGTGTACATGGGACTTCAGTTTTTGATCCCATTCAAACGACTAGACAGCTGTCCTTGTCAGGCCCTCCGTCCTGCATCACAGACAAGGGGGAACCACGCCAGAAAATCTATATGAACTTCCTCAGCCAATGCAGGGATCGAACATCCAACCTCCAGGCGAGCGAGCCATCATCCCACCCACTTAGCCACCCTGACTCCTGAGACAAACAAGAATCCCCCCCACCCTAGATATACAAGAATTAAAACAAGGGGGGATAACTCACCAAACCCGTATGATTTATTAGCAGTTAAATCTTGTGCAGCATCTTTCGCTGCCTCTTCACCAATCAGATGTTTATATTTATCACGATAATTACTGACTGGAACTACTTTCGTTTTACTACTCAGTGTATCTTCTAATTTCTGTAATTCCTACAAAATTATTTCAAACATTTTAATTTCTGTCCACTTTATACTAAATTATATCTATGTGTCTATAGGCCACTTTGGGACTAACATATGAAGAGTCCAGCGGAAGAACGATCAAAGTCACTTTTTCAACAAACCCCGGTTAATGGCACCATCTGGTAGCAAATTGCATAAGCTTTCTGTGGAAGAATCAATTTCAGGTAAAAATGATCTTAGTCACAGACTAAAACAAGTCCATTGGACCCTTTATTTAACCTCAATTTGCCTGAAAAGTTGAAGACCTCTTGGTTACCGAGCAAGTTTCTAACACACTAAGCCACCGCGGACCTCACCAAAACAAGTATCTTGATATGTATTAGGATGTGGTACTTATAAATTTAAACATGCATTATGCAAGAGCTAAAGCTGCCTACTGTAGGTCTTTCTTTAGGCCTGAATTGTTATCTAAATTATTAATTAGACATTAATTAACTTATCCAGACCATAATCAACTCTCAATGTCAACATTAGCCTGCGATATTTACTGGATAATGATCCCGTTTGCTGCTTTTATTCATGATTTAAACATGAAATGGATAATCACAACTATGTTTTTTATTGCACCGACTTTAGTAATGATGATCGAGGCTAGGCCGAAGTTTCAAACACTTAATTCTCGGTTCATATAGTGGTTCAATTTGACTGAATCTCCCATAATATATCTTTACTAAGATCTTGAAATAGGTCAGTCAATAAATAATATTGTTACCTTTTCTTTCGCTAGTTGTTTGGCTTTTTCAGGATCCCAGACCTCGCCACGCCTGTAAGCTAAAACTTCTTCATCTGATGGCGCAAACTCCTGCAAAATATTTACGTGACATGAAATTGGGTTTATCTTCCCTCCTCTGACTAGTAAATGAAGACGGGAATGCACCTTATAGTGTGTTATGACAGAAATATTGCCTGGGCAGCGGCGCTACGGCTTACTCTTATATCAAATTCAAACTGCTAAGGGATCTATTACATGCATGACTATACATTGTCCCCTACAAGGCGCTCTATCCTGCACTGCTGGGGTTTAAAATACACTCAACACAAACCAGATTATTTCGGGACTAGCATATGGTATAATTTTATTCCAATAATTTGCGTGTGTATAGGGGTCTTTAGAAGTGGAAGGAAACCGGAGGACCTGGAGAAAACCCATAAAGTTGGACAGACGACCCCCTACTCCTTGTCACGTACAACCCGGGAATCGAAAACCAATGGGGGGAAAATGGAGAAAGAGAAAATTGCTCTGAATGAATGCACTACATTCAAGGTATCATAAGGAGATGCAATTACTAATCTTAGTCCATGACACCATTTCATCTCCACTTAGTCTAGTGGTGGAATTGAAGACCACCAATCCTCAGGGCTCAGCATCAGGTAATCACTAACTGGTAGAAGAGAGAACCAGTAAGCCCCCCCCCCCCCAAATAATTTGGGCGTATGTACTCTTTTCTCCAGGTTTTTCGGCCCATGGACCCTCGCCTATAAGGAGCTAGGATGGAGCCCCCCCCTCCCCATAATCAAGAATTGCTTCCGCTGGCCCTGAGAATTAAATCAAAATATTTTACTTTTTTCCACAGCATCACATATCTGTCTTCTTCTTCTTGACCAAATGAAAACGATGTCAAACCAGCAACATCTGCTACTTCATGTCTGTAAAAAAAGGATGTAAATCTAACACAGGCTACACTCAGGACTAGACAATCTGGCACAATTTGGAACTAAAAGACTTGGGCTACACTTTGGCGGTGAGAGAGAGAAAGAGAGAGTGGAAGAGAGAGAGAGAAATGGGGTCATTTCGCATTTCGAGAGTAACATATGGTTTAATTTTTTTTCAATAATTCGCTTGCAGTGGGAGGAAACCGGAGGCCCAAAGAAAACCCAAGAGGTTGTACAGGCGACCCTACTCCTTTCACGTACAACCGAGGATGCAAAACCACACCAGTTGACTTAATGACATGCTTTACTATACAGTGCACACCTGCTAACCATTCGGCCATCATACCCTACGTCAAAATGATACTTCGGTGAAATACTTGCATATAATATATATTGAAGGCTACACTAGATTGGGCCAGTGGAGCGATAAGGGCACAGGATTTTAACGAGAATGTCTCAAGAGTGTGTGGGAATTTTCAGTTGTTCGGATGGGACAAAAAGAAAATGGTCCACATCCAACATGTGTACACAGGCATGTAAAAGAACCCTTGAAAATTAGATTCCACTGTCAAGGCAAAATTCACCTCCCTAACAATGCTAGCATTACATAAGTGTTAAGCCTGTTAAGGAGCTGTTAAATAACACAAAATTCCACAATGCTAAAGATGAGGTCTAATGACTTCATAATATAGTCAAAAAGACACCTAGCTTTATATTTTTATTTAAGAGAGAGAGGGAGAAACAGGATTCAACGTCCAATCAACACAAACAAGGTCATTTTGGGAATAAAAAAAGGGTTCATTTTTATTTCACTTCCGCATATGGGATTTTAGCTGTGGGAGGAAATTGGAGGACCCAAAGAAAACCCATGAGGTTGGACAGGTGACCCTACTCCTTGTCAAAACAAGTAGGGAATCGAAACCACGCCACTTTATTCCATCACAGACCATATAATCTAGTGAGCATTCATTAAACCATTCCATACCAAGGTGCCACCCCATCTTCAAATTTAAGTCTGGGAAACGTAATCACTTTGTAAATCTGTTAAATACTTACACAATAGCTCTGTAGACTTTATCTAAAGGTTTAAATTTATATTTTTCTTGTTTTTCATCTTTTATAAATTCATGAATAACTTTCTGTGTCTGCAACACAAAAAAAAAAAAGTTTTAAAGCAAAAAGCCCAATTCCTTTCCATGGTAATGAAATTTCTTGAATTTTTGAAAAACTTTAAGACTTCTATAAAGATTTTAGTGCCAATTAAAGTAGCGAAGTCCGTAACTCAATATCATCCAAAATCCTTAGCTCCTTTAAATTCTGAAATTTTCGTTTAGTTTTTACTGTTTGGTTAAACTGATCAAGTGTAATTTAAAACATATATTTCATTCATCGACCATATTTTTCAAATCGATTTTTAACAATACCTTCGTGCGAAAAACATCTAATTGTTTCTTTTCTTCTGACTGTTTCTTTTCAATCAATTTCTTTTGTTCTGGAAATATAAGAAAATTTATTATTATCAATATAGTTTAAAGAGAGAGAGAGAGAGAGAGAGAGAGAGAGAGAGAGAAATGGGGTTTCAATAATTTGCTTGCGTGTAGGGGTCTTTAGCAGTGGGAGGAAACCAGAGGACCCGGCGAAAACCCACGAGATTGGACAGGCCAACCTACTACTTGTCACATACAACTGGGGATTCAATAACACAACAGTTGACTCAATGACAGGCTTTATGATACAGCACGCATATGCTAACCATTCGGTCATCCAAACCCTCAACTACTTATAGATGCAATATATTAGATTTAGATAAAGAGCTGGACGTTCTCGCTATTACAGGTAAAAAATAAATAATTAGAATGAACATATCGAAAATTTCAGTCAAATTATTTAATTCTGAGTGAAGTCATGGACCCTCGTAGTCGGCAGTCAACATGTTAATGGAGGCTACATTTCTTATCTCAAGATCCAGAAACATATGGTCGAAAAATGAGATACTTTAGCCTACCGGTAGTAGCCTAGGCCTATACATGTATAATATACATTAGCCTACTGTCTCAGTTCCAGATATAGTAAGTAGGCCTACCCCTAAAAATTTCTGTCAACTCTTCTTTATCCTATTGACAGTACATGGGATATAAAATTATATACATTGTCATACCTTTAGTCTGATTTATTTTCTGGTTTTTTTTGTATTACTTTATTTTATTTATTTGTTTTTAAATTTATTGTTGAGATTTTTCAAAGCTGACAAGAGTTGCTCCCCCTGAATGCAAGGTGCTTGGAAACGCACGCATGAAAGAATCCTGGAATTTATGAATTTATTTCCTCACATTTTATATTTTTCTATTAAATTAAAGAAAGTATGGCCCTTAGTTACCTCTTGCTTTCTTTTTCTCCGCCTCATCAACCGTTGGGGGCTTCTGCATAGATCCTAATATTGACCCCAGCAAATCCATTTTTATGTTTTCGTCTGTTCTGATGTGCCACAATAGATTTTTCCAGAAGACTATTTTCCGTCCGAGTTAAACAAATATCAAGAAAATAACTAAAACTTAGACAGAATCATCTAACAGGTGTGGTAAATAGAACACTTTTAAAAGAAAATTAACAGATATAAAACAACGGGTCATCGGCGAAGGCCATTTGTGGAGCATCATAGCATAGAAACGTCCTTGACGGAAAGGTCAGCAAGATGGCTGGCATGAGTTTGCTGCGACCAGTCCTTCATCGGGCAATCCGAGCCTCTCTAATTCAGCAATGGCAAAATGGTACTTTGCGATTGCCTACTCTTTCAGGAAAGGCTGGTACGTAATTTGAAAGCAATAAAATGACAAGGCGATAAAAGAATGCCGAATAAACAATTAAACATTCTGATAATTATTTATCCTATCTCCTCAAGGTTCAAAACAACATCAACGCATGAACAATTTAATTTGCCATTTATTCTTTTCCCACCACACTTAGAAATAGAATCTAGTTGAGAAACTACAATGAAACAGGCATTTAATACTAGCTGACACAAGTCCAAATCATCTCTTTTCAATTAAAACAGTGAAGCCATTGCTAACTATTAAATATTCGAAGTTTTGAAGTACCGTATGATGGCGTATGAATTTCAATTTTGCATAAAATGGTTATTCTGAATGGGTCTGTGGTGTGGAAAAAGTTTTGAATTGTTTAAGAGCTAAATCTGAAATGATTATTTTTCGCTTTAGATGCTATATAAACTATTATTCCAACATTTGTTCACATGACAAGGCTATATTATATAATCAACTCTCTAGAACACTGTTGCGATTGTTAGAACAATGGTTCTCAAACTTTTTATCGGGGCCTCCTTGCAATCCTTAATACAAATTTGCGATAAGTTTAAGGAAATTACCACAATTTAAAAGTTTAAATATTCATTTAGGACATCAATATGTACATAAAATTCACCTATGCATCAACATTTTCTAAACGTTTTTGTTATGCTTGTTTTTTTAGCATTGGTAAGGGGAATGGCAAGTCATGGACCTCCTAAGATCCCAATGCACGCTAGTAGATATGAATGGAATGGATTCAAAGATGATTTGGTAAGTTTGGTAGTGGTACATTTAAAGAGGTGGTCATTTCCTCTTCAGTCGTCGCGACCATCTGGCTCAAGGCATTAAGAAGAGACTGAGGTCCCATGTACATATATTGATGTGAACAAATCCCTTCCCAGTTGGCATATCATCTTTATTAGCGTGGTGAAGAAAAGTTGCACAATATTAAATCTCATTTTATTACAACTTGGGTTATCATATACTATGGCAACCATTGTTAGGGTGACCCACGCCAACAAGAAATTTCATCCTACAGACAATATTTGGGGTTTATTTTAACATTATATGATAAGGCTTACCATAAAAGCTCCATTCATCAACAGTGAGAGTCTGGTCACATTCAATTGTTAAGGATTATAACCATTTGGAAATATTTTATAATTGGTTCAAAATCTACCCGGCTACCATTGTCAAGGTAGTGCGAATAAGAGTTATGTCCCTTGGCTGCAATTAAAATGAGGAATGGGCACCACGGGCGCCACTGAAAAACGAAATAATTTTATCGCAGTCGGAAAACATTGTTTATTTCCTTGCTGCGAAGTAACGGAATACACTCCACGAGACGCTCGAATTTGACATATTATGTACGCATGCACAAACTCTTAGTTGTTTCAACAATACACCCATGCCTTCAAATATCTTAATATTAACGGTTTATTATGCTACAGTTGAAATTAAAATAAACGTTTAGCTGGATATGAAACGATCGACATTTGACATTGTTTGAAGATTAGCCTAAATGTATTAAAATGAACAATGCTCTCATTTCTGTATACCCACAGACACTGGTCTGTTTATAATGGCATGTTATACAGAGGGAGCGAGAGAGAGGGATGTATGATGTTTCATATCAAGAGCATTAATGCCGCTTTCTTATATGCGCCACAGTGGGGCAGTTATTAGTTTATTTATCAAACCCAAAGCCTGGCACTCTATAAGAAATACAGGAATTTTAATATCTAATGAAATGCTTTGGGTTAATCGATTTTCTGCGCCAAAATCACCAAGAAAAGTCTTAATATGGTTGGCCATATAAGTTACAATTGCGGCATTGTGAAAAATGATATTAAACCGGTTACCATGAAATGGCGTTAGCAGTAATTTTGAAATTTCCAAGGAATTTAAATATGACTTGAAAGGAAAATAACAACGCGACGTTTCGTCTCCACCCTGAATAAAGGCCTTACAGATTGTTCGAACCAACGAACACACCCCGGTTCGTTTGGCAAAAATGACGTGGCGGTTTTGAACGTCTGGGCCGAGAATGTTTTAAAATACAGTTCTTCAAATTTTTTTAATTCCAGAACACTTTTATCCGCCAAACCAGTTAATAAATGCAGTCCACAAAAGAAATGATTAATATTCATATGAATATTTCGCTCCGAATCTGATAAATCTGACCAGTTTTCTACTAATTTAGCGCAAATATTGCCTCTGTATTGGGTAAATAAAGAATTGAATAGCTTTTCGGTGCTGGCTCTGTCTGACATGGTATTTTTAATTTCGAAAATAACGGATTTACTAAAATCTCCAGCAATTTCAACGAGATCTGCTAGAATTTCTTTTATTGTCGTTAATGTAGTTTGCGCAGATTTATCAGCCATTTCACGAAGACCAAGAATACGTATGTGTCGAGTCAGCGGTTATTGCGTTGGTATACCGAATTTAGAGCCAAATTTTGTAGTTTCGTCTGTATAAAGGGTGGTATTTTTCGCCGACTTCAAGGTTTCCGAAGCATGTTTTAAAGATACACTGACGCGCTCACATGATATTCTTTGAACTGAAGATTTTGACGGAGTGTAATTAGATTTTAGTCCCGCGACAGCCAAACATGCGGTTATAACCGCTGCTCCGTTACCATTGGAAACGTTTAGATTTTTAAGTTCCTTGACCAAATTATGGCATTCTGCTGTGTATCTTTGATTTTCGACATCATACAAAATTACTTCGTTCTTCTTAAGAGGTGTGGACTTGCAACCCATTTTTTTTACCTGCCAATTGTTTTTTATTTTCATTATTAGCCTTCATGCGTAACATTTCATTTTTAGTCTTCCAAAGTAGATTTTTTTAACAGAGCGATTGTGCTTTTATGACACTTTCACAGTCGCCGCAAATACTTATTTTTCCTATTTAAATCAGTCAAGGTCGCATCGGCAGATGTCTGAGTCTCTCTATTTATTAAATTAATTTCACTAGTATCTGCCGATGGAGTCTCGTCCACTATCCCGGGAAAAATGGGGTGTCAAGAAAATCGTCGTATAATTTCATACATTTATTAGACTTAGCCTTACTTTTACCCAGCTTCCTAGTCTTTGGCGTCAAGTCTATTTTTAATATATTGGTCTCCAAACGTCACACAGTCGTCATGTAAAGCTGTTATGATAGACCGATGCTCCGTAGTTGTCGGGAATTTTTTTAACAATGCCTAGTGTAAGCCTATTTGTAAGCCTATTTGTGATTTTTGCCATGGGTATTTTGGTTACAGTGCTCAAATCATAGGGGTACTTGTCCAATCCAATGCTGGATAGCAAATCATCGGTGGACGCCATCTTGCAGGGCTAAGTCTCAAATCTAGAACAAAATTTAGGTCCGTCGATCAATGCTTATGGCTACAAAATAATCAAATAAGATACTATGAGTATGAAAATAATTTTAACTAAGTTACCGGAAAGTGTCTGGAAAATGAGGACTACAAATAAAATTTCGTTTCGGTTATTTTCCGGTTGTAAATAATTCTGCGTATTTAGAGCTAGTAAATATTTATTTCCTAACTCATACAGCGTGGCACGTAAACCAAGGTTGTAACTACTAAATAAAAGTAAATCCCAAAAGGCTGTAATGAGTTTATCCCGGCGGTCTCTCAAACAGGAAAGTTAGAAATAAAACGAAGCTATTACAGCTAGCTCTGTACCGAAATCGATAAAATTCCCGAAATGAAAAATTAAATCAAGAATTGCAATCGAAATTTTTATTCACGTTCTCGATTAAATAAACACGAAAGTCGAAGCGCGTAACGAGTTAATTTTTACTTAGCTTTATATGCCAATACATGTTTGTATAATATCCACTCGTAAAGCTATTTGTGACGTATATTTGCTGCGACCTCCAAATTCACGTGCGCGATACTACATTTTGCTCAGTCGAGAAAATACACACGAAGAGGCGGTACGACAGATAAGTGGGTCAGTTTTTATAAGGACAAATATTGTAGGCCGTGGGTCACTCTACCATTGTATGGTCTTTTTGTGCAGAGGTGAGATTTGGTTGAAATTATGCTGTTGGCTGATTTTGTACGACTGAGAATTTAGTTGAATCTGCAGGTACCTCCATTTTTGACTGACAAGCTGTTCTCTTATTCCAATCTGTATCAGGCCCTTCAACCTGTGTATTCATTGGCCCGCATGTAAAAGATCCCATGACAGTTGGAATTTGATATAAGAGTAGGTCATAGTGGCGCTGCCCCGGTAAAATGTTCCTCATAGCATACTCTATGGCATATGCCCTTCTTCATTAGCCCAGTCAGAGCAAAATAGTATTAGTAGGAGGTTAAACCTCATTTCATTTCACTTATCCGGTTTGTGTGTGGTGCAGTCCTCTTTCTCTAAGTAATCCTCTTTAATAAGATCTTATTTTCCAGAATCTTTTTCTTTGGATTGGATTAATACCAATTGGATTAGTGGTTGTATATGCTAACATGGCTATTGGTAAGTTAGACCTAGGGGTTATATTCTGTATCACCTAAATATTTAATCTTTAAGAGGCATTTGTTTTAAAAGCTACCTTATTTTTCTTGGATTTTTTTTTAACTATAGGTATTCTACCAAAGCTCACTTTCGGAATGTGTACATTTGTATATTTAATGTGCATTTTATTCCAATTCTCTGGATGTACATGACAAGGAGAAGGGTCACCTTTCCAACTTTGTGTTTTTTTCTCCGGGTTCCTCCCACTGCTAAAGACTCCAACGCGCAAGCCAATTATTGAAATAAAATTGAATAATAGGTTAGCTGGGAATGATTTTGTTTGTGTCGAGTGGACTTAAGACTGAAGACCTCCATTTTTCTCTCTCGCATTTTCTTCCCTGTATTCATTAGCCACGTTCTACTATAGAAAAGTATAAAAAAAATAATTGTAGGTAGGAAGAAAATAGAGAGAGAAATGTTGCTTAACGTCTACTCGACAGAAACAAGGTCATTTTTGGACTAACATGCAGTTGAACGGGCACCCTACCTCTTGCACAAGAAGTGAATCAAAACCACGCTACCTGGCTTTATGACAGACATTGTGATCTAACGCGTACGCATTTAACCTTTGAACCCCCAGAACTAAAACTGGATGTCAATATTATTTGGTATATTTTTTCAGGTCCAGCAGAATTAAGAGATATACCAGAAGGATACGAACCAAAACACTGGGAATATCACAAGGTAAAAATCTTATTTTATCATTATTAATATAAGGCTGTATGCCAGTTCACAAATCATCGAAATATTGGCTAGTACAATCCTGGTCTTTCATTTTCTTTTTATAGACGTGCATCCTTGACAGTTGGAATTCGATATAAGAGTAGGCTGTACTGCCGCTTTCCACGCAAAATTTCCCTCATAGCACACTGTATTTCATGTGCCCATCCTCATCTGGGATCGTAGCCAGCTTGCTGGCAGAGGGGGGGGGGGCAGGCCAGCTGATAGGGGGTCTGGAGGGGTCACTCTCCCTGGCCACTTTTTGTCAGGGACCCTTAGCTACGGGCCTGATCCTCATTAGCCCAGTCGGTGCAGAATAGTAGGACATTAAATTTCATTTTATGCCAGTCCACACAAACCAAGGAAACATTGGCCATAGACCTGTTATTTTATTTTCTTTTTATAGATGTGTATTGGTTTTTATAATAACACTCTCAATACACATAAGATCTAACATATACGACACTTACTAACTAACCAGATGATCCGGAATGGTTTTCCCTTGTCAGTACTGCAGGACGAAGTGGTTGGTAATGAAATCTCTGCTGGTTCAGATGGGACCGTGGTTTATATTACTTTCCTGACAAGGCGGGAGCCATGGAAACTCAGTGAGTAGGAGGTTCTGTGTTCTATCCGTCTTCATTTGCCCAGTCGGTGCAGAACAGTAGACCGTTAAACCCCAATTCATTTCATTTCTTTTATGACAAGGGGGTAACCACACTGCTAAATAAAAAAAATAGTGAGGTACTTTCTCGTTCAACACCAAGATCAAACCCGCGACCTCCTGGTTAGTGAGGCAGCACCTTACTCATTAGTTAAAATGGCTCCAAAATGATTAAATATAAACAAACAAATTGTCAAAATGGTTCCAAAATAAATAAAAAATACAAACAAATTGGCTATCACATTTTTATTAAATTTTATATTTTAGGGCCCGATACAGAGATGGTTTGCTAAAAATATTTATAATGAACCAGAAAACGAGTATGAAAAGATTTGTAATTCATTTTATCATGAAGGTGAAGAATTGAAAATGAAGTAAGTTATCAATTTTTATCGTTACAAATCTGATTCAAATAAATTGTTAATTTGTACAGACATGCAAGTTTGTTGACATTCGATGTTTTCATTTTATCTGCACACGAATGTGTGACTAGAACTTCATTGCTAGGGCGTCTGTCCTCTGGTTTCATCCCACTGTTTAAGACTCCTACGGGCAAGCCAATTATTGAAAAAAAATTAAACTATATGTTAGTCCCTAGTTTGTGTCGAGTGGGCGTTAAACCCCATTTCTCTCTCTCTCATTGCTAGGGATGCTATCTGATACACATGGAATTGATGTGTAATCAATGAAATGTGATAATCTTAGAATAAACATGTTTTTACTTCAAAAATATAAGTTTTATAACATGGTAGTAACTTAATTCAACAGGCTTTTAAACTGTACTAAAAATAGTTCTTTTTCAATAGTCAGACATTGTAATTTGCACCAATGTGCAGCCATTTGTATACGGAATTTCCTGTGCAATTAAAAGCATGTAACATGATGGTGGACATTTTTGCATATTTTATTTGGTTTTGTGCTTAGGGGCCTGTTTCACTAAATTTTATCTAAGATACAATCCAAATTTTATTAATTCTATTGGATAATATTAGATTGATTTTAGTCATTTGGATTTTATCTTTAGTTAAGATTTTGAGAAAACAGGGCCCTGGTCTTTGAAAAAAAAAAAGTTTTTAGATTTAGATAGAAGTGTATCGTTCTCTTGTAATAACAATCTACTAACAATTGGTTTTTTTTGCAGGAAACTTGAAGCTAGAATGATGGACTTGATGCAGACAAGAGCTGACTATAAGGGCTGGTACTACTTCCCAGTAGATAAGAACAAGGTTGATAGGGGACGAGAAATATATGAAGATATGAAACATTAACTGTAGTATTAAAAATTGAACATAGTGAAAATCACCAGTTTTAAGAAACCTGTTTGAGAAATATATGAACATATAAAACATTAACTGGGCTATTTGAAATTGAACATAGTGAAAATCACCGGTTTCGAGAAATATATTAAATATGCCTGGAAAAAACCTGTTTTTCAATAAATAATTTGTTGAATTTAAGGAGTTAATATTTTATGGCAGAAACTGATCCTTTTTTTTATTTGAAGATTTTTATATTTAAAAGAATAATTTAAAATATTTGATGGAAACCTGACAAGAAACCTCAGCAGTGAAACAAATTTGTGGCGATGCATAAATTTTATGGTGAAAATAATTATGAAGAATTTATCAGTGGACATGACAGTACATATTATCAAAGTGTGATTATAAAAACTAAAACCAAAAATTAACGCTAGTTAGAAACATGTTCTAGCAGGAAATTAATACTATCAAGAAAGGAATTAATGCTAGAGAAAGGAATTAGTGCTGGGTAAGATTTAATGCTAGAAGAAAGAAATTAACCTTCTCATCTAAATATTTTGTTTTATTATCTTTATATTCAGTTCTACTAGAAACATATTTTAGTATGTATTTGAATTTGAAAGAATAGATATAAATGATATTTATTATTTTGAAGAAAGTATTGTAGGTTGTTTTGTTCTCTGTATTACATCAATCCGGTCTGAAGGCCACAAAATTATTTTTGTAACTGCACTGGAATGCTTGTGGGTAACCATGGTGATTCAGTGTGTAAGACAATGGCTCACTAACCTGGAGGACCTGTGTTTGATCCATGCGTTGGCCGAGAAAATTCATCAGGATTTTCTGGCGTGGTTTCACCTTGTCTTCAGTGGGGCAGGACAAAGGGCCTGGCAAGAGACAACACGTTGTTTGAGTATGACTTTAAAAACAAGGTGTTGTGTACACATTGGTGTGCATGTAAAAGATCCCTTGACATTTGGAATTTGGTATAAGAGTAGGCCATAGTGCCGCTGTCCGAGCAAAATTTCCCTCATAGCACACTGTATGCCTGTATTCATTAGTCTAGAATGAGCAGAACAGTAGGATGTTTTAAATTGTGTGGCATATACCCGTCTTCCTTAGCCCAAACAGAGCATTTGTATTATACTGCAACGTTTCACAGTATACATTTAGTTGACATTGCGATTGTATTCAAACCAAATATTCTAACATTATACATGTCAGTCAAATGTTCAATGCCCTGTAAGAATTAAAATGATTATCCTGCTTCGAATGAAGTTAAAAGAGGGATATTGTAATGTGTGCTGTACATCCTTCTGCCACAATTTCGCTCTTGATTTCGCTTTAAGAGCAGATCTCATAAACCATGCATGTTTAAGAATCCTTGAGAGATGGAGTACATGTATGTGGAAATACCGCTTCGCTGTCTTCAGTGGAGGTGTCAAACCATTCAGCCACCCATACTCAATGACCGAAATGAAATGGGGTTTAACTTTAACGTCCTACTCCGACTGGGCTAATGAAGATGGGCATACGCCATACAGTATGCTTTGAGGGAAATTTTTATTGAGCAGCCGTACTATGCCCTACTCTTATATAAAATTCCAACTGCCAATGGATCTGTTACGTGCACACCAATGAATACATAGGACCTTGCTTTCCATCCCATCCGAATGACTTACATCTGTCCGTGTCAGGCCCTCCTTCCTGCACCACTGACAAGGGAAAATCATGTCAGGAAATCCTGACGACATTTCTCGGCTAATGTCACCACGGCTCCCTACTCAATGACAGGCCTAATCATCTACAATTTTACAGTCAACCCAACTTCCCATTTATTTAAAGCAAGAGAGAGGTCATTTAGGGACCAATCATTTTATTTCAATAATTTACTTGCGCGTATGGTTTTCAGCAGTGGGAGGACTTGGAGAAAACCCACTAGGTTAGACAGACGACCCTACTCCTTGTCACGTACAACCGGGGGAATCAAAACCATGCCAGTTGACTCCATGACAGACATAATGATACAACGTGCACATGGTAACCATTCGGCCACCCAACCCCCATCTATTTAAAAGAAGAAAATAAACAGTTTAATAGAAAATGTATTTTAATATGGAATGATATAATAGACAATCAAATATTTACACAGTATTATTTAATCATCAATACAAAATAATAAAACTGTATCGCAAAACAAACACCAAACTAATCCGCTCATATGTCAATTAATCATGAATATATAATAAAACTGTATCGCAAAACAAAACAAACACCAAACTAATCCGCTTATATGTCATGAAGTGAATTAATAAAGTATATTCACAATATTATTTGGGAGAATTCTTTGCAAACTATAATATTACGAAATTTTGTCAACATTTGGCAGACGATATAAAACGGGATAAAATCAAAGGCGAGCACCACCTGTAATCAGAGTTACAATTTTTTGATGGGCCTATTTTTCATCAGATTGAATCCATGGCTGGAGGTTGATAGTTTGATTTGGTTTGTTCAATTAAATAATCGATTTGAGTTCATTTTAGTGGTGAAAAATATAAAATAACACAGAGGCTTCAAGTCCTGTACTGCACACTAAAATTACTTGTCACAGAGGCTTCAAGACCTGTGTTTTATTATAATTATAATGCTTGAGATCTCGGTTATAAAAAGCGTTCATTTGAAAATAGATTTACATTGATCACCATTGTTCTAGAAACATCTTAAGAGTAACATTTTTTCATCCATTAAGATATTTTTGTGTTTTGAAAGTAAATTGCCAATATTCTACTTGAAATTGGATGTCCTTTTAAGCAAATCAACTTTTTAATTTTATAGGATCTATTAATAACCTTCAAAACGTCAGAAGGTAGGGTAGTTAGTTTGATATTCAATAAATGTTGTCATTATGCAAAATAAGAATACTTATTAAATTAAAATACGATAGAAATGGAAACATAAATAAAATATACATCAATACATATGCAAGCTAGAATTGTTAATAATTAAAACTTAAACTTACTACAAGCTCGAGTTGTTGGTAATAATTAAATATACTACAAGCTAGAGTTGATAATAATTAAACTTAAACATACTACAAGCTAGAGTTGGTAATAATTAAACATACTACAAGCTAGAGTTGTTGGTAATAATTAAATATACTACAAGCTAGAGTTGGTAATAATTAAACTTACTACAAGCTCGAGTTGTTGGTAATAATTAAATATACTACAAGCTCGAGTTGGTAATAATTAAACATACTACAAGCTAGAGTTGTTGGTAATAATTAAACATACTACAAGCTAGAGTTGGTAATAATTAAACATACTACAAGCTAGAGTTGGTAATAATTAAACATACTACAAGCTAGAGTTGGTAATAATTAAACATACTACCAGCTAGAGTTGGTAATAAATAAACTTAAACAAACTACAAGCTAGAGTTGGTAATAATTAAACATACTACAAGCTCGAGTTGGTAATAATTAAACTTAAACATACTACAAGCTAGAGTTGGTAATAATTAAACATACTAGAAGCTCGAGTTGGTAATAATTAAACATACTACAAGCTAGAGGTGGTAATAATTTAACATACTACAAGCTCGAGTTGGTAATAATTAAACATACTACAAGCTAGAGTTGGTAATAATTAAACATACTAGAAGCTCGAGTTGGTAATAATTAAACATACTACAAGCTAGAGGTGGTAATAATTAAACATACTACAAGCTCGAGTTGGTAATAATTAACATACTACAAGCTCGAGTTGGTAATAATTAAACATACTACAAGCTCGAGTTGGTAATAATTAAACATACTACAAGCTCGAGTTGGTAATAATTAAACATACTACAAGCTAGAGTTGGTAATAATTAAACATACTACAAGCTAGAGTTGGTAATAAATAAACAATCTAGACTTGTTGGCAATAATTTAACAATCTAGACTTGTTGGCAATAATTAAACAGTATTTTAAGCCTAAATATTTTGTTTTTAGGTCTACAAAGCTTATATAGCCTACGGCCTCGCAAAGTTTAAATCCAACACTGCTAGCAAAATATCTATAAATAGAAACTAGTATAAACACAGAAATAAGGAGAGTTTAGGAGAGTCATCAATTGAGCATTAGGATTATTTTGATCAAAAGAAAGAAATAGATTTACAGATTACTATAATATACACAATAATTAAACCAATACAGAATATCTCAACTTGTGACAAAACTTGGATAAATAAAAGCATTATGTCATATTTACATCAAATATAATGTGTATTAATAACTATGACCGACCTCTATTTAAGATCTCATTTAAATATACTTCACAAATACAGATATGATGAGGTTGTAAAATTTATTGTAACCTTCACAGATATATGGGATGTTGCATCAGGTGTTCTAGAAAGAGTAAGCATACCCTGTCTCATGTACAATACCTATAATAAATGGGGTTTAACATCCACTGATACACAAACTAGGTCATTTCAGGACTAACATATGTTTTAATTTTATTTCAATAATGGCTTACATGTAGGGGTGTTTAGCAGTGGGAGAAAACGGAGGGTCCGGAGAAAACCTACGCGGTTGGACAGGTGACCCTACTCCTTGTCATGTACAAGCGGGGAATCAAAACCACTCAGTGGATTCAATGACAGGCCTTATGATACAGCATACACACGCTAACCGTTCAGCCATCCCCCCCCCCCTCACTTACATTTAAAAAGTGGGGTTGTGTTGCTGAATGGTTTAATGTTTACACTTCTGATAAATGGGTCAAGTGGTGTGGTTTCGATCCAAACTTGTACGTGA
Source organism: Patella pellucida (assembly GCA_917208275.1). Taxonomy (NCBI): domain Eukaryota; kingdom Metazoa; phylum Mollusca; class Gastropoda; family Patellidae; genus Patella; species Patella pellucida. The sequence continues at coordinate 65,526,418 of OU795042.1, read as the reverse complement.
CAAGTATTAGGGTAGCCTTTCCAGCGTCATGAGTTTTTCTCTGGGTCCTTCAGTTCCATGATTTCCCCTTGTCAGTGATGCAGAAGGAGGGCCTGACAAGGACAGCTGCCTAGTTGTTCAGTTGGGAAGGAAAACCTGAGGTCCCGTGTACACATTGGAGTGCACGTAAAAGATCCCTTGGAAGTTGGAATTTTATATAAAAGTAGGCCGTAGCGCCACTGCCTGGGGAAATTTCCCTCATAGCACACTGCATGGCGTATGCCCGTCTTCCATTAGCCCAGATTAGGTGCATAATAGTAAATAAAACTACGTACCGGTATTTCAAGCATAGTAAAACTAAATATTCAAAGCATTGAGAAAGAATTCAAGCATTATACAAAATAACAAAAACAAACCCCTCAAAATCAACAAATACTCCTTAAAAGGGAGGGATTTGGCGCAACGGTTAGAGAGTAGGATTTGTAACCTAGCGGTTGCAGGTTCGAGACCCGAATTGTGCGCCGAGTTCTTGTGTCCTTGAAAAAGACACTTCATCCCTGCATTCCAGTCTACCCAGCTGTAAATGGGTACCGGTAGGATGGTGTATTTGACACAAAAAACTGTTGCGCTCCTTGAAACTTCAAGTTGAAGCTGCATATGTTGGAGCTCTTTCTAAGAGTTGTAAAGGGAGGTAATCAGACTTACCTGAATCCTAGAGACCGGGATAGTAATTGTGTAGCGCTTTGAGCATAAACTTAGGTTGTGGATATAGCGCATTATAAATGTACATATTATTATTATTATTATTAAAAACATAACCATTACAACATGTATTGCATGTTTGATCTCTGTAGAATTACTGGTAACAAAATACAAAGCAATTATACAATAAATTACAAAATGATGTCATGAGTATTCACAGAAACAAAAAACATAATCAAATAATTTACGTTGAATAACAAACTGAGAGATGATAAAATCTTAAACAAACCCGAACGCAAAAATATTTTGAGGATAAAATCTTTAAACCCAAGCGCTAACGTTATATTTACAAGAATCTTTACAATCCAATTTCCTCTACCCTTTTTTTTAATTATATTTTTTTCGCGATGAAATAGGATGCAAAATTTTGATTCAGATTGGTATGAAGCATGGATGATGCTTTGCCCGTAGGTTCCGGACATGTCCTTGGCAAACGTCCGGCCAGGAATACGCCCAATCGGACATTAAGATTTTGTGAATCATATACCTTACATCAGAAATATTTGTAGTTTAAATCTATTAAAGGGAATGGAAGATCATTGACCCCATTTTCAGACTTCTAATGACCTAATTCAGGCCTCTGTTAACCCCAAATAAAAACGTTCGACAAACAGTTTGAACCATAGTTAATCTTGTATCCTATCAAATCAACGAAATCCATGCCTTCTCCTGCTGTCCTGTGCAGAAAAAATTTGTTTTACACTGATCTCCACTTTTAATTATCAGATTACCATAGATATACACACACATATATATTATCTTATCAGAACTCCCACTAAACAACAAAATATTATTCCATATTCATAATAAAAATCCCAGATACACCTTTAACAAAAAAACTAGAAATCTAGATCTAGGCTGGTTCGTACAAAATAAGTTCGACTTTCTAGCAAGCTTCATCAAGTCAAGTTGTGATCAGGACTGGTTGATTCTTGTCATGCAACTGAACGGTCTATAGAAAGAGAAGAGAATGCGATCGTTAACAAGAGCCTTGCACGGTTCTAGCATTTATACAATAATAAGCCATGTCGTTTTATAAGTTTCTAAAAAATGTACTATAGGTATAATTTGTATGTATTTCATTTGATGTACACACATATGACCGCCCATGAAGGCACAAGTAGATTAAAATAAACATAATATATATATTTAACATTTTTACATCTTTCAAACCATTTATACATCACCATTAACACATAAAACAAACTAGATTAGTGGATAAAATGCTGGATATATAATGACACATAGACAGACATGGTACGCATTTCGACTTTTTATATATTTACATGTACATGGGGTGATACTATATACCAGAAAACACTGGAAAAACACTGGAAATCACCAGAAACAACCGGAAAACGCCATATTATACTGAATACCAGAAAACACCAGAAAAACACTAAATAAGGGAAAACAGGGGACCAGGCTGTTTTCGGGTATTTAGTGTGTTTTCCGGTATTCTATATAACATGGTGTTTTCCGGTAGTTTTTTGGTGTTTTCTGATATATAGTATAGTCGTTTGCATGTGCCTAAAGCCATATAACAAATGATTATCACACTTATTCCCTTATTCTTAATCTTTCCATTCTAAACTTGTATACAGAGAGAGAGAGAAGTGGGGTTTAACGTCCACTCAACACAACCTAGGTCATTTAGGGATTAACATATGGTTTTTAATTTTATTTCAAAAATTCGCTTGCACGTAGGGGTCTTTAGCAGTGGGACAAAACCGGAGGACCCGGAGAAAACCCACGAGGTTGGACCCTACTTCTTGCAATGTACAAACAGGGATTCGAAACCACGCCAGTTGAACTTGTATACAACTTCAAATATCAATTGTGCTACTAAATATGTAATGTGATTATATACTATTCATGACAAAACAGTTATTATACGTAACTCATGACAGCAAAACGTGTCGCAAAGGCCAAAGGGCAAAAAGGCTAAAACTATTTGTAATTAGTTTGTTTTATTTGTCAAATCTAAATTTTCCCGTTATGTATCGTCCAAAAACATTTTTAGCCTATTTGAGCATTTTTAGTTATATCGTCAAAGACTTGCGACTTCTTGCACAGTTTGCTATCATGGGTTATCTCTTCTATCCTTATCTGATTAAAATACAGATCTATATTTCGTTTCGTTTTTTATACTCTATAATAGACCGTTTCATTGGCCAATACCTCAAATCATTAAGAAAGCGGGTTATATAACAGATCCTAATAATGAAGTAAAACAAAATTTTAAACTATAAAAAACGAAACAAAATAGGATCGGTGTTTTAATCAGATTGATTCTATCCAAGACAAAAACACAAAGATACTTGAATGAAAGTTCTGGAAATTAGTTTTCTAAATACAACAGTGACACAGAGTAAATACTGGAATATCTAATATAGCGCTACCTGAGAGAGAGAGAGAGAGAGAATGGGGTTTAACCTCCACTCAACACAACTAGGTCATTTCGGGACCAACATATGGTTTAATTTTATTTCAATAATTCACTTGCGCGTAGGGGTCTTTAGCAGTGGGAGGAAACCGGAGTGCCCGGAGGAAAACCCACGAGGCTGAGAAGGTGTCCCTTTCTCCATACGACATACGCTCACACCAGGGCTTGTAACCACAGCCGCAAGCCAGAGGTGACCGGCCAGCTAGAGGTCTAAGCGCGGCACTCTAGACCACTAGGCCATCCCACCCCCCAGAGAACTGTGACAGTATTTAAATCTGGGTTATTTTATTGTATGATATGTGAAATATATCTGCTAACTTTGTAATATATAATTATGTCGTACCAAATTTGATTATCGGTACAGAAACCCAACTTTGGATGCCAAAATCAAACAATCAGAAACAAACTTTATATATTAAAAAATCAACAACATTCTTATATCTGTCATACATGAAAAAATATATCTGTTGTTCTGGAAAACTAATGAACACCCCTTAATTGAAAATGAACTGATCATAAAACATGTTTCAGAAAACAATATTTGGATCAATCCATTTTACCCAAAAGGTGATGTACTATTATCTATTTCACTTATGATAAACAGATCAAGCCTATTATTCACCGAGGGTCTAGTGCAACCCAATCTGTCATCGACAATATATTATGACCATTGATTATTCATAAATTTCATTCATACCATTTTCCTACAAATATTTTTAATCATCACTAAAGCAAAATGAAATGGGGTTTAACGGCCTACCGTTTTGCTCTGACAGGGCTTATGAAGACGGATCACTTAAATGAGTTTCTATGAACCCACAACGTCATAATATACTCTACATGATTGGTTGTCCAATCAAAAGCTGAATGATACAGGCTTTCTGATTAGTTGTCATAAAGAGACCTGCTTATCAAGACTTCAATATCCAGACATACATTATACAAGTATTGAATAGCCATGGTTAAACAGATGTGTGTTAATGAGAGCTGGTTATCTACATGTAGACTTCAGTGTCGATAGACTAATGCATCCAGACCTAAATCACACAAGTCATGGTTAACATAAGTTAATGAGACTTGGTTATCAAGACTTCAGTATCTATAGACTAATGCATCCAGACTTAAATCATACAAGTATTGAATAGTCATGGTTAACAAAAGTTAATGAAACCTGGTTATCAAGACTTCAGTATCTATAGACTAATACATCCAGACTTAAATCATACAAGCATTGAATAGTCATGGTTAACATAAGTTAATGAGACTTGGTTATCAAGATTTCAGTATCTATAGACTAATACATCCAGACACAAATTATACAAGTAATGAATAGAAGTGATTTTCAAAGATGAATTTTATGTGTGAGTGAAAATAGAACCTTGTCTGTTTTTGTTTATTTCTACATCGGTAATAAATGATCATCGCGTTCTCGTTCTAAATCTTCTTCTAACTGTTCGTCACCGATACCCTTATATGGTGCTGAGTTTCTACTGGACATGCTTCTACACACTAGATTACAGCCATCCTATAATAATACATCAAAATACAACTAGGTCATTTTGGGACTAACATAGGGTTTAATTTTATTTCAATTATTCGCTTCACATAGGGGTCTTTAGCAGGGGTAGGAAACCGGAGGACATGGAGAAAACCCACAAGGTTTGACAGCGACACTACGTACAATCGGGGAATCGAAATCCCGCCAGTTGACTTAATGACAGATCTTATGATACAGCGCACAAAATTAACCATTCGGCCATCCATTCTGCTTTAATTTCATAAAATAAGGTTTAATTAATCTTTTTGTGTGTAACAGAAATCAACTAATCTAGGATCACATTATAAAACAGTGTACTAATTGTCTCAGAGTAGAAAGTTCCCTGTGAGCAAAATGAGTCTGTTTGTGTTGATAGTTAGGGCTATGCAAGTGCAGAAAGTTAAACTTTCATCTTGGTATGTTGGGGGTTTTAATAAGTCTCATGGACATCATGAATAAATTACTTACGGCTTGTAAATTTCCAAAATCTTGCCAAAAACTATAATTTGGTAGTTGCTCCATTCCCTTGGCTTGAAGAACAAATCTCTGGTATAAGAATCCGAGTAATAAATATAAGCCTACCACACTGGCGAATCTACAAACAAAAAATACAGATAGTTTACTATTCACTCAATAAGACAGGTACTAGGTAGGTCAGTAGGTCAGGTACTAGGTAGGTCAGTAAGACTGGTACTAGGTAGGCCAGTAGGTCGGTAAGACTGCCACTAGGTAGGTCAGGTACTAGGTAGGTCAGTAGGTCAGTAAGACTGGTACTAGGTAGGTCAGTAAGACTGGCACTAGGTAGGTCAGTAGGTCAGGTACTAGGTAGGCCAGTAGGTCAGGTACTAGGTAGGCCAGTAGGTCGGTAAGACTGCCACTAGGTAGGTCAGGTACTAGGTAGGTCAGTAAGACTGGTACTAGGTAGGCCAGTAGGTCAGTAAGACTGGCACTAGTCTACTCTACCTTGGTGCCTCACCCACACACAGTAATGTACCAACTAGTCTAGGCTGGTCTACTCGGCAACATAATCCTCCTAGTCTAATCTACTTCTGAGCTCCCCATCCACCCGCTAATGTAATCTACCTTGTCACACCTACCCCCCGCCCTCCACACACACACACACACACACACCCACACACACACACACAGTAATGTATGAAATAGAGTCCATTCTACCTATGCAACTCAATCCTCCTAGTCCAATCTACCTTGACACTATCCCCATCCACGCTCAGTAATGTATATGTATTAACTAGAGGCTAGTCTAATAGGGCCCATACACGATTCAACATTTTTGATAAAACATGTTGGATCAAACATGTTTGAAAGCTTGACGTTGCCCATACACGTTCAATGGGCCCTTAATAGGGCCCATACACGATCCAACATGTTTGATAAAACATAATGGATCAAACATGTTTGAAAGCTTGACGTTGCCCATACACGTTCAAACTTGTTTGTCAAACATTAGTTTGTTCGTCAAACAGTCAAACATGTTGGATCGTGTATGGGCTTCATCAAACTTGTTTGTCTAACATATGAGGATGTTTTCAGTCGGTATTATCTATCCGGCTGCTTCTAAAAAAATAATGTTGGACAAACAAGTTTGATGAAGCCCATACACGATCCAACACGTTTGACTGTGTGACGAAAAATATCAACAGAAATCAGATCCATCAAACGTTTGACGTCAAACATTTTTGGCCATCAAATTTACACATACACGATCAAATATCCATCAAACATGTTTGAACCAACATGTTGGATCGTGTATGGGGCCCTTAACCCGGCAACTGAATTCCTCTAGTCCAATTGACCTTGACCCCCTTCACTACTATATCAACAAGAGGCTGGTCTCCCTTGTATACATATACTTACATTATCAAAACAATGGAACCAAAACTGAGAGCTTTCGATGAGGATTTAATACCACACACGGCTTTATGTGAAATTTCAAATAAATAATAACAATCTCCCAATTTCCCATTCGCTTCATCCAATATATCTACACCATTTTCCTAAAACATTAGAAAAGAATTAGTAATAAACAGAGAAGGAGGAAGACACCATTTTCCTAAAAAAAAAATATTAAAAATTATAGTAATAGAGAGAAAGAGAGAGGAAGCCCTGTTTACATCTCGAGACTTTTGACGAAATCTGCAGGTCCTAACCCTAACCCACATTATGACGCCATATGTGCTCAAATGTGCAGGACCATTGCCGATCTAGCGTTCTCTATAAATACAATAATAAGCCATGTTTTTTCTTTCAATTTTTACAAAATGTACTATAGGTGTAGTTTGTTTGTATTTTATATGATAAGAGAGAGAGAGAGAGAGAGAGAGAGAGAGAGAAAAATGGGGTTTAATGTCCACTCAACACAAGCTAGGTTATTTCGGGACTAACATATGGTTCAATTTTATTTCAATAATTCGCTTGCGAGTAGGGACAACCTTTCCTTTGTCGTGTCCAACAGTGGATTCGAAACAACTAGAAACGTCAACGCTGATTGATTAATCAATGTCTGGTGTCATATGGTCAAAAGACGCTCTTACAACTCCAGACGCAACCTTCCACTAAAACAGGTCAGATATTTATGTAGCCATCGAAAGTATATAAAAAAACGAAATGTCTCAAGACATTCTAATCTCAAGAAAAATATTCCATACTGCAATAAGCGATTTTGAGCTGCACTGTTTGTCATGTGACTTGTTAGAGTGGAGAGAGGGAGAGAGAAAAATGGGGTTAAGTCCACTCACTACAAACTAGGTTATTTCGGGACTAACATATGGTTTAATTTTTTTCAATAAATCGCTTGCGTGTAGGGGTCTTTAGAAGTGGGAGGAAACCAGAGGACCCCGGAGAAAGCCCACGAGGTTGGAAGGACGACCCTACTCCTTGTCACGTACAACCGGGGAATCGAAACCACTAGAAACATTAACGCTGATTGATTAATCAATGTCTGGTGTTACATGGTGAAACGCCGCTCTTACAACTTCTGACGTGACTTTCCACTACAACGATGGCCTGTTTCATAAAATTTTAACTAAGATAAGATCCAAATTTGAGTAATTTGATTGGATAATATTAGATTGATTTTAGCGCTTAGCCAAACAGATTCATGTTCGAATAAAATTTGGATTTCATCTTCAGATAAGATTTCTAGAAACAGGGCCCAGCACATACACGTAAGAATCATTCCTTACGCAACACGAACAAGCAGACATTTTTAGTTTGATCCTGTGTGCGCACAATGTGTGCTTTGCTCGGAATCCAGTTACTTTCTAATTAAAATCGAGTTACTCTAATTTCCATACTTTTATTGGAAATAATTAGCCTCCCCAATAAATAATTTTTCCTCGGAATGTATAATTATTATCCCGATCTCTAGGATACAGGTAAAGCCTGATTGCCTCCCTTTACCCCCGAACTCTTAGAAGAGACCCAACATATGCAGCTTCAACTTGAAGATTCAAGGAGCGCAACAGTTTTTTGTGTCAGATACACCATCCTTCCGATACCCATTTACAGCTGAGTAGACTGGAATACAGGGATAAAGTGTCTTTTTCAAGGACACAAGAACTTGGCGCACAATTGGGGTCTCAAACCTGCAACCATTCCGTCGCAAAATCCTACTCTCTAACCATTGTGTCAAATCCCTCAGATCATAATTCCAACTGAAAATAAAAAATCAATTTTTTCAACTTACATCACCAGCTGATGGATCACAAATAATTAAAATGACAGCTTTTTTCTGTTCGCCATTGCAATGTGTATGGTATTTTTCACCATGCCAATACTCAATCATGACCCAATCATCTGGAATCATAAAAAAATTGTCTTTAAATTCCCAAACGTATACATCCCTTTAGTTGGAGGCCAGGCCCTGAGTTCACCAGAACAATTTTATTTAAAGATGAGTTGTGTAATAAACAATTTATATATTGTCTAATAAATAATGTTATAAATATTTTGTTATAAATATTTTGTTATAAATAATGTTATAAATATTTTGTTATAACTAATGTTATAGATATTTTGTTAACTACTGTCAAACATTTTAAATAGTGTTAACTACTGTAAAACATTTTAAATATTGTGTAAAACATTTTAAATACTATGTAATATTGTGTAAAACATTTTAAATACTTTGTAGTATTATAGATATTTTGTTAAATACTGTAAAACATTTTAAATATTGTGTAAAACATTTTAAATACTATGTAATATTGTGTAAAACATTTTAAATACTTTGTAGTATTATAGATATTTTGTTATATACTGTAAAACAGTTTAAATACTATGTAATAAACAGTTTAAATACTATGTAATAAACAGTTTAAATACTATGTAATAAACAGTTTAAATACTATGTAATAAACAGTTTAAATACTATGTAATAAACAGTTTAAATACTATGTAATAAACAGTTTAAATACTATGTAATAAACAGTTTAAATACTATGTAATAAACAGTTTAAATACTATGTAATAAACAGTTTAAATACTATGTAATAAACAGTTTAAATACTATGTAATAAACAGTTTAAATACTATGTAATACACAGTTTAAATACAATGTAATAAACAGTTTAAATACTATGTAATAAACAGTTTAAATACTATGTAATAAACAGTTTAAATACTATGTAATAAACAGTTTAGATACTATAAAACAGTTTAAATACTATGTAATAAACATTTTGACGTACTTCCACTCATTATCTGTGTTGAGTTATACAGCCCTATAACATGTAGTCTTGTATCTTTTAAACTTTCTTGTAAAACACCAACATTTTTATATCCATCCACAGCATCATGACATATGCCAACACTATATTTGTATTCCTTCTTCACATCAGTAGTACTGAACCTATATTTAAAAAAAAGTTCAATATTCAAAATACGTCAAATTAATCAAATGCAAAGCAGAAAATATCTGTTCAGAAAACACAATTCTGTTTTTTTTTTTTGGTCATCACTTCGCCCCTTTTGAATTTGAAAAGAAGGGAGGCAATCCTATATTTACATTTTCCATCAGTTGATCAGACAGTGTATTCTGATAATGACAAGTTTGTAAACTGGTCATATCGTGTTCTGTTTGTATCCTTGTCATGTTCTGTTCGTATGCTCATCATTACAGAAGTCGGTCATGTTTTGTTTGTAACTGGTGACGTCTTGTCATGGCAAGTTCTGTTCCTATCTATACTCATAATTACACACATCTATATTAGGTTCAGTACGTAAACTCATCATTACACACTGTCATGTCATGTTCTGTTTGTATACCACATCATGTCATGGTCTGTTTGTAAACCATACATGTATCTTGTCATGTTCTGTTTGTATACCATACATGTACATGTATCTTGTCATGTTCTGTTTGTATACCATACATGTATCTTGTCATGTTCTGTTTGTATACCATACATGTACATGTATTTTGTCATGTTCTGTTTGTATACCATACATGTATCTTGTCATGTTCTGTTTGCATACCATACATGTATCTTGTCATGTTCTGTTTGTATACCATACATGTATCTTGTCATGTTCTGTTTGTATACCATACATGTATTTTGTCATGTTCTGTTTGTATACCATACATGTATCTTGTTATGTTCTGTTTGTAAACTGGTCATTACAAGTCTGTCATGTCAGGTTCTATTTATTATATACTGTATTCTTGTCATGTTCTGTCATGTTAGGCTCTGTTTGCATACCCGGTCATTACATGAACATACATGTACGTCCATTTCATGTTAACGTAAAAGAACGCTTGACAGTTGGAATTCGGCCAGATTGGAGCAGGGGGAAAGCAGGACGTTAAACACCATTCCATCTATTCATTGGTGTACATACAAGGTCTATTACTGTTAGTCAATCTATGATCTTAGACTTCTACAGCTACAAAGTTGTAATAAAGATATGTGTATAACGCTACAATTGATACAGTCTAAGACTCTTTACGCAAGTTCAAATAGGTTCGAACGCACAATTGTTAACACATATCATTACAGTTTGTTTTGAAAAAAGTAATTCTATCACAAATAGTGAAGACTGGACCACTAAAATAGTTACCGAATAACACAAGGTACAATTTTATGAATACACAATTACTGAATTTGATACTAAGCGACGTTTCGACGAGGATACTCTTGTCTTCATAAAGGCGAGAGTATCCTCGTCGAAACGTTGCTTAGTATCAAATTCAGTAATTGTGTATCCATAAAATTGTACCTTGTGTTATTATGTTCAATTACCAAATGCCAATCAAAGAAGATAGTTAGCGAATAGTTTTTCTTTGTGGTAATGCGTTCTACAAAGCAATGTTTCTTATAATACATGTATGCAAGCAAGCAGCCGTGACACCGGCAGACATTATAATTTTGATGAATAAGAAATTTTGAGTAGCAGTTTGGTTTCATCAAAACATATTTATACCTTGTAGGCCTACCGATAATAAGGCTTCACCTTTATTTCAATGGGAATTTGTTTATTATATGTTAAGCTATGTGCAATAGTTTTTGGGTCAGTTTATGTGTAAATTAAGGGAGTTATAGCTAGGCTACTAACCTTTTTGTAGTCATTAGACTAAAACTAAAAAAAAAATTGGGCAAAGGAACTCGGTAGGACAAGCCACTACTCAATCTCGAAACCAAAAAAAAATTTTGAGAAAGAAATTTCTCTGGTGACACTGGGTAGCCATTTTCCCTGAAGGAACGAATCACACGACTGTAACGTGACATGTATTTAATTTACGTGTCTGCATGACCGAATCACTTAAAAATATACACACGCGTAGAAAAAAAAATACTTTACAAAAACTTGAATTTGTACATTTAGGATCCAATTTTATTATGTCAGCGAGTTTACTTTGACTCAAGAATCATTTTACAACAAACGAAACGACGATCCGACCTCTAGTTTTCGAGAAATCGACCCAAAAAGGATTGACCAATCAGAGGTCAGAATGGGCGGGGCTTTTGTCTGAACAAATTTGGATAAAGTGGACGGTATATGGCCCCGCGGCTGACTCTGGGAACGAGATTGGCCACTAGCCTACTGCTGTGGCACTGGCTGGAGTAAGTCGGAAGTCGAATCAGTGACAACTTTAATTAGTGGAACCATTTCTAAGACTGCTCGTGCAGTAACATTACCTCTTTCCAACTAACGGCTTTAATTTATTGTAACCTTTGTGATCCGGATCAGGGACGTCTTTACCATCTTTTTCGTTGATTAGTCGACAGGCTGGAGTTGCTGTACTTGTAGTTGTACTGTTCACCATTGATACCAACAGGCCAGTCAAAAACAACAACAGCAAAACGGATATTTCGGATGAAAACCCCATGCTGACAAACTCTCTATTTTCCTGACTCTAAATCATAAACAATTAAAATACAATAAATAATTCTGTGGATTGTTTTGGAAAATTGCTGGCTGTAGTTTCAAACCGGAAGTCCACGTGACAGATTGAACTTTCAGCTCCGGACATGTAGACGTGCTTTTTATTGATTGGTCGAAATTAATTTACTATAAATTTACTGTGATTAATTCTTTACACTTAAACTTAAAATATAGATGTGACGCCACCCTTTTGATGTCAGCGTACCATTATTTCAATCAAATAATCGTACGGGCAACTTGCTTATCGTACCTTGGGAAATATATTATATTATTATAAGGACTCGAGCAGGGCCGGATTAACCATGGGGAACCATGGGGCACAGGCCCCAGGGCCCCCCACATTAGGGGGCCCCCCACAAAATTTTTTAGTTGCGTCCAATCACCTCCTCTAGAATGCCATCATTTCATAGCACTCGCATTTATCACCACGTCCGGATTAACCATGGGGCATAGGCCCCTGGACCCCCAACATTAGGGGGCCCCCACAAAAAAATCTTAGTTGCGTCCAGCCCCCTCCTCTAGAACTCGCATGGATTGGTCCACTGAAATAACGCCAGAATGCGCTAATTTTATTTTTTATTCTGGGGAAGGTACTTCTAAATGGTTCCACACAAGTGCCTGAAATGCCAGAAAATCACGTTTCCGGCCTCCAATTTATGAAAATTTCCAGAAAAATAAGGCGTACCCTCCCCAAAAAATTGCCAACCTTTCAATTATAAAATAATACACTTGATTATGAACATACAGTGAAGCTCCTAAGGCACTGATGAGTCGGTCGGTTTTAATGGCGCCTACACCTGATCCAAACTTTCTTATATCTCTTATGTCGAGACTATCGGGCTCCACCACAGGCGCGGACCCAAGGTGCGGAGACCAGAAGCGAATTCCTCTCACAAAAAATCTGCCGCCATATAAAATACAAAATTGCCACTCAGATATCACCCAAATGGCAAAAAAAAAGTGTTTCCTGCATCGTTATTTTTTAAATTTTCTGCTGGAGGACCCCAGACAAGGGGGACGTCTCCAAAGTCGAAGGGCCTCTCCTATCACCTCTTTCTAGATCGGCGTCTGACCCACCACATGGCATTAAAGGGTTTGTTTTGGTCGCCCTTATTCACATTTGACAGGACCTTGTTGGTCTTTGGGGGCGCCGCCACCAAATTACATGATAAACATTTTCGTTCTGGCCGCCCTATCCACGTCGCCTTGTGGTGTTTCGGACTAGTTCTAGTTTAGAGGATAAGGAGTTTCTCATTTGGTGTGCTTAACATCAAAATAAGAAATAGCGCTGCCGAAATTGACATACGAGAGCGACGTTGATTGCAGCTCCAAGCCCCGACCCCCACGTACACACACGCACCGTTCCGCACTCAGTAACTCGGGCATTATATTGGCGTCCCCAACACTCTGCTGCACCCTCACTTTTACAATCCTACATACGGCCCTGCCCCAGACCCCCTTGCGGGGCTTCGCGCCATCGGCGCTCGCGGTCGGTGATCAGGGGGCCCCCACATGTTCCAGGCCCCAGGGCCCCCACCATGGTTAATCCGGCGTTGGACTCGAGTGACGTATTTCACGGTAAACGCACGTGCAAGTGACGTGACTATATTTTAAGTTGTTTAATGGCCCCGGGCTTAAAGGGACAATAACACTCTTGCTGGCTTGACAGGTCTAGAAAAAAAATTAGCCTTATTCTAACTACAAGATGTTTAAGTTTCCCTACCTGTTGTGTAAATTAACCATTACAACCTATCTTACTTGTCCAGATGGTTCGAAAATATGTTTAAATCCAAGTTGCATTTGAAAGTGTTTACGTAAGGCTTTTCAAACCATGTTACGGCATGTAGTTAAATTTTTCCAATTTTTAAAATTAGGTGTGTTAAGATGAAATTTGTATCATTTTTTAATTGAAATATTGTAAAATAGTACAAATTGTTGACCAGAATAAAGGCTGGAACATATTATTCAGTTACAACAAGAGTGGTATTGGGGCTT